>CM045844.1:5000000-6250000 GCA_025170145.1 Pyemotes zhonghuajia | reverse complement strand
CTTTTATTTATTAAATTTTAAATTAATTTTATTAACATGTTCGTTTTATATTGCTTTCATTGATAATTTTTTAATAAAAATTCAAATTAATTTTACTAATTATCATTAATTAAATTTAAAATCATATTAGATCAAAATATAATTACTTATTTATTATATTATTAATTAAAGTACTGATGTTAAATTTATGACAATTTTTTTTTAAATAATTTTATTTCTTTTTTAACTGATTCGTTAAATTTAAAACTGACAAATAAAGTTTATCTGGTTTTAATTTGATTAACTATAAATTATAATATTTAATAAAAAAAAACTTTCTGTTATTACTTTACAATTAAAACATTTCAATTGAAATAAATCATTTCTATAATCAACTGAGGTAAAATTTTTTTTTTGCAATATAATGATTAAGCATTGTAAAATTAAACAATTACAAATTAAAGTTTACATAGAAAGTAAAACATATTGAAAACAATTAAAAAGAAAAAAACAAATAAATCAAAATAAAATGTTAAAAAAATGGATGAAAAAGTTAAATGACAAAGTAAGAATAAATTATTAAAAATTAAGTTAAAACAGGCTTAAACTGTTTGAGCTGAATAAAATAGTTTAATTTGTTTAATTGTAGCAATTAATCGATTGCTTTTAATCGATTGCATTTAATAAATGTTTTTTGCAATAAGTTCAATTGCGTTTGTATAAGCCTCCTTTAATCGCTTAAAAAGAGGAATTAAAAGATGCTAAAATTTAAGTTAGTTGTCCGCCTTAGTTGATAAAGGATTGAGAAAGCAATCAAATGTTGCAAAACTAGTCGTCCCTGATCATCTTGACAGAAAAATGCAACAAGTACAAAATTTCTTATACACTGTCCAATACTATCTTATTACGGATTTTTTTAATCCTATTTTTCTTATTTTCAATTTCTTATTTTGGATTTTTTTTTTTTACTTAGTTTTCTTCACCAAAAGATGTGCCCCACCCTAAAAACAGTGTAAGTATGTTTGTGTCATTCACACGCTGATTGATTTCTATTGCTTTAAAAAATCATTCAAACTCTTGCATCAATGCTGACCTTTTTTTTTGCATCGATGTTTGCTCATTTTAAATCACATTTAATCACTCTAAATCACTTTAAATCACTTCTAATTGCTTTAAATCACTTTGATTCGTTTTCAGATCACATTGTATCACGTTCAGATAAAATATATTATTGAGATTTTATTTTAGATAACTTTTCAACATTTGGTTCTCACCACTTGTTTAACCACAATAAAATTGCACATGTTTTGATTTTAGTTGAAAATTGTTTTCAAATTCATCAATTTTTGTTAATTTTGACTACAGCGTGATTCAACCTTTTTCAAATAACTGTATAAAGTAAAAAATTAAGCAGAAGATTAACAATTGCTTAAATGCTTGTCAAAAAAGCATAATAATTAATTATTAATTAAAAATATTATTATAACAAGAAAATTTACTATGTTGTCTATTATAACCAATCAGTAAATTTTAAATTAAAAAAATGAACTAAAAATGATTGTCATTAAAAATGACAAAAAATGACTTAAAATGACTTAAAATTTAATCCTGGCCTTCAAGAGTCTTCTTGAAACGCCTTTCTTTTTTAGCTGGCCATTCATCAGCTGGCTAAATTAAACTAATCTAAACAATTTGATTGTATTTTTTTTTTATTTTTGTAATCAAACGTGTGCCAAAGCCAGTTAAAATACATTCGCCCTTTAGTCGTTTGCACCGTTACGTTTACTTATAATTTATTATTAATATTGTGTTTTTATTATGATTTAAAAGTTAAAAACTTTTTTTATTAATTTTGCCTTATTTTTTCCTTTAATCCACTGTTTTTACTATTCTTCTGTATTTGCTTACGCACTTTTTATTTGCTTTCCTTTCTTCCCATTCTTTAAACGCATCTTTCAGTGTTAGTTGTTTTAAATTTACTTTATTTATTTTTCAGTTTTATTTTCTTAAGTACACAAATTTAATTAAAACGCGCTAAAAATAAGAAGTGAAAAGTGTACACATCTTGAACCTTTTTTACTTTCTTAGTTTTATTTATTTAAAAAAAAAAATATTTTAAATTGCAAAATATATATTATCTGTTTAGCCGTTCTTTTAAAATCCTCAATGAAGATGAAAAAATAGTCAGACAAAAAAACAGAAAATAAGATGATAACATTAAAGACTTACCTGCCCTTTGTGGAGCAACAAGATGGCGTTTGCGTTCTCTGGCAAATCGGCTTTGCTGAAACATGTGAGCCATTGTAGCGAATTGAATTCTTCTAGTTCTAGCCAAGCACTAAACGATCCGCCCACGTCAGTTACCTGCCGGATTAACGAAATAAAAGCGGTTAATTTTTCGATTAAAAAAATATTAAAGCAAATTAAGAAAAAATTAAGAAAATAAATAAAAAATTTTAAACAAAAACGGAATTAAAACTTGAAAATTAACTAAGTGCAAAACTGTAATGATTTTTTTGACATGCAGATTAATACAAATAAGAGGGTGTTGGTCACAAGCAAGTGCCAAATGCTTCAATAAGATTCAAGAAGACCAAAACAGACAATAAAAGGCGAATAAGTTAATCAAAACCCCAAACATTTAGTTCTAATAGCACTAACATACAAACAAATTGTTTAAAACAAGTTAGCACAAATTAAACATTTTTTGTATTTGCAACAAGGGGCAACCTATTAACAATGGCAGGCGCCACCGATACGCAATTAGTTTAAGATGTTCAGATACAAGCTGATTAACTGCCGGATTAACGGTTAAGTTAAGCTGATGAATTAAAATGTTGGCCGCATCAACTGCCGTGTAGCTTAAATCAGTTATGCGATGTTGAATACTAAATGCTGTTCAGCAAAGTTACGCTTTGCCATAAATTCGATTATATTATTTAATTGCTATTTAATTGAACAGTAAAAAAAGAAAAGGAAGATAGAGAAGATAAAATTGAAAGAATTAGGAGAATAAAAGAATCAATAATTGTCCGTTCATACAATAAAAACACTTTTACTTAAAGCCAAATTGTTAAAATTATTCAAGTAAAAAATAATTAAATAAACGGCTTTTTTAATTGTAATTAGACTGTAAGCAAACTTGATTGAAAATGATTAATTTTACAATATTTGCTTTTAATTAGGCTAAACCACCGGCTATTCCTTACAACCTTACAATCACAAACTAACTTTTTCTTTTTCGCTTTGTTTGCCTAAACATCTTTGATTACAATTTTAACTAACTTTAACTAATTCAAAAATCTCAAACATTCTGCTTAACTAATTTTAACAAATTTTATGTAAATAATACTTTTATTTGCCAAATGTCTACTGCATCAGTTTCTTTTTGCACAAATCGGATCGATTTACACTAGATAGCTACACCTGGCTGTTTCAAATTTAATTTGTTAAAAAATTTTGCATTTAATATTTTAACCTAAAAGACAATTTAACTCAAAAGATCGACTACAAAAGATCTATTTACACAGAAGTACAGCATTTTTGCAAACTTTATTTTGTTTAAACAAGATCAATCTAAACCGACATAAGTTTTGTTCAATCAATATGACCGATCATATGACCCTGAGCAAATAAAATTTCGTCTAGATAAAATCAAATTTGAAAATAGATGTAAATTGAATGACAAACGGCAGTTAATTTCGACAAAATATCAATGTCCGCCCTCATGTTTAAAACACAAAATTAAAATAAAACATAAAAATTTATGTCATATATATTGAAAACTACAATTTCATTAAGCAAATTAAATTTAATTAGTCAATTCGTGTGAATGAAAGTGAAAATTATTAAATAAAAAACTAGTGCAAATTAACATTTTTAATTTTTGTCAAAAAAATTTTTAAAAACACTCAAACAATTAAGTTAAACAAATTTTCATTTTTTGTTAAACATTTATTTAAGTAAAAAATAATGATTTCAACTAAACCAATTAAATCAATTTAAATTTCATTGAAAAATAAGCATTTAATTAGATTTTAACTGGACTTTGGAAAAGTGGCTCCATCATTTGCAAAAGTTTAAAAATATTTTTCAATTTTAAACATTAATTTTTTAAGAACCTTAAATTTTGATCTTAAATGTGAAGAAAATATATCATTACATTTGATTTCTTCACACAATATAAAAAAAGCAAAATGAATAGAATTTATAAAAATATTTTATTCAAAGAAATAAGTTTATTCACAAAATCACTTCTTTCATCAAAATACTTTCATTATTGTTTGTACACTCTTTTCTTACTTAAAATTTGTTTATATTTTATTATTATATTTTTTTTATTTTGTGATTGTTTGTATGATTGACACTAAATTCATTTTTACACGTTGGTCAAGTGTGAATATAGGATTTGTAAATACTACTTAAATAGAAGAAATAATAAAAAAATGCAAAACCATCACCATCAACTGATTTTAAATGATAAAAAATAATGGACAAAAATGAATGTAAAAAAAAGCACGATTGTAAGACAACCTTTAAATTTGAAAAAAGTGAAAATAAATCTAATCTAGAATATGAAAACAAAGCTTGATGTGCAAAAAGTGTCCAGCATAAAACATAATTGAGTCCTTTGGATGATTGCGAAAATAAAACAAACTACTAATAGGAAAAATATTTTAAATTAAAAAAAATACATATTTCAAGCATTATATAATTTTGCGAAGAAAAATTTTTATAAAAAATTATTTGCAACATAAAAATACCAAATGTAATTATTTATAATATGCTTAAACATCTTAAAAAATTAAATAGTTTCAAATATAATCTCACTGAATAAAGAAAGAAATTAAAAAAAATGTAACAAATACAAATAAAAAAAAAATTGAGCAATGCAAACTGAAGCGGAAGACAATTATTTAGTTTTTGCTGCTCTTGTATTTTCGCCTTCAAATGAGACAAAGCTCCTTAAACAATGTTAAAAAAAATGCAGGCTAAAGAAGATGATTGAACTGCTGATCGAATAAATTTAAAAAGGCCAAGTCAAAAAGAAAAACGGATAAAAGATGGAAACAAATCAAAAAATAAAGATCAAACGTGAAAATCAAGCGCAAAAACAAACTGATCAAAGTTAGTTGAAAATGGTTGAAAATCAAAACAGGCCAATCAAAATAAAAAATAATTTTAAAAGAAGGCAAAAGGTGAGGCAAATTAAAGTAGAAAATTAGAAAAAATAAACAAATAAAACAAACAAGAAAACAAATAAGATTGAAAAAGAAAAAGAGAAAAATGATAATCTAGCTGAATGCACTTATTATAAGACATTTAGAATGATGACAAAAGTAAATAAGATTTTGCTTTTTCATCTTTTAAAAAATATTTCCTTTAAACAGCTTAGAAGAAGAACGGCAACAGTTCGTCTGGATTCGCAAATTCGGATTAGCCATTTCGCTTTTAACATCTAATTGATTACATTCAGCTGTTTGAGTCAAGATACAAGCAAAACAGGAACAAGTCAATAAGACAAATGCACTGGTTTAAGATGAAAGCAACAAGCAAAAAAGATAGTGAAAGATACGTGTTCACACGTTGACTTCACTATTGCTTTGTAATAGACGAGCCACAATTGATCTGACATTTCATTGTTTAAAAACTAAAACTGCAAATAGTTTAGTTGTCAAACTTTAATGTTTCAAAATCTAAAAGTGGAAAAATGTCTGATTCTTGATGAAAACAAATAATAAAAATTAAATGATGCAAATTCTGTAAGTCTAGAAGGCAAAAGTGGTTTGAACAGGATTGACCGCGACTCGTTTTCAGTTGCAAGACCAATTGAATTTTATATTAATAAATATAAAAAAATTGATTTTTTTAAAGATGCGACAAATAAAAAAAAATAATAAACCAATTAATTTCATATTTTAATTAAACAGCGCTGATTGTTTGTTTTGTCTAGTTTACGCCCAAAACAATTTTTTTCTTTTATCAAACCATTAAAATCTAAATATAACACTAAATCTAAACTTACTATAAACTGCTTTTCAAGCTTGATTAGCTAAATTGCAAAATTAAGATCTTCATAATATAAAGCATAGTAACAAACAATTATGATCTAACTAATAAAACTGACATAAAAAACATATTAAAAATATCCTTAATGAAATTGTGTAACATAATAAAAAAATCAAGTGCGCTAAAATAATGTTAAAATTTGAAATACGAATCCAAAATAATGAATAAATATTCAATTAAATAGACGAAAAATTAGCAATTAAAAATTAGACAAATTTTGTTAGAGAAATTCGCAACTATAAATTAGTTTACAGTGGTGTAGAATTATTAATTAATGTTAGATTATTAATTTCAATCACTTACAAATTCAAATTAATATAAATGAAAGCGTTTTTATTGAAAAACAAAAACTAAAATTGTGAAAAAACAAGAGAAAAATAAAATAAGAAAAATCAAATAAAGGTGATTGAATTAAACCACTGTAATTGTATACAATTTTGCCGCATAAATACTATAGGAATATTGTTTTAAAAAAAATGTAACAAATTTTACAAACCAGTGAAATAAAATTGTCGCAATTAAAAAAGTGCGAAAATTGAAAAGAAACAAAAAAAATCATCTATTGCAATCATAAACAAGGTTAAATAAACATTATTAACAATACCATGATTAGAACAATTAAATGTAATTTAATCATTGCTATTGCTGATGTGAAACGTTAGTCTGAAAATCATTAATACGCATTTGGTTTTAAGTGACTTGCATTGGTAAAAAAAGTAATTTTCAAAAATTGGATTAAAAACGGATTAAAAAAAGAATTGCACCTTTTTATTTAGAACACTTTAAATGTAAAAATTTTTATGATAAATAACCTAAAGTTTATATATTATTTAATTGTTTTTTTTTAATTATCTAAATTGAATCAAATAAAAAAAAAGTTAAATTTTTGTTTAAAATTTAATTAAATCTTTAATAAATTGAAATAGTGAAAATAACATCCATACGGTGCCAGTAACTGAGTGGTGAATTTTATTCTGGTTTTTCGCTAAATTCGGTCTGCCCTTAATAAATGAAAAACGCTAATTGTTCCGGTTGAAAATAAGCTTGAAACTGTGCAATCAAAGCATAATTAAAATTAGAGCAAATATACACTTGTGAAAAATAGTCAGTGAATAATTGCTAGTGCATAAATACTATTGAATAAACACTAGTGAATAAATATCAGCGAATAAATACCAGTGAAAAATTACCAGTTAAAGTATGTCTTAAGTGATTTAATGCAAGAAACAATTAATGAAAAAATTGGCCATATGGCGCAAAACAGTTTTTATCATTAGCAGAGTAGAGCTTAATAAAAAGTGTTAGCTTTTGTATCAAATTTCTAACTGAACAAAAGCAATAAACAGAGCAACATGGCTCCGTCTAACGAGTGGAATCAATAACAGGTGATCGCAACCACTATAAGCCGAATAAAGTGTTTATTAAATCATTTAGACAGAACAAACAATTAGGGAACAATTAAGACTTGATCTAGAATCAGTCCTTTCCGCAAAACACACAATGCGGAGCTAATTGAAGCGTGTGAAAAGGTATTGAAAAGCCAAAACCGTTTGATTCAAACGGTTCACAACTGGCCTTTTGACTGTATCATAATTGGCCAAAGATCAGAATTAGAACCGAGTAGAACTACACACACCTCCCCAATGCAAGCAACACGCCCAGCTCTAAGCTCGGCGTGACCAACAAGCGATGCTAATTGAACAGCGTTTATCCAGTATGGGTTTATAGACTGTTTGTCTGGTTGGTTGCAGGAAACAGAAACAGAAGCGATTGACAAAGACATGAACAAAAAATCAAGAAAAAAACGAAAAAACAAATCTGGCCACAAACAAAATAAAACTTAAACACGAAAAATCAATTTGTTAATATGATTGGCTTATCTCAACCATTCGATTGCTTCAAACTTAAAAACGTTGAACTATTAGACTTTCTTAGTTGAACTATTCAACTGCTTTAGTTGAGCCACTTGATTGCCTTAGTTGAGTCATTTGATTACCTTAGTTGAGCCATTCAATTGCCTCAGACAAACCATTCAATCGCTCTAACTGAGCATGTCTGCCATACATGTTGCTGATGGATGGGGCGTTTTTGGGTTCAAATTTTGTTTAATTTTTTTAGTTGGACATGATGGTCGGGTCAGAAACTCTAAAACGTCTACCCAAAAACGCTTTTTCAAGACTCTGGCTTGCTTCTAACCAGATGCTTTTATGCTTGGTACAGATAAGCTAAACCGAACAGCCTAAGAAAACTGCAGGAAAACGCTAAAGAAAAAGCTAGTCTAAAGAAACCGCAAAAATATGGAAACCGCACAATTTAGCAGTTGACTAAACTGATTAGCTGTGTTTGATTTGTAGGCTTCCGTCAAGGCAACTAAGAAGCTTGAAAACAAACAGATTTAACCGATTTGCGGATTATCAGAGATTATCTAGCGTACGAATGTCGCTTCTAAATGTCTATGACATTTTTGTAGGCCTCTAACAACTAATATTGTGCATTTTGATTGGCATTCATCAGGTTCACAAAGATTAAGTCTGAGTTTGATCAGCTGTTTTATCTGCAGCTGGCAAGCGATCATCGATACAAAGTAATGTCCAGTTGAGCAGAGAGAAGATGCAATGAGCAGAGAGAAGATGCAATGAGCAGAGAAGAGATGCAATGACCAGTTAGCAACGATACAGCCGTTACTTCGCAAATGATGGATTGTATAGAGAATATTTCAATGAGAAATCCATAATTCATAATCAGACTCTTTTTATCATATTTGAACTATTGTTTTTTACTTTGCTTTTGTGAACGCGTTTTTAAACAACAAAAGTCAGTTCTAGTTCTTAATTAAAATGCACGTGCGTACTAATTAAACATCCATAAATCAGCACAAGCCACTAACGAGCAGCTGATGGTAGAAAATTAGTTCAAGTCCGGTTCCAAAAGAAGTGATTTTCAAAAACTCCATTGCTTTTCATCAGCTTCTAGCAAGTTAGACAGAGGTCGGCCGGTTATGGAAGCAATTTAGCAAACCGGCTGCTGTAACTAAATTTCCAGGCAATTGCACATTTCTAAGTCTTATTTGGTGGTGGATACATTTTGCTTAAACTGGGCGTAAGGCAGAAGCAAAAAGTTGGTTCAAAACTTCCGCTTCATTTGCCCGCCGAACACATGTAAACGGTGGCTAATTCGAGCCGCACGACTGCCGCATATCACTTGTCTTAGTGGCGGCCTTTTTTTCTGTTTAAATGTCTGGCTTCTTGGCCTTTGCCCTTTTCCGGCCGATTGCTTGCACAACCTGACTAGGCTACCGGAAACATCATTTGTGGTGTTTTTTTATTGCCAAGATCAAGTGCATCTTCTCCATCTTCATCTAACCAGCTGTTTCCTCACACCAGGATCCAGATTGATTAATAATTTCAATAGTCTTTCATCCTTTTAACTTTGGACAATCTATATTCTTTAGATTTCACACGATTTCAAGATGTTCATTAATTTTGTTTGTTCCTATAAAAAGAAGTCATAATCCGCATTTGGAAACACAGCAAATGAGCTGAGCACTTGATTTAAAGTGCATTGCGATCAACTCTACACGGAACACCTCATTTTGACAACTCAAAACAAAAAACGTCGCAAAAGTGTAAAATAGACTGAATGTTTCTCACGAGGTTATTGCTGCCAACCTTCTAGCTTTGTGAAGAGCCATACTAAAGGCACAAAAGTCAGGTGGTCACAACCGTTACCTGTATTCTTAAACTAGCTTGAACGTGTTCCTTTTATATTTAGACAACGATCGAATAAGAAAAAGGAAGAAAGAAATTAATCGCTTATTATCGATTTGAATTTTTGTATTTTTGTAATACGCTTCTTCTCGATCTAATCTTAAGCTTGCAAACCAACTTGGCAGGCCAAGGTTCGACGGGCCATAAAGTAACAAGCATAAATTTAGTTATTCAGAGTTGAACGTCAAAATCTAATAGTAACATCTATTTAAAATATTTTCAATTTCTTAATTTGAAATTATATCTTTTTTATAAAATGCAAGTTCTTTAAGATGTTGCTTTTTGTATTTATAGGATAAATTGATGTTAATCATTAAATGTGTGCTTTATGCACAGGTGCAGTGAATGGTAAGGCTATTAGACTTGTTTGAACTTGCCAATGAGAATCAGTTTAATCGCGTATAAACAAACAGTTACCACAACAGCTGCAACTGGCCAGCATCTGGTTTAAGCAACTTAGATGGCTCAACAAATATGATACATTGCTATCGTGGCAACAACAAATGTACATTGATTTGTGATTGAAAAAAGATGAACAGACCAAAAAGAAGAAACTGCATAAGCACAATAGGATTGAGAATAAACAAAAATGGCGTTTGTTTGCCAATGAAAATATTTTATTTGTTTTAACTGCATCCAAAGCAATCAAAATTCTGAATTTAAATGATTTGCAACTTGTTTTCTTAAAAATTCATTTTAGTTGACCAATTGCAAACTGATTTTAAGATGCTTCCAAACAATTGTGAACTATTCGCATATTAATTGCAAGCGATTTTCAAACGACATTGGTTTAAACACCGTCGAAACATTTGCTAAACATCGACAGAAACAGCATCAGTTTTCAATTGCATTTTAAATTACATTAAATTACATTAAATCACATTTAAAAATGTACTGATTTCAAGCAAGCCTGCAAATGTCGGAATAGCTTGTATTTGCGTGTTATTAGCGTGATGCGACTAATAACACATCAATGAATTATCCATCAAACACAGCCGTTCAATAAAGCTAACCGCCCAAGCAACTAGAGCCAAGTACTTGATCCGAATCCGGATTCGGTATTTTTGGTTAACTTTAAAAGTGCATTTAAGACCAAAAGAAAAATGAAGAAACAGAGATGAGAAGAAGAAGCAAGCTGCTGCAAACGGCAAAACATGCGGCCAAGCTAGACAAGTCAATTATAAGCCAGAGTTGTGAAACAATTGAGCTACTGATTTTGATACATTTGTATTGAAGACATTTGAAATAAAAAACAATGAGTTCAGTTGAGTTGATGTGCAGCAAGCAAAGGCAGGCAAAAAGTGGTATAAAATGCAGATGACACTAGAATCAACATTTGTCATCCGCAGCATTTTAGGCCATTTGTCAAACTAGCTCAGACTGTTTGTCATATACACGCGTGTGTTCACTACTCAGTCTAATATGGTTGATACTTAAAATCGATGCAAACTGATCGATGACGAGTGATCGATACGTGGATACAGAATTCGTATCGATAATACGGACATAAATGCCATGGCAAAGGACAGTGTGCCAAAGGACCGACAGCTGTCTGAGCAGAGAGTGGACATTAGGCAAAGGCGTGCTAAACGGAAGTGGAGTTTAAGCTGCACTCAACTCTTTTGAGCCAGAGAATAAAAAACGAATAAAGTAAACTTAATAAAGAAGGAACCAATAAATGAAGAAAAACGAAAAGGCAACCAAATAAAAGTGAGAAAAGGCGAAAGAAGGCGAAACAAAGCCGAGCAAAGGTGAAACCAGAGAATGAATGAATTGAATATGAATTGGAATGGAAACAGGATTGCAATTGAGTTGTTACTTTCTTTTCTTCTGTTTGTAGCGCTTGAACACCTTGGCCATCGGCTTTCACAGGCCTGTGGCCAGCGGTGGCCAGGACAAATTGGGGCCCGGTCTAGCAAAAGGAGATTAATGATCAGCCGTTCAGACCACTCTGTTCACAAACATAATGTTCGCACAGACTGGTCTCTCAAAAGTTGCGTCTCAATCAGTGCAGCGAAGCGCACGCTTAGCACTGGCTCAGATCTGCTTCAGATCTGGCCTCAGATTGTTGTGCTTTAGATGAGGCCAAGGCTTAAGTCGAATATTGAACGTTCAATCCTAACAAATCTAGGCTCGCTTCTACTTTAAACAAGGCGCAGTCGAAAATGTGACCTGTCAAGCCCCCAACGTTTGTAGCAAACAAACGCAGGCTTGAGGCCAAAACACGTTCGTAAACCTGGTGACCATGGACTCGATGTTCACAATGCAAGATCTATTGCTCTAATATAGTCATTCATTTCGGATTCATTTCACTGCAACGTGTTTAGAAGGATCAATTGCAATTTGCAGCTTGTTGCAACGTCCAAGCCATGCAACCAGTGGGTAGAAAGCCATGAAGAGAAGGAAGAAAACAAGAAAGGTCGAATGTAGAGCACAAAGGGCGAATAAAAAACGCATTAATTACCCGCTAATCTATGCAAATGGGCAGCCGGCGTTGATGTCTTCATTGGCAGGGCGGCTGCACACGTGTGCATCTGTATATTTGCATCACAATTGCCCTTTTCAACGCCACCAAACGCAGGCCACTTTTTGGTCGTTTCTGTGGCTGGAGAATTGTCCATGGCAGCGGTTCCAGGTCACCGGCCACAGACCACCAGCTTAGAACCGTTGTTTAGTTTAGTTTGATTTGGTTCGGCTTTGCTTAGTTTGATTATTTTAGTTAGGGTTTAGTTAGGGTTTAGTTAGGGTTTAGTTAGGGTTTAGTTAGGGTTTAGTTTAGGTTTAGTTAGGGTTTAGTTAGGGTTTAGTTAAGGATTAGCTAAAATTTAGATTTAGATTTAGATTTAGATTTAGATTTAGATTTAGATTTAGATTTAGATTTAGATTTAGATTTAGATTTAGATTTAGATTTAGATTTAGATTTAGATTTAGATTTAGATTTAGATTTAGATTTAGATTTAGATTTAGATTTAGATTTAGATTTAGATTTAGATTTAGATTTAGATTTAGATTTAGATTTAGATTTAGATTTAGATTTAGATTTAGATTTAGATTTAGATTTAGATTTAGATTTAGATTTAGATTTAGATTTAGATTTAGATTTAGATTTAGATTTAGATTTAGATTTAGATTTAGATTTAGATTTAGATTTAGATTTAGATTCAGATTCAAAGTCAGATTTAGTAAACCTGAAATTGATTTCTAGTTTTGGGGCACACATTCAATAAGTTTGCTTTATAGCATCACAATGTTTTGTTTGATACATTCCAAAACAGACTTAACCTATGCGCTTTAACTGCGCATGAGCATCCTCTAGAGCAAATTTCGGTCACAAGTCACTTTATAGGACTCTATTTGAACCGCGTAGTCAAGTCTGGCCACTTATATATCTCTGCCACTTTATAGAAGAACTATATAAGCTTATGTCTAGTTGTAGACTTGCATTTTGCACTCACTAGGCTTGTTTTTCGATTTATTATTATTTTGCTAATAGCAATTATAAACGTTTTAACTTACCTTCCAAATAAATGTAGATGTTGATGACTGTTTGCTTAGTTTGGCAGCATACGGTCCAAACTGGAATCCTGCAGGAAGCGACTGCGCCACTGAACACTGCAGAAACGCACTAAGATTAAGACGGGAACTTAGCGCCAAACTTACTGCTTCCGGTTGGTACACCGCAGCCAAAGTTGGCTTTAATTCCAATTGTTTGGGCAAAGTGCTAAGTAAATAGCTAAGTTCACCTGCGGCTGCGCCAGAATGAGCATCGTTAGACAAGTGCGCATCACTTGCACTACTGCTAGATGGCGAATTTGTACTCTCCTCCATTGCATTTACCATTTTCCACTTCCGACCCAAGCACACAATTTAAAGTTTTCAATAGTTTCTTAGTTTTTAAAGTTAATGTTTTCGTGAAAATTGTATGAAATACAGTTGAGATTAGCACAAAACTATTTAAAATCGTTGCAAACTTAAAAACTAAAAATTTCTCTTTTAACTAGGCAATATCCGAACTCGTTTCACAGATAATTTCAACATTTGTAAGTTCAATTAAATTTGACTTTCGTCATAATAATCAATGATTGGAAACGTTCCATTGGCCTGTAAGACAAGAAAAAATTTAATTAACACAAGAGATTTGCTATTATTTATTAGGTTGAAAAAAAGAACAAACAAGCACTTGGCCATATGATTGAACACTGTTTGATGTTGTCTGTATGTTGCCAGAAGACAAGGATGGACAAGATGTAAAGGCGGGGGCGGGTAAGGTGGAGTAAATCAAGAGTTATCAAGTAGGCGGAAAAAAAGTTAGAAGAATAAGTAGAAGAAAACAGGTGTAGAAGGACATACTGATAGAGTTATAATGTGATGGAGTGGTGAATGTAACGGACATAGAAAGCAGGATAGATTAGAAATTAAGTACGTAAAGACAAGTTTAGAATAAAACTGGGGGAATGGAAAGTATGGATTGGAGAGTATGGGTTGGAGAGTATGGGTTGGAGAGTATGGGTTGGAGAGTATGGGTTGGAGAGTATGGGTTGGAGAGTATGGGATGGAGAGTATGGAATGGAGAGTGTGGGATGGAGAGTGTGGGATGGAGAGTGTGGGATGGAAAGTGTGGGATGGAGAGTGTGGGATGGAGAGTATGGAATGGAGAGTATGGGATGGAGAGTATGGAATTGAGAGTATGGGATGGAGAGTATGGAATGGAGAGTATGGAATTGAGAGTATGGGATGGAGAGTATGGAATGGAAAGTATGGGATGGAGAGTATGGAATGGAAAGTATAAAATAGAGAGTATAAGATAGAGAGTATGAGACAGAGAATATGAGATGGAGAGTATAAGATACGAACTATGAAATGCAAAGAGAGAAAGGAATAAAATGGGACGAACAGTGTAGGCCGAATAATGGGTTAGAAAGCATAACCTGAGAGAAAGCATAACCTGAGAGAAAGCATAACCTGAGAGAAAGCATAACCTGAGAAAAAGCATAACCTGAGAGTTAAAAAATAGATAGAAAAGGGTAAACACCAAAAAGAAACAAACTGTGACAACATGACATACACATCGCACCCAAGACAGGGCCAAATCGCGACTGCTGAAAGCGAAACAAAAAGCACAACACAAGCTATCAGTGTGGATGCTGAGTAATTACTGAAAGCAGTGCAATGATGCCAGCCGAGGGCGGACTGCGCTATAGGTTGTCCTATCTTTGGCCAGCAGACAGCGCATTTAAACGAGGGCGCGGCACAGGCAAGAGGCAGACAAAAGCAGAACAGTTTCTCTATCCCTTATCTATTCAGTGATGCGCTGGGCCGGCCGTAGTCATGGCAGCTGCAACACTGCGCATCCGTGGCTGGGCGGGCTTAGTCCGATAGACAGCAAGGACAGGGCGTGCGCGCACATGTCACTGTCTAGATCTGGCTGTCCTTCTGAACAGTGTCTAAATAGGCAAGCCAACGTTGCCTCGCACACCTGTACCGCCCCCGCCAATACAGGATGTGAGCTGGTTTATCTTTGTGAAGTGGTTTGTGCACCTGTTCTCAGGCCCGGTTAACTTGTGGTTGTTTTCAATGGGAAAAATGCAACATCCTTGCATTGGACCTAATCAAACTCATTTAATTATGACTGTATTGACTTTTATTATATTACGCTTTTATTAGCTGCATTTACATTCACCAATCCTCAATCACTAAACCTGCACATCTCCCCCAATCATATTCATCTCAACGCCACTTGATCCACTTCCAGCTACTCTCACACCTTCTCACCATCTCCTACACAATTCACTCCTTACCTAATCAACCCAGTCATCTTTTATCTTTTTGCATGCACATCTTCGCTCTCTTCTACTGTTGCATTCACAAACAAAGCCAAACACACAACTCTAGCTAAGACATCCTGCTGCGAGTGTTCAGCTGGGCCACCACCTGATAGGCACAGTTTGGCCGCACTCAATTAGTGTTCACTTTATTCGTGGCAAAGAGTTGACGCAAAATATGTTTGCCACCGAATGTCTTTATTTGCTTGCTCTATTGATTGCTACTCAATCGCTATTCAGTTTCTCTCACACATTCTCGCTTCTTTTCTTGTCTTCTTGAAATTCTTTTAAAAAATCAAATTTCATTTTTAGATATTTTCTCAAAATTGTTTTAAATACACTGATTTTTGTTTCATAATTTTGCTCATTTTTATTCACGTTGCAAAATCAAGCAAAAAAATATTTTAAGGTGATTTCAAGCAATCGTTTGGATTTGGTTTATCTCAGGTGTGCAAGCTATGCAAATCTGACAATTGTTATTGAAAGACAACAAACAATAAAGACCACTGACGTTTTTCACTATTTAAACTGACAAGAAGATCAAACTGCTTAGTTACTTGAACAGTTCAAATCAGTAAAATCAAAGGGTTGACCAAATTGAACAGAAGGGCATGCATCGAAAAAAAAAGTTCAAATAAACAGACGCTGGTAACAGAGATAGACATTTGAAAAAAAAAGCAAAAAGACAAAAAAAATATGAGAACAAAAAACAGAAAAACACATAATGCACAGATTTAAAAAAAAAACTCGAAACATTAAGATTAAGAAATAAGATTGAAAAGAAAAGGAGGGACAAGGGTGGGGCAAACAAAAAGGTAAAAGTGAGACAAAGAAAAAAAATATAAAATAAAGCTTGTCTATGACAGACCAAAAGTCAGACCTTTAACACACAGACTTATATGTTTAGTAAAAACTTTAGCAAGTAGTGCATTTGAAATACAATTAACTGTAATACAACAACCCCACAATGCAAACTGGACAGCAGGTTCGCACAAAACAGAATCGAATTTAGCCTAGTGAAATAAAAAAATGACAAAAAAGGTTTCTTATAATTCAATTTAGTAAAAAAGGGCCAAAACATTAGCTTTTATGAGAATACAAAACTAGTGAATAAAGTAAATTTCTTTTTTATTCTTGCAATCACAATTGCTGGCTAGTTTTAAATTCAATAAACAATTTCAATAACTTTAGCTATTTCAATTAAGACATCCTCTACTACTTTGTTTGACAACAAACACATTCAAATATTTCACTGATTAGTTAGGTACTACAACCAAATCACAATTAATCTTCAGATTAAACCTTTTTTTAACTTTGTATTTTTTTCATCTCTAACATAAAAATTTAGTGGAATTCAGCACACTTCCGGTGATTATAGTACACATCAGTTTACAAACAGGTGAGAAGTGGATGCGGAAGTGTCGTTTCTTCCTTCTTTTATATTCTTTTTTCTTCAATTTTTCCCATGTTTACTAAAAAAAAAATACACTTGTTCAAGTGTTTTTTTTTTGTCATTATAAATCAGCTGTTCTTAAATAAAGCTGATGAATGTATGCGCAGGGCGAAGTGTGAACCGGATATGCTTAATAATATTTAACTAAATCAGCTGTTTCCACTTTGCCCAATAAGTGTATATCGAGTGTGGACTTAAAAAAATACAAATAAAAATCGACCACACACTTAGGCATATATAAAAATTTTCTTAATAAATTTCTTAGATTTTTTTAAATTTTGCTCTTATTTTCATAAGATCACGCCTACATAAATGAACCAAAAAAAAATAAGAGTAAATTTGATTGAGGCAGATTGAAGATAAGCTGTCCCTTTTGCACATTTAAATTACATTCACAAGTAATCGCGAAATAATCAACGCCTTACTTATAAGTTTAGATAAGCTCATCTTTAAAGCTGCACATCTTTTTATTAGTTTTGTAAACAGTTAATATCTATAAAATCAATTCTAATTGACCTAACATTATTATTTTTACATGAAGATAGTTCTAATAACAACTCATTAAAACTGATTAGTTAAGATTTTTTATATTTATTTAATTATATTAATATTATAATAATAAATCATATGTTCTTTATTTTTATATATTATCAATTGTTTAAATTTAAAATCATGCATATAATCATATCAACCTGTAATCAGAACTTAATTCATGATCAACATCTGTGGGAAAATTGTGACAATTGAATTAGCATTGATTTAGTATTTACTAGAATTAAGCTCAATTCAGATTACACAAATTGTTAGCAATTTTATCTTAACTATTCACAAAAGATAAGACTATTACAAAAAAAAAAAACTGCGCACAAACTGTGAAATTGGGATTCACTTGTGAATATTCACCCACCCATAATCAACAAAAATAAATATTTATAAATGAAAAAATGTTTAATTGTAATAATAATTTTAAATAAATTAAAAAATAAAATATATATATATATATAATATAAAAACACTAATTTTAATCCAATTTGATTTGTTTCTAGTTTAATATCCAAAAAAATATTTTTAATATTTATTCAAAAATAATAATACTTGTTATACTAAATATAACTGTAAAAAAAAGCGTGTATAAAAAAACAAATAAAGGTTTATCTCACTTAAAATATTTTATGGGTTGTAACAAAATAAACACAAAATACATAATTAATAAAAATAATTTAAATAGTTAGAATAAAAATAACTAGTAAGAAAATGGGCGGACTAAAACAAAAAAAAAATCACATAATTACATGATTCAGTTTTTTTTTTAGTTATTGCAAATCACAGTTGTAAACAATAATAAAAAAATAAATAGAGAATATAAAATAAAGTTAAAAAGCCAAGTATAACACAAGAAATTGAAATAATTTATAACAAAACTTACATTTTTAACTCTTAAATTTAAATTTAAATTAAACATAATTTAAAAAAAAAATTTAATTGATTGCAAGTTGATCACGATGAAACAAGAAGACAAGAGTTAAATTGATGTGAATTAAAGTAAAAAAAAATAATAAATAATAACGAACGAACAAAACTAAAATTGTAAATAAAATCCAAATGTTCAATGTGCAAATTGAACATTGATGTTATACAGTAAAGCACAATTATTTTAAGTTAACAAAGTTATTAAGTAATTAAATGAGAAAATTTAATCCAAATATTTATGATGGAACTAAAGAAAGTAAAAAAATTTAAAATAAAGTACTTTCATAAAATGATTGAGAAAAAATTGCATAAATCACAATTTAAATTGACACTTGATATTTGAGAAACACATGGACAACTGTAATTATAAATAATATTGAATTTTAAAAAAGAATTTTTAAAACTAGATTTAAACTAATCTTTTTGCTTTAATCTTTTAATCTGAATGAAAAAATTTGACACTAAACTCACAATATTTTCCAGCAATTGGCGTTAGATTTACAGTTAAGCGAGAATTTGGTAGGGTGTTTTGTTGATTAGATCACTAAGTTTGTCTATTTGGTGATCTATAAAGAAGTGGCAAGTTTTTTTTTAGAATATTATGATGATTGAATAAAACGTGAAATGGTTTTTGAATAGAGAAAACAGTTGTAAAGAAGTGAAGAGATAAGTAGCAAGAAAAGTTGAAAAAAAAGGCTGGGTTAGAGATGGTTGGGCTAGAGATGGTAGGGCTAGAGATGGTTGAGCTAGAGAAGATTATTACGAGATGGTTGGGCTAGAAACGGCTGGGTGAAGATAATAGAGTTGAAGAGGGTAAAGTTGAGGCTGGTAAGGTTGAAGATGGATTGGTGAAAAATGGCTAGATGAAAGATGGCTAGGCTTGTGTGAAAGTGGCTGAAACAAGGTGGTGAAAGTGAGAAGATGGAAGGCTAAAAGATAGATGGACGAGTCGGATGAAGATGAATGAAAGCAGAACAAATGGAACAGAAGTACAACTGATCAGCAAAAGCGTGTAATGAACACTGGCAGTCCTGTGCCGAGGACAGAGCAGACAGCGCCGACCTCTGACAAAAATCAATTCGGAAATCTATTCTATTCTGGCAGGGCTATACTGACTTGGACTTGAAGCCACTTAGCTGTTCTCGTTGGTAACATATGCCTGCCTGTTTGCCGGCGTGTGTGTCTAGATGTGTGTGTCTAGATGTGTGTGTCTAGATGTGTGTGTCTAAGTGTGTGTGTCTAAGTGTGTGTGTCTAGATGTGTGTGTCTTGATGTGTGTGTCTTGATGTGTGTGTCTTCATCTTGCCCCGTTTTGCCATTTGGCCTGTGTTCAGGCTGCAGTTAGACACCAACCAATAACCTTATGCCCCTCCGGCCGACCAGCCGGCCTGTATTGTGTGTTTATATAAACGTCTATTCGCTGTCCAATAAACTACTTTCCCGCCCTACAATTCTTGTTGCCTGCTCTGGCTCGTGCACTTGTGGTTCCGCCTCCCCTTTATAAACTCCGCCCTATAAGTTGCGGTCATATGCAACGCTGTCTGATCTGCTCAGACAAGACAGACCGCGCAGTTGTGGGCGGAGTTTGTGATGCAACTTGCATGCAATCCAACCAGTTCATGGGCGGACAGTTGAACAAGACCAGTTGTCACCCTAAGTCTGCTTACATTCCATGCTTGCCTAGGTCTGCCGGCTTAAGGAGCCTGCGCTGACACTAGCTTTGTCACTGGAATGTTACAAGTTGCATTGGCAAACACTACTGAATTAGCAACAAATACAAAAGGACCAACATAAAAGAACAACAGTTAAAAATAAAAAAACAAAAACAAAAACAAAAAAAACTATTTCAAAAAAACAAAATAAAAAACAAAACAAACAAATCAACTAAATAGAGAAAACAACTTGCAAACACGTCAATTCTACCATTGATTAAATTTGACAACTTACTTATGTTTCCGACTATTTAAAGAAAGTATTTCCCAGGATCAGTCTATCTTATTTGCTTTACAAATTCTTCTCAAACCAGTTAGCTTCAATTCAACTAGTCAGGCCGACCAAGTAAAAACTAATCATTTTCACAGCACAATAAAATTACATATTAATTTTGCTTTCATAAAATTGATTCCAACAATTCAAATAATTAGTTTGAGACTATAAAAAGCTGTAAAAAAAGCAATTCGTCCCATCCTAACCAACTCAAGATAATATATGTACAAGTGCACAGACTAAAGCTGTAAATCTCTTCTTATACAATGTGTTCTGTAATAATATTAAATAGTGGCCAAAAAACAGATCACTGCTCAAGTATTGCCTTGTTTACTCAGGTTCATTGCAGAAAAAATAAAGAATAAAGTAGGAAAAAAGTAAGAAAGTAAGAAAGTAAAAAATCAAAAAAGTAAGAAAAAAAAAGAAAAAAAAACAATTAAATAGTAAAATAGGTTGCAAAATGTGAAAATCAGAAAAAAAGAAAAAATAAATAAGTTAAAAAAGCGATGAAAAGAGATTTTTGGGTCATAAAATAAACTTCACACTTGGTACAAAAGCCTAAAAAAACAATTTTTATAGTGACTTGCATAACAATCCGTTTACAAAGGTGATTGGTCTATTCACGGATGTTACATCGACTTTAAAACAAGACGAACAAAAAGTCAAATGATGAAAAAGATTCTCAAGGTCACACAGAGACAATTTTTTTTCACTTATTTAAATTTAAAACGGGCATAATTATCTTGCTTAAGACGTCAAAACAGTATATTTTCCATCTCTATGTGTGGTATCACATGTGGCTACATTAATGTGGTTGTAAAATTATCAAAAAACCAAATCAAAGGTTTCATTGCATTATATACGGCATCACTATTCGCCTTTCTTGACCTTGCATTTGTTACATCAGACTTTTTCTCCAGGTAAAATAAGATTTTTTGCTTTTAGCAGTAAATATGAAAAGCATTGTGGCTGTCTATTTTGGACCTGCTCCCACAGTGAAACAAACTAAATGAACAGCTGATGCTTTAAACTGCCAGATTGCGGTGTTGTTGCCGTTTTCTTAAATTGTGCGTTTCTTCAGAAGTCTGTGTTTTAGTATCAAATTACAGCTTCATTGTGTGTACATGTACAAGTGCTATGCCAGACTTGATCTGACCATTTGTTCAATTTAATTCCGTAGCTATTCGAACATGGTCCATCTTCAAAATAATCAAAATATTCGAACCCTTGCAAAAGAGACCTGAAAATAGTTAAATGCCTTCTAAGAAAACAATCTCTGTATTTTCATTTTAGATAAAACAGTTGCAACCAACGGCCCAAAACCCCTTAAAATATCATTGATGGCTTGTGTTCAATTGGGCAAAACCAATTGAACAAGTGTTTAAATTATTTCATTAAGTGAATATAACGAATATAAAAAATCTGGTTCAAATCAACTGTTACTGCTGTTTAAGTTCTGTTTTGCTGTCTTAAATATATCTTGTTGCAAATTTATTTTATGGGCAAATAAATAAAACAAGCATTTAACAAATGGTTAAATAAAGTGATTAATTGCCAGTCTGTTTAAGACAAAAGTCACTTGATATATTTTTGCCTTCTAATTTTGCACTTATTTTAGCCAATGGTAACATTTCGTTTTGATTGTACGACAGATTTGCCATTAACTGACTTTTCAATGAGCAACAGAACAAAACTAGCATCTGGACCGGATAGAAAGTGAAATAGATCTTATTTGCTCAAATTTTCGAGAATTTACCTTAGTCGATAATTGAAACGCCAAGCCTACATTTAATTCTAAATCAAATTTAGATCAAAATATGATTTGAAGCCAGTTTTTAACTAAAAGAAATGTTAAGATCAAAACGCAAAACAATATATTAGGTTTTGTTATTACTATTGCTACTTGTTTACAGTGTCAATTGGGCTAGAAATGAGGTGTGCATACAGTAACGAGTCAAAACTTAAGGTCTAGAACTTGTGCTATTAAAAAAAACGATTTCAAACCAGAATAAACTGCTTAGTTCGAATTTTCGATACTTTGCCTATCAAAGTTGGTGAAGCGAAAGGTGTGTTAAGGGAACATTGGTTAGGGTGAAAAAGAACATTTCAATTGCGCTTGAACACCGTTTTTCAATTGCTTCAATCGCAAACACGTGATAATCCTTAAAGCTGTTTCTTACTACTTATCTTATTTTGCTGTTCAATACCTTTTTTCAATAGAGTTCCAAAACTTAAATATGGTTGCATTAGTTTTTAACACTGTTCAAATCAATCCGATTTAAAAACTTACTTGATTCTTTTTTTTTCAATTTTCTTTATTTTTTGTTTTCTATTTGTCTTTTCGTTAGACACCCACACTTTTAGTCACATTTTGTCATTTCTTTATTATCATTATTATAATTTTTTAGAAAATTAATTCTTTTGTCCATTCAAGAGTCTACCATTCAAAAAAAAAAATAATCAAAGTTAGTAATATTTCAAATTAAGTTGTATATTTAAATTTATATTATTTTTTCTATTATTTTCAAAAACACCACATAAGATTTTGTTATGTACGCCTAAATTAGAAGTATTATATATAAATAAATAAATAATATTGAAAAAAAATACAGGTAATGGAAATAGAAGGCTTATATTTCAATTTATTTTTGCTTAAAATTACTTTGCAAGGTCACAATATTTGAAATAAAAAAAATAGTAAAAAAGAAAGGACATGCATATCTAGAGAAAATTTTGTCTGGGAAATGGATAAAATGGTGAATATTAATATGTCACTTTTAAAAATGTGTTGTATTTCAAGTGGTAAATAAATGAGAATATTATTGAAGCAACTGTATCAAGTTGGTTCAGGTGCAAATCATATCTAAATTAAACGTTGTAACTCTTTTTTAAGATGTTTGATTTTTTTGTGATTTTCTATTTTTTAAAATGAACCAATATGTGTAAAAAATATTTTCTACAGACTGTAGCGAAAGTGAATTTAAGACTGTCTTAACTTTTACTATCGTTTTTCACAATATTGAAAATTTAGTATCAAATCTTTTGAAATTTTTGTGCCGTTTAGCAATGACATAGCCAAAATTAAAATAAATGGAAAAGAGCTGTAATGGAAATGAACAATGAAACAGAACAAGCATAGAAATCAAAATAGGACACAAGATGCTTTTACAGATGAAGCCACACTCAGTTAGGTGAATGCAAATAAAACAACCAAAGAGAGTAAAAGTGAAGCAGTGTAAGACGTTTAAGCAATTGTTCAAAAATTCTGAATTACCAAAAGTAGATCAATTGAAGAATAGGATAAGAGTTTAATGCTTGACCAAAGAAAAAACTGGAAGAAATGATAGGAAGAGAAAAAGATGGTTGGGAAGAAAAGCTAAAAAGAAGCTTCCAGTTGGCTGCACACTTTGTGTCCACATTCACTTGCACCACAAGACGTCGTAAATAATTGGCAGTTTTGAATACCAGTTAGAGCTATTGTGGTGAGTGCTCAGCATGAGAGCGCCATTTAGCCTATCTGCACTTACCTTGCTTTATGTCTTCCATATTTGTCTTCTGAGATCGTATCATCTTGCGTTTTGTCCTTTCTTTTGTCGTCATCATTTGTCTTGCAGTTTTATGCTCTTATATTGTCTTTCTTACTTTCTTACCCATTTTTTAAGCTGGTTTTTGTGATGCCTTTGTAAAACAAGAGAACTAAATCTGTTATGACCGTGAATCAAGCGTGTCCATAATCAACAAGCTATTGGCTGTTGTTAAACTAGAAAAAAAGAAGCAAAACAGATCAGGTAAGAGCATGATAAGATAAGTAGTTTAGAGTGATAAATGCACAGCACGCGTCTTTCACCTTTTTTTTTGTTTTGCTTTATTTTGATACTTTTAACTAGTTTTTTCAATTTTTGTATCTTGTCTACAATAAACTAGTTCCCTTAGGTTTTTGTTCGTATTTTTTGTAAACCGCAGTTACTGGTGTTTGTACCGATTAACTCAAAGAGTAATTTTCTGCCACTTGGCGCAGTCAAGCTCAAAACCACAGTTTCACAGGTTTTTAGCCTGCCCATTTTTACTCTATGATACTGTAGTAAAGAAAGTTTCAATTATTTTAAAATGCAGTATGTTTTTATAGAAAAGATGCAAATAACAAATGGTCATCAATTTAGTTAATATCTTATAGCTTTTATTTAATTGGTTTTCATTAAATTTATTTGTAAAAAAAGTTTAGGATTATGAATGCTACTACAATAAATACTGTAAATACTTAACAAAATCTGCATACCTTTTAAATAAATAAATAAAACAAGTGTTGCACAGTGGAATAAGTGCTGTTTTGTTTATCTTATCTATGTTGAGCTAATCAATCAGACTGATAAAAAGTGTATTTTGGCTTAATGCACATGTCCATTAGCACCTTTGAATAAAAAAGCAGAAAAGTTGGCCAAACAAATTTATAAAAGCATATCAGTTTATTTGCAATCAGTCAAACAGAAAAACTTGTAAAAAAAGATTAAGATTAAAAAATTACACAGGTTGGATTAGTTAGTGAAAATAGTGGTCGAAAATAGTAGTGAAAAATATAGAGTGAAAAACAGTGACTAAACAAATCTGGCACTAACAAAAAACTAAGTAAAAGCAGTGATAGGACAAAGAACTGGTCTGTTGATAGACACAAAGTAAGAAGATAGCCTTTAATAAGTCTGAATTTCATGCCTAAAGTAGTTGCAGCTGGTAGTTTAAGCGAGGCCTCGGTATAATAGGCTTGGAACGAGTGCGGGGGCGTGAAAAGTGTGTTTTTGGCCTATGTACAAGAAAAGAGCCAAGAAGTGAAGATCGGTGATTTTGAAGTGACCCTTGGATTGGACCTTTGAGAAAGGTGAACCAGCTTTATCTTTCTAGTTACTAGCTTTTTACTAGCATAGAAACTTTTTGAGGCTTTGTCTATAATTTTTCATCTTTTGTCTTAATTGCATTTTGTCTTAGTTGTGATTTATCTTAGTGTTTCTCTCTTATTTCATAATTTCGCTTGCCATCTCTCTCTCTCTTTCAAATCTGGCTGCTTGGTCTGTTTGTATATGAGATTATAATCTGTGCAACCGAGCCTGCAAAAGCAAATAAAACCTTAAACGCGCCCCTACCGAGAATCGCTTTTCGGTCACAATTATCCACACACAATTAATCATTGTAATTAAGCTGCCCAGATTAGAGGTTTGGCTTACCTGCGCAGGCGCAAAGGAGCAAGACAAATTTAAGGTGATCAAATGGTGTCACACCTACTTTGCTTCTATTCAAATAGTTCGTGATGTCTGAATCTTTCCGCCCGCAACACCCAATCGCATTGATTTACTTGAAACCGTTTTATATTTGCTTCTATTTTATTTTTACTCTTAATTTTATTATTTTTTCTGTTTTTCTCCGAAATCTAATTTTATTGTATTTCACTTCACACATAGGCTTTGCCCACTTAAACAGTGCAGCTGTACTTACGTCAATATGTTTATTTTCTTAATTTTAGTCTTTTTTTGCCCATATTTGCAACTCTGAAAAAAGATCTGACTTTTTCAAGCTTGATAATGTTCAACTTGACCTCAATGCTTTTAAAAAACAGACCAATAGTGGACCAAAAACCGGAGACAGGCAAGGCAAGAAATCAGAGCAACAAATTTGTCACAATTTCACGGATAAGAAGTTGTTCTTAGTTTAAGTCTAAATTAAAACATTTGCACGTGTAATTCACAAGGCCCTATAACTAGTCTGCATGGTTGAATAGGTCTCCGCAAAAGAGGCGAAGATGAAGCTGTCAAACAAGCCAGATCCGCCGGGCTAGATAAGACGTTACCAGCTGAGTCTTGACAGAACGGGCCCGCCTGCTGCTCGTAATCCCTGTGGCTGCAGCCGGCCGCACACCTTTCTCAACTTAAGCCGATTCAGAGGCCTTTTAACCAAACACCAATTGTCTGTGGTCCGACACTTGGCTATTGTCACGATGCTGGGTCGCTGTTTCAAATGAACTTGTCAAAAAAAGACCAAGCTGAGCCAGAACAACAAGTTCCATAACAAACAATATTGGCCACATACGTTCAAAGGTAAACTGGGCCGGCAAATTAAAGAGCAAACAAAGGGCAAACAAACAAATGCAAGTGCAAAAACAGGACCGACTGAAACATTGCGATTAGAACGAAAAATTTGTGTGTAATGAAATGAAAGCTTTCGAACTGGGTTCGAACTGCAGACAAACGGGTCTATTTGCTATGGAAACATTAAGTTACAACAAATTCAGTTTGTTACACCTGGCACTGCTTTTAGGTTACATTTTTGCCAAATTTTCATCTTTTGGCGCCTTTTTCACTTCTTTCTTTTTTGTTTGCTAATTTTTTGTTCACCTTTATTTAATTTGTTTTCTTAATTTGCTTTTATTATTGCCATTCAAGCTGTTTTTATACGAAAACAAAGTTAACAGTTTTATTTAGACAAAATTGAATTAACTTTAATTAATGATGACTATTTCGTTGAACATTTTACTCAACTTTTGTGTCATACTTGAATATTAATTACAACGATAAAATATGGTCAGATTTGATATTAAAATTATCTAATTTCAAATTTTCTTTAATCTCATCTTGATTTTATTAATTCTACACTTGCTTAAACCGATCAGACTTTGTTCAAATTAACCATAGGTTTTATGTTAAGCAAACAAAAGATCACGCAAACAAAAAGTAAAAAGTCACAAACAATCCAAAATAATTTTGGTAGCATTAAAGTACCAACTGTGGTGTTAAAAATCAGTTTAAATTTGCCACAGCTAAATAAAAATGATGCCAACAATACTGAGCACACGCAGTTCATTCCTTGCTAGATTGAATTGAGTTGGGTACAAAAAAAAGACTGGTAAAAATCATGGTAAAACGAGAAGAAAGAAGGAAAGAATCAAAGAAAGAAAGAAAGAAAGAAAGAAAGAAAGAAAGAAAGAAAGAAAGGAAGAAAGAAAGAAGGAAAGAATCAAAGAAAGAAAGAAAGAAAGAAAGAAAGAAAGAAAGAAAGAAAGAAAGAAAGAAGGAAAGAAAGAAGGAAAGAAAGAAGTAAAGAAAGCAAAAATAACGAATAAAGAAAGAAGGTAAAAATAAGTAAAAAATGAGGAATAAAGTATTACATTAGGTTGTTTTTTCTTTTGCTTACTTTTCTTAAGTTACGCAAATTCATTTTCTGGCTATAAAGTAATAGCAATTTTCATTTGTTTATTCTTCATCTTTGTTTGTGATTATAAGAAACTATATGATCTAGGCTTGTTTTCTACACTTGTATTTTTTAATTAAACTATTGTTTATTTCTTTATTTGGTTTTTCTAAATTTTTTTTTATTTTTATATTCATATTACTTGTTATTTATCTAGTGCTTCAGTCTTTACTTTAGCTGATTTCCTCAATTCACACTTCTATGACATTCTGTTAACTAATGCCATAGACAATTTCAGTTGATTTTTAGGATACTTTATTTTATTTAAATTTTTTTTTAATTTAATTTTTGTATTTATATTTAAATATTTATTTTTAATGCAATAAATATAGTTTTTTTTTATAAGTTTTTGTACAAGAATTATCTTTTTTAAAATTTAACAACTTATGTAAAAAGTTTATAAGCTCTTGTTTATTTTAATTATTTTGTTTTTCATCATATTTTAAGTAAATTTTTTTCTTCGGTCCATTTATTTTTTCAACTTATTTTTCCCGCTTCTGGAAATTTTTGCAAAAGACCAAAAAATGATGACACGTGATCACAGCTGTCTAGTAATGCATCAAAATCAAAGCCACACAACAAGAGACTGTATAAGTGCTTGAACCTAACTCCCAACTGAGATGAAAATGATGTGAGTATGGTTTCTCAATTAACTGCACCATCAAACAAGAAGATCATCACTAAACATCCAATGATCAAACAGGACAAATCAGGAAAACCCGCAGTGTGAACACAATTTTTTGATTGCAAAACAATTGTAGCTCAAGTCAAACTCGCTTATTTCATAAACTTATATACGCCTTAAAAAGTGAAACAATTTGAAAATTATTCTGTTGTTGTACAATTCAACACGCCCACTTGTTCAAAAAATATAAAAAAATGATATTAAAGCAACATTTGTGAAACAAAAAACTTCATGTATCGAATTGATTGTGATCAAAAATGATATCCTGCAAAATGCACATAAAAAGCAGATGTTTTGTATTTATTATTTTTTTTATAATTGATTTAAAGAAAAATTGAAATAAGCTTATTTCAAATGAGTTTGCAGATCAAAGCGATATTGAATTTTGTTTGAATGTTTTGAACTCAATTGCATTTACATTAAAGTTTCAACCTTTTATCATTTAAACCGCAAAATTATCAGGAGTATCAGCTATGATCAGATTTAACATTAGATGTAAATCAAGTAAATGATTGGTTTAGCCTTATCCTTTTATCAAAATATTTTATTATTGTCCTATAACAGTGTTCAATATAAACTATCCTATCTTTTTTGTTGCTTTGAGTCCGTAGTTGCGAACCTATAAAAAAAAAACAAAAAAAAATTATTTTATAACGGCGCACTTGCTACGGATATGTAATAGAATAAAATAAAAAATTAATAGTAAAAGTTTGAATCTACGCAAGCAAAAGATGTTGTGAAAAAAAAATAAAAAAAACAAAATTAAAAATAAATAAAATAGACGACACTTGACTAAAACCGGAAATGATTATTTAATATAGAAAAATTGAAAGCACTGATTTAAATATAAAATGAGAAAAAAAAAACAATAAAGTCTAAAATTCTCAAATCAAAAACAACTACAAGTAAAGGATGTAATCATTAAAAAATACACGAAAATATGCAAAAGATTAATGAAATCAAAAAACAAGGTTTCAAAAAAAACAGTGAAAAAAAATATAAATTATAGAAAAACATTAAGCAAAAGTAACATAGCGGAAATAGGCGTAATATAAAAAAAAATTAGTAAGAACAAGTTTGAATTTTGTTAGAAACAGATCAAAAACATCAGAATTAAATGAACAATATTGAAACGCGTGCCATATTTTTGTTTTGGTTTGCCTTTTACCCGTTTCCGTTCAAAAAAACCAACTTAAAACTAGTTAGAGATTGAATTTCAACAAGTCAAAAATATTATAAGCAAAACAGTCAATAAAAAATTTGAAATGATGCACTTGTTAGCATCATTAAATTATTATCACTATTGTACTTAATTAAACTTTTTTTGTAAATATAAATTTTTCTGTTAAATTTTGCATTTAATCAAGATAAAGTGCTAACCTAAAACAAATAAATATTCATTAAAATTGCATATTTTATTAATAGTTTAATGAAAAAATAGCCTTGTAAAAATTTAATCTCGAAAAATAATTAAATAAATTATTTTACCTTGATATGATTAAATTTAGATGAAAAAAAAAGTTTTTTTTTGAAAGAGATTTTTTTATATATTAACTTGAAAATAAATAAAATAAGTTTTTGATTAAACTAATTTCAATTAATCAGCAAAACAAGAATTTAAAATTTTTAGAAAAAAATACAATATATATAAAAATTAATATAAATATTTACCTTATCAATAGAAATATTGTTTACTAGTTTGAAAACAAACCGTACAATAAAAAATGTCCATTAAGATTAAATATAATTTATCCATTTTGTTATAAACATAAACTAGAATTCAATATTAAGCCAGCTATATTAAATTATAATAAAGAAGTAAACGTATATTAAGCATATTTAATGCATTATTTATATGTATTTTATTTTTTGCGTTTGTTTACTGTCTGACAGGTTTATTTAGAGAAGCTGATTGAAAAAAAAAATGTTCAAACTCTTTTATTAGCATTTTTTTATCAATGTAAAAAGTAAAAATCATGAAAAATTTGAAACTATGTTTGAACATTTTTGTTAATCAAAAATAAATCATCACTTGTGTTGACAATTTGGATGCAATTGACGATTGAGTTTTAAGCCTGTGTTAAAAGACAAAAATTAAACATTGCGAGTGATCAAGTAAAATCAACTAAACTTAAGCAGCATTAAATAGAGCTTGCAAAGCAATTTTCAAGCTGTTCCTAATAAATGGCCCTTTTTTAAGCTGAGCTGAACCAGATTAACAAATTGAATATTTTGAAATTTGGATTTTATAAATCTGGCCACGACCTGTTTTCAAGCAATATCGGCGAGGAGAAACAGCCGTGACAAAAGTAGAAAAGGGCGCCAAATACAAATTGCGAATAATTTTAACTTATTAATATTAGGATGGGTAAGAAAGAGCCAAAAAGAGCAGCATTGTGTTCACACTTTGTCCATTGAGCAATTGACAAAAAAGGCTGGATTTTGCTGTAAACGCGTGCGCAATGCCTACAAACAAGGTCAAACTGGTGTCGAACTAGACTAGAACAAAATCTACGAAAAGTCTATGGCCAAATTCTAGAAACAAAGTGGAAGAAGAGCCAGTAGGATTAGCCTTGGCAACAAGCAACCAGTGAGTACTTCTGATGAATTCTTTTGTCAACGATACGACTTCAGAGACCCTTTACCTCTGTGTTGATGCGATTGAATGGGGCGAAAATAGTCGCTATCGTTAACTAATCATTAGCGCAATAAATTAACCTTATTGCATTGAGGCTGTTGTTGATTGTTTGCCACGATTTGCTTGTTCTTTTGCCATGAAAAAATAGTTTTGAAACAATATCCTCTAATGTGATTGACTTTGAAATGCTGGTCATTGCCAGTAGCACCATTGCTCTATTCGATTCGTAAAGAAGTCTTAATTCGAGTCGATAAGTCTTAATTTGCAACCTGATTAATGAACTCTAGATCAATGGATCTTAAGTTGTTTGCACGACTCTACTTAGCAAACTTAGGAGTGCCTTAACATGTGGCTGGACAACTCGACCATAATCTGCTAATGGACTACAGTTTGGCTACTTTGGCTACTAATGCTAGTCAAAGCCTGTCGGCTTACTCGGAATGCAAGTTTGAACTTTTGTGCTTGAACCGGATACAGACAGATTAACAGTTGACGGCTTCATCAGCTTTCAATGGCACTTGCACTAGTACGTATACACAAACAGTGTTTACGCCAAATATTTACATAACAAAACTTAGATCGCTTCTAATGCGACCGCTTAGCAAGGCCAGACGTCGAACTAATGTGTGGCCTAATCGAGCCACAAAGCATCTGCACAAACGATTTACTGAAAAGTTTCTTCAGAAGTGATTAACACATCAATTGCTAAGCTGATTCACGCCCAACTTAACCAGTATCACTGATTTGGCTAGGCAGCACCTGAAATCGATTGACCAATCGATGACTGGTTTTTCATCTTTTATACATCTATTTCCGCATCTTTTGTTCAGCCAGTTTTTGTCACGATTCGAGGGTAATTAAATGCAACCTCAACTTTATCAAACTTTCAAAATCCCTAGTTTAATTATGCTATTACAAAGCTACGGCTGCAAAAAAATGATTTGTGAATTTACATTTCAGCAAATTATTTAAATTTATTTTCAAAATCCAGTTTAACTTAATACTGCTAAACTGTTTAATAAATATTCACAAATTTTTAATTATATTAGCCAATTTGAAATTCAAACGCTTGAACTTTATTGACTTGTTTAAACACTAATTAATGCTTGCACTCAAATCGTAAAATTTAATCATTAATCATGTAATTGAGAAAAAGTTTTTTTTTTCAATAAAATTTAAACATAATTATTATATTAACTATTTTTCAAAAATATATATAAATAATAAATTCAACTAAATTCATTAAACACAAAAAAAACAAAAAACAATATTAAATTGTTAAGTTTTAATATTATACTTGTATCTGTTTTTGATTTAGCTTTTAAAATTATAAAAATACAATAAAAATAATTAATATAACTTTTAAATATTAAAAAAAAATAATTGCGTGCTTTTTAAATTGCGCTTGTTAAAAACGCTTAAAAATAAAAAATAAAAAACACATCATTTCTTAAATGCTTAAAAAATTTTATATTTGAACATAATAAATTTATTTGTAAAAAAAATACATATATAAAATCAAGGCCAATTCAAAACTAATGTGAGTTTATGGAGCCATTTAAATAAAAAAAAAACAACTTAAAAATTTAAATCTTCAGTTAAATGTGAAAAATATATAAGATAAATTTTATTTAAAAGAGTTTAAAAAAAATATGAAAATAACCAAACAACACCAATTGTAAATACGATTGTAAATAAAAGGTAAAATTGTAAAAAAAAAGATCAATTAAAATTAGTCATAATTTGTTTTTTTATTTTTACCGACTTTGAAAAATTTCAAAATAACCAGCGGATGCGACCAACAGCAACTCATTGAAAATTCCGACAACAAACTGTCGATTCCGTTTGATGTTCAAAAAAAAAATTAGACAAGTTTGGACTAAGTTCCGTTTTTTAATAGATCATTCAAACAACCGCTTTTTTCAATTAACTTATACCTTTTTATGAAGTAAACTAGAATTTAAGCTCAATTAACTTTACCTTGCTATTTGAACCAAAAACAAAGCTAAGGATCAATGAAAAAATAAAAACTAATAAAATTTCGGAAGCACCGCTATAAGTAATTAATACAACATTCAGGGTTCAAAAAAACAGATATAAAAGAAGGCATTTTAATCTAAATTACGATTTAAATGTCCAAGCACTTAATATTCAGTTTGATAATCACAGTTAATGACTATAACTGGTTTAATATTGTTTATAGGACTGGACTTAATGGAAAATTAAATAAAAGTGGGTAATTAACTGTTTAATTTTTGTGCAAATAGACAGAAAACCTTTTACTTAACTTGATTATCAAAACAATCCAGTAAACATGTCGAACATTTATAAACAGAGAGAAAAATTGCAAAAGCTAGAAAAACAAAAAGATGTAAAAAAAGGCGTGCTAAAAATGGTGAAGACGCATTTAATAAGAACAAGTTTATCAGATTTATATCGAAAACTTTAATAAACTGCTCAAATTCATCCAGTCAGACCACAGCAACTTATATAAAATATTGAAATGATGATGATTACACGAGTGACCTGCCTTGGCAATCAGAAAGAAAAGTGTGGCGTTTACTTTAGTATTTTTATTATTTTATTTTATTTATTCTATAGAAAATCTGATAATGGTAAGAGTCAAATTGACTTTTTGATTTGGCTAGGTCAACTTCAAAAATCGAATGAAAAGCAAAAATGTTGATTAGAAACTAGCTAATAAGGTCCAGTGGAAACCTGGCTCACCAAACACTCATTTAAGGCACAAGACTTTTAAAACAGGTCTAAATAGTTGCAATCAAGGTTGATTGCTGTGGCGCAAGGCCAAAATCACATCAGCAAAAATGTTTTTTGTTCTGATTTCAGATTTGATGACAAAAAAATAAAATAAAATGTATCTTGATTTTTTACTTGCTTTTCTTGAATTTATCATTTCTATATTGCTGGTATTTACAAAATGCAAGCATAGCTGATAATATCCAAGTTCATAGATGAAATGAAGCCAAACTAAAGAAAACAATAATAAAATACAAAATTAATGACAAGTTTACCAATAAGATCAATGGAACAATTGAAATCAAGTAAAAAACTTACTTGATGATTGAATGAGAGCCACTTAACCAAATATGTTTGGCCAAGTATCAAAAAAAAAAAAAAAATTGAAAATAACAGAAAAACGGTAATAGAATTTAATAAAACCAATGGAAATTATTTTTGTAAGAGAATAAAATAAGTGCAAAAAAAAGCATCAGCTGCAACCAACTTTGATTAATATTGAAGAAAATAAGCTAACAAAAATGACACTGGTTAGACTGATTCGCAGGCTAGTGAACCTCTTCAAAATTTTGCAAACGTCTTAAAATAATCTTAAAAACTTGGGCAAACATGGTCAATACAACTAATGAAACTGATAAATCAAAATTGTTTTGGCACAGCTTGTTCCAGTAAAATTGTTTCAACTGTAAAGTTACATTTCATTATGCTTGAATGCGCTTTTAATTCAGTTTAACTTTAATTTAGCCTGTAATTTCAACACAAGTTAGCATTTTAACATAGTTAATCCAACTGAATCCAATCCTTTGCATCCTTTGCTTTCAATTTTCACATGCAATTAATCACAATTAAATTGGTGGCACATCGGTTTGACATTTGGCCAGTTTTTTGCTGGCTTTACTGGCACCAGATCGCATGTTGGACATTTGATTAGTCGGTCCAGCGACCATCGCAACCACTCAATTAGGTTTGGTGACGAGGTGTAACAGATTATGAGAATATGTTTCCATTTGGATGCTCAGTTTTAGTTTTGAATCGGCCGACTAAAACGGTGCAATTATAATGTTTACCAATGTTAAACTGCAACTAATGAGCCGATGTGTTTGCAAAAACAAATAAATATTGAGTTTCAAACTAGTTTTGACAAAGTGAAAGAAGAAGGATACAAAATTAAGAATTTAAAGGATAAGAAAAAAGGTGAAAAATTGAGATCAAGAAATAAGAGTAGAAAAATGATGGGCTGCGAACACGCGTTAGAACTAAATAAAAAATCAATAAAATTAGATGTAAATGGATGATATGGGCGTTTAATATAATGGACGAAGTAATAGAGAAGATGGCCTGCAGAGTCATAATTGGCTTGAGCATCATTTATGATGCGACTAAACAGCCAACTGGCCATTACTTATAGCCGGTGTAAGACGGGTGGCAGTTTGGACTAAACAAACCGGACAAGCTGGAAAACGATCTAAATTAGGGCCTAAAATTTGTGAAACACGTTTCTCAAATGGGCTGCATCAGTTCGTCATGTCACACGTTGGCCAAATTATGGAGCCCGATAGACCACTTTAAATAGGCTCGGCAACAGCTTGTTCTAAACCAATGTTCTATCTATTCGACAGACTGTGGCGAGTCTACTAAAACCAAAGAAGAGTAAATTGGGCTCGGTTAATTGAATTTACAGATTCTAGCTTACTACGAGTTGCCAATGAAACCCAAAACAAACCAAAATAGACATTTTTGCTTTCATTATAACGTTCTTCTCATTTCCTTGTTTCAATGTTTCGTTTTTCTGTTTTGCTTATTGTTCTTTTGCAATGTGCAATTGTAAGAAAGTAGGAGGACAGGTTGTAGATTGCAACAAAAATAGACAGTTGCTACCTGTAAAGGTCTAATTTGACAATGGACACAAACACCGCAACATGTTTGCAAGTGTTTGACAAAGCCTCGCAACCAGTTGTTCTGATGTTTAATTAAATTGCGAGATCGATTTCCAACTTTATCCAAGCCTGTAACTGCAACTGAAAAGGTCAAACAAGCAAAAACCACGCTTGTATTGGACGCGTGCTTTGGCCATTGCATGTGCCAAAGCATCTAAAACTTGGTGACTAAAGCCATAGAACTTGTCCAAAAACAGAAGTAAAAACAACACCCGAAACCAACTTATTAGTACACGCAATCAGAACACGAACAGATAGTTGCACTAAATGCCAAGAAACAGCGACTACGAGAAGAAGAAATTTTAAGCTAATCAAGACTGCAATGAGTCCATGGCCTTAATTGTCTATAACTGAAACCAGGCAACTGTTCAGAACCAAAGATTAAAAGTTAAACATAGAATGGATGCTGAATGCAAGCAAATCACGCGAAACATTTACAATCCACCAATTTTAACAACTAATTGCTACATTTTTATTATTATTTTAAGTTTGATTTTCTGCCTAAGTATACAAAGTAATTAAATCAATTGCTATGTTTGCTTGCACTTTGCACCTTTTACAATCTTCCAATCTATTCAGGTAAACGTTACACATTGGAAAACAAAATTGAATTCATATTTTCTCAGTACCTGACAAGTGAGTTTGGCATAAACAAATAATCTGATTAGACGAATGAGATCAGCTGAGATCAGCCATCTTTATTAGTTTACACACAGTTCTTTACAAAATTGGTTCAATTTTTCTAACAAATGATTTCATTCGAAATGACTGGACAAGTGTAAATGTTGAAAATAAATACTTGGACGTTTACAGTTGTAAACAATCTAAAAAGCTCTCTTGCTTTGCATAACAAATCTACAGTGATTATGTACAGTTTAAAGTGCAGATTTAATATGCGGGCCAAATTTCAGTCTAGCTTATCTTGTGTCTAACTGAATGGTTCACATACTGCTCAGGCCTAGCTTTTCCGTGTTTTCTAACAGTTGTTGTAGATTTTGGTCAAACAATTCACACCTAAAAGAAAAAATATATAAGTAAACAATCTTAATTACACATTTTAATGCTTCTTATGATCAACTTATTCAAATTGCCTCAATCAAATTGATAAATGAGTTATTTGAACCAGTTTTCTTACCTTATTGGCATGTCTAGTGAATAAAATGGATTTTTGAGCACATAATCGGCATACAATTCGTAAATTTTTTTCAGCAAAGAATTTCTTTGATTGTTTGCGTTCAAATCAGTAATTATTAAAAACTTAAGACCAGTGACAGTCTGAAAACAATTGAGTCTAAAATTTTCATTTTCAAGAGTTTCGATTCCAGATGATATCAATCTATTCTTGTTAGAGGAATCAATACTTTTTACATTGTAAATTTGTAAAGCTGCGATGGCATACATGGAATGAAACATTGAAGCTAGCACAATTTTTTCGTTCGAAGTTAGTTTCTGAATGCCAAATTTAATACTGATAGGATAATTTTCACTACTATTTAGAATATCGTCCAATACATCCTTGTCATTTACTTTTCTTCCTAAGACTGGTTCCCCATTAATAGCTAATACAGAATGGCCGACTTTGATTCCATCGCGTTGTCCAAATACAACCTGTATTCGTTGGTTTACATATTCTAATTTAAAATCCAAGGGATAACTAAAAGTTTTTTCAATTTGAGTTTCTCCTATGTTGTGGTCATAACTGTAAATCAAACTTCCGCTTTTGCTTATTATGTATACACTGTAAATAATCATTTGAAAATTTTTTATTAAATCAATGCAAAAACTTTTATTACTCTTTATTTTAAATTTTTATAGTAAAAGAATCACTATCCTTTAATAATCCCTCTTTTTTTAATTTATTTAAATTTACAATCTTAAAATATTTATCATTTAAATATCTTTTTCTTGTTTTTACTTCAATGGGCGTCATCTGCTATATGTTAATGTATACATTTTTGGCTAGTTATAAAAATAAACACCAGATGGAAAGGTATTGTCTGTAAAACTTTTAATTAAAATTTGTACAAAAATTTATTACACATTAATTAGTTATAATTTTTCAAAACTAGATTTTAAAGGAACAAAAGATTCATAAAATTCTCTCAAAATATTTTCAATTTTTTCGTAAGATTCTAAATCGTTGTAATCAATGTCATCATTAATACAAACAAATTTTTTAGGAGATTTTCTTTGCTCGTCCAAAACTAATCTAACTTTATCTATTTTTGAATCGATCATTATGAAAGCCACATTTTTGTTTAAAATAGTTTCAAATTTGTATTCTGACTCATTTTCTCCAAGATTATTAATTTTAAACAATATATTGTCACAAAATAAAAATTTTGTTATAGAAACTCCTTTCTTTAAAATAAAAAAAAAAATTTTAATATTTTCCGATAATTTGTTTACTTACATAAAGTTTTTCTGTATCATTATTTAACAAGCAAGACGAAATATTTCTCCAAAACGAATCAATTGTTTCAAATTTTAAAGGTGTTTCTTCTGTTTTTAATAATAATGTACGAGCTTCATTATAATCTATATTTCTATTAAAAAAAAAAATTTTAATATTATTTAGTATGTGATTAAATTTTTTTATTTACCCATCTAAATTAATATCAAATTTTTTGAGCTTTTCATAATTATTTAATTGTTGCTTAGATTCCATCAAATAATAAAAATAAATAAATTGGAATTGTAAATCATCTGAGTTTCTTAATTGATGCGAAGAAGTTTTATCCACTTCTTCAGAAAATACATTTTGCATTTTTTCCATTATATTTTTTTCAATCATTATAGGTAAATGCAAAGGGACCTTTCTAGATTGAATTGAAAATTTTTTATTTAAAATAAAATTAGTTTTTTTTAATGAATTTTCATAAATGCCTAAAAGTTTCCTTTTTTTTCCATCAAACCTTTGGTTTGAATATGTTATATTTGATAAATTTTGAGTTTGATTGGTATTATTATTAAAAATGAGATTAGTAACTAAAATTGATATTTGAAAATCAACTGAAGTAATTTGATTTTTTTCTTGAATATCTATAGTGCAATTTATAATTTTATTTTCATTTAAATCAGCTAGCCAAATTATAAATAAATTATTTTTTTTTTTTAATTTAATTTTTTTAATTTTTTCATCTTTTACAACTGTTGCAAACTTTAATTTTGTTTGATTATATTGAAAATTATTTTTTAAAAAATCAGTAAAATTTAAATATACACCCAAATAAGTTTGCTTATAAAATTCATATTTGGTTGTATTTTTTTCAAAATTAGCTGAATCAAACATAGTTTTGAAATTTGAATTTTCACAATCATACAAATCAAATGCGCATTTTTCGTTATTACACTCTTTATTGCAATATCCATCTCCCACCATTGAGTAAGTACAATTATTATAACAAATAATTGTTTTGGAAATGATGTTTAAAGCATTTATAAAATCCGATTGTTTTTCAGATTGTTCCTTTAAGCAGTCTCCTCCGTCATATAAACAAAGGGATACATTGCAGTAATTATCACAATATCCATCTTTTAACCAAGTATGAGGACAATTCTTACTACAATAAGGAACTCCCCATCCTAAATAAATTTTGTAACCACTACTTTCAGTAATAAAATCATCTTTATAAATAAAATCGGATAAAAAAAAATCGTCATTAAAATAAATAAATTTATTTGATAATCCAGGTATTTTATGTAAATGCATTTCGATTGCAGCTGAATTAAATGTGGGTAAATGTGATTGATTTGAAAATATTTCCTAATTTAAAAATAAAAGTTTAGCTTTTTTAAATTTTTTAATTTATTTTTAATTTATATTTACTTTATGTGTTACTATTTTGATTCTTTCATTACTGGTGTCAAGCCAATCCGGAACTTGTCCATTTGTAACTATATAAATATTTCTAATCCAATTCGCATATTTTTCAATTGACCTTAAGGAATACTTTAATTCACCTTTATCTTTAAAACGGTTTTCAGTTTTTTGATCATCTTGGTCATTTCCAATCGACCATTTGTCCTTTAATTCTACATTGGCTATAAAGTTTTTAACATTTAAAATTTTTAAATTTATTTGATTAAATTTATTTTGTTTCCATCTTTTTTTAATACCAATTATTTGAAATGGATAATTTTCATCATTGAAAATATAATTAATATTTGGGTTTTGAAAGTCTAAATTTTTTTCATTTTCCAAACGTTTTTTAATAATGACTCTATTAAATTTTATTTGCAAAACTTTATTATTTTGATGGCAATTCGGGTTTAATAAAAACACTTGTTGAACTGTATTTTTCTTTAGTAAATCCGGCTTATTTTGTAATATTTTTGAGGCTTGATTAATAAAAAATTTATAAAGAAAATAAGAAAACAATTAATAAGTAAAAAATAAAAATCATCTACCATGATAATTATTTGGTAAAATAAACAATGATGAATCACTTCCATTCATAAAATTATGATCTATTAGAATCCATGGTACTGTTTTATTTAAAAGCAGTTTGAAAGCTGAAGAAAATTGAATTTTGGGTGTAATTAAAATAAACGGAGTTTTAATACTGCATTTAATTAGATAAGTTTTATTTAAAGACTTTTGAAGGTCTAGAAATTCTTTTAACTGTTGTTTATGAATCGGATCACTACCATTGACCCAAGTGTAAACAGCATCTATTGGCTCATTATAAATGCTAATATATTCTTTGAATTTAAATTTATTGAATAAAAATTTGATTTTATTCTCTGGTTTATATTGTGAAAAATCATAGTTTTCTATTAAAAATATCTAAATAAACTAATTAATTGATTTGAGCAAAATTTTTATTACTTACTTACATTATAAACAAACAATAGAATACAGTTAAACACTAATAAGAAAACAATTTGTTTATTTTTACATATTTTAAGAAAATATTTAATCATCGTTGCAAGTTTAAAATTCATTTATTATAACAATTAAATGATTTAATAAAAATTTTACAAGAATCAAGCCTCTAATAAAATAAGAAAAAAAATAGGTTTTTGTCAAGTGTATTTTAATTATTTTTAGCTGATTTTTATTTTTAAGATTAGACATTAAGAAAAAATATTTTTAATAATAGAAAATAAATGGTGAGTAAATAAACCTGAATGTTATTTACTTATTTATATTTCACTTTACTCATGTTGTTTAAAAATGACGTTTACTAAATTATCTTTTTTACTAGAAAGCTCTGAAAAATGACATTACTTCAATTTCTGATCACTTGTGGTTCATAATCTAGTTTTGAAGCGTCAGTAATCTCTTTAGCATACAAATCTAATCGTCGAGTTAACTGAAACATAAATTAAAAAAATAAGTAAATAAATTTTAATTTTTAAACTTTAGCTTATTTCTTACACTAAATCCCCAAAAATCTTTAACCTGGCGACAAAGGTTAAGATCCATTTTGACAATCAGTATACCTTCTTTATCTCGGCTCATATCAGGTGTTCTTACACCAGTTGGAGCAGTTGCATAAGCCGAACCATAGAAGTGCCCGAAAGTTTTGTGTGCTGGTTTCCCATCCCCAGATGTGTATTCGTTTGGAAAACTTTCCTAATTAATAACAATAATAGTGATTAAATTTTTTTTGCAGTGGTTAAAAAAAAAATAGTTAATTAAACATACAGATCCAACTCGATTAGTGCAGAGAACATAGTAGCTGTTTGCTATGGCAGCACATCTAGCCTCTATTGGCCACAAATGTTCTGATAAACTACTTATGGTGGCGTTTGGATTGAAAACAATGTCGGCTCCATTAATTCCGTACATAAGCCAATTTAATGGATGATGACGTCCGTAGCAAATGTTTACAGCTATTTTACCAAAAGTGGTTTCAAATACAGGATGTCCAAGAGTGCTTTCCATGTAATAAGTAGACTAAAACAATCTTAAGCTTAAAAACGACTATTAAATAAAGTTTCAAACCTCATTAAAGTCTCCCTTTCTTGGAATATGATTTTTTCTGGTTTTTCCCAATACCTTGCCAGTTTCGGAAATAATGACAGCTGTATTCCAAAAAACCTCACCATGTTTTTCATCCCTTTCTAGAATTGGGTTTATAATTACCATATTATACATTTTTGCGAGCTAAAAAAAGAATTGTAATTCAAAGATGAATTTATCTATTTTTAATAAAAACCTGAATACAGAATTTAGTTGTAGGTCCGTTTTCGACATCTTCGCCAAACTCTGTCCAAGGTAGTTTTTCTCTTGTGCAAAAGGCAAACGGCATGGCTAAACACATTAATTATTATATTGATATATCTAATATTGATAAAAACTTACTCCATGCTTCCTGGAAACAGATGATGTTGACATTGTTGAGGGAAGCTGCTTCAACCATTTTAGACATCTTCGAATGAATGGCCGAAATTTGTTGTTTGATGGGAGCAGATGGGGATAGTGCAATCTTGTTTTGTACCACAGCAGCAATCACATTTCTAATAGGTCTAAGTTGTTCAGGAGCAGCTTCAAATTGATGGAACTTAATTTCAAAATTGTTTTCGTTAGCAATGGCTAATGAATCTTTATTAATAGGGCATTCCCTATAAAAAGCAAATGTTTATTTTGTTTGCAAGATTAATTAGAACTTATTAATAATTACGGTATTGCGCCTCCATAAAGAAGATCTCGAACTTGATGAAACTCTTTTTCAGGAATATGTTCTTTGAGGACATCATAAACATTGTCTATGTACTTCGGAGATTGGGCTTCCATTTGAGCTTAGTTTGATTTGTTTTTCTTTTATAATCTAGTACTTTAATAAATTTAATTTTTACAAAGTTTACCTGTTTAAGACCTCTAGTTGTTTTTTGCGCCACAATAAAGGCTTATTTATACAATTATACAAATTATTCGTCATGCGTGTTTAAAATAAAACATTTTTCCATCAATATTCTTTAATATGTAATTTTGTTAACTCAAAAAATAATCTCGAACAACTGCTTGCATTAATTATTAGTTATCTTTTATGCTTTTTTAATCTAAAATTTAAATTTACAGCTAAATGAATTTGTTTATTAAATCCATATTAATGTTTAATCCATATTTGGTTATATTTCTTTCAAAATTAGCTGAATCATTACTGGTGTCAAGCTAATCCGAAATTTGTCCATTTACAACTATATAAACATTTTTAATCCAATCTGCATATTTTTCAATTAACCTACAATACTACTTCAATTCACCTTTATCTTTAAAACTTTTTCAGTTCTTTGATCATCTTCGTCATTTTCAATCGAATATTTGTTTTTCAATTCTACATTGACTACGAAGTTTCCAACATCTAAAAATCTCAAATCTATTTGATTAAATTTATTTTGTTTTTATTTTTTTTTAATTCCGATTATTTCAAATAGATAATTTTCATCATTGTAAATATAATTAATATTTGGATTTTAAAAATTAAATTTTTTTTTTATTTTCCAAACGTTTTTTAATAATAACTTTATTAAATTTTATTTGCAAAACTTTATCATTTTGATGACAATTTTAGTTTAGTAAAAACACTTGTTGAACTGTGTCGAGATGTGGCATTCAATGAAATATCATCCAGATGTTCTTGGTATCCAAGATAGTTAGGAGTTGACATAACGAACATGCTTAAACAAAATTATCTCAGTAAAGATACACAGAGAATAAGAAAGTTATTAAAAAAGTAAATATTTTTACTTAATACAAACGTGTTTTATGCAGTTAGTCAAGCAAAGAACAATTTTCATAGACAAATTGTTTATTTTTGATCCATCTTAGCACTCTAAGAATATAAGACAAAAAGAAATAAACCTAAAAATATAATAGTTGAAGCAATTAAATGTAAAATCTTAATATTTAATATACCTTAATTTACAGTTATTTTAGTCTAAACTTCAACTTAATATAATACTTTTTACTCTTTAATTTTATTTATAACTAAATGTGACCTTGATTACATTTCAATACCTTACCCCAACTTTATGTTTTTGTGTACTATTTCATATTCATTCTGGTTTCAATAGATGAATCAAATTTTTAAAATTGGTAGGTCTTAATACTTTAATTTAAAAATCTAATAATATCTTTTAGAAAACTTATGTTGTAATTTTATAAGTGGCGATTTAAGATAAGATTTAATTAAATTTATTAAAACATAAAAGTGTTTAGTTCTACCGAATTTCACATTACTAGTCAGGCCTTTAATCGAGGATTGATTATTTGACCATATTTTATATTTAACTTATTAAATGAATTAATAAAGTAAATACTTTTAAAAACTGAAGATTTAACAGTATTAGTTTTTGTTTTATTGAAATATAAAGTTACTTTCTTTTGTAATTCACTTGACCAAGATATAATATCAGAACCATACAAAACTATTATACCTGTTTTAGAGTTAGGAATACCCAATTTTTTAGCAAAATTAGCATCGCAATAAATTTCAAAATTATTAATTTTTAAACTTAAACACCCTAACAACTAACTTAACATGATGATACATAGGCTTAACCACATTCTTATACAAAATGGTTACCGGATATATGATTAGGTCTAGATATATTAGAAAGATATAACAAACTTTCCACCAGTGATTGGCATAATTTAATATTTTTAAATTCTTTCTGATTTTCAATAGATCTTGATATCCTAGTACCTTTGACGTACTAATCTCAGCTACTTCCGTTAATTTATATTTAACAAGTAACTCCATGATATATAATTCCTGCAAAATAAACAATAATTTTGCTAATCCATCATACTTAATAATTATATTAAAACAAAAATCAATACTTCCTTTATCAGTCAACTAAAAAATTTATAAATTTAATCAAATTATTTACATCACTCTTTCTTTCAAATATAATGATTAAATCATCTACATAAACTCACAATATTATATTTAAATCACCATTTTTAAATGAACATAGTTTTGAAGCTAATTGCTCAAAAGAAAAATCTTTTAATTTATTATTAAGTACTTTATTCTATTCATAAGCTGTCTGTCTCAAATCATATATTGCTTTTACAAGTAAATACCTTTCATTTTAGAAAATTACACATTTTACACCATCTTTACTGCTAGGTTCAAGATTATCACTCCGCCTCTTCTTAACCATTTTACCATGAACACTTATGTCCTCATCTATAAAACCACCTTCAAATGAAAGTCGCGAATTATTACTATAAATAGTAGAGTAATTTGGTTCCGGAAACAAATCTACAAGAGATTTCACAGTTTCGTTAAAACACGATTTCTGATCAAACTCATTTGAAAAGAAAGAATTTAAAAAAAAAAATTTTCTTCTTCAAAAACAATATCTCTTGAAACCACTAATTTACTGAGATGGAATAAATACTCTAAAACCTTTTTGTTTTTTCTTGTATTCTACAAATACTCCACTAATATCTTCTCCTTTTTTTTTATCCAAGTATATTTATATTTTGCTAATAGTATTTCTTTAAATAATCAATTTTATTATATAGGTAGTTAGAATTGATATTCTAAAGTCTCTAAAAATAATTTAGATCTTTATCTATGTTAAGTTCGTTATTTAAATAAGAAGTTATTTTGTCAAAATTCAGCTTACCTTTACAGAGTGAATTTCTGTCAGTGTCAATTTCTTTGAATTTGTTTTTGAAACCATAATACACAATATCTACAAAATACCTTTGGATATTTTTTTATTTTAAATAAATAGGATCTGTAAGTTCCATGTCCAGTTATAGCCCATATTGAGCTATTATTTTTTAAGTTAAATATGTCTAACTTAAATTTGTATTTTAAGGAATTTTTTACTATATTATCTATCAATGACTAAAATTTATTTTTACTTTTTTGTTTGCTAGTAATTGTTTTTTTTTAAATTAAGTTTGTAGTAGAATTTATTTAGCTGAAATAACTACGTATAACCACAAGCTAAGCGATAGTAAAAGAGTCAGTAAAGGTTGGTGTAAGTGAAGTACTGCAAATTTACTTTGTAATAACACAACGACTTCTGGTGCCCGAACAGGAATCGATAAACAATTTTGTGGAAGTTTCGCGCATAATTTTACCTGTGTGAAATTATGAGAAAGAACAGCCAAAATAGTAATACATCCTCGGAAACGAGCGATAGAAGAAAGCGTAAAAAGATTTTAGCTAACAACCAAACCCAAAACCCTTCTTACACTTTCAACATCTCGGAACGTGTATGGCAAGAGTATTTTAGTCCAGCTAACTTCATCAGAATGCTACATATAAACAACACCAGATTTAAAGGTGACCCTAATAATCTGGAACCTTTTATCCGGGAGGTGGACAATTTAAAGAATTGCTACAAAATTAAAAACGAAGATGCCATCAGTCTTCAAGATATTGCTCTTGCATGGTGGTACACCATCAATAAGGAAATCAAGAGCTGGGAGCAGCTATTAAAGAATTAAAGATGCAGTATACAGTATATCGACCACCCAATATTATTATGGAAGAACTTCTCAACTATAAAGTCGTAAAAAATCGTACTTTCCTTTCTATAAGAGAGTTTAATAAGATCATTACTTTAAGGGGCGAGATCAATTTAGCAGCGCAACTAGATCTAGTTTACTGTAAACTCCCAGATTACATTAAGAAATTCTTACCTCAGTCTAATTTTACAATATATGAAGTATTACGACGAGAATTAAAACGGCTTGAGAACATAAAGTCCGTTTATGAAGATAACAAACCCTTAGAAGGAAGGACAAAGACAGAAACCTATTCTTTACAACATCCCATAGGACATGCAAAAATGGAACCTCGAAAGAAAAAGAGTACTCGTTCTTATTGTGGCATATATGGTCATCATTCTAAATCTTGCCGCAAAAAATAATATGTCCAGAAAAAAAGAACTGAAGAACTGTCTCCAAAGAGACTTACCACTCAGGTTACGACTGAAGCCAAGAATAGAGATCACCATTCCAATGGTAACCGTATTACTTGCTATAACCTAAACCTAAACCAGTGCACCTCAGCAGCAAATACCTTAAAAGTTGCCCTAAAAGTTTGTTTATTATTATATCTAATAAAAATAGGGTTAAAACCCTTTGTCTGTATGTCTGTTTTTTTTTATTTCTTTCTCTATGAAAATCGTCTTGAGTAACCCAATCATTTTAAGGTAATTAGTATTTTTATAAGCATCTGTCATAGTGGTGAGAATTTTTTGTCTTTATTATGATATTTTTCTTCACTTATTAATAATTCAAGGTCATCTTTTTTTGTTTTTTTTTATCAATATATTTTATTTTTTATTCTTTTTATTTGACTCTGTTCGAAGATTTTTGTTTAAATTTGGAAAATATCACTTATCTTTGAATAAAGTTCTTCTAAATATTTGGTAATTTTCCTTATCACTTTTGTTTTTATTTTTCCAGAGGAATTTTGATTTTTGACCTAATCCAAAAAATCTTTAAAAATGTTCATTTTTTTTTGTAACGAAAATTTACAAAATCTGTGTATTCTATAATGAACTCTAGTTTGCATTTTTTTTAAACACTGACATTGTTCATTAAGTTTTTTACAGAAAAATATTACCAGATGTATTTTCTTTGGTCATTTTTGTTTCACTATTTTCTTGATAAGTAACGGTTAGCTGTGAAGTAACTGTTATTTTAGTTATGTTTTACTTTAAAGTTTTAAAAGTTGTTTACTGCTTGAAGTCTAAAGCTTAACCTCCTATAAATTTCTCTGTTAGCAAACTTTTTTAAATGAGGAAATGTATCTTTACAAAATACTTTAGTACCAAACAGATGGACATACTTATATATAGGTTTTTGTTTAAAAATGTTGATGTTGTGGTTCACCTCCACTAATGTTCTCACCTGTACATGTACCATCTACAGAAGGTACAAACAAATTGTTTATACCAGTATCATTTAAATTACTCATTTTTATTAATATAAAAATAAATTAAGAACAAATACAATAACTTTTTTTTTAGTTAATCACTGATTTGATTTAAACCTGAATATTCAAATTGTCTAACTTCCTCGACAATCAAATTTCAAATAAAAGTTCACTCTCCACTGCAGAAAAACTCATTTTCTTCCAGAAGAACATCATTAAATCCAGGCCTTTCTCTTATGTTACTACATATAATAAAACAGAATTTTAATTAGTTTACATTGTTTTAAATTATTTTTAACTCTTATTGTAAATACGTTTGACCAATATTACCATTCGAATAAGCAATATTTCTGATTGCAGTCAATGCTTGAAAACTTGATCTGGAGAAAGTAAGACAACTGTGCAAACACATTTACACTGTCCATACTTTCATACCAAATGTTTTTCAACAAAAATTAATTTCAAATGGTATTTTATAATCGATCGCTCTATTCGTACAAATATTCTTTAGATCATTCGCCATACTAATAGCAAATGGCCAGAATCTAATAGATAAATTTTGATCTAACAATAAACATCTAAACATTTCTTTTAGTGTCCTATAATATCTTTCGGAATAGTCATTTTGTTGAGGGGTATTATCTAAATATCATAAATACTATTGCACTATCTAAATACCATTTACACTTATTTAAACTACTCAATCGTTTTAAAAATTCGATAGCAAGATTTTGTAGCTTACACCAGTTCCTTCATAATTATTTTTAATATAGCTCTAAATAACTTTTGCTTTCAAAAAATTAGAAATAGTTGAAAATAAACAATATGATAAATAAGACAGAATTTCATTTTTGACTATTTCATTTGCTTGTTTCCACATTGAAATGTTAAAAGTTTTTTTACAATAATCTTTTTCAATTAAATCATAAAGATTTAAACTTCGTATTCTAATGTTCATCTGGCATAGCTACTATTTGTATAAATATTCATTTAAAATCGGTAATACCTATTGTGTTGATTATGATTTATGCGAATGGTATCTTGATCAAAAATTTTACCTGCACTTCTATTTACTCGATGTGCTGGACCCAAAGCCTGCTGAAGTGTAGTATTTAATGGAATATCATCCAAATTTTCTACGTTTCCAGTATAGTTAGGAGCTGACATAACAAACATACTTTAGGTATGTTCAAAATTGTCTCAGTAAAGATACATAAAGAATAAGAAAATTTGTAGAGAAGTAAATATATTTACTCAATACAAATTCAGTAAAACAAGTGTCTTTTATATAGATAGTAAAATAAAGAACAATTTTCATAAACAAATTATTTGTTTCTGTTCCACCTTAGCACTCTAAGAATATAAGACAAAAAGGAATTAAACGCGTTAATACCTTAAACCTAAAAAAAACCTAGGTTCAAAAAAAGTCAATTGACATACGTATAAGTTCTAATTTAACCATAAAAATATAATAGTTTAATAGTAAACAAATGTAAAATCATAGCATTTAATATACTTAATTTACACTTACTTTTGTCTAAACTTCAACTTAATATAATACTTTTTACTCTTTAATTATATTCATAGCTAACTGTAACCTCAATCGCATTCTTTCTTAGTAATTCCGACTTATTATGCAATCTTTTTGAGGCTTGATTAATAAAAAAATTATAAAAAAATAATTAAAATAATTAAAAAATATAATTAATATTTGGATTTTTAAAATTAATTTTTTTTTCTATTTTCCAAACGTTTTTTAATAATAACTTTATTAAATTTTGTTTGCAAAACTTTATTATTTTGATGATAATTCGGGTTTAATAAAAACACTTGTTGAACTGTATTTTTCTTTAATAAATCTGGCTTATTTTGTAATATTTTTGAGGCTTGAATAATAAAAAATTTATAAAAAAAATAAGAAAATAATTAATAAGTTAAAAATAAAAATCGCCTACTATGATAATTATTTGGAAAAATAATGATGAGTCACTCACATTTACAAAATTATGATCTTTTGGTATTCATGGTATTGTTTATTTAAAAACAGTTTAAACGCTGAAGAAAATTGAATTTTGGGTGTAATCAAAATAAACGGAGTTTTAATACTGCATTTAATTAGATAAGTTTTATTAAAAAACTTTTGAAGGTCTAAAAACTCTTTTAGCTGCTGTTTATGAATTAGATTAATATAACTCAAGTGCACCATATAATGAACCAAACAGCATCTATTGGCTTATTATAAATGCTAATATATTCTCTGAAATTAAATTTATTGAATTTTTTATCTTTTTTTATTTTCTAGTTTATATTGTGAAAAATCATAGTTTTCTATTTTAAGAAAATTTTTAATCATTGTTACAAATTTAAAATTCATTTATCATAACAATGATTTAATAAAAATTTTACAAGAATTAAACCTCTAATAAAACCTAATTAAGTTTTTGTCAAATGTATTTTAATTATTTTTAACTAATTTTTTTTCTAAGATTAAACATCAAAAAACAATTTTTTTAATAATGAAAAATAAATGATGAGTAAATAAAACCTAAATGCTATTTGCTTTACTCATGTTGTTTAAAAATGACGTTTACTAAATTATCTTTTTTACTAGAGCTCTGAAAAATGACATTACTTCAATTTCTGATCACTTGTGGTTCATAATCTGGTTTTGAAGCGTCAGTAATCTCTTTAGCATACAAATCTAATCGTCGAGTTAACTGAAACATAAATTAAGAAGATAAGTAAATAGGTTTAGTTTTTAAACTTTAGCTTATTTCTTACACTGAAGCCCCAATTATCTTTAGCCTGACGACAAAGGTTGAGATCCATTTTAACAATCAGTATACCTTCTTTATCCCGACTCATATCAGGTGTTCTTACACCAGTTGGAGCAGTTGCATAAGCTGAACCATAGAAGGACCCGAAAGTTTTGTGTGCTGGTTTCCCATCCCCAGAAGTGTATTCGTTTGGAAAACTTTCCTAATTAATAGCAATAATAGTAATTTTAATAATGTTTTTTTTTGCAGTGATTAAAAAAATAGTTAATTAAACATACAGATCCAACTCGATTAGTGCAGAGAACATAGTAGTTGTTTGCTATGGCAGCACATCTAGCCTCTATTGGCCACAAATGTTCTGACAAACCACTTATGGTGGCGTTTGGATTGAAAACAATGTCGGCTCCATTAATTCCGTACATAAGCCAATTTAATGGATGATGACGTCCGTAGCAAATGTTTACAGCTATTTTACCAAAAGTGGTTTCAAATACAGGATGTCCAAGAGTGCTTTCCATGTAATAAGTAGACTAAAATAATCTTAACCTTAAAAATGGCTATTAAATAAAGTTTCAAACCTCATTAAAGTCTCCTACTCTTGGAATATGATTTTTTCTGGTTTTGCCCAATACCTTGCCGGTTTCAGAAATAATTACAGCTGTATTCCAAAAGACATCGCCATGTTTTTCATCCCTTTCTAGAATTGGGTTTATAATTACCATATTATACATTTTTGCGAGCTAAAAAAAAGAATTGTAATTCAAAGATGAATTTATCTATTATCGAATAAAAACCTGAATACAGAATTCGGTTGTAGGTCCGCTTTCAGCATCTTCGCCAAACTCTGTCCAAGGTAGTTTTTCTCTTGTGCAAAAGGCAAACGGCATGGCTAAACACATTAATTATTATATTGGTATATTAATATTGAAAAAAACTTACTCCATGTTTCCTGAAAACAGATGATGTTGACATTGTTGAGTGCGGCGGCCTCAACCATCTTGGACATTTTTAAATGAATAGCCGAAATTTGTTGTTTGATAGGAGCAGATGGAGGTAGTACAATCTTGTTTTGTACCACGGCAGCAATCACATTTCTAATAGGTCTAAGTTGTTCGGAAGCAGCTTCAAATTGATGGAACTTAATCTCAAAATTGTTTTCGTTAGCAATGGCTAATGAATCTTTATTAATAGGGCATTCACTATGAAAAGCAAATGTTTATTTTGTTTGCGAGATTAATTAGAACTTATTAATAATTACGGTATTGCGCCTCCATAAAGAAGATCTCGAACTTGATGAAACTCTTTTTCAGGAATATGTTCTTTGAGGACATCATAAACATTGTCTATGCGCTTCAGAGATTGAGCTTCCATTTAAGCTTAGTTTGATTTGTTTTTCTTTTATAATCTAGTACTTTAATAAATTTAATTTTAACAAAGTTTACCTGTTCAAGACCTCTAACAGATGTTGTTTGCACCAAAATAAAAGCTTATTTATACAATTATACAAATTATTCGTCATGCGTGTTCAAAATAAAACATTTTTTCATGAATATTCTTCAATATGTTAGCTTTGCTAACTCAAAAAATAATCTCGAACTACGGCTTGCATTAATTATTAGTTATCTTATATGTTTTTCTAATTGTAAATTAATCATTATTTAAAACAAAAAAATTTACTTAGCCTTTGTTTTAGTGTACTAATTGTTGATTGCAATTCTTTTACTAGATAATTAAATAGTACTTAATTTTTAATAACCAATCAAAATAAAGAAATACTTATTTTTACTTGGACAATATTTGCAAATATTTATTTCTTCAATTAATCACTGAAATTAATCATGATTAGAAATTTAGTGTTTTATAAATAATTAAGCCAATATTTGATTAGCGGCAATAATGCTATCATAAGAACATTTTTGTTCAAACAAGAGTGCTTTATACTTTTTTATTTTAGCATTACAATATTGCCAAAATAAAAAAAAAATAATAAAAAAATAATTTTATATAAATTAATAATTTAAAAATATGCTATTTAAAATTGATATGAAAAATACAATAAAAAAATTATGCAATATACAATATTTACAAATTCAACAATTTTGATTATTATTTATATAAAATTTTTAAATATAGCCTAATTTAATGAGTAATCTTAATAACATAATAATTATGTTGCTTGATTAATATTAATTTAAAATTTTAGCATCTTTTTATTCTAATAATAAAAAAATAACTAAAAATTTGACTAGTAATTTTTTTTTTTAAATTTAATTATTGTAATTTAAAATTTTATTAAATAGTCGTTTTTAATAAGCTCGTTTAAATTTAATTATCTATAATAATTTCATCCTCATTTTTCCAAATTAAAAGTTTCTCAGATTCGTGTTTAACAAAAGGTGTTTTTCCATTTTTTTTACCTGTTATAAAAATTTCAAATTTAATTTTTGCAAAATTTATTAATTTTAAATACTATTTTATAGTTTTATAGTTTTTTATACCTTACCAAAAGTTGCTTCTTTTGTTTTAAGGAAAACATGTAATGCGATGCCAGTTAAACAAATAAATAGACCAATAAAATTAAAAAAACTCATTTCATCACCAGAATACTCTATGGCAAGATAAAGTGTAAAAATTTCTTTAAATATTCCAGCGATCGATAAAGTTAAACTTGAAGTATATGTTAGGAGAAGATATTCGCTTAATTCCATTAAAAAAGCTAGAAAAGCACCAATTAAAATGTATTTGCAGGTATTAAAATCATATTCTGTTATCATTCCGTTTTCGTATGCAGGGATGCCTTCATACCAAAGTGTTAAAGGCAAAAGTCCAACAATCATCCATGGCTGAATGTGATAAATCATATCAATAGGATTGCTCAATCCTAGTCAAATTAAAAAACCAATTATAATTTCACAAAAAAATAATTGAAATTAAACATTATTATAACATATAACTTTTTGCAAAATTTAAATAAAAAAAAACAAAGTTGATTGTCATTCAAAATTTATACAAACTAATTCTTTTCAATTTTAGCAAAACTAAATCGAATTGAATAACAAAAATTTAAAAAAAAACAACAACAAAATATGGTTTGAAATCAGTAATAAATGTATGCTTATCGTGGCTTTGCTGTTTAAACATATTTAATTAGAAAACTAAAGTGTTGGCATTCGCAACAAAAAATATCAAAATAAATATGAATTTATTTTTCAAGGTGAAATTGCGTAGTTAATAGTTGTTACGATATTTACATAAAAGATAGGCATACCTATGTCATTCCTTTGCATTACAATTTGAGCCATAGTCCATCTTAAGCCACCTAAAAATGATGCACTTAGAACAAGCATAAATCCTGTAACATCGAATTGGGTAGATTTGTAGGTAAACATAAACAAGCCCAACGCAATTAAAATAATAACAGCTATTAGGCTGACTCTTTTTTTTTCTAGTCCAAATATAATTGCAAACAAAAGAATGAAAATAATACAAGTTGATTTTGTCATTGTATACAAAGATATTGTGATAAATTCGAAACTAAAATTTGATAAGCCAATATCTAAGGAACTGACAATGCCGACAATCGATAACTTTTTGACATATGTACTACAATTCAAAGTGACCATTTGTTTAGTGGCAAGGCATGAGTAAAATCTTCTTGCAATACATGCAAGGAAGAATTTGATGAACAAATGACACGTCACAACGGAAAAAGGATAATGAAATTCCTAATAGAAAACAATTGTTAGACCTTTTGCAAACAAAAGAGATTTAATTTACTTACTTTGATAAATCCTTTTTGAAAAAAGGTAATTCCAATGGAAAAAAAATAATAAAGAAGAACTAAAGCGATTGTATTTGCAGCTTGAAGTAACAATTTATCAAGATGAAATTTTCGTTTGATTTGTTCAATTGATTTTATTTGAATCATTATGATAGGAATCGGCATTTCACCAACTTTAAATGATGCTGATTTTTAAAACACTGTGAACACGTTGGTTAGTAAATTCAAATATCACATAAACAATTTTGAGATAAACATGATTTCTTTAATTATAATTGTTTTTATTTTTTAAATTATTCACAATTAGTCAGTTTTTAATTAAACAATTTTTTAATTAAGTAACTTTTTTTGCAACTTTATGATGTCCAAAATGAATACAGTGTGAGAAATTACCTGAAAAATAAAGTATGAAGATAAACTGAGCTAGTAAAAGCAAAATAATTTAATTAATTTCCAACTTTGAACACAAAACTGCATTTTACGATTAAGTTGAAAACAAGTTTAATAGGCAAGTTAAATAGGCAAGTTTAATAGCAAATTTAATAGATGAATTAAATAGATAAATATAGTAGTGGGTGAGCATTTATGGCAAGCTTCCTAGATGTATTGTAAAGATGAAGTGGGCAGATAGACGATTCGGTGTATATGATAGATGAACGTATAAAAGTGAAGAATAAATTTAAATGTAAAGATTTAAAAATTAAATTTGGTGTAAAACCTAAAAAACGAACTAAATTTAAAAGACTAGCAGATGGACCTTTTAGAAAGACGCGGCAGACGGATTTGATAGAAGAAATTGGCAGCTGAACTTGGTAGAAGAAGTTGGCAGATGGACTGGGCAAACAGTTTTGATGGCAAATTAAGCATAAAATTAGTGTTGAGCAATTTTACCAAACATTTGAATGCCGATTTTAGTGAGAGGTTAGTGAAGAGGCCATTATGAGTTGGTTAAAGTTTTGTTGACCTGGAGCAAGTTAAGATTCTTACAAAGCAGAACTAAGGTAGACGAGTGGTTTAGGTTTAGGATGAAAATTAAGATGAAGACGGAATCGAAGACGAATAGACTAACCAAGAAAAGATTGATTTAGATTTCTAGAAAGGAGATCTGTTCAGAATGTAAACAAACAAGCTTTCGTACACACACACGCACTATGAAACTTTTGCTTTTTTTTTGCTTTCCTCTTTTATGGGCTTTTTATGCAAGACATTGATTGCAGTTTAAACTAGTTTGATTAATTTCCAGTTCTTTTGGAAACTGTTCATACGCCTTAATTCGCCATTGGATCGATTGAGCTCAGTTGTCTAATTTGAATCGAACAGTTTCAAGGTTAATTGCGTGTTAATTGTTGCTGACAGTGTTTTCCGGCTTTGGGACCACCATCACAGCCTGCGCCAATGCCAGGTCGTTCAATTGAAAGCTAAAAAGTTTGTTTAAATAGTGCAATACTGAAACAGTTATTCTAGCTAAATTGTCCAGTCAAGTTAATCCACTTCCAAACAAGTTCGACTCAATTTTGTTTTCAAAACCACTTTGCAATATACCGTATTCACTTTACAGCTTTGTTTTGTTGTTAGCTCTGCTCCGTTTGCTAATTAATTTGCCACTCTCGCAATGCATGAAGTAAACAAACCAATGGCTTTGCTATCAGTTCAATACCGGTCCCATCTATAGCCAAATGTTTGCCACAGTTTATTCAGTTTTCTTTAATTGCAAATTTTCATTATAACCATCAGATGGAAATACTAGAAGCGCTTAATTGCAGAAAATAATTGCTTTTGTCTACACAAACAATTGTTTCATGTTTGTGTTTAGAAAAATCAAAAATGGATAATGATGAAAAAAATAAAAAAGTTACCAGGATGTCTGACGTTATGAAAGGTAAAATCAGTTAATTACTTCATCCTTTCAAATAATACTCTCTCAACAGCCGCAACTGACATTCACTCTAGATTATTTAATCATAAACACTTTTTGAATGGAGAACTCAAATTCACTGTTGCTTCCTATGAACACAACAGTAATTTAGACGAAATTAAAACCATGAATACCATCCTAGATAAACTAGGCAGCGAAAAGCTTGACCAATATGAGAGAATAAAAATACTTTTGGAACAAAGCGAATTTAAAAACTTGACTAAAAAAGGTATTTAAGTTTTAAAAAAGGTTTTGTTTGAAAAAAGTTTCAAATCAAGTTTTCGTTTTTGATTTTAGTTCAAGATTTGCATACTCTATCGGAAAAAATACTTAAATCGGAAGAATCCAGTGCTAAACTTAGAGACGTGCAATTAAGTTTTATCAAATCAAGACTAGATGATGAAAAAAGCAAAATTATTGAAAAGAATTTTCAAATATTGAATGAACTTAATTTATTTTATAAAGAGAAAGAAAGTGAAGTAAGAAAACATTTTACTGACTTAGAATCGAAATGGGATCTTTGAAAATGCAAGTGTAGCAAAGTGCAGAATAGCGACGGGATCCAATCAAAGTGAATGTTCCACTTTTCTATCTGACAAGTCTTGCAAGTATTTTTGCAGTTTTTCGTCGCCTGTTTTTGGGTTACCTTGGTAAAAAATCTCTTTTGGTGGCGGACCTTCTAAAAGTTTTAAATAAAAGTGACAATGATAATATCTAACTTCTCCCATTCGGTAGAATGCGTGTTTTCGAATGCCTCTGATTACTTTGCCTTTGGTAGTAAAACATTCGGCCAAAAACATGTTGGTTTTGAATTCAAATCCGTTTTCTTCGACAGCTTCTTTTTGAGCTTCCAACAACATTTCTTTGGCGATTTGAGCTCCTTTGCTATTGATAAAAGTAAGTTGTTTAATGGCCTCTTCAATATTTAAGCCTCTGATCAAGCTGCAGATGTACCACATTTTTTTTGAACTGTATTTCACATTATCTCTGCAGTAATAGTAAACAGCTCTTCGTTTGTAGATTTCGCAGTCAGTTTCCGGCTCTCTGATCTGTTCGTTCTTTTTGGGCCAGCGTTTTGGTCCAGAAAAACTGTTTGAGACATGTTCATAATCACTTGCTTGGTAGGTATTTTTGGCATTTGTCAAACTGAAGGCTCTTGTGTTTGCTACGCTGCATTTCAATGTTTTTGAAAGCAAGTTGTTAACCAAATTAAAAGCGGTCCTGGATGGAAACATTTTCAACTAGAACTTAACCAAAAAAAGTAAATAAGCAAAGTTGGCACAAACGAAACGTGCATTTGTGTTTACAACGGCAAGAGTCGTTTTTACTGCCATCTCCTCACAGCTATAGTCAACTTGGACAAAACAAACAAAACTTTGCCATGTGCTTTCTGTGACAACTTAAACCGTTCGTCTCTTTTCTTCCAGTTAAACGTCTTAAAATGGTGGAACTTACTGAACAAACCATCTGTCAAAAAGATGTCAATGAGTTTTACACTTGTTTAAGGAACATCGACAAACTGGCCAAAAGCTCGGCCGACTATATTGCCAACATCAGAGCCCAACTAGAAAATGAGCAACACGAAGACGACAGCAAAGGCATCACTTTCTTAGAGCTCAAAAATCAAACCATGTTGCTCTACTTAATGAATCTATCACAAATAATGAAATTGAAATGTGACGGAAAAAAAATAGAAGACAATGATGCCATAGAGAGACTGATTGAGTACAGAACTGTAATTGAAAAAATGAGACCTGTCCAGCACAAACTGAAATATCAAATTGAAAAAATAATCAATGCATCCAAAAATAATAAATCAATCGACGACTCTTTGCTTCTAAAACCAAATCTAAACAATTTAATAGGTGAGTTCCACTGTGCCCCTTTTCTTCTCTCTATCTGTTTCATGCACATCTGCTTTTTGTTTACTAGATCAAGACGATGACGAAAATTCAAAAGAAGAAACTCACCTACATAATGATGGTCAGACTAAAGATAAACCCAAAAAACCAGAAATCTATATTGTACCGAAAATTAACCCTGTTGAATATGAATATGAAGAAAAGGAAAAGAAAGCTAAACAACAAGAAATGCTTGATAAAGCTAAAAAACGTGCCGCCTCAACTGTCTTAATGCAAGAATTCAGAGCGCAATTCGATGAAGATGGAGCTCCGGAAGAAATAAATGAATTATCTGTTGGTCGTAGGAAATCAATTAAAGACAATCTTGAAAAAAGACAATATGAAGAAGAATATTTTGTTCGTCTTAATGACAAAAAGAAATCTAGAAATCCAGATCAAGATAATATGCTTACAATTAACACACTGGGTGATAATTTGACGCACTTCCAAAACGTGTCTGCATTAGACATTAATGATGCTGAAGCGTTTTCTGAAGCCAAGAAAGCAGGTAAAAAAAGAATAAATAAACCGAAATTGCCCAAGAAAGTAGCAAAAAAGTTACAAAAAAGATCCGCTAAAAGGAACATGCGTAAAAGATTAAACTTGTAAAAATTAAACATTTTCAAATTATTTAATAAATCACTAATATTCATAGTTTTGACTGCTCATTGTAAATAAACTTTATTTACTAGTTTCATTAAAATGTTATTCAATTAAAAAAATTTTATTAGCCATTCAAAATCTGGCTTTAAATTGGATTAAAAAAAAGGTTCTAAGTCGTAATAAACAAGCAAAGTAAACAAAATAAATTTATGTTAGAGACTCTAAAACGCATTCAATGTTCATCTTTTGTACCAAGTGGGCATTATGTCTATCATTAGTAGAGAATGTCAGAGCTTACAAGAGCAGGTTCAAATTTGCAGTTAAGCTGAGCATCTGTTTTACAAGGAGCAAAGATAGAGTGAAAAGGAGCAAGATAGAGAAGCTAATAAACCAAACGTGCATGTGTCTGTGGCTAGATAAGCACACAAGCTGTCAACTAATGCAGGCTAAATTAAAGGATTAAAGGCAAATGAATAAAATGAAGATTTTTTATTTATTTAACTTTTTTTTCATTCGGATAATCCTGGGTGAAATGTTAGCGATGCAACTCGGCCAAATAAGTCTTTTAAATATACTGATTTGCAAGTGCTTTCGTTGGAGAATAGACAACGGCCGTCAAGTGTTTACTAACCATGACCAAACGTGAAGCAGTCATATCGACAAGCTTATATTGTTCAAAATTTGTATAAATTTTGAACTTTAGCTGACGAGTTAAATAGATGTATATGAAAATATAAGGGCAATAGTGGAGAAGGTAAATTTGCAAAAAATAGATATGCAAAGAATAAAAACAAAAAAAGAACAAATAAATAATATAGAAATAAAGAAGAACGAAATATAGAAGATAAATGAAAAGGACAAGAGTGGAAAGGGTGCAAACGAAGAAGTAGTGAAAAAGAAGGAATTAAAGAGAAAAAAGTTAAGAAGAAAAAAATTTAAAAAAGTAAAAGTGAAGAAGATGAAAATGAATAAATTTAGGTAAAGAAAAAGGAAAGTAAAAAACAAGTAAAAGAACCAGAGTTTAAAACAAAAGTTGAAAAAGTTAAGGTGAATATGGAAAATGTTATAAAAAAAAAATAAAATACAAAGTAAAAAGATAAAGAAAGGTAAAATGCAAAGATTTAAAAGACAAAGATATAAAAGACAAAGATTAGTAGAAGAAAAATATCTCACAAAATTTGTCAAATATTTGCATTTTAGCTACAATTGTCCTTCATGTAACCTTTGTTTTACCGCTCTTTATTTTGCTGCTGTTCAAAGCGTTTGTCCTATACAAACTGAACGCCGCTGTTACTTCTCCTATTTGCCTGTTTGTTTGCTGATAATTTCCAAGTGAGAACATTTTGCCACAATCCAGATTCGTCTGGCTTGTTTCTTGAGCTTCTAACTATTATTTAACCAGACGCTTGAGCAACGTTAGCACACATGGAATCATGTTGCCATCATTAAGAAACAGTAAACGATTAAGACAAGCAGATGATTGAGTTTCATGCGGAAGACAAATGGAGAACAAGACATAATCGGATATGAATGAGGAATGTGAAAAATTATAAAAGGATTTAAGCAAAGTTGATTTGCTTTAAAAAGTAAATGAAAACTTGATTAGCAAGGTTGACAAAGTGAATTATTTGCAGCTGTCGGTGGCGAATTTATCAGTAAAACATACCTGCCTGAACATTGTGTGGTGGAAGCAATTACAGATCTTAATACCAGCAACATTTAATCAGCTCAGCGAATCCGAGCCAATATATGGAAAGTTTGGATTAAAGCGGAAGAAGGTGATGCAGGTGCAATTGCAGCATGAACAACGCAAATAGAGGCGAGCAAACGAATTAAAATTAATAATGAATCAACCGCTTGTAAACCATTGCAAAATGCGCTCATGCGACTAAAATCAGGTGTGTTCAAATTGCAACTGTTTCGATAGGGGCTGAACTAGCCTGCCAAAATTAGCTAGCCTGGACCACAGTAGGCTGACCTAGACCACAGCCGAGTGACCTGGACTACAGTCGATGCTAGACCAAAATACCTGGTGCAGGATTGATTAGATCTCTTTGCGGGCGTTGTTGCGGCACCGAATGATGTATGAGGGAGGCAAACTAGTTCGGGCCTAACTCAGGCCGCAATTGATCAGTTCCGGCCACAAACTGGTATCAGACGTCGGCACAGCTACACATCAGACAACTAAAGGCTGTCTACTTGTAGATAACACAATGTATCAAGTGCAAGTTTCTTATTTGCTTTAACCAGACCAAAACTTGCTCAACTTCTATTGTGTTTGCATGAGTCGACGCCATCTTTTGCCTGCCATCTAACTGTGCCAGCTTCCGTTCGCTTATCCAATCATTTTTGTAGCCTCAATCTTCTTTCAGTGTTCAGCTGTCTTTTCAGCTGTTCTTTCCACTTTCAGCTGTTTCCATTTTCAGCTGCTTTAACTGGCCATCTCAGCTGTTTCATCAGCTGCAACACTCATCTTATTGCTCAGACTCCATCCTCAAACATCTACACATGTTAATCATCTTTCTGTCCTAATTTGCCACTTGCAACTCCTGTTTGAACTCCATACAAACTTGCCAGTCAAAGTGAACGTGAAAACATAATAAAATCATTTTGTAAAAAACAAAATTTTTAAAAAAAACTTTATTTTTAAGGCAATCATTTTAAACAGTTTTTAATTCATATATGTTTATTATTTTATATTAAGCTTGTGATCTTCTTACTTATCACTGGCTGAACACCTTTGCGATCAAATTTAAGATAAACGGATCAGAAATGTGGCCAGTTTAGTTTGCAAAATCAACAACAAGGTGACCAACGCGCACAAATTTTGTCCAATCTGTGTAAGGGGCTGGCTTTTTAATTGATTATTGATGGAAATTTCATAAAAAGATAAACTTGAACAAGGTTAAAAGCCATACAAAATTCATATATGATTATATTAAATCAAAAAATGTAAGCTAGTCTATAATAAAACAGATTACAGTAGACTAGAACATTAAAACCAGATCATAATTAACCAGATCATGCTAAACCGGGCCAGACCATATTAAACTGGACCAGACCATATTTAACTGAACCAGACCATTTTAAATTGGACTAGGTCAAATAAAGCCGGATGACTAAATTATATCAAACCAGACAAAGTTATATTAAGATCAAATCATAATTAGAAAGATCATCTTAAATAAAATCAGATAATTTTAAGTTATATAATATTATCTTAAGCTAGATCAAATTATATCATACTAGACTAGATTATATTAGACTAGATCATACTAAACCTAAACCTAACCTAAACCTAAATCTAAACCTAACCTAAACCTAACTAAAACCAAACTAACTAAAACCAAACCAAACTCAGACTAGACAAGAAACACTAGGCCAGAACGGACAAAGTAGCCTCTGGTCGTTGCTGATTAGCTGGAATTGGCAGCCGCCGTTTTAGCCCGTATTTAACTGACAGGCCGCTATCGGTGCACAACACTCGCCACTAGTGGCGGATATTAATGTAGTAAAAAATCTGCCACGATCTGCTCATGACAGTCAACTCGTCAAATATTTGGCTTATGAGATTATAATATGATATCTAAGAAAGTTACTAGCTTAAGAAACAACATTTAACATCTTATAAGTAATTTACAAAATCAAAATTGAAATTCAAAATTAATTTTTGAGTGACTTTTATCACTTTTTTGATACTATGTAACCTTTAAAAACAAATAAAGATTAAAAACAACATTAAGAAACTAGTTGCAATTAAAATATTAGATTATTAATCTGCTACTAGTGACCTATTGGACCATTTATAGTAATCTTGTTCAATTTGAATAATTAATTTAGAATATCTGGCTGCGATCAAGCATGCTGAAACATGTGAAAGATAGAACAAGAGTAAAACGTGACATTTTTTAAAGACAATTAGTTTAAACTTGGTATTGACCAAAACAAAAGCAGTACATAGTGACATTCAGAATAGCCTTTGTTGACCATACTTTTAACACAGGGTGTGGTTAAAACATTTGATAAACTGGTCTGTCTGGCCGTGGCAATAACTGTGGAAACAAATGACTACAGTTATCTGCAGACGGATCAAAAGCAGGATGAAGATCAGAGGCAAAATGAAAAGTTGGATGAGATATGAAAACAGACGTGAGAACAGACATGAGAACATACATGAGAACAGGTATTAGACAAGTCTTAGAACAGGCATTAGAACAGGCATTAGAACTGGCATTAGAACAGGCATTAGAACAAGTATTAGAACAGGCTTTAGAAGAGGCTTTGGAACAGGCATTAGACAAGCATTAGAACAGGCATTAGAACAGGCATTAGAAGAATTATGATCAGCCATAGCCTCACCTGTGGCTATGCAAACACGCAAAAGTCCAATATGAGAAGAAATGCGATTGGAACAGGTGAAGCTGAATCTACAGATTTTGTTTTGCTTGAGTCCAATGTGAAACGCAATATATAATTGGTTTTTTCTAGATGTATGAATATTGAGCGGTGCAAGGCAGTTTGCCATGGCTATTTATGTATCAATTTCGAATTGTGTTCGCAGTTTATTAGATAAAGACCTACAGGAACACAGCTGTAAGCGGACTGTCAATTTTAATTGTGCGAATTAACAATTAGCAACACAATTAGCTAAGCTTGGGCACGATGCTAAAGGCGTGCGACTGTATCAAGCCTGATTGCAGGTGTCTGCAAACCAATTGCAACATGTTTGGGTGGACACAGGATCTATTTGGCTGTGAAGAGCCGAACTAATGTCCAAAATGAACACTTGCCTTCCAATTGTAGCGACTGCAAATTTAAATTTGACTGGTTAACAGCTGAGACGTGGATGCAGCCGGCACCCAATACAAACATCCTACTCATCAGACATGAGGAACACATGGCCATCGATTCGCTTGCTGAGTCGACAGCAGCTTGTGCCGTATGCTCCTGCTGTTGCACCCACACTTGCTCCAGAGTCTTGCATGGCTAAGAAAACATGCAAGACAGTGAACAGGATGCAAGGCCGTATTAATTTAACAAGCCGACTAAAGTGATGGCTCAGAAATTGATCAAACTCAAAATGATGCGAACCAGATTCGCCCTGCCTTTCCGTTGCCCTCTGTTTCAATTGACCGGCCACCTGTCAAAACAATTTTTTAATACGAAACATCTCTGCCAACTCTGTTCATCAAGCTTTCTGCAACAGCTTTACCAGTGTCTTAATTGAGCAATTTCTCTTAAATTACGCTAATTGTTTTTCGACCACTTTTTCATTTACTACTTTACTTTTTCATTGCTTTTCGATTCCTGTTTCTTCATACACCACTTTTCATTTACTTTGCTTTTTTATTTGGCATTCATTCACCCCTTCTTTGTCTCATCGTTTGACTTATTCTTTGTTTGTTTTATTCTTTTATTTATCTTATTCTTTCGCTTGTCTCATTCTTTCTTCATTTACTTTATTTTTCTATTCATATTGCTTCTTAACCACTGCTTTCCTAAACGTAAACTGTTTTCCTAACTACTGTTTCTCAAACCAATACTTCTCTAACCACCACTTCTCTAACCACTACTTCTTTTACCGCTGTTTCTCTAACCACCACTTCTCTAACCACTACTTCTCTTACCACTGTTTCTTTAACCACCGTCTTCTGGTTGGCTCCGCTGAATGTGATGTTGATGAAACAGCTGCAATGCTATTATTTGTCCATGGTTAAGTGCACCTGAGGTGACCTTCTTTCCGATTGACAGATGGGTCAACAAAAAGGCGTGTTTCAATTTTGAAGAAGTGGGTGTGAAATTGTGAGAGCGAGCAGATTCATCGAACTGCCGCACATGGTTTCCATAACAAACGAGCAATCAAAATCAAATTAAACTTTTTTCAATTTTAGCTAGCAAAAAAACGAAGAAAACTTGTTCATGGTTTTTCATCCATTTGTGTTTTTTGCCACATCTTCACATCTTTTCGACATTGTTTAATTTTGATTTGTGCACGATTTTTCAAACAACTGATTTAACTGTGACCTAATGGCAAATAATTTTAAATACTAAAGTAAAGACAAGATACAACAGTTAATTTGAATTTATTGCTCACAATTGTTTTACATGGATACAATTGACCAGGGTTTGAAATTGTTACTTTTTTTTCACCTTTTATGTTCACTTTCTTCTTTTTTATTTGATCGTTCAAAGGCAGGGTGATGATCGCCTTCTGTTACCACACCGGCTGCGGCCTTTTCTTGATTATACCGGTCCAGATTTATACTGGAACAAGTGCGGCCAGCCAGTTTTTACTGCTACAAACTGACGAAGCGATTTAATTGCATTTTAATTAAATCACAGCTAACGTTAAGAAAACAAAAATAGCTCAAAAAATAACCGGAAAATGATGTTTTTTGCTTGAACTTGCAAACATCTTTTCTTATATTATACACGTCTTGCTTAGTTTTAGTTTAGTTTTTGTTTTATTTTTTCAATTACTTTTATGTCTTATTATTTTTTATTTGTTTTATTGCTGATTTTTTCCATATTTTGGACAAATATCAGTCTTTTAATTTGACAAATGTAAGACCAAATTGTAATGTTGGTGTTCAACTAAAAGTTTATTTAAATTTGGCAGCAATACAAAAATCAAAAACAAAGGGTTAAAACTTACAAAAGTCAATATTGGCTTGAATTTGTTGTGCATTTGATAGTAGTTGAGTTTGGGCCAAGTTCTAATTGCATTTTTATTGCAATTAGCGGTTTTTTTTTGCTGCAATGTTTTTTATATATGAATTTTTTGTAAGTATTGAATTGACAAACAGATTTTGGATCAATAAAATCAAAAAGCAGTTTTTTACTATTTACAAAACAATTTTCAATAAAAAGGAAGCAAAATATTACATATATAATTAATGAAATTTTTTGCATCTTTTAGCTTTGCAACAAACAAGACGAGAACTTGTGGTTAGATTAAGTTAAATAAAAAAAATAAAAAGTAATAATTAATCAAAAAAAGTGGTATTCAAAACTAAATAAAGATGGATATGGTTTCTTAGTAATAGCAAGAACGGTCAACTATGACAAGATAGATCAAAGAGAAAAACTGTGAAGAGAAGTAGAAAAGTGGTCAACTACAAGTGTGGCCAAAAAGTGTAGTCAAAAGTAATGATCAACCAATAAGGACAATTGCGTATGCAGACTTGGCTTGTAAAATATGGTGCCAGTTTTAAAATGCCAGCTGTTTTGCCAAATTATTTGTTAAAATTGTTTTCATTATTAACAAAAATCACATTTTTGTGATCTTGATTTATTTTTGACAGTTCCGCTTCCTGACCAAACTGCACCCCTTCATTGATGCAAACAAGAAAACAGGGCAAATATTGAAAGCAGGTGTGCCAGGCTCTAAACATAAGCTGATGCACCTGTTTCTTGTCGTTTTTTTGCCATTTGCCAAAATCGCGCACAGAATTGTCCACCACCATCTGCATCTGGTCAAATTATGCTTGTGTTGAATTGCTTAGCTAATCGAAGCCCAAATATTGGATGTTAAACGCACCATATGCGACCAATTTTCATCAAAAACACATCAAGCAATGCTCACACATCGTTGAACTGCAGCTGAAAACAGTGTGATTTTGTTTTTTGCAAACATCAACTAGATGTGCAAGAAGATGGAGGCTACTGATTAGAAGATGAACGTCTTAATGAATTTTGTATAGTTGTGTACGATCAAGCATATTTTAGATTTAGATATGAAAGCTGTGAGATGCGCAACTTTTAAGATTCGCAAGTTTAAGATAGATTAGGTTTAGGGTAGAAACGATTTTAGGATTGCAAATATCGGACCTTTTAAATTGCTCGGTCAGAACATATAAAGCTAATCAACGGTAACACTTAAACACAGCTTCTTAAAGCTAACTGTTTATGTTTTGGAAATTGACAGGTCAAACTCGACATTCTCTCTCTGTCCATCTGATTGTCTTTCAAATCTTGAAGCTCTTTATGTATCAAGATCACCGGCTGTTGTGAAAATCTCATAATCTTAGTGGGCTTGGCAGTAGCTAAAACTACTGCCCACACAGATGGCAGTATTCAAGTATTGTCAAATGCAGTTCTAATGGTCAAGCCGTGTCAATCACAACGTCGAAATTTAATCATTTTCATTTTAACATTACGAATTTTGTAACTTAATCTGCTGTAAATCAGGCTGGATTAATTTTGCAAATATATTCAAATTTGTTTCAATTGCAACGAGTAAAAAGCAAACATTATCCTTGTCATTTCTTGTTGCTTGATATTGTTCACCAATCACCTGTGACAAGTTTTCTGAGTGTTTCTCATTATTTGCTAAAATTTACTATTATTATTTATTAAAGTGAATTGTTGTTTTGTAATAACACGGTCGTATCTTAATCGATGCGCTTAACTGACAATTTTTATGCCTGAAAAACTTTTCAAAATTGGCCTTTATCGATCAGATAAAAATATTTTTTATTATAAAAACCTATTGTTTACCGATATTGCGCCATTAAACAAATAAAAATTTCAAATTAATAAATAAATAAAAATTGAAAAAAAAATTTTAATATGTTGAACGTCACTAATTATTTGGTGATTTCATTACTAAAAAATGTAAACTGATTCTCATTAGTGATGAGCAGATGAACGGGATAAAGAAAGTGTCTTTTCTTAGCTGTTTTATTGTTAAGTATTTATAGCCTAGTTCATCATGTGAGCACATGGGCGGCATTTAAGAAACTACTAGCTAATTTTAACTTTTTTTGTCTTAAGTTTGATTTGGTCTTTTAGCATTCAGGCTTGCACTTGCATTTTTAAAATAATCTAGTCTGATGTTTTCTGTGGTTCACATGAACTAAGCGGAAATGGGCTGAAACTGTTTGTCCATCAGTTGATCTAGGTTTTGAACAAGTTCTAAACAGCTGTTTGAAATTTCCACTGTTTTCAACATCTTTTCAAACTATACTCTAAAGTTTCCAATTATTTTCACAAAAGTGGCTCAACATCTGATCACAATATGAAACATTGTGACTTTTAAGTATGATCAGTGCAATCTGCCCACTAATATTACACTTTTAATATTAATTAAATTATTACTAATATATGACTTTTTTAATTAAATTTTGTTGTTTGATTGAAATTTTCAACAAAAATTCACGTAAATTTCTTTATTAATTTATTTTAGCTTAAGTTTAAATTACTAACATTTTCAAATAATAGCAGAATGCATAGACAAATTATTCAAAATTTTATAAATTGTTAATTACTTAAAAATTTAGAAACAATATAAGTATATGAAAGATGAAAATTGAAAACATGTAGAAAATAAAAAAATTCAATCAGTCTCTATCAGTTCTAATTATGGTTTATATTTTAAAAGTAACATTTGCAGATGGCAACTGCAGAATGTTTAAACTAATTGAGCACAATTGGAAACTGTTTTTGTCTCACGTAATTTAGCAAAGCCAGATCAATTTAAGATTGGCATGTGTTATTCAGCCAGAAGGGAAGAAAGAGGATACAAAACAGCTGACATTTTTTCAAGATGATTAAGGTCACGTGGCATAAGCGTGGCCAGGTTGAGTGTGGTTAAACCATAAGTTGTTTAGTCCTAAGCCATTGAAAGAGTCGCTTACCTGTGCCAAATGTAAACCAAATGGTTAGGGGCTTGTTTTGAAGGACATATGAAGGTGAAGCAGAGGTGCAAAAGTGCACGATCTGCTATTTTGTAAACGGTCGCTCCTTCTGGTCTGTTTTCGGTGTGCTTTTAGTTTGTATTGGTCTATTATTGAGCTGTTTCTAGCCTGTTTTTACTCTGTTTCTGGTTTGCTTCTGGTTTGTTTCTAACTTGGCCTGATAGTGAACCAGCCTGAAAACAAGACATTGAAAACGACGGTTTGACTTTGACCTTAGTGTCAACCGTCCAAAGGAAATGGGCGTTTATTGGCGGGCAGATTGAAAGCATCCAAAAAAGGCTAAATTGGGCAACAGCTGGTTTACTTGGCCACCATCTGATTGCCAACTGGCCAAGGTAAGCCAGGCCCAGCATCTGTTAGTCCTTTTGTCGTCCTTTATTTTTCTTTGTTTGCCAGCTTTCTTCGACACTTGGTTAGACGACATATTTAACCGGATGTTGTTATTTGGTAAATTGCTTCCGTCGTTTCTTAACATATTTCAAGTCTTGCCTTCAAAATTATTCTAATCGAAATTAATCCATTTTTCAATTTTAACCTAATTTTGTAAGCTATTGCAATTAATTTTAAATCAAACTCTAATTTAAAACTAATTAATCAAATTTCACTTTTTAATAATAATCAACTATACAAAAATTAAATTAGTAAATTTTTTTTCTTTGTTTTAAGCTAATTTATTTTTGATTACATTTTATTGTTAAAATTCAAAAATGAACAAAAAATTAATTCCGTAAAATAATTTACGTATAATTTACATTTTGATTGTTTGAAGACAGCTGTCTTGTTTTCATAACTAAGTCGTTTACAAACAGAAAAGTGTTCACTTAAAATTGATAGCTATATTCAATTGGTTTTAAATCTTTGAATATATGGCAAAAAATGTCTTTTCTATTTAAAAACATTATCACTTAAAAAATTAATAATTAAGAAGATTTATTTTCCTATTAGAAACTTGAAAACAATTGTCTATAGAGAAATATGTTTTAAAAAACGTGTGTTTTAGACTTTATTTTTAAAGCATGTTTATATATGCCTAGAGCATGATCTCTGGCTGTCCGGAACAGAAGTTTTTATTTGTAGTGAAAGTAAATTAATTAGTAATGATGAAGAAAGTATCTAAAATGAAGTGAAAAAAAATGTGTACACTGGTTTTAAAACGACCAGTTCCGGTATAAGACATTTGTTTTTGCAATTTAATCAGAAGTTATTGAAAAGCATTTGAAAAGTAATTGAAAGAAAAGGTTGTTTTTGTTGCGACAGCAGGCATTTTTACCTGGACCAGGTGTTTAAAAATGCGATTCAACTGACACACGTTTTTTGTGAGAACGATCGGGGCAGATTGAGTGAGTTCAAATCACTGGCACCGAATTAGTGGGTTTGAAAGTTTTAAGGGGTTGTGGAGTTGTTTTACTGGAGAATTGTTGTTTTGTGGGTCTGAATATGTATTGGATCTGAATATGTATTGGATCTGAATATGTATTGGATCTGAATATGTATTGGATCTGAATATGTATTGGATCTGAATATGTATTGGATCTGAATATGTATTGGATCCAAATATGTGGTGGGTCTGAATATGTGGTGGGTCTGAATATGTATTGGATCTGAATATGTATTGGATCTGAATATGTATTGGATCTGTATATGTTGTGGATCTGTATATGTTGTGGATCTGTATATGTTGTGTATCTGTATATGTTGTGGATTTGCACATGTTATTTATTTGTGTATCTTATAAATATGTGCATCTTATGGAACAGTATGTTGATGATCTTTGTGTTGTGCAGCTGTAAGCTGAGGAATCATATGTTGTAAAATTATTTTCTTGTAAAATTGTTTCCTTGTAAAACTGCATCTTGTGGAACTGCTGGTTTTGTGAGGCAGCTTTTTACAAAATTGTTCACTGTGACGTTGTTCCATTAAAACTGTTGTGTTAAACTGTTGTGTTAGAACTGTTAGAACTACTGGTCTGTCGAAGCTGGTCTGTCGAAGCTGGTCTACGCAATCTTATGCATAAAAACAGCCGGCCTGTAAAAGGCGTGTCTTTTGAAACATGCGCAAAAAGGCAACATGATTGTTGGTCGGGTAGGTTTTCGACTGAGTTGTTCATTCGCTGATCATCAGCTCCGCAGTGAACACCGCCTGACAGACTCTTGGCGGGAACCTGGGTCTGGTCTGAGCCACAGTTTATCGTTGTTCATCTGACTAGTCAAATTCGTATTAAGTGTAATTGGGAGCTTGTTTGATCGGAGTTTGATCAGAGTTTGATCAGAGTTTGATCAGAGTTTGATCAGAGTTTGATCAGAGTTTGATCAGAGTTTGATCAGAGTTTGATCAGAATTTGTTTAATCGGATTTTGTTTGATCGGAGCTTATTTGATCGGAGCTTATTTGATCGGAGTTTGAGCGATCAGAGTTTGTGCGATTGGAGCTTGTGCGATCGGATCTTGTTTGCCTGTCTGTTACCATTGTTGTTATCTGATCTTGTTGCCACTTCTTGTTGCCGCATCTTATATTTATCCTCTAAGAATCATTCTAGCCATTCGTCTTAATGTTGTGCAACTCTCGTTGTTGAAAACTTTTGTTCAGAATTCGGTGTCACATTTGCCTGTTGATTGCAGACCATCGCTTGGACAGCCCTACTACTACAATATTGGTGTCCGCCACCTCAGTCAAGTGTTCCACTGTTGAGTTGATGCCTTGTCTGGCCAACCTTTTGGTGACTAGAATGAAGCTTGTAAAATAGTGAGCATCCAAAGTGAATTTGCGAATATTTCAAAGTAGCAACATGCAACCACTTGCTTTGAGCAGCAGTTACAAGAGCGGCGGATATTACGCTCCGAATTCGACCAAGACGTGCAGTTCGGAAAGCGAGTCTGACTCGCCTGGTAAGTTCAATTTTTACTTGCACCTGTTTTATTTTTTGCTTGCACCTGTTTGTCGCCAGCTGCTGGTCACTCGTTTTTACCACACCCATTTTAAGCATTCATCTTTAAGTTTGTGGTAAAACCATTTATTTATTTTTGTTCATTGTTTTCGACTGAACCTAAACCTAAACTTAATTATTTAGTTTTACCCTGGATGCTTTAACATTGATTTCTTAGCATTGATCACTTCTACTAGATTCCTTGCCACTGTATCCTCAATATTAATACCTTACCATTAACCTGATCTCCTTACTAACCATCCTTTTGTTATTGATTCTTTATCCCGATTTCATTTATCCCACTCCCATTCATTCTACTCTTGTTCATCCCACTCCCATTTATCCAACAGCACACGATAAATAAGCCGCCCTGCCAACTTCAAACAAGGCTGCAGCTGATGGCCAAGTCAAGTGCAGCACGTTGTGTTTTGTAGCCACAACTGCACTTGACAAGCCACCGACGACTAACCCATGTCAACTGCACTGAATGCTGTCTCAGCCAAAATTTAGCTGCAGTTCAATTGGCTGCAATCGGTTGGCTACAATCAGTCAGCTACACAGGCTCATTAGTGGAACAGTTTGATAAGGGAACAATTTCACATAGAAGAGTTCACTAAGAATAAAACTTACTAAAAAATGCTTGACCACCAAAATACTTTAATACTGTAAAACACTTCACTTTCAGATCGAATTATTATTCGGCAACTGTTATCTGTCAGTTGCTACCTGACAAACGCGTGGTAAACACGTGTTGTGTTTTTCACCGTGCTTGCTTGTCACTTGCAGTCAATTATACACAATTGGTGCTAGCGAATCTTAAAATGTTTGTTGTGTAGCGTTGAGTCAAAGCTGCAAAGTTGATCTTTAAAACGGCTTTTCAAACATTTGCAGAGTTCATTCTACAAGAATTAATTCTTCAAGAATTGGTCCTACAAGAATTGATCTTGCAAGAATTGATTCTACAAGAAACAACTCTACAAAAGTTGACTCCTCAATAGTTGATTCTAAAAACTTGTCTCAGGCAATCCCATTAAACAATCAATCTTAAAATTCAATCTTAAGCAGCAAATTCTGCAAAGTTTATCATTGGCAACTAATCATGGCTGCATTTGATCTGCGTTGGCTTATTTTTGTTTGATGGCGGAAGGTGAGTCTTCTGCCAGAAACAGATGGTCTGTGTGCAGTTGATGACATTAAATTCAAAATTCTGTTTGCTACATTATTTTTTGTGCGAAATTGTCTTCATCACCTTTTTTTTGCAATCACCAAACTGTTCATTTGGCTCTTGTCCAGCTTTAATCTCGACCTGGCCAAAACAACTGGTAAAATCAGTACAATTGTTTTGTTTAAAAAACATATATTATCTATTCATGTCAGATTTCTGGCAATAGTGGAAATCGCTTTCTAATTATGTGTGTTCTAGCCAAGCTGTTTCCAACTCTTTTTGTTCCCATAGGCCTACTTTGTAGACCATTTATATGTTTCAGCAGTTGTATGTTTGAAGCGGCTGGACAAGTCGAGTTTTTAATCTGTTTTTTTTTGTCTGTTTTATTTTTTGTCTGTTTTATCTTTCGTCTGTTTTAAATTACGAATTTCATCACCAAAAGCATTTTCTTATCTAATTTTTAAGAACAGATAGATTTTGTTGCGTTTGTTTGACATTGTGTGTTTGAACAGCGGACCGGAAGCGCACCGGCTGCGCCAAATTGCAAGCGTTTAAACCATATTTAGAACACAGCCCTGCAAAACTCAGGCTTTGAACATGTGGCCTGACCATATGCTAGCTGGCCCGTGTGCTCAAAGCCAGCTGCGGGTTCTGTTTTGTTTTAAATTCAATTCGAGATACTTGAAAAAGGATGAAGATGGACAAAACAGCGAGTGAAAAAAATCATATCTAACAGTGATAGCGAACGTCAATGTCTGGCGCAGACTGGCTTCAAGTTGGCAGCTGTGTGCTTAGTATTAATTATTGATTGTAACCAAGTCTGAACCTGTTCACCTGCCATGAACAGAATCGTTCGTGTGACCTTTAACCCTGAGGCAAGATTTGCATTGGAAAGGCATTTCTGCCATTAACTGTCATTAGTCACAACTTGATTTCAAACCGTTTCCAGACTGATTTGCTTGGCCATGTCTATCTGCCACCTGTGTTTGCCAAACTGATGTAGTCTTTCCGACGGTAATCGTACGAAAATAACCATGATTCGTTTGACGACATAAGTAGGGGTGTTGGTTAATGAACAGGATGTCGGTCAATGAAAAGGACTCGCTCTAAAGATAAAAAGTTATAAAAGGTGCTTAATTCAAGCTTGCTTTAGGATCTAGTCTAACCTAAACCAACAAAAAGCCGTACTTACCTACAAGTGCAGGGCTTAGTTAAGAAAGTGAGTGTTCGACTGTTTCAGAAGCATACGTCAATCTTGAACAGGTGCAAAAGAACTTTACTTGTCTCTTGCACGACTAAATTGCACTCCTAATTACATTTTCAATTCGTTTCCGATCTATTTTTGCTGTTGTCTCCTGGTTCTATAAGATTTCTTTAAGTTTTATTCTGCTTTCATTAAATAACATTTATCACTTTATGCTTCGCTTCCAGCTGTTCCAGCTTCATTTCGACATTGTCTTTCATATTTGTTTGGAGCCATAAGTCGTTAATTTTAACATTTAACTTTCAGATTGAAATGTTCTATTTAAATTATCGATTACAATTTAAATCATGTTTAATAATCAATCTTTGTGTCTGTTAAGGTTAGTCAATTTAAACTTGAATAAGCTGATTATTTTTCATTTTCAATTTACATGTGTAAAACAAAGTTTCATTAATTTTTAATTCAATTTTTTCAATTTAATTTTAATCGATGCTTAATTGTAAAATTAATATACTGGTTAAACGATTGATTTGAGCAAATTGAGTAAAACATGTCATTTGCTTTAAATCAATTGAAATTATAATTAAAATTTTAAATTTTGGTATTTACTTTTACCAGACTTCAATAGAGTCGGCAATGAATATGCATTTAGTCAATAGATTGGCGAATAAATTTATTACGAGAAGGTTTGTTTGAGAAGAAGAATTAAAAAAAAAAAATTTTAAGATTTTTGGTTAAAACCAAAAATAAAGGTTGTATATTTAAGAAAATTATTTTAACTATTGTTTTGAATTGAAGTTGAAGATGCTGCAGAAAGGCAAACATATGGCAGCCACAGCTGCCCATCCAAGTCAAATTTGAAATTTGAGCTTAAATAGATGTAATTCAATTATCGATCATGATGCAAAATGATTAAATTGCGAAAAATTAAGTTAACAATGTGTGTTGAACATTAAAAAATAACTGCGAACCATACCCAGCACTGGTTTGCAATTGAATTGAGCAAGTTCATTTGAAACACATCGCGAACAAACGAGCCGAATGATTCACAACTTCCGGTCTGCGCCAGGTGTTTAGTAAGCAATATTGAAGTGTGGGTGTGTAAAAAGGAGGTATGTAAGAGAGGGAGTTATGGAAGAGAGGGAGTTATGGAAGAGAGGGAGTTATGGAAGAGAGGGAGTTATGGAAGAGAGGGAGTTATGGAAGAGAGTTACTAGAGAATAACTTATGAGAGAGGAAATTATGAGAGAGGAAATTATGAGAGAGGAAATTATGAGAGACGAAATTATGAGAGACGAAATTATGAGAGACGAAATTATGAAAAATATAAAAATATAAAGAGAGAATTATGTAAACCTTAAACTGTGAGAGAAAGAAGGATATCAAAGAGGGTGTAACAGAAAAGGAATGTAAGATTGAGAGTGTAAAAAAACGAGGGTGTAAAAAGAGGTCCATGTGTGTGTTTGCAAGAGGTTGTTGTAAGGACTTTTGATAAAAAGGGCGTACCCATATTGAATGAACACGTTGAACAGATGCTGTGGTCTAATGCCTGTTTGAAATACAGATGTCATTTGGCCTTTTTCTCTAACACAGGCCAGTTTGTGCGTGTCGTATGTACAATTAAGCCGACCACGCCTTTTTCAATGTTTAGATCGGTTTATTTACCTGTGCTTCCGCTGCAACAACTGCTGATGCGTACACAGAATGAATGGCAATTGTAAATGAGGACGGAGGCAAAAGTAACAGACAAAAAAATAAAGACGACGTCAATTTTAAAAGATTCTTCCTAAACTGTCGTTTTTTAATGTTTCAATTTAATTAGATTGAATAAGATAATCAATCAATTATAGTTGAGTGCACTAGGCTTAAACTGGCATGCAGGTCGCAATGTCTCACCTTGTAGATACTCTAAACGTACGGGTGGTCACAAATTTAATCATGTTTAAGTCTTCTGTTTTTGATTAGTTTTCGTTGAAATTTAATTTAGAATCTAATTATTTTTGCACCTTCTTAAAGTAACATTTGAAAATATTTCTAATTAAGATTTAATTAATTTCGCCGAATCCAATCAGGAAAGATGCTAAGTGAGGTGAAGGTCGAGTTATGTAAAAATTGGATAAAATGAAGAATAAATAAACGATGAAATATGAAATAAGATATAAAGTAAAACAAACAATAAAATGAAGAATGAAATAAAAAATGAAGAAAATATGGAATAAAAAATGAAGAAAATATGGAATAAAAAATGAAATAAATAAGTTAAATAGTGAAATAAGTAATGTGATCAGGAATAAAATGAGCAATGAGTTGGCAATTAAATAAGGGAAAGATGAAAGTGAAATGAGTAACAAGAAAGGGCATGAAACTAGGGAAAAAGACAAAGATAAAACATCGAGTGAAACGAAGGATGAAATGAATGAAAAAATTATATTCTTAGCTATTTTGAACAATTGCAAAACTCTTGTCCACCCGTCAGCCACTGAAGCCTAACATTTGTTTCTGTCTGCATCTTATTTTCATTAAAGACTGTTTACCTTGAGACTGGTAATGATACTTTAAAACAAAAGATCGTTGGCTAAATGATTGTGTTAAACACTAGACAAGTAACAGGTAAACAGTCATTTGCGCTTCCGGCTGAGCATCTTTTGCTTAATCGATTTTACCAACGCCCTTCTAGCACATTATCGCGTTTGATATTCACCTGTACATCTGTTTAACCGGATGTTCAGTGACCCGTGTATCAACTGTTTGCTCAATTTGGTTGGACAATCTTTCATTTGGACATCTTGCTTTTGAGTTCTGTGCAAAGTGTCCGTTGTTTAGAAGTTCGTTGTTCAGGTGTCCGTTGTTCAGATCTCCAGTCGGTGTGAACAAGGTTTGGCACAAACCTGGTCTGAATAGCCTGCAGCAATGCATAGAGAACTAGTGCCAATTATTGGGCAGGTTTGGGCTGAGTTGCCAATTAGACTCAGTCACCAATTAGACTCAGTCACCAATTAGATTCAGTTACCAATTAGACTCAGTTACCAATTAGACTTTGATCTTTGTTGATGTGTCTGCACTGTGTTTGGATGCTGAGTTTTCGCGGGATTGTTTTGCTTACTTTTAAGATTAATAAGCTAGCTGTAAACAAACAATTTTGCCATCTTTTAATTTATCTTAAATAAACGACAATTACTTTAACATTAGTATTGATCTTGTGCAAATATAAATTGATTACCTAGTGTTTGCAGTTTTAGTCGATTTCAATACTGTTCAGCTGATCAAACAGTTTCGTATAATTTTGTGTTTATTAATTTATTTTATTGACTTTTTCTTGCAACTAAATTGTAGTTAACGAGAATCATTCACCTAGTAGCAGTTTGGCATCTGCTAAACCAAGCGAAGATTTCTCATCCACCGCAATGCAGCAACAGCAGCAACAGTCACAACAGCAACAGTCACAACAGCAACAATCACAACAGCAACAGTCACAACAACAATCACAACAGCAGCAAGCCAGTTTGATGTCCACTACTAGTTCAATGAGTAGCAAACAATCGAAACAAAACGAAAGCATCTCTAACAACCTGAACAATTCAAACAATCTGAACAGTTCCAATAGTCTGAACAGTTCAAACAAACATCACCTAAATAACGTACACCACTTGAGCACCCACACGTCCCATCCTCACCAATCGACCCACCAACCAGTACATCAACTGGTCGAACAATCTGCAGACAAGCCTTTGAGCAAATTGCGCAAATTTTTGACCACATTGTATCAATTCGCTAGCGAAATCTCTCCGGAAGCCGCTGATAGGGTCCACTCGCTGATTTTTGCACTTGTGGTATGTTTTGCGATAAGTTCGCTTTCTTTTCCTTTTTCCGGCATACTCTTAATTTTGGCAATTCTGATTTCAACTTTCTTAGAACGGCAACTTTTCAATAGAAGAGTTTCACAGCAAAATTCAAGAGGCCATCAATTACCCTTTAAGACCGTATGTGTTACCTTTTTTGCGAAGTTTTTTGCCCAGCCTGCAGGTGGAAATCACCCACTTAGCTCGTCTGTCTAAACAAAGTGTCAGTCAGTTTGTCAAACAAAACGAATGTCTTTTTCTGGATGCTACACTGCCTGCCCCGTCCGAATTAGACGAGCTCATGCTTTGCAATCCCTTAAAACGCCGTTACTCTCCTGACTTACAGACAGCAGAGGTAACTTCCAAACGATTTCATCTCGCACCACACTTGGCCAAAATCGGTTCATCTAATCTGGTATCATCTAATTTGGCCTCTTCTAATCTCGGATCATCCAATCTTGCATCTTCTAATCTTACATCTTCAAACCTCGCATCACCTAATCTTGGTTCGTCAAACATGGCTGGTAGCATTTTGCATAGTCAACTAACTCAGGCCAGGGCTGCAATGTTGGAAGAACTCATGTCGAACCGTTTGTACCAAACTCCTGCTCAGCAACAATTTAATCTGGTCAATCAGCAGTTAAATCAGCAAATAGCTCACAAGTCTCATTTAAAACATAATGGCCATTCTCTTACCAGTCCACATCACCACTCTTCTTATTTAGGTTCCATGAACGGGGCCACGCTGCCATCTTCAAATGGCAAATCTCAGCTCAATGCCAGTCTTGACCGTTTTGCACTTATTGAACGTTATGAGAAAGAACTTTTAATGCAGGCCAAAAATCAGCACCAAATCAAAACCAGATCCGCTAATGCTACTAATTTACTGGATTGCCCACCTTCCAGCTTTGATCAACACCCCGAGACTAGAGATAATGAAGAAGAATGGAAAAATATATATACTATGCTTAACTGCATAATGGGCATGGTTGAGAAAACCAAACGAGCCCTAAACATTTTACAACAAAGAAGCCAAGAAAACTGTATTAGAACGACCAGTCCAACTCAAGATTGGCAGCAAACTAACGGGAATCTTTTGTCAAGGTCAACTGCAAAAAATAACTCTTTAAGACATGCCAACACCGGCTCTGATGTGCCTGAGTTTATGGATTTGAAAAAAAATAAAAACCCTCTCTTCTCCTCTTTACAACTGTCCATTCCTAAAACAAGCCAACTTGTCTCAAGAATACCCGCTGGCACTCACCAAGGTTAATATTTTAACAAGTTTTTTATTTACTTTTCACACTTTCAACTAATTGTTTTATTTTTTTTTAGATATCATGTCTATTGAACGCTGTAAAATGGAAAGAATTTTCAATGATATACGAAGACAGGCGACCGAAGAAGTTTTAGCTACAATTAACATGCAAGAAGATAGTTCGGAGGTGGATTAATTTTCAATGTAAACATTTTATTTTTTACTAATTTTTTATTTGTCTGTCATTTACAGAACTGTTGGAATTGTGGAAGAAAAGCCACCGAAACTTGTTCTGGATGTAATTTGGCCAGGTATTGCGGAGCATTTTGCCAGCACAAAGACTGGGAAACTCATCACAAAACCTGTGGCAAAACAAAAATGGTGAAAGTTGCAGAGCCAAATAAGTGTACCAGTCCAGTTGCAGAAGTCTTGAAATCAACAGATACACGAGTGCTGGTAAAACAGGAACCTTCTGAAGATAATAGGGTAGAGGAGAGTAGTAGCAATAGTATTAGTAGTAGTACTGGTTCTTCGAAACAAGCTAAAGATGAAAGTAAATGCAAAGAAAGCGAGATTTGATGATAGATTAATAATTTAGATTAGACTTAGTTAGATCCATAATCTAAATATTGTAAACTATATTAGCCCTGCTTACTAGTCATGTGTAAACAAGTATTCCGGTGTTTTGCTTTTAGTCTTGTTTTTGTCCTTGTCTTAGATAATAGCCCATCTTGATTCATCTTGATTTTAATCTGGTCTTCATATTGTTTCACTTCTCATCTTATTCTCACTTCATCTTGTTTTCTCTCTCATCTTCTGTGTACCAACCATATTTTTATCAATCAAACTTGATTATTTGTACAGTGTAAAATTATTGGGCTAGGACCAGAGCAAAGTTCCAGATGGAAAGGTTCAGACGACAGTTTCTGGATGGTAGGCTACGGGTTGCAGATGGCAGATTGCAGACTGCAGATGGCAGACTGCAGATGGCAAATCACAGATGTTAAATCAAGCTCTAAACTTTAATGGTTGATTTAGTTAGTAGATTACAGATGGTAGAATTGCACAAATCGGCTTTACACTATCCAAATAAATTGTACAAGCCACATTTTCATTGATTATGTAAATGCGCACTCAATTCAATTGTTCTAGTCTTTTGATGTCTTGCAGACCCTTTCATTGTAAACACCAGTTTAATCATGTAACTAATTTGTAAATTAAACAAGCAAGATTGTGTTAATCGTTTGAAAGCATTTTTTTTGTAAAGAAAATCACTTTCCGCCATCATCGGGATTATGAATAAAGATTAGTAGTTATTAAAATCTGGCTTGCAATAGGTAAAACTGGATGCAAATTAAGGTATTATAGAAAAGTCAGACATGACCTTGCACCTGGCCAAAAAAATATCAGTCAAATAGCAATTTGTGCATTATTGCCTGTTTTTTGACCACGCCTCTATTATTAGCAAATATGACTATTATTATAATTATTATCAGAGTTTTTGGCATGTTTAGACATGGACTTTTTGCGTAAGAATGGAGCAAAACGAAGCAGATTTAAGCAATAAACAGATTGAGCAAGATAATTGAGATGTAAGTGAAGAGTTTTAATGAAAAGGTTTGGACGAGAAAGTTTGGACTAATAAAGTGTTTCGGTGTTACAAAAAGTTGAAATGTGCGTTTGTTTGCTTTTTTGCCTAGAAACAAAATAAGTAACGCCTTACTTTACCCAACAAATTAGTGAGTAAAGGATTAGACAACTGAGTAGATGACTTGACTGGTAAATGAGTCGTCTGGTAAATGAGTCGACAGAGTAAACGAGCGGGTTTAGTAATTGAGCCAACTAGATTGCTAGAAAGCAGTGGATAATTCAGTTGTTAATTGGGTGTTGAACCAGGTTTAATGGCGAATTCGCGCTAATCAGCGGAATATCACACTTTGTTCCTTTGTTTAATCTGGTCCGTCCGTCACTTACGTACACCTGTCTAAAAGAACATCTTGAGAACGGTCCGAGTAAATTTGTTGTTCGTTCTTGCCACTTTACATTGACCGAGATTGTTTTTAAGATTTGTTTCTTTTGGCTAAGTGTCCGTCGGTCAGTACAAGGGCATACAGTGCAAGAAACGATCTGGTCTTAGGAACTAAATAATTGAGACCATTTAATTACAAACATTTGCTTCGAATTGTAGTGTCTGAGGCAAGCGGCCGATTTGTAATTTGAATCAACTGTTTGAAATCATTTGTTCAAAATCATTTGCTTGAGGCCATTTTGAAATGTCTGCAACCAAGAAAACGGCTCCTGTCCGAGTGATCAAACCGAGACCATTGAGAGGGAGCACAATGAAATTTGCGGAACCGGACAAAGATCATTTGGAAAGGAGTCCGACTTCGGAAATCAGGCTTAGCGGTAAGTAAAACTATTAATTTGACCAGAACGTGACTTAGAGCGAAATTTTGTTGCAGAAATAAATGAGAAACTAGCCCAGTTTCAGAAGTCTTACTTGGAAAGCAGAATAGACGATATTCTAGTGGAGGAGATCTGCAACAAATTAAAGTTTTTGGGCAAGTTGGTGGACAGCAACTCGACCTACTCAAGGTTGTTGCAGACCTTTTTCAGAACCGCGAGGATCGTAATTTGCGAGAAGTTCATCTCAAAGGTTTCCAAAGTGCGTTTAATCGAGTTGCTTGAATATAAAGACTGCAACTGGGAGCCCAGTGCTGAAGTGGTACAACTCTATTCCAATAAGATCTGCCAGCTGATTAGCGACTACAGCCAAAATCAGGTAGAAAACCTGATTAACCTGGACATCGGACAAACCGTAGTCTGTTCGACACCTAGCAAACAAATTCAGCCTGACTTAGACCCGTTTGCCCTCATCGACTCAAGTAGTCCTCAAGGTAGGTAAGTTGTTTTTTGTTGTCTTTGCCTACTAATTTTGCATCTAACAGCTGGAAATCAAAACAGCCATCCTAATTTGTCCCAAAGCCTGGTGGACGAGATCTTTAATGACCCAGTCGTACCTCCTTCCTACGACCGGACAATTTTGACACCCCGACGACTTAATGATTCTGGCATAAACGTAAATGAGGAATTTCTTAAGACGGTGAAGGCAGTACGTCTGCCAGATGATGAATTGGTCATGTTGTGTGGCAGCCAAGAGAAAAGCGTAGTCGAAGCGGCATCCATTCTTCAATGTTATTATCGCTTACGATCTCTGCACCCGGAAGGTGAGTCGAACAAAAAACAATCATATTCTAAACTGTGTGTCGATTTGTCGGAAACGGATGATTATAGCTTCAAATCAGCCTCCAGCAGACTGACCACAGGGCAACAGGAAGCAAAAACGGAAAAGCCAATCATCTACGACAGATCACAGTTGAGTTTGATCGGCGACAAAAGAAGCTCCAAGTTCTTAAGAAATGATTTGAGAACCGCAATTCAAACTTTTCCCGAACTGAAACGTACTTTTGCCGTTAAGAATTCAGATGTCACAAGCTAAACAACTTTTATTTAAAAATGAAAATTGATCAATAAAATTATAATTTATAAATCCAGAAAGCCTTCTAGTTTTGGAATGAGCAGTTGTTTCAGTTGTTCGCACAATTTCAGCACTTTTTCGTTGTCCGACTGTTTGGCGGCCAGCAAGAACAGAATCAGTCCTTCGTAGCTGTCCACTTGTTCGAATCCGTAGCCAGTGATCACATTTGACAAGATGTCCACATAGGCCGGAAATGCGACTTGCATTTGTAGAACTAGCCAAGACTCTGGCTGGTGCAGTTTCTTCTTCTTGGCCATGGTTTGTTTGAGCAGGTTGCGAACCTTATCTTGATTGTCCATCAATTGTTCGATGCAGGTCTGTAGCATTTGTTCTAGCTGCTCTGGCTGCAGATGTTCGATCTGCTTGCTTTCTTTGTCCATAGGTCACCTTCAGACTGTCAGAGGTTGGGTGATTGGACCAGACGCAGTGTGCAAATAACTTATTTATACAGACGTTTGTACGAATTTACCGATTTATTTTACACATTTTACAAAGCAAACTTTTAAATTCACAACTAAAACAAGCCAAAAATAAAATTACATAAATACTTACACAAACCGACTAACGGTTTCATGTTTACACGGTTACAACACAAAAGTAAAAATTAAGCTAGTTTAGCTAAATAGATTACGCCGGTTGTCCCTTAGCCAACCATTTAGACCAGTTTTTGCTCACCTCTGATCGCAATTTAGCGAAAACCAATTACCTAATCTATTTAACTAGCCATCAACTTAGTTAAGCTAGTCACCAATTTAGTGAAATCAGTCGCCAACTCGGTCAAACCGGTCATCAACTCATTCAAACCGATTTTAATTCAGTTAAACTAACTGTTAAATCAATTACTATTTTGCAAATCAACTTAGTTTGACAATTCAACCGGGTTTCGCATGTCACAAAGCTCGTTCTTTCTACATTTGGTTTCGTTTTTATTATGCAATTTTAAAGCAGCCTGATGTAGATTTTCCACAAATCCAGGCAGCCCGGAAGAGGCAATCCAATTGTAAGCAGCTATGGGCACGTAGGCCTTCGGATCATCAAAATAAGTCAATAGGTAGTCAAATCCGTGTTCTTCAAATGATTTGTGAGGCCTTATTACCATTTGGGACTCATAATCAGTTACTCTGACAAAACTACGTTTGCTGTTTTCTTCACATTTAGGATGTTTGCATGCTTTTGAAACTAACACAATTAAATTTGATTCCTTTCGCACAATTGCCCTTCTTATATAACAATATTCACGTGAATACATCGGGTACTATAAAAAGATACATATTAGAGTTGTGTACATTAAATTTTTATGCAAAATTACCGGATATTGCATCACCCATTGAAGTACTTCGTTGCCACTGTCAAAATACTCAATTTCTTTAAAATTTCTCCTCATATGGTTCAAGTCGTACGTCTTTCGTTCTCGGTCTAAAACGTTCAATTGCACAATCAAACTGTCCCATTGTTTTCGATATTCGGTGTCCATCTGAACCGTGAAAAAATCTTTAGCTGGGATATCGTAAAACGTGCCAAATACTTTGTATCGGTACAGTCCGTTTTTGGAAACCAACTGTCTCCACACCTGTGCAGAAATGATACTTTTAACTTTTGTCTTGATTTAGCAAAATTTTTAATTAATTTGTTTACTTGGTAATTGTTTTTCACTATTATTGCTTCCCAATCTCCATCCATCAACTTTTCGGATTTCAATTCTTTTTGTTTGTTTAAATCTTTATCATCATTTAAACTGTTCACACCATATTCCATGTGTCGTTTATTAAAAAAGACTTTTGATGTTTGAACAAAATCCTTTATTGTGTGGTCAATTTCATTATCAGTTATACCTTGTTCATCCCAGTTATAAAAAAGAGCAGAACACAATGCTACCTGACCAAACTTTGCAGAAAATTGTCTCACATTTTTCTGAAACTTTTCTCCACATTTGTAATGTTTGAATAATATTTTTGAAACAAAAAATATGCGCTCTGTCATATTTTAATTTCAAAAATTTACCAAAAAAGGTCACTTGTAATAAATAATTTAAATTGTGTTCAGTTTGTTAATTGACATCAACTTTATTCCACTAATTCTACCGAATTCTTCGTTTGTGAATAATTTTCTCAAAACATAATCTTTATCTTAACTTGGTTTTTTGGTAAAACAAATAATTACATTTAAGCAATATTTTTATCGCTAATTGTTAGAAAAGATATTTAAAGAGGAAAATGTGTGCTGATGCGATCACATGGTCGGGGGTGGTTTCATCAACAGCAATTAGCAAACATTCCCTCAAATTAAACCAAAATAAACAAAGAAGTTGTCCAAGTGACTTTTGATCCATCTTAAAACATTTGATCATGATTTTACGATGATTAAATTTCTTTTTTTTTTTATGCTTTTCTGTTATAAATATTGCAATATTTTTTCTATTCATAATCCAAATTTGCCTCGTCAACAGTATCCATATTTTTATTTTAATAATCCACTTGCTTTTCAAGTCTGTTTAAATCAACAAGTTCATAACAAAACTCAGCTTCCATGTTATGGATTAACTTATGAAAATCTTAAGTGTTGGGGTTATGAAACCCATCCAAATTGCTCTGAATTTAATAAATATCATGTACAGCCTGGTAAGCGATGGAATATTTTACAATTTAGCAAATAAACCAAAATTTTCTTAAATCAGTATGTGATATAATTGATAATAAAAGAGACGACAGGAGAAAAGTATTTTACGAAGAGGGCGATTTCGGTTATATTAAAAAAAAAATATTGGAACTTCAAAATTATTGTAAACCTTTTAATAACTATGAAAACCAATCTTCTTTACAATGCACTCATTATATGAGATTTTGCAAAGCCAAAAATATATTGATTGATTTTACTTTGTTACATAATGTTCCAGAACCGATTAAATATAGAGGTGACATTTTAAGTGATGGACTTATAGGTGGCTGGAGTTGTCATCTTAATGAAAAGTTGCTTAAATTGCAAAACGGACACAAATCACCTTTACAATCTTGGTATGAAGAAATTGAGCATTATACTGTATTTCAAAATGAATCGCAATGTGACGTATGGATAAATAAACCAACTTATATCATGAAATTAGATGCAACTGTTAATATGTACCATCACTTTTGTGATTTTATCAATTTATATTTAACCTTACATTTAAATAATAATTTTGATTTAGATAATAATATTATTATTTGGGACACATATTCATATAGAAGCAATTTCGCATTTACATGGAAAGCATTTACAAAAAATCCAATTTTAAATTTAAAAAATTTTTATGGTAAAAAAGTTTGTTTTAAAAATGCTATATTTCCTTTTCTTCCTAGAATGGTATTTGGTTTATATTATAATATGCCTTTAATACAAGGATGTTATAAATCTGGATTATTTCACGCATTTAATAGACATTTATTGTATCGATTAAAAATACCTCAAACTTTTAATTATAATTTAGATAATTTCATTAGATTAACTTTTATTTCAAGATCTACACCGTTTAGAAAGGTTTTAAATGAAGATCGTCTAATTGAGATATTAGAAAAAAAGTTTAAAAATTTAAAAGTTAACAAAGTAGATTTTAATCATAGAATGTCATTTAGTGATCAAATTAAAATTTCTTCAAATACGGATATATTGGTTGGAATTCATGGAGCCGGTTTAACACATTGTTTATTTTTACCAGACTGGGCAGTTTTATTTGAACTATACAACTGTGATGATGAAAATTGTTATAAAGATTTATCAAGATTAAGAGGAATAAAATATATAACCTGGGAAGATAAAAGCAAATTAAAATTTATTGAACAAGAAGGTGAAAAAAAAGTAACTCATCTTAAATTTACTAATTATTATTTTGATGAGCAAGAATTTATTAAAAAAATTAAAATTGCGGTCAAATATGTGAAAAAAAGTCGTAAAAATTATTTTGAAAATTTTAATAAGTTAATAATCAACAAAGAAAGTCACGATGAGTTGTAAAACAAAAAAAAAATTAATTAATTTATCAATAATTAATTAGTATTTACTTACAAATTTTTGTTTGTTATTAGCTTAATATGTTAACTTTTTTATTATTTTGTTTTTTACTAATTAGTGTAGTCGAAATTCGATCGAATAAACAAATAGTTTTTCAAACTTTAATTATCATTTTCTAAGTTATTTCTACCTAATAGAAACAATTTTTGTTGAAAATTAATTAACGATTCCGACAATCTAAAAAATGGTGTATTATATTTAAATATAATTTTTGATATATGGTTTATGGTGTTGCACTTATTTTTTTTTTATAAGTTGCCAAGACTACAAGTATTTGGTTTGATCAAAACTTTATGAAATTTAACAAAACTTTCATTTTTTCATTACAAGGTCTGTCAATGTGAGAAAAGAGCATTTACATTTGAAATAAACAAAACTTGCATTAAAAATGTTCATTGTCACGAAACAAGCTAAAATTTTGCTCGAAATGTCGATGCTTGTTTGATTTTAGCTTCTGTTTATAGAATAAGAATATGTTTGGTATAAGTTGAAATTTAATTAAATTTCCTACATCACCTAATTTTTTATACTTAAATCAGTGATTAATTTATTAAAAATGGTTAATCTTAGTAAGTTTGATCAATCTGAAAACACGTACAAAGTTGTTTTAAAAGTTTAATTTCATGTTTTTAGCGGACAATGATGATAATATTCATTCTGACGACCGTGTATCATGTGAACTTTGTGGAAGACGTTTTGCATCTAATAGACTTGTATGTTTTGATGCGCTTATTTCCGGCTTGTAATTTTAGACCAAAAAGTGAACTGATCTAATTTTGTTTCCATTTTAGGAAAAGCACATCGAAGTTTGTCGAAAACAAAAAGAGAAAAAACGACAAGTGTTTGATTCTTCCAAGCAACGACTAATTGTGGATAGCAACGAAACAAATTTAGAAGTAGGTAATAAAGTGGAAAATAAACTAAACAAAAATACGGTTTCAAAGCTAAAACGAAAATCGGCCAAAATAGAAGTTCAAAAGTCAAATCAAGCTAATGGAAAACTGCAAAAATTAGAAGATAATGTAAAGACGAATAGTCAAGTTAAAACAGGTGAAGAGTTTAAAGAAGGTGGGCGCAGACAATGTTGCATAGAGAAACAGAATGCCTTAACAAATAATAAAAATAGTACACCAGAAGCAGATGCAAATAAAAAGGAAGTTAAAAAAAGAAACCTGGCCAAAAAATCGGCCACTAGTGTGATTAAAAAAACAAATCTTAATTATGTAGAGTGCAATTATTGCAATCGAACTTTTAATAAAGCTGCTGCTGAACGCCATATTCCTTGGTGCCAAGAGCAGATCAATCGAAATCGCAAGAACTCGAGCAATACCGTTAATGAAGAAGCTTTGGCTAGATTTAGAGCTAGAAATGGATATCGAGCTAATAAAGGTAACAAAAAACGAGACAAATCCATGCCAACTAAGAGAACCGGTATTTAAATTTTTAGACATTAGTTGACAATTTAATTTAACTGAATTTATGTCTTTAGATCCAGTGGAAAAAGGTTCGCTCAGAAGAGCAGTGTCTACAATTGAAGGCTTTAATCAAATCTTTAATGATAATTCTTCTTTAGATTCTAGCAAATCGGTCTCTAATTTACATTCCACCAGCACCTCGAATTTGAACAGCAAGAAAATAGCCAATCAAATGAAAAGAAATGCCAAGACTCAAGCCAATTCTAAGTCTAGTTCAGCTTCATCAAAAAGTTCTATGCACAACTTGGCTAATTCTTATGAGACTCAAAGTCGAGTGAAAGCTAGACTTAATCAACAGAACCAGAAAAATCTACAAAGAATGAGCCAAAATTACCCGAAAACACCTATAATGAAGTTTAAAGAAAAGTTTCCTAACCACAATAACAAACTAATTGAATTTGCTGATTCAGCCCAATTTAGTGAATTGTTTAAGAAAAAATCAAACGAAACTGTTTTGCAAGATTCACAACCAAAGACGGTGCCTGGTGTAAGAACTGGTGGCATGTCTCCCACTAAAGAAATCAAAAATCGACACAAAAAAAACAGTTCGAAAAGTGAGAACGAAAATCTAACGGAGCTAGAACAGTTGAGAGCCAGAATCAAAGAAATGTATCTTACTGGAAGTAATAATTATGGCAAACATTCTGATTTTATGCCTTACACTAATGGCGAATACATGCAGAGCAACTTTGACAGATTGATTGATACATCGCCCACAACTCGCATCAGTACATCAGAAACGTATTCAGAGAATTATTCCAGAGAGAATTCAAGCAAATTAAAATCCAGTCGAAGTGTAACTGATTTTCTTACTTTGCAAAATGGATATCAAGATCAAAACTACTCTGCAAACGAAATCGAAACCGATGTTGAGATGCCCAAAATTTGTCACCAATGTAAAACCCATTATCCAACTTTAAATGCCAAGTATTGTTATGAGTGTGGTGCCAGAAGATTGGGAACTGTAACCACATTTTCTGCTTGAGTTCATTTGTATAGACTGTTTATGTAAATAATGTTGATTGTTTTAGCTTAAAAAAGTTTAAGATTTCACGTGTTAATTTCAAACCTATGCATTCAAAAATGCATTTCTTATTTTTTTATTTTTACCCTTACTTCAATTTAATAAGCAAAATTTCATTTCTTACATATTTATATCTAAAATAAATAGCAATTTACATCAAAGTAACCTTCCAATGGTGATCTACTATTACTAAATTATTAACCCTATAATAAAATTCCAGTTTAAAACATCTGCAAAATTGAAAATCAATTTTAATCACTTAAATAACATAAATTGCAGTTATAAAACTGTACCTAAAATGATAATAAAAATTATTATTACTTAATGAAAATTAATATTTACATTATACACAATTCTACAATGTAGTAATTTATGAATTTGAACAAACTAAAATGAAACAAAACTTAAAAATGTGATGAAATTCTTTCAATTTCAAATAAATCATTTCGAATCTGCAAAAAAAAAAAAACTAGTTAAAAAAATTATTTTTAAAATTTTGAACTTACTTGATTTGTTGAAGTACCAATTTTTTTAGCTAATTCGTTTTTTTCATTTAAAGATAGATTAATAAACTTAAACAATAAATCACCATCCAAAACATTTTTACAAGGATTCAATAAAATTTTTGAAGTTGTTTTACATAAGCGATAAGCTTTTGGATTTAAGCCAGCTAAATTATTCAAATGACTATTTAATAAATTTTGAACCATTAATAATCTTCTATATATTTTTTCAGGAATCGGTAAAATATAACCTAAACTTCCATCTAATGTGGCAAACATAGTTAATTGTCGAAGTGTATTTTGCTTATTTTTATTAGGGCTATATTGTTTCAATTGTTTGCATTTGATTCGGAAAAAGTGATTTATTGTAGCTCCTATGTGAAAATCAGCCCTTCTAATTAATCTAGTTCCACCATTACTTTCTCTAATTTCAGGTTGATAATTATATAAAATTAAATTTTTATCCGCATCAGAAACAATGAAACAAAGTAAATTATTATCTACTAAAAATTCACACGCAAACACTTCAAAAGATCTTATATCTTTACTAACCAATGCTAAAGTTTTAGTTTCCTCTTGATATCTTAATAAAGAAACTGATTTATATATATCTGCAACCAAAATCAAATTTTTAATTGAAACTGCTGAATGAATGTAAATATGAGTGTCAATAAAAGCAACTCCAGCTAATTGATCTTCTTTAAGTTGCCAGATATAAATCTTTTGTCCAATAGAACTAAGCAAATATCCTTTAACTTGTGTTAAAGCAGTTACAGGACCTTTTTGTTCTTTATTATAAACAACTTTAATTTTATTTTTTGTCAATGGTTTGCCAGGTTCCGGTACAACTTCTACAATGTCTAAAATCCATATTCTGCCTTTATTAGTAACATCTTCACCGTAACAATAATTAGTACCTAGGGCAATGTATCCTTTATAACCAGTTTCAGTTCCTTCAGTTTGAAGCATTACATTTTGTAAACAGGTAACATGTTCCCAATCATCTAGTTCTAATTTAGTTCCCGGTATCATTTCCCAACTTACAGGCGAAAATAATTGAATTGCAAATTTTTCAGTTGTTGGCCAAATAAATCTTGAATCTCTTTCTAAATGTTCATAATCTTTTTCATCTCCTCCGACCTTAACAATTTTGTCATAAGTCTCATTTTTACTAGTTACAATTACATAGCACTTACTATCAACATGATATTTTACAAAATGGACAGTACATCGAATCGGCACTTTACGGACAGGCCAAGGAGCATCATACGTTATATGTGTAGGTAAAATAGCAATTCTTAAATCATCTCTATTATTAAAATAAAGAAAACCTTTTGGACAATTGATATTATGAAAAGGTGAAAAAGACGAAATATAACCATCTATTGACATCTCATGACATCTTAATTCACCTCTTGAAGTCATGAAAAACCATTGTGGTGAAGAACCGCAAACAAATAAGCCGCAATAACCTGATATATCAATAAAAGGTCTGAAAAAGTTTTTATGCTTTGAAATTATGTCTAAATTATTATCAGGTTCGTCTAAAATAAAACTTTTTTCTAATTTACAAAAACGTATTTTTAAACGATTTTCTAAACTTTTTTCATAATATTTAAAAACTTCGTAAACACAAACTTCTTCAGCAAATCGGACAAACAAAAAAGGCCTAGAGTTTTTCATTCCTAAACCAATAACAAATATTTCTATAATTTCATTTTTAATATTATCATCATCGAAATCTATTGGGCTCGGTTTTCCAATATGATCTATAAGTAAACCAGGTGCTAAATAAAAATTATTTACACAATAGACTAATTTTGTATCTTGAATGGAATATATTTCTAAACAACCGTTTTCTCTAACAATAAATAACCAATATGTTGGATTAAATTCTTTAATTTCCGTGACATTGTCATTATTTATTATTTCTGGGTCTATTTCTTCTTTATTTTGACTTTCTACTTCGTTTTCAGCATTTTGAATAGATGCCCCGACTATAGCATTTACATCAGAATCTCCATATAACAATTCATCCAAATCATCCATTTCGTCATTAATTAACGGCATTGGCACATTTTGAGTTAAATTTGATTCTTTTATAATTTGTTCTTTGTTTTTATCAATATTGGTCATTTTTTTCTCTGGCAAAACAATACTAAATATACCACTTACATCTTTATATAGTGAGGTCGCAATAACTTTAGGTTTATTATCATTAATTTGCAATTTAACTAAAGTTAATTTTGGCGAATTCGATTCCAAAGATAAATGTAAATGAATTAGTAAACCATTTTCTGTCATTATAACACAATGAGGATCTGACAATGTTGCTGAAACTATTGGAGAACCAAGTTCTAAAGGAAAATGTTTAACTTGTTTTGTACCTTCTATTAAACGAATAGCATTTGCAGTTATTTGTATAATATATTTGTTGTTGTGTAAATTTCCAGCAAACACGGTTCTAGATTGACTTATAAAACCACTTTGATCTACTTCGTTTATCTCGTGTCCAGTTTGTAAAATCATTGTAGATTCTGGACGACTTAAAATTAAAAATGCATGATGTTTAATATCATTGGTAGCATTATCTTTAAATTCAAAATCTTTATGCATAGAATAGACTGTCCATATGTCTAAGCAATTAGGAAGTACGAATGTTGTCACAATTTGGGGCCTAATAGTTCTTTGTAAAACACAAACAGCACCATTTTTTTCAAAACCTGATGTTGTAACTAATTCTATTTGTGGATCGTTTTCTTGTTCAAGTTCCTCAGCTAAAAATGATAATTCTCCCATACAAAACCTTCCACACGGGCCAATATTAATTAAGGAATCACAAATTTCAAAAACTAAAGTTGAAGGTAATTTATCTTCGTCAGATTCTGAACCAAAAATTTCTAATTCTTCTGTGTCCTTCATTAAAGCTACATCGCCAGCCATCCAATCACCTATAATATTATTTTCACTTTCATAATTTTCAATTTCATCCACATTTATATCTTTTGGCTTTAAATGATTATTTTGATCGTCATGTTCTATTTGATCTAATTGATGATGTTCTTCTAATAGAATTTCTTTATTTAATTCGATATCATTTTCTTTATTATTTAACTCACATTGATTAAATTCTATATTTTCTTTATTAATTTCTTCATTATTTTTTTTAGCAAAAATTATATCAATATTATTTTCTTCTTCCAATAAATCATTAAATTTATTGTTTAAATTTTCTGTATTGTTACAATTTAATTCATTATTATCTACTTTTTCATCTTCTGTATTATTAATTGTATCATCTTTTGATTTTTCATTAAAAATTGGATCTGAATCACCGTAAAGTTCTTTATCTTCATCATCAAATTCGATTTCATCTTCAATTTTTCTTTTTTTATAACTTATTTCCGGAGATAATCGATCTTGAAATATATTGTTTTCACTTGAATACAATTCATTATCTTCTTCAGTAAAATTAGTTACAAACGGTTCGACTTCTTTTTTAGAATTTTTATTATCTAAAAATTCATTTTCTAATTTTTTTTCGTCTTCAAATACATTTTCGACACCGGGAATAAAATCAAATGTTTCCTTAATTAAATTGATTTCTGGCTCTTTATTTTCAACTGGTGGTAAAATAATATTAACTACTTTTTCTGTAAATTTAAGTAATAAAGAATTTCCTAATCTTGAACCTAAAAACAAATATTTATCTCCGCAAAATGTTAAGCAACTTGTTATTACTGTAGAAGCTGCTTTTTCAAAATGAAATTTTTTTATACTTCTCATTCCATCACTAAATAATGTAACAACATAAATCTCTCCGTTTTTTAAACTTATAACTAATTTATCATTACTTAAAAAGCAAGCTTTTGCACAATCTAAACTAATTTTGATATTTTTTTGACAAGTCATTGGAAAGGAGGAAGAGCTTTCGGCAAATGAATTTAATGAAACAGCATAAGGCGGAACACTTTGATTCAAATAAATAAACGAATTTGTACAGAAAATTAAAACTCCTCCAACGGGTCTTGGAACTGAAAGAGCCATAAAGGCATCAAAAGGTAAGTTATTAGTTGACCAAATTATTGGATGAACTTTTTGGTGAACATTTAAAGATAAAGCAATCATTGAACAAGTATCTTGTCTAACAGCAATTCTACCAGACCATGTTCTAATAGGTTCATATAAAATTAGTAAAGTTGGCTCATAATATCCTTCTAAAAATTGAATATCAATTATATTATTAATTTTTTCTCCTGCATAATTTTGATCATGTAAATTTAATTTATAGGATTGGAGTATTGTAGATTTCATTGATGGACTAACAAAACTAAAAGAACTAAAAAAAAAAAAAATGAATTTAATTACAGATTTAATAAAATATTGCATCGAAAGATTTGTTTACCTTGTTTTTCCACTTGATTTGGGTTTGTTTAAAGTAATAGTTGAATCAACATGATCATCACCAACTGATTCTTTTTTGAATGGAATAATTACAATGTTTCTGCCATAATTAAACATTGCACAGCAACGTCCATCTGGATCGCATCTTACTATCGGCTGATAAATATTTTTAATATATCCTTGTTTCATTTCTTCGTCTTCAAAATAGTGCATAGATAGAGTTTTTAAGCCATGAGTTTCTGGATCATATTCAACAATAGACAATTTGGCATCCATAAAAGTGATTAAAATGGAATCACGAACGGACTTGTTAAGACGAGTAGAAGCAATAGAGGTGATTTCGCCAAACAAGGAGAATTTTTGCAAACACTCTAGCTTGGCCTTTAGTTTGTCCTCTTGTTCTGGACATGATTGATCATTGCTTTTGGTTGGTTTAGCTTCTGTGATCAGTCTAAACACCTTAATTTGATTTCCACCACCGACCACCAAATTTTGCTCATCTTCGTTGAAAAATTTGCAATGAATGGAATGTTCCAAAACTGTTGGAGGATGTATTTGTTTGCTAAAACAATACATTGTATTGAATTTATTTTGATGAACAAATTAAAGCCAATCATGTAAAAATGTGTTTAAATTTAGTAAAAAATTCATAATTAATTTCGGCACTTTATTATGTTCTGGATATACTAGAAATTTGAAAAAACAACAAAAAAACACATTTTGCTTAAGCAGAGCTGTTGCCATCTGGTGCGAACGCCAAATGAACTTTTACAAATTCGCAAAAGTTTCAAACTTTTATTTCATTGCAAATATTTTAGTTTTAAAATAAAAATATTTATTTTATATTAAGTTTGGATTAAGTGTTGATGGCTTAAATTTAAGTGGAACAAGTTTTACTGGAATCAATTTAGATGTGTTTAGCTTGGATGTGTTTAGTTTGGATGTGTTTAGCTTGGATGTGCTTAGCTTGGATGAATTTAGATTTAATAAATTAAATTGATTTAATTGAAACAAAAAAAAAACGGGCCTTAAATTTTTGGACAATCAGCAGGTTTGTCAGTCATTTGTGTTTGTCATTTGTGTTTGTCACTTGTGTTTGTCATTTGTGATTTATGACATTTGTTTTCTGTTACTTTTCATTACTTGAGTTGTGTTGACTAAAATTTTCTAATCTTATTTTAAAACTTGTTCACTATCCGAACACTTTGTTGGTTGTCTCTCGTAGTAAATTATTTGACATATCCGAGATGATTGCCCTAAAATTTGCGTGTGTCCAACAAAAAGAATAGAAACGCCTTGAAAAATATTAGTGTTGCCAATATTTGGATTTTATTATTTCATTTTTACATGTTTTCAACGCTTGATATGTTGAGCTGCGGGTTTGCTAGATATTTATTATTACTTGGGCAAATAGTGAGAAAATCTAGCCAGAAATGTTGCCCAGCTAGAACTTAATAGTGCTATTTAAATGTGCCTCTAATGAGAGGCTCACTTGAAGCACAAATATTTCAAACATTTGCAATCAAACAAAAGCAGTCTTATCCATTTAAACATTGAACTGGACACATTGGCCGCAGAAAAGAGTGTCCTGTGTTAGCATGTTGCCAATTTTTCGTTTTTTTCTTAAACACATTTGCAAGCAGAATCTCTTTTAAAAAGCCGTTTTCTTCCAAGAAGCTTTTTTCCTCTTTCAAAAATATGTTCTCTCTCAAAAAGCTTTATCTAAAGAAGCTGTTTTTTAAGGAGCTGTTTTTTGAGAATCAGTTTTTCTCTGTGAGAAGTTGTTCTTGCTTGGCTGCCAGCTTAGGCCAACACCTGGATTAGGCAAAAGTAGATAGCGGAAGTGAGAGAATAGAAGGACCAAAAAGTTGATTGTGGCATTGCTTAGATGGATTGCAACAGAAGTCAGAAGCAATCATGAAGAAGTGACATTCTTTTGCGACAAAGGACAATTTGCAATCCGATCATTAGTCTGAGTGCGCACAACATGAACTTGAACATGAGCAGAACATGATAAAAGATGAACATAAAGAGAGAGGAGTGTTGTGCACATGTAAACATGTAAGCGATCGCAGCAACCTTGTAACAACTCTCCAACTATGATATTCATATTATTCATATATTTATAAAATATGTTTTTTTTTAAAAATCCATTCATATTTACTAATCCACTTTCGAATATTTAACAGATAAATATTTTAATACACAAGTATTTATAAGACAAATGTTTAGCACACAAAATATACAGAAAGTTGCAACAGGTGAGAAGAGCGGAAATGTTATTTAGAAAAAAGGTTAAAAAAGGGAGAGTAAAGTTTAAAAAAGAAAAGGGAAAAAGAGAGTGAAAAAGAGAGTGAAAAAGAGAGGGAAAAGGCAAAAGAAAAGGCAATGAAAAAGGCGAGGGAAAAGGCTAGTGAGAGACTAAGGTTAGTAAAAGATAAGCAAAAGATGATGGGTGAAAATATGAAAAAAGAGAGGAATTGGAAAAAGAGAGGAATTGAAAAAAGAGAGGAATTGGAAAAAGAGAGAAATATGAAAAAAGAGAGAAATATGAAAAACCAAAAAAAAACGAAAAAAAACGAAAAAAAACAAAAAAAAAACAAAAAAAAACAAAAAACAACAAAAAAAACAAAAAACAACAAAAAAAACAAAAAAAAGTTTGAAATGCGCCAAATCCCGTTGGCTTAGCGTTGCTGGTTGTTGCTGTCCTGCCACACCCACTGCTAAAGCGCCAATTAGTTTGGCGCTGATTTGGCGGCCCTTTATCTGGCGCCGAGACCATCGCACATGCGTACACAGAAGTGCACGAGCAAAAGACGCGCGCTAGGGGTAGTCAAGCAGACAAACACAGGCATATACACTTTCGGACTCACCCTGACTGGGACGGGTGCAACGAGAAGACGGGTGCAACTGGACTAGTTCAGCAGACGGGTCGCATATGGTGGGGGTGGACAAGTTGTACTAAATTACGAGTCGACACGCGAACGACCTGTATTCCTGTTTTCAAGTTTTATCGAACATCGATCTTACACAGGTAAAAAATCGATTACGCGCCAAAATTAAGGCGCAAATCGAAAAACTGCCTTTTATCTTTCGAAAGCATTTGGCAATTTTTCTGAGCAACCGATTTGCAACAATCTTATAACAACTTTGCTACAATTTTGCAACAATTATTCACAACTTGTTCTTGTTGGAGACAATTTTTGCGCAACACTTTCCGCAACACTTTCAGCAACACTTTCCGCAACACTTTCCGCAACACTTTCCGCAACACTTTCCGCAACACTTTCCGCAACACTTTCCGCAACACTTTCCGCAACACTTCAACTTTCCAATTGGACCTGGTCTTTAACAAAGTCAGCTGGTCAGATAAACTATCAAATGTTTCTTACTGCACAGTTTGTTAGTGCTTTGTTAGCATTTTGTTAGTACTTTAATAGCACTAAGCGCTTTCTTAGCACTTTCTTAGTACTTTCTTAGTACTTTTTCAGCACTTTCTTAGCATTTTGCTAGTACTTCTTTGACCAACTGAAGCAGTTGTAACATAATTGCAAACAATCCTTTGGAAAAAAGATACAAATTGGAAAAAAACGAAATTGCATTAAAAAGATAGATAATTTGCCTTTGCCTCAGCAGTATTTCTCTAAATATTGTTTCTTTTGCTAGTGTTTCCCGCTCTAGTGCCCCGTTGGTGTTTCCGTCAATGGGCGTGTGAAAACTTGAGTAGGTATTGCCTTTTTTAAGGACCCCTTTCTGGTTGGTTACATTAGTGGATTGGTCTGAAACTTAAGGCAAGTTGTTAAGAGCACCCGTACGTCGTGCACAGATAGAAGGGTGTGAGGCCAATAAGTGCTAAGTTCGCAAATTACGCGCCAAAATGTTAGAGACAATTAAGCCACCGATGGTGAAGGTGCAGAGCTTTGTTTGTTTGGCGTTGCACTTGCAAGTCGCACTTAATAAGTATTTAAAAAACGGACCAACAAAAACGGACCAACTAATCCTTAAACTAAGATGGACATGTGATTTTAGAGATTGTTCCAGTCTGGTCAGGTGCAGGTTTGGTTTCAATCAAACTGGATTAAGCTTAGATTTAGCCGAATCGAGCCTAAACAGAGCAAAGCCAACCTAACCAAGCTAAAACAACACAGCAACAGTTTGTTGGAAAGCAGTAGTAAACGTGAAGGGAACAACAGAGCAAAAGCCGCCGCCAAAAATTTGCGCGCTGCAATTTCGGCGCCAATACCAATTTATCTGTGTTTGCATCTTTTTCACTTGCAGTTGGCTAATCTGTGGTTTAAGTGACTATTCTTAATCGAATTGGCTGATTTTTGTTTAATAAATTTTTGTTTAGCAGATATTTGTTCGATTTCCAATAAATTTTCAATAAATTCTAAATAAATTTTCAATAAATCGTCAACTAAAATCAAAGTTAAAGCAATGGTTTAATGCGCGTTTAGTTGTTCGGTTGTGCTTGGTTTCCGTATTTAATAGACACTAGATTAGCCAAATTAAACAAATGAACCACATTCAAACAGATTAAATAGATTAATAAGATGTAAAACACTGAAAGATTAAGAAGGGTGAAAAGAAAATCGACGCGCTAACTCTGGCGCCAGACCCTACTCACATGCTAGGCGGAGTTGTGTTTGAATTGAACCAAAAACCACGCCTACCCACACCCCTAATTCTAAAGAACCTCTGTATTTTCTCTTTCCTCTGTCTCTTTCTGTGTCTCTTTCTCTTTCTGTGTCTCTTTCTGTGTCTCTTTCTGTGTCTCTTTCTCTTTCTCTGTCTCTTTCTCTGTCTCTTTCTCTGTCTCTGTCTCTGTCTCTTTCTCTGTCTCTTTCTCTGTCTCTTTCTCACTTTTCTCTCTCTCTCTCTCATTTTTCTCTCTCTCTCTCACTTTTCTCTCTCTCTCTCACTTTTCTCTCTCTATTTTTCTCTTTCTCTCTCTCTATTTCTCTCTCTCTATTTCTCTCTTTGCCTTTCCCTCTCTCTCCCTCTCCCTCTCCCTCTCCCTCTCTCTCTCTCTCTCCTCTCCTCTCCTCTCCTCTCCTCTCCTCTCCTCTTCTCTCTTTCCTTTCTATTTCTCTCTCTCTCTGTTCAGTTTGTGTCTGGCGTCCGTTCGACTCACATCTGCCCGTCCAGGTCTGCTTTTCGTGCTTTCATTTGACTATTCACACAAACGCATCCTTGTCCATCTTTGCCACTGTTCTCTCATCGTCTCCATTTGCATATTGCACTTCAGTTAAAACATACCAAGCTCTTTTCGTATATACTTCATTCAACTTCTAGTTCATTCAGCTTCTAGTTCATCCAGCTTCTAGGTGTCTAAAGCAACTTCAATTAAGATTTCACTGCGCAAACAACAAAAGACGAGTTCAAAATTTAATCAAAGCAACAAGTTGGCCAAGTTCCGTTTCCTGTGTTATCCACATTGCGCACTATTATCTATGATTTGATTAATCATGTAATTATTAACCTTTAAATCTTACCATTTGCAAATCATCTCAAAACAGCTTCCAAGTACTTAGTTCCGAATAACTTCAGTGAAATTGTGAACTTTTTTTGCAAAAGTGTCATTCAAGTGTAACTTTTTTATTTTGCCTTTCTCAGTTGCTGTTTGAAATAAGAAAAACAGACATACATTACCGCAAGCACACACACACACATACACAGCCACATAAGAAAGAGAATATACCACTGTTTAACTAGTTTAACTTAGCCAAACAAACAAAATTTAATATAAATATTAACTAACAAAACAATATTTAACAACTACACCTTATATGTAGCATTATGAATTAAGCAGGTCACACTTGATCATAATCCAAGTTCGAATTTCGCTGATTTTTTTGTCAATTTGTTCGATGTGCTAGTGGCTTTTGAATTTTTTTAAAACATCGGCAAATCAGCTTTTAAATTGTGATTTAATTTTTCAAGTCAAAATTGCTATTTAGAAAAAAAAAAGAAGCAAAAGATCATTATTTTCAACTATATTTATACAACTAGAGCATAACTCAACACATTGTTCATTAAAATCATAATTCATTAACTAACATTGATTGGAATTTAAATGAGAAAAAATTGCGATTAGATTACGACCAAAGTGTGACCACAAATTATTTTCATTATCAAATAGAGAATAATTAAAAAAAAAAAAAAAGAAGATTGTTAATAAGAAGGCAGGAAAGAAAAAAGTTATAAACAGAAATTAATTTCACCAAAATAAACATTTAATGAGCTTAGAAGTGAACAAAATGATTCCAACTCCAAAACTGTCACCAACACACGGTCGAAATAATGGCTCACCTTTACCTAACTTTACTTGGGCAAATGCAAAAGACATCTGGCACAATATGCTGGCAAAAGAGCAATTTTACACACGCAATCCTCTGATGATGAGCCGACATCCAAATTTGCAACCTAGAATGCGTTCAATTTTATTAAACTGGTTAAGTCAAGTGTCCGAAGTGTATAAGTTGCATCGAGAAACTTATTATTTAGCCATGGATTTTTTCGACCGATATTTGTCTACACAAAGTGAATTGCCTAAAGATCAATTACAACTGATCGGTGTGACCTGTTTGTTTATTGCAGCTAAAATGGAAGAGATTTATCCACCAAAAGTGGAAGAGTTTGCTTATGTGACAGATGGAGCATGTACAGTAGAGCAAATACTAACTAAAGAATTGGTTGTACTTAAGTGTTTGCGATGGAACCTTTGCTCTATGACCGTAAACAGCTGGCTCACCATTTACATGCAATTATATACAGTGTTAGAAAAAGAAAATGCTTTGATCAACTGTTCAAACGAGTCAAAGTCAAGTTCAATTCAACCACCCAAAAAACGCAAACGAACCTCTTTTTTGCCCACATCGATGCAAATCAATGATATTGCACAAGATTCGCAAAAAAGTTGTCAGAAAAGTATGCCCAAACAATCAGCTGATTCTTACAATCAAAGTTGTCAATCACAAAGTTATGCTGTTGAAAATAATTCAAGTCGAGAAACAGTTGAGTGCCAGAGTAACGGTTCAAAAGAAAGTCCACAGCAAAGTGAAAGTTTGCAACAGAATACAAACACCTCATCTGACTGTACAGTATCAGCTGTTGATTCGATTTTCACATCAGATTCAACAAGTGAAAAAATAACTGGTGTTCAAGATCATGTTCGAAGTGATGTTTCAGATGATGCTAAAGCTAATGCTTTAGACGATGCCAATGCTCTAGACGATGCCAATGCTCTAGACAATACCAATGCTGTAGATGATGCCAATGTTTTAGACGATGCCAATGCTTTAAACGATGCCAATGCTTTAGACGAAGCGAATGCTGCAAGTGACTTGAACACTTCAGCTGATTGCAAAGTTTCGGGTGACCCCAGTACTGCAGCAAAACCTATAACGGAAACTAATGTTTCAGATGATGCTTTAAATGATGCCCACGCTTCGGTCGATGCCCAAACTGTTTCGACTGATGAGAAAAAGGTTTCGCAACATTTAAAGACAACTACTGCATCAGAGCCGGTCAGTGGAGTGCAGTGTAGTCCTGAATCTGAAGACAAACCTTCTGACTTTATTAGTAGCAACTTGACCAGTAGCAAAGAGACAGACAACAATGGCGATGAGTTCATGATGCAAAAGTATTGCTCATTTTTTTTTGCTCAGGTAGCTCATCTGGTCGATCTTAGTATGCTGGACATCGGGTCCTTACGTTTTTCATACAATGTGATCTCAGCATCTGCGCTCTATCACTTCACCAACACCAATGCAGTTATTCAGTGCACAGGTAAGTGTTTCATGTGCACTTTGTCCTTCAATTTCACTTTGGCTCGTAACCGACTGCTTTTGCAGTTTGGTCGCAGGTCTTGTATTTGCTGCCTTAGTTCGCCTTTATTTCATTGCCGCAGAAAATAAATCATTGTTCATTTGATATACAAAGGCCTAGGTGAATTGGTTCAAGGTGTGTTGCAACAGTTGCCAGCATGCAAAATGTACCTGGCGCGCAGCTGCTGATTCGGGCATGCGTTCAATCTTTAGCGTTTGGCGCCCATTGGCCTCGGCGCCAAATCGAAACGCGTGCCAATAAATGTGGTCGATTGGATTATTAATTATGTCTTGCTCATCTCATTCTAATCTACATTCATTTTTAGCTTCATTTTTAGCTTCATTTTTCTTAGTCTTCTTCATAACTCTTGATAGTCTTTTTCTTAGCTTTTACTCTTGCTTAACAAACCATTTCTATCTGCTGCATCTATTTGCTTTACACACCCACCTGTCCTATCCCACTAAGCTAGCAGCTAACCAACTACATATTTTGTTTAGGCTTGAAACTGGAACAAATTCAGGAATGCATTCTTTGGATGACACCGTTTGCATTGGCAATTCGTGACGAAGGTTTCGATAACCTTAAACTGCAAAAGAACGAAGCCATTGAGACAATGGCCAACATTCAATCGCATACCGTTGATCTTAAACTTCTGGTAAGTGCAATGTTAAACTTACTTTCTAATCTATTTTCTATTTTGCCTTTAATTTGATTTTTCAATTTAACTCTTCAAATTTGACTAAATGCATAAAAAATACACGTGTTTTTTGACACAAATTGCAAAAGGTTAAACTGTAAACTTGGCAAAAGCAGACAAAGTCTCTACTTTCATTTAAGACTAACCCTTTCGATAGTTAGATTCGACCTGATAGCAGATCCTGTTTAACCAGTTTCGACGCATGAAACTGGGCCCTCCAATGTGTGTGGCTTGTTTTAGCGCGTTTCACTCATTGTTTACGATTCTTTGTATTTTTGCGCCAAACCAGCATATCCTGCTTGGTTGGCAAAGAAGAGTTAAAGAAAATACAATTTTGTTCAAGGCTATGTGAACTGTTTACACTTTACTCCTTTATACCTTTTTATACGTTTTTATACGATTAACCTAATAGTATTGACCTTTAACTTTCACCTTTCAATCTTACAGGAAAAAGCACAGCTCAAAACAAACCAAGTTCTGGCAGAGCGAAATAACGGAAGATCAGAAAAAAACGGCAGTACTTCGGCAAGCACAGAAAACGCAGCTTTAAATCATGCAATCAATTCACCTGTAAAGAGTCCATTGCAAAACAGTTCCACCATACTGACACCGCCTAGAAGTAGTTCAAAGCATCCGCATAGTATCATGTAAATTATAAAAATCAATTCTAACCAATCTTGAATACCAATGTCAGCCCTACACGTGTCGGTATTGAATAGCCACTAGTTGCTTTTCAGCCGTCCATCTCTCACATTCACCCAGCCAGGTCAGGTCACTCATGGTTTGTTCATCTGTAGCTTTTACAAGTGATAATTTAAAAATTCAATCCATTCATTTGTGCCCTGTTTACTTGGTAAACCGATGCCTTTTCAAACTGCATGGTATTAATCATGTTACTTTTACTTCATTGAAAGTCTACTTGAATAATGTTTAATTTATTAACTAACTTCACACATCTAAGTATTAATTTTTGTATTTATTCAAAGGAGAAATAATTATGAAATGCTTTTTTAAATTGACTTTTTTCAATATATATATTCATATATATTAACTATTTTAATGAATTTAGACTAAAAGCAAAGTTTTTGATCTTTAATGTATATTTTGTAAATATTGTCGTTTGTAAATATATATAGAAAATCACTAAAGCCAAAAAAGAACACAATCCAAAAGTATGATTATTGTCTTAGCTTAATCTAGTCTAAATTATTACATTAACAAGACTTTGGCGAACAGTAGTTCATTTTTTATTAAGTCTAAATGTACATACACACCTGTAAATGTGCATATATTTTAATTTGTGTATTATACGATACATTGCATGCTCGACTAATGTGTATAAAATAATAAAGCTGATAATTATCAAAATTTTAGTTTATTAAGTAGGTTTGACAAAGTCAACCCGATTACGAACAAGTAAATATGGCTAGCATTTATTTTTTAATCGCTCTTGCTTGAATTTAGACACAGGCCTGTTTTGTTGGGGTTGTGAAGTGGTGATGTGGTTAAGACGGTTGGACAAATCGTCTTCACAAGTCTCAAAGAGAGGACTCAATTTATTTTGGTTGGCGGCCTGGGCCAATTGTTTTTGTTCAAGTTTATGTTTACGTACATTTTGGCGATGTTTTTCGCGCCAAATTTTTTCCTTCTCTTCGTCGTACTCTTCCATTATTTCCACAAACTGTTCTTTCTCATTTTTGAGCTGTTCCACCTGTTCTATCCAATCTTGCATCATTTTTTCTCTTTCGTTAAAATTTTTCAAGGATTCATTAGCTTTAATTAGTTTTCTTTGCAACATTTCAGCTCCGTCTGCTGCTGAAAGTTCACAAAACCAGTCGTCGCCCAGGTAAGTCAACAGCTCGTTTGTATGTATCAATGTGGCAGGCATGAATGCTAGAGGATTAGACTGAGTTTGTTCCGATCCTGTTACTGTCACCCCCGCAATATTATATTCAAAATTGCAACCTCCAATCCCTGCTACGGGCACCAACACATCATAATTCAATTTGTCTGGCAATCGCTTCATTAGTTGATGAGTTTTTTCAATTTCATCGATTGATACTTGTAGGTCATTTTTGTTTTTCACTAGTTTGGCCAACTCCTGTCCGTAGTTTAAATAGAAAGTAAAGATTATTCATACATAATCATTTAATCATTTTTACATTTTTAAGTTTTTCAATTGTCAGTTTTTCTCCCATTTCGAATGATGCTTTAGGCAGTAATTCAAGTTGCAAGCAAAAGTAAACACTGCAAGAAACATGTGTGAATTGTTTTCTTTTTAACTTAAGAGGCGCAAACTTTGAAATTTTAATATTTCTTTCAATGTTTCTTTCAATATTCGTTTCAATAATTTCAATATTTTGTTTAGTTTTTAGCTAAGTAGTTGGACAAGGCGGACTAGAATAACAACACCTGTACAGTTGATGGGAGCGAACAGGCCTTGTCTTGGCCACTTTTTAATTGGCAATCGCATTCCCAATTAAGTTGGCAATTTTTTCGGCCACCTTATTGGCCAAAAACTATTGCCTAAAATGTTGTAGGGCTTGATGGGAAAATGCCCAAAGATTGTTTAGAAGATAGAAAGCGACGAAGCGTTTAATTTCTTCATCCTTTGCACAGTCCAATGCTTTGCCATTTGTCTAATGCTGCTCACTGGTTTCGCGCCCAACTCATTCACATTCCATTGGCCTTTCTGAAATTTGGTCAAGTCTAAATTAAACCTGTGTTGAAAATTCAAAATACCTGCTCTGCCTATTTTTAATTGCATATTTAACTAGCTTACAAATTTTCGCTTGATTGGCTTTGTAACAAGCTACAAACAACTAAAATTTTTTATATAAATACACCTAAATTTGTGGTTTTTGTTGATTGATTCAACACGTGATTAATTTTAATTATGACATTGTAGGACAACTTGTCCCATGAGAAAATTTGTACATGTTTTTTTTTCATTTATACAGACAGCGTTTGATCATGTTGAAATTATTATAATTAAACAGTAATCAAGGGATACTTAATAATAATCAAGTCCAATCAAGTCCAGCCGATCAGTTTCAGCTCTTTAGGTCCAACTTGCTAACTCCAGCTAAACAGTTTCACCATCTAATTAGTCCATCTAGTTGCTCGATCTAAATAAGTTTATTTTTTAGTTCAAGACATCTTGATCTGTTTTTTTTTGAATTAAAATAATTTATGATTCAAAATTCAAATTAGTCATTTTTTATATTTGATTTACTTTTTGAATATTTGTTTTTTGAGTAAATGCAAATCTTGCACATTGAACTTGTTCAATTTGGTTTTACCACATTTCTTATCAATTTCTTTAACTTTGTACAATTGTTTTTTTTTCTTCTTTTTAGGCAGCTTAGTCATTTTTGAATCATGCAATTTTTCCCATTTCCCACAAGCTTTGCATATCTTAAAAAGATAAGTACATTTTTTCTTATTTTCTTTAAATGACCTTAGTTTAAATTTCTTTTCCGACTCATTGCCACAAAACAAGCAGATTCGACTAGAAAAATAATTTGTTCTTTCTAAACCAAAATTTGTTTGCTGTAAAGCTCGGTATTCATAATAAGCAAATATAGACGAATTTTTAATTTTTTCACGTTTACCTACTATTTCTAACGTGGACAACAAGTGTTTTTGCTTAACTTTTTCAGTTTTCTTTTCTTCTTTAGCCGCATCTACTAGATTTTTAATAGAATTCATTTTCTTGAGGTAACCAAGACTAATTAATTTTGCATCTAATTTAATAAAAGACTTATAATAAAAACCTAAAATTTATCAATTTTTTTTAACCTCAAAAGCACGTGTTTATCATTCCCAATCTTAAACATGCACATTTCAATTGTTTTCAAGTTTGACGGCCTGACAGCTTTTTATTTTTACGACTCAAAGTAGTACAAATAGCGCCTTTGAAGACTTACCAATTATTAAATCTCTTGCATAGCAAACAAGTTTAAACAGTATAGAATCACAATTATGATTAATATTACGAAATAAAAGTTTTTCATTAATTGTATTTTTTTATTTATCAATTCTAAATGATATAGTCTGAATAGGGATAAATCATTAAATAAAAATATTTTTTCTCTTAAATTAAAATAGTTCAATTTCTTTTCTTAAAGTTTAATAAAAAAAAAACATAACAATTGCTACCCTTTTATAGTAAATCAAAAATAATTTATTAAAAAATATTTTTTAAAATTTAAAAAAAATAATTATTTTATTTTAGATTAAATTTTTTTTTTTATTAACTTTAAATTTGGTTTATTTTTTTTTTTTTAATTAAACTAATAAATTTAATTTTAAAATTTATCCAACTAACAGTTAAAAGTTTTAAACAATATTTATAAATTATTTGTAAAGTTATTCTAAATTTTGTTAATAATTTTAAATTATTTTTTGATACTCATTAATTTATATATTATAAAGTTAATCAAATGAAATATTATCTATTTAACAACTAATTTAATTATAATTAACTTTTAAAATTTATAAATAAATATATAAAATTTTAACGTCTCATTTTTTTTAATCAAACTACTTTAAATATTTATTTTAAAATTTGAATTTTTTTTTTTTCATGATTTTTAACACATAATTTTTCTTTTATTCATTAATAACTTTAAAAAAAAATAATTATTTAAAAGGTTTGTAATTTAAATTTAAAAAATTTATTTTATTATAATGTTTATAAATTTTTAAAAATTTAAATTTTTTATTTATTAAACATTAGTTTTTTTATTAAATAAAATTTTTTATTTTAACAAAAAATACTTATTTTATTTATAATTATAGATAATTTATAATTATATTTAGTTTAATATTCATCCTTTGTATAATAAAAAATAACATGAGTTTTACAATTGTTAATAAAAGTTTAATATTAAACAATATGAAAAATTTATTATTAATTTAATAATTATTTTAAATTATTTTATTTGAATTATAATAATCAACTTTTTAATAAAAATTAATTAAATTAAGTTTATAAAATTGTTATTAAGTTTTGAAAAATTTATAAGGTTAACTTGTGTTAAATTTATTTTTGAAAATTGTTTTTCTTAAGTAAACTTTGTTTTCTAAAGAATTGTAATTTTGTTTAAAAAATAAAAAATTTATTTATTTAATTTATATATTATATCGAGTATTCAATTAAATAGATATTTATTAAAAAATTATACTCTAATAATCCAAGATAATGTCACTTATGTCTTTTTTATTAAGAAATTTTTATAAATTTTTATTAAAAAGATTAATTTCAAATAAATTAAAATTTATTTTGCTAGTGCTTGTTGAAATTTCTCATCATTGTCAGAAGATTTGTTTAAATTGTGGCGCCCACAATGTAATACAAATGATTTATTCCTCTTTTTGAAAATAGCTAATATGCTAAGATTGTTTACATTCATATCTTTATTAACCTGGATCTATTTATTTAGTTTAAAAAAAAATAATTTTAAAAATAATGTTGAATTTTTCTAAATCATGTATTTATTCAACAAATCATCGTTTTTTTTAACTTAATTTTGTTTCTTGCTTTAGCCAAATATTTTTTCAATTGGTCTCACTCGCAAATTAATTATATTTATTATCAAAATCAATTATTATTTACTAGTTCATTTATAAACTCTTCCAATAAAAAAGTTTACAAGGAAAAAAGACTAGTAGGGTAATTTGATTTTTTGTTTTTTCATCTTGAATTATAGTTATTTAATTCTTAGTTATTCTAAAGAACAATTATTTGACATTGTTTTGCAAACAGAAAACTATGCTAAATTTTTACCAGGTTGCCATCGTTCAGAAACTAAAAAAAAGTATGAAAATAAAGTTTTAGTAGAATTAGAAGTTGGATTTCCTCCTTTATTAGAAAGTTATGTGTCAGAAGTGACATTTAAAAGACCTAATTTAGTTGTAGCCAAAAGTGCTAATGGAAAATTATTTAATAATTTAATAACGAAATGGTCATTTAAAGATGGAATTTCAAACAATATTAATTCTTGTATTATAGATTTTGAAATAGAATTTGAATTCAAATCACAACTTTTCAAACAAATAGGTACTCCTCTTTTTGATCAAACTGCTAAGAATACACTTAAAGCTTTTTTAGAAAGAGCTGAAGTATTATATGGAAAACCTTCAAAGTTAAAATGATTATTTATAAACCTTATAAAAACTAAATAATAAATTATACTTGAAAAACTAATTTAAATTTTACTTCCGATTGCAGGGTAAGTACATAGGATATGATAATTTTTTTTAATAATTTATCTTACAGTTATGAATCACAAATGATAGAAAATGAATAAAAATTGTATTTTTTTTTAAATCTTAAAGTTTAAATTAAAATATTATAAAGTAAACTAATATTTGAAATATGTAAAGTATTTTCAAAATTTTTTTTTTAAATTAAAAATAAAACATATTCAAAAAATTTAATCGATTTTATTGTTTGAAAATTGAGAAATTAATTTAATTGCAATTTAATACTCATTACATTAATATATTATCATACATTTTGAATTCCTATTTACAAATATGAAAAATTTTACTAGCTTAAGATTTAATAAAAAAATAGTGCTAGAATAAGATTTAAATCATATAAACTATTGCATCAATTTACATTGCGTTATATTAGTCTTGTTAAAAAAAAAATCCATTTAATTAAAGATAAAGTTACTGTCGCTTCATTGAAAAAATTATTTTTTTATTTACATTTATTTTTAATTTTTTATTATCATTACTAATAATATTATAACTAGTATTAGGATTATTGACTATAAATATTGCTTATGTTTCATTTTCCAGTGTAGTATACTACGTGTTGAACAGGGATATGACCATTTGGCATTCCTAAATTATTAAGAGTTGACATACTTAAATTAGGATTTAAAGTTGAATTGTTTCCAACTACGGGTGCATATCTATAAAACAGTATTATAATTAATAAAAAAATAAAATTTTATTAAATTTATATTTTACATATTCCCCGTATAAGGTGGAGGTTTTTCTCTCAATTTTTCTAAAGGTAAAGTTGCAAATCGTTGATTAGAAGGGCTTAAAGTATTTCCTAATGTACCTTAAAAAAAGAATATAAAAAAATAAGTTTTTTTGTTTTTTTATTTTATTTTTTTTATTATTTTACCATTATAATTAATAGGGTGAGTAAGTATTGGAGTACCTTGAAGTAAATTAATTCGAGATTGTTGATTTTGTGATGAAGATCGGAATCTTTGATCAGACCGAAATAAGCAAAGAGCTACACTAATCACACATAGTAAGCATAATAAAAATAAGACTACAACTAATCCTAAAAATGCACTTGCTTCTAATCCAAATATTACGCCAAGTTCACTATCAGGAACTGTAATTAAATTAAGAAAAAAATTTATTTTAAATTTTAAAAATAAAAATTTTTTTTAACCTGGACACAATGCATAACTAGATTCATCAGAATTGTCTCCGCAATGGTTGACATTATCGCACGATAATTCCGGTGAAATACAATATGAATTGGAACATTTAAATAAATTGCAATTAGACGGTGCTAAAATAAATTGAAAAAAATAAAGTTTGTACATAAATAATAAATAAAATAAACTTACGTGTATCTTTATAAGCGGTAATTACAAGAGTAAAACCATCTCCTTGCTTACTCCAAGGATCTGTTACATATTTTAAAGTTACAAAATATCCATTTATAAAAATGGTGCCAACTTCGTTTCTAGTACTTCTACAAGATAAATCAGCCTGTAAAATAAAAAATAAAAATAAGTTTATTGAATTAGCAATAGTAGTAAGAATTACTTTAGGATTGCCCACAGCAATGTCTCCGTCATAAATGTAAAGATGATCGTTGCAATCTAGTTTTAAATCTTCAAATCTGAGCATGAATTTTTGTAAAACAGACTCGGTGGTAAAAGTGATCATGCAATTAAGGTTTTCTTCTCTGGATGAAGTGACCACAGCTCCATCAATTAATTTGGGCAAGGTATGGAATTTTTCATTGCTACAGATAGTGGAAATATGAACTGCAAACAAAAGTGAGGACGAGAGAATCAAGAAGAAGAACAAAAGAGACTTACAACGTTTATTGAGAAGTGAGAAAGCTTGATCATTGTATAACAACAAAATGAAAAAAATCATCACAGAACTGGCAGGATTTACGAAAGCAGCACATTTTAGTATGATGATCATTTTAAAAAGAACAGAATCAAATGGAAAGAAGTAAGGGTTGGAAGTAAGCCGGACACAGTAGACAAATAAATAAATAATTTAGAACTAGTTAAAGAAAGGTTGGACTGATGAAAGAGTTGGACTGATGAAAGAGTTGGACTGGTGAAATTAATCAGCTAAGACTTAGTAAAGTATTGCATTGAATGAATTGTTTAAGATTATCCACTATTAGACATAATAAACCTGCACGACTGAAATGGAGAAAGGCCAGAAGTCGGTCGAAAAATGAACTAGCCTGCTAAGTTTTTTGAACTTTGTGTGCCATATACACACTGTTATATATGGTTTAGTTGAGAATATATACAAAGTACCAAGCGTGCGACTTTGACATAGTTTAAAGGACGTTTGAATCAAAGTGGGCCAAAATTTGTTTAATTTGTGAAAACATTTGTCAATCCAAATGTTTGGACAGGTGAAATGAACTGGATGAGAGCAATTAAGATGTTGGATTTGACCATTTACCACAAGAACTAGATACATAAAACTAGTTTTTATCAAGACTTTAATTTTATGACTGTTACATACTGGCAGATCACTGAAAAATCGATATTGCACGACTTGAACAGTGATGTTTTTTGTTGCTAGGTGTCGCCAAACCAGACAATGGTCTGAGCAAGAGTTGAGAGAGAGTTGAGAGAGAGTTGAGAGAGAGTTGAGAGAGAGTTGAGAGAGAGTTGAGAGAGAGTTGAGAGAGAGTTGAGAGAGATTTAAGAGAGAGTTGAGAGAGATTTTAGAGAGAGTTGAGAGAGAGTTGAGAGAGAGTTGAGAGAGAGTTGAGAGAGATTTTAGAGAGAGTTGAGAGAGATTTAAGAGAGAGTTGAGAGAGATTTTAGAGAAAGTTGAGAGAAATTTAAGAGAGAGTTGAGAGAGATTTTAGAGAAAGTTGAGAGAAATTTAAGAGAGAGTTGAGAGAGAGTTGAGAGAGAGTTGAGAGAGAGTTGAGAGAGAGTTGAGAGAGAGTTGAGAGAGAGTTGAGAGAGAGTTGAGAGAGATTTAAGAGAGAGTTGAGAGAGATTTAAGAGAGAGTTGAGAGAGAGTTGAGAGAGAGTTGAGAGAGAGTTGAGAGAGAGTTGAGAGAGAGTTGAGAGAGATTTAAGAGAGAGTTGAGAGAGATTTAAGAGAGAGTTGAGAGAGATTTAAGAGAGAGTTGAGAGAGATTTAAGAGAGAGTTGAGAGAGAGTTGAGAGAGATTTAAGAGAGAGTTGAGAGAGAGTTGAGAGAGAGTTGAGAGAGAGTTGAGAGAGAGAGAAATAGAGAGAGAGAAAGAGAAATTTAAGAAAAATTTAAGAAAAATTTAAGAAAAATTTAAGAAAAATTTAAGAAAAATTTAAGAAAAATTAAAATTCAAAAAAGGTAAAAAGAGCGAAAATTGAAAATGAATGGAAAAATGAAATAAGAAAGATGAAAGAAATATTAAAAATATTTAACGCGCTAACTAGTCTTAGAACAGGTGAGTCTGCACTGTCGCAAATGGGCTTTGTCTCTTCCAGATAGCGCCGCCAGCACACTTCTGTTGTTACCTTAAAGTTGGCGGTTGCCTAAAACTTACTTTTACATATTTCTTAATTATTAACACAAGACTTATTATAAAATATGAATTTCTTTTCGGTTGGTATATCGAATGTTCTCTAATGTTGGTTTCACTGTAAAAGTGGAATTGTATTTTCGTTTCGATAGCCTGATGTATCGATAGCCATCTCGCCAATGTGATGGCGCTAGATGGCGTACTGCACGATGGACGGCACTACACGTTCCATTGTCTGTTCCTCCATTTTTTGTCTTTCATCCAGTAAGCGCATTGCGTAATTTTGTTTTAAATTGCCAATTTACTTTGAATCTGTTGGTTGTAAGCAAGTTTAATATTAATCGTTTGTTTTGCTAATTATTAATACTCGTCAAGTCACATTTCGGTCCATGTAAATACTCTACTCTTCTGCGAACCCTTTGCCGACCATTGAAATTAATATAATTGTGCGGATTTGAATGCATGCTAACTAACAAACAATTTATTATTAATCCAGTCAAACTGATCGTCAGCCATCAATTGTGCTTTTCTTGTCACGTGTTCAAGAAAACAGTCCGATCCAGCCGCTAACACCTGTCAACTGTCAACGTGAACCTTTCTCAATCTCATGTTAATCTGATTTTCATGTTAATTTGAATGACTGCTAATTTGATTGCTAATTTCACTCATAATCTGACTAAATGCTGATCTGACCTAACACTGATCCGACTTTTACTGTTGATCAGTCTCTCACTGTTCATCTCTCTCTCACTGTTCATCTGACTTTCTCTGTTAATCTGACTCTTACTCCGTTTCACTCATGTCGTGATCCATGCACAAATTGCCATGTACCTAGTAGATTTCATGCTGTGTCGAATTGTTTGTTAATAAAGATGTATAAATTACAGCAATAGTTGTAAAGTTGAATGCTTTTTTAAGGGCCAATCATTTGGTCGTAGGCCAATTTGCAGATTTTCCCTAATCCTTGCAAAGTGTCACTGGTAGGCACAGTTCGAAAACATTTTCTTATCTGAGAAGAGCTTTTGCTCCATTCAAACCTCTTTATCTTTCAGATGCAAAGCATTTATCACTGTTAAGATAACTATTTTTATACTTACATTATCTATAATTTTCATTGTTTTTTCTCTATCATGCACGATTAGTTTGTTCAACACTTAATTTAATTTCACTTTTACTCAATCTATACACACGCCGGTCTCAAGCGTGACAATGGAACCGTGATTTGTCCATTCACAAGCATGATGCAGTAGCCTGAGATTGACATTGAAAACGCTTGAAAACAAAGCCAAACACTCTTGAAACACTGACACACCCATACCATTAAGAACACAATAAGAAAACACTGACCATGGATCATCCGCTGACAAGCAACGCATCTTCAGATGAAGAGTACAGTGATGTTCAAAATTCACCCTTGTTTGCTAACGGAAATAGCAGTGTTTTACTCTCACCTTCTCCTTCATCATCATCCACCTCCTCAGTGTTCTCTCCTGGCTCAGTCAATCCCACATTAAACACCAACTACAATGCGGCAGATGAGGAGTTGACTCAAGAATTGATTCAACAAGGCTGGCGAAAATGTTTTTCCAAACGGGAAAATCGCTATTATTTTTTTAATAGAATTACAAATCAGTCTTCTTGGGAAATACCCCAATATGATCCGATGACAGATCCTTTGGGAATCAATGCTGTGGATACTCCAGTTAGTCAGCCGTCTCCTGTTGAAGTGAATCCATCTTTTATACAGGTGAAAAGCCAAGAAAAACGCCCTTTTTGTGAAGTGGATAGTAATTTGCAAAACGGAAATGCTGTGAAAAAGTCATTTATTTGTCCCATTTGTCCTTGGGACATTGATTTGCAATCTAATGTGGTGCTTATGGAACGCGGTTTGTTCATTCGTCTACACCCGAATCCTGAAATTGAGCAAATACGATGTTCCTTGGCTTTTAGGCTTCGAGCTCAGTTCGTAGATATTTGCCATTCAAGAGGAAACATTGAGGCTCCAAAAGAAGCATTCAACAGATGGCTAATGGAAAGGAAAGTGGTAGATCGTGGCAGCGATCCATTATTGCCGTCCAATTGCTTTCCTGAGATGTCGAGAACACTTTATCATGAAATACTCAACAACATTCCGATCCGGTTAGTTAGACCAAAGTACACAGCAGATGCCAGAAAACAGTTAACTAGATATGCGGAAGGAGCAAAAAAGATGATTGAGTCAAGTACTTCAGTTAGTTCAGAAAGTCGTAAAATTGTCAAATGGAGTGCCGAAGAAGTATTTACCTGGATCAGAAAAACAATGAATGCCTCTTTTGAAGAATATGAAAGCAGACTTATGCATATGAAGAACCAATGTCAGCCTCATCTAATTGAAGCAATGAAAAACAATGTCGAACGAATCTGTGCTAAACTTTATCATCTTAGTTGCGAATATGCAAAAGAAGTTCGAGAACGAGAGACTAAATACATTTGTAATGAACTCAAGTCGGAAATGATAGCAGGAAATGGATTTGTCAAATTCCAAAACGTACCTAAACGTGTTTTTGCTTATCCTTTACAATTGGCCTACAAGAGTCCAACCACTCTTCCCGCTATCCATTATTTGATTAATGAAAAAGAACCTTTTGTGGTTCTAAGATACAAGCAAGACTCCGTAAGACTAAGAAGAGAATATTTACAAAAACTTGAACAAATGTATCGATTTAATTGTTGGGACGACAAAAAATTTGAGCTGTTTATTGCTCGTGTTTGGTGCATGGTTCGCAGATATCAAACTTATTGGGGAATTTCTAATCCAATGAGTACTAGTAATTTGCCTACTCTTTCATCTGAAGTTTCTTTGCCTATTAAAGCGTTTGAATGTATGAAAAAACATTTTCAAGTGACTTTTGAATGTTTTGCTTCACCTTTAAATAGTTATTTTCGCAATTTTTGCTCTTCATTTTCCGATTGTGATTCTTATTTTGGATCTAATGGAAGTTTTCTTAACTTTTTCCCTTTAACCGGTTCTATGTCGGCTTTTCCACCTTTTTGCGAACCTCTCTTAGATGCCTCTTTTGAACATATTGATCGTTTACTAGCTTCAAGTCAAGAGCCTTTGTCTTTTATTGTGTTTTTAGAAATCAACGAATATCCTAGTAATTCTAGAAGTGTGGAAAAATTGGGTAAAAGTAAATTTAAAAGAAAACAATTAGTTTTACCACCTCAAAGCTATGAAGTAAGGAGTGGATTACAGTATTTGTACGATCCTTTAGCTTGCAATCAAAAATCATCATGTAATTTATTAATTGTATTTTTACAAAATGATTCTGGTTTTTTAAAATATGGACCAACGCCAGAACGTATAGATCAATTTTTAGAATCGTTTAAGATTCAAGAGCCTTGTTTTGAAGAGTCGAGTGTTGAAGATGGTCAACATACCACTGGATCTGCAACTTCTGCTACTAATTTGACCACTCAAACCAGTTTTTTAAGCGAATAAATAACAAGAGATTATAAAGTAGACCTTTTTGAAAACTAAATTATTAATTCAACTTCCACAACCTTATGCAAGTCAGAATTGTTCAATTATAAATTGTTTTTGTGGTCAATTTTTTAAATAATTGTTAATACACATTTCAGTCAAGTTATTTTTAGTACAAAATTAAAAAGCTCGCACCTGAATTATATTTGCAAAAAAAAAATTTGATGTGATTTGTATCAAGAAAAATTTTTTGCCATTTAAACATTATTAACAAATCATTTAAATCGTTAATTGTTAAAATAGTATTCATTAAATTCATATTTGATTTTTATATACATAAAAATAATAACATTTGTAATTTTTTTTTTATAAAAAAACATTTTTAATGAAATCAAGACATGATGATTGAGCATTTGAAGCGCACAATGGGACAATGTTTAACATGGCTTTTAGTCGTGTTTTACTGTTTAACAGGATGAACCAAAGGTTGTTTTTTTTATGTAAATTATACATTTTGAAATAGTAAAAAAGTGGAACATTAAAGCATTTCGGCATATTTAATTTTGGTTTAGATAATTTAACTAAACAAAATTTGAGATTGAATATATTTTTGAAAATGTCCACTTTAATTATTTGCTCAGAAAATTGTCAAAATTATTAAAATAATTTTAAATTTGACTAACAGTGTTTAGTTAATTGAAAATAATTTTTCTTTTTAATTCTTTTTTTTTTTAATAATTCATTCTTATTTATCCGAAAGTACTTTCTCCACTGTAAACTCCATATACAAATCCATCGCTTTCATGGCATTGATTATATAATTCTCCCATTAACGCTGAAGATTGTGGCAAAGTTTTATTTACAAACAAATAGATTGCTTTATTTGAATTAAGTTTTAATTTTTGTCTTAAGATCCAAACAAATTGTGCAACTGTCACGTCATAAGGTACAAGAAATTTATATTTTCCAAGATCATTAATGCTTGAATGCGGAGCTCTTTGTATAATCACCTGATTTTAATTTAAAAAAATTTAATTTGAATTTTATAATATAAATTATATTTCACTTACCGGAACTCGGTCAGGGTATTTATTTAAAATTTGAGAAGCTTCAAATTTTCGCTCTTCTGTTAATTGATAAACAAATCAAATTTTATATTTAGTGATAAAAAACAACGAAAAAATATTTAAATTCTTGCACAAATATTTCTAACTTGTAATTGAATTTTAAAAAACAGCTTACCAAATGTATATTGTTGTTTAAATTTCCAGATCATTTTATATGTAATTAATATTTTCTTTTTTAAAATAAGTAATAAAACTTATTATATAAAATTGCGTCAACGTTTTAATTAATTGGATTTAAATAAGATTATTTTTCACTTGGTCAAGTTCACTTAATTAATAAAATTTAAAAATTCTTATTACAAAAAAATTTCTCAATAATTTTAAATTGGTCAAAAAAAGTAATTTTAAACTTAAACATAAAATAAATGTTAATAAAAGGATATACACATTTCAACTAAATTAAATTTATTAAGTTTAAATAAAAAAAATTTTGAATTGTTTAATTGTTTATACTATTTTGCATTTTCATTCTCTGTTAATTATTATTTATTTTATATATGGTTAACTAAAAAAAACAACACATAAATTAATATATATATATAAATTAATGTATATATGTTTAAAATAATAATAAATTAAACATAAATAAATTTATTTATAAAAATGCGCATATTTTTAACACAATATTGTTAAAAAAAATAATTAAAAATATATGTTAACGGCAAAGTTCTTATATCAAGTTTTACTACGTCAATGTAAATATTTAACCATAAGCTTTCATGAATTAAAATTTTTTTATTGATAATCAATCGTTGAACTTGTTAAGATTGAATGTATAATTAAGATAGACCACTTTAATGATTAAACGCAAATAGTTTTAATAAATTTAATCAATTAATTGCTACCATAATTGTCATAGCTTTTGTTATAAAATCATTTAAATAGTTTCTAATCACATACTTCAAACTATTTTTTAATAAATTTAATTAATTTTCATTTAAATATTTATTCTAATAGTTTACAATTGGTGATTATCACTTAATAATGAAATCACTAAGTTACAAAATCCTAAGTTTTTTTTTTTGGTAAGGCTTGTAAATTTATATTTTAAATATAAAATATTATTTTTGAAATATTTATAAATTTATAAATTTTTTTTTTTTTTAAATTTTAGATTGAGCTTTTTTATTTTTAATTGTTCTTTTTTTTGTTAAAATGCATAAATAATAAGCAAATTATTATTAAATTATATTAATAGTTTGATAGTCAAAAGATAAATTAAGACAAGCTTAAACTATAGCTAAATAAGCAGTGGAAAAAGAAATTTACAGATAAATCACAGCTTATCACAGAAATTTGTACAAAGAAAGTTAAAACTAGTGCAAGCAAAGAATTTAAATAAGAAAAAAAATTTAACATTGATTTAACAGATCTGTGTGCAATTGATAACTAAAAGATTAGATGTAAATACAATGATTTTTTAAATGTGTTAGGTTATGGCAAATTAATTTTGACTCATATTGTTATTTTATCAATTGCACTTTAAAATTATTGCAATTAATCGGAATGTTTAGAATTCAAATGATGTTTAATGCCAAATAATATTTAATAAAAAGCTAATTTTTTTTTTCATTTCACGTTAAATCACCAAAGTAAGCATTTTTTTTTTGGATTCATAGGCGAATCTGTTGGACAATTAAAAGCTGTAGCAAATTCTTTTAAATTGCTGACTGTGCCTAATACTCGGAACTTAGATGGACTATGAGCTTCAGATAATAAAGTGTTGGTTAATGATTTTTTAGTTTCGTTTTCACACCAAATCTTAATTAGAAAAGTATTTTTAAAAAATTGATAAAAAAACACTAAAATGCTTACTGATGCAAACGATAAAAAAAACAATTGATCGCCATTAAATCTTTTCAAATACCCAGGAAGACGTTGATCTTTTGTTTTACCAAAATTAGAAACATATTTTTTATAAGCCTAATCAATTAAATTAAAATATTAATAAATTATATACAATTACAAATTCATATTTTTACTTTAAAAGCCATTCGTAAACCTCCATTGTCTGCTATGTTTTCACCTTGAGTATTAAAGCCATTAATCTATTCAAGTAAATATGATTAAATATGCGAATTAAATGTGCAAGAGTTTACTGTACATTTAATCCGGTTAAAATATCCTTATAACGACTATATTGATTGATGAAACATTTAGCTTTATTATTATATTTTTTTTCAGTTTTACTAGACCACCAATTTCTTAAACTTCCGTTTTCATCATATTGCTTTCCTTCATCATCAAACGCATGGATAATCTCATGGCCAATAGTCTTGCCTATTGCTCCAAAATTTAATGCTGCTGGGCCATCCAAATTGAAAAACGGAGCTTGTAAAATACCGGCGGGAAATTCTACATAAAATATTTAGCTAATAATATTTCAATGTCAAAAATATACTTTTGCTTACGAATTATATTTTGATCGAAATAGTTATATGCATTTACAGTAGCAGGTCCATACAGATTGCTAAAAAATAGCATTAATAATTAATGAATTATAAAATTATAAATATATTAAATTCTTAATAAAAAGTCAACATTCAATGACAAATAAAAGTAGACAATCGTTATTTTTTTTTTTACAATTTTAATCAACTTACATTAACTTAAGCCTATTAACTGGAGTTCTTAGTTTTTCAAGTCCTTTAAAAGCTTCAATTTTTTGCAATTTTAAAATATTGTTAAAAAACCTTTTTTTATTTACTTTTTTAAACTGCAGTTAAAATGATTGAAGTCGTGTATAAACAAAGTGAATGATAAAATAAAAAATTATAAAGAAAATTAATCAAACATGAACAAAAGTTAATTAACTCACATCTTTGAGTAAAAAGTCCATATATGTATTATTGGTTATCCAATATTGGTAAGCCACTGTAGCATGCATGTTGGCCAGCTATGTGTATATAAGCCCAAAATGCAAATCGTGAAAAAATATAAAAAAAAATTATTAAGCAATGATGAATTAAAATGATGATTTAAATTGTACTAAAAATTTAAGAACTATTCGAGATGGCATTGCGATCTGAACATCACAAACACTTTTGGCCGTGATTGCACTGTTTATTTTATTCAAAATTTAAAAATAATTGTAAATTTGTAATTTTTAAAATAATGTTTGCATTGTTCACAAAAAAAGTCTTTTATCTGGATAAACAATCTATCCAAATTAATTTTGCAATTAGAAAAATCACAAAAATCAATATTTTTAAGTGTAAATCACATGCATTAATCACCTTGTCTTTAGCTTGTTTACTTGTTTTTTTGTCCATCCAATTTTGGCTGGTTAATTGCAGATCCACCTCTTCTCTAACCAAATCAATCAGTAGTTCCACTTCATCTATTGTGTCTGAATTGAAATAATTATCTACATACAATCTACCGATTGCTGATGGATAAAAAGTTTCCACTAAGGAATAACAAAATTCCCACAACTGTTCTTGCATGCGAAGACCTTCTGATATTTTTTGAAACTCAAAATAAAGTCTGGTATACAAAGAGCTAGTATAATCGCTGAAATGCAATGCCACTCGCCAAGCAAAATAGTTAGCCACCACTCTGTAATTAAAATTTACAACCAGAAACAAACACAAAACATGCATAAATCAATAATCAATTAGTTTTAAAAAATAAACAAGGTCTTACCTGGGACTAGTTTTTTTAAGTACCGATGCAAGTTTGGCAATGTAACTTTTGTCTTCTACAATGATTTCTTCATCATCATGAATATTTACATTAGCAGTCCTAAACGTATTTTTAATCAAATAACTCCAATTTACCTACAATTAAAAAAAACTTCTAGTTTTTTTACTTAAAAATAAAAATTAGTTTTTAAACTTACACCTGGATATTTTTCTTCTATTTCAGACAATGTCATTCGTTTGTAAACGGAAAAATGGTCGCGTTTTTCATCTGCCGGTGTCACGATAGAAGTTAACTGTTGAATGAACACAAAAAGTTCATCAATATCTTGATCTATTGTAAATTCAGGAACGTTTTCCAAGTTTAAACTTGTTACCACACTTTTCATATAGCTTCGGTATGCTTGAATCAGTTTGTCTGAACCATTGGAATCAAGAACAACTCCAAGTTCACTGCTTCCAACTCCAAAACTTGGTCTGTCCAACTTTTGTCATTTTTTTCACAATTCAAGTAATTAAAAAAGATAAAAAAATATTTAATCCATTGTTTGAGCAATTAGCACCTTCTAACAATTAGATTACTATTTTCAATTAAAATATGTTTCGTATGCAAAATTAGCCTATTCAAGATCATTGTAACTATTTTTTTTTTATCATAAAAAAACTATTAAGAAGATTATTAAATCAAAAAAAAGATTTTACTTGTTTTTTTAAAAAATATACATTTAGTTATTTTAAAAATTTTAAATTTTTTTACGTAAGTATTAATAAGATTTTAGATTTAATTAATGCATCGTTTGCACATAGAATATATTGCTTATGTTGCAATTGAATTTGCGATTGAGTGATACAATCAACAAATAGGTCTAATTATATACATTACATTTAATGCTTACAAGTAAAATATATTTAAATATACATAAATATAAAAAAATTACATTCAAATAAAAGTTTTTTATTTATTTTCATCTAAAAATTGTCTAGTGCTCATCTAAAAAGTTTATTGCAATAATATTTTTAAGCAATTACTTATTTTAAATTAGTTTCTTTATGAGTTATAAAAAAAAAAATTTCTTTTTTATATTTTATCGCAAATCTTTTTTAAACAAATAAATTAAAACCTTGTAGACTAATGTTTAAGACAGTTATTATTTATTTTAAAATTTTAACTAATGTCAACTAATTATGCCAACTGGTCAATACATATTAAAGTATAAAAAAGTTTAATTTTAGTAGAAAAATATTTTAGTATATAAAAACTTTTTAATATTAAATAAGAAAACAAATAAGAATTATTATTTTGTTTTATTGTGAAAAGGAATATTAATATTGTATACCCTGAAAACATTTTTTATTTCACAATTAAAAATTGTCATTTGAGTTAAAAGTCAAAATAATAAAAATAAAACTAAACGACTTATATTAAAAACAAAACTTAATAAATATAGATAATGAATAAAAGAAGTTTAGTAATTTTTAAAAGTGATTTAATATTATAAAATAATTATACTCACATAAATAATTCTTTTTGTTTTTTCTGTTGTGTCCGTATCAACATACATGTCAATCAAATACTTAACATTAATTTCACTACGTAGGTAAATGTATACGTTCTCCCAATCATAGTTTAAACTATCCCATTGATGATTGATCATAGGCCAACCACCCATTCGATTTATTAGTTTTAATAAAGGTGTTACGCCTAACTTATTTCTAGTTTTAATGTCAGTGCATGATGAATAAAAGTCAAGTATCTTTTTTGCAGATCTAAATCTATGTATAGAAGGATTATACGGTTGTTCTAGTAATTCTAAATAAAAATGTAAATAACATTAATTTTTTATTTTAACATAAAAATTTTAAATAATTAAAAATAATAATAATTACTTCGGACATCTTTTTTAATTTCAACCCTAGCTTTCGCCCATGGTGACCACCAAGTTCTTTCTTTAGGCACTGGATTGTTTTTTATCCAATTTCCACATGCAAATTCATAAAAATCCTCACATGGATTAACTTTAATATTCATATTTGATATCAAACGATTTGCTTTGTTAAAAAAAAAAGGTTAATTTAGTTTAATCGCAATAAATAATTTTTTTTTTTATAATCGGTTTTAATTTAGCTTACATGCTTGAACACAAACATCTTTTTTACATATATTGATACTCCTACGACTTCTTCGTTTATTACCTATTTAAACCATTAAAAGGTAAAATTAAATCTTGTGAAAATTATGAATTAAAATATAAATTACTTTTTATTAATTTTATATAATAAAAATTAAATTTATGTTTAAGAAAATGATTAAAAATGAGTTATTCTGTTATTATAAAAGATAATCATAAAAAAAATGTTTTATATGAATATATATGAATAAATTAAATAAAGTGAAATACTGAGAATTTGCTTATATAACTAATGAAATAGTAAATGCTAGAAAAAAACTTAATGATTGCAATTCAATAACAAAGTTGGACATAATTAAAAAATAAGTGCAATAAATGATATTTGCTAATCACAAGTATATAAAAGTTGATGCAAAACTAATTATTTGACTAGAATTAGTAAAAAACAAAATAATGAAATAAGAAAATATTAACAAAGGATGCTAGTTTAGTCGAAATACATTGGATCAAATGAATTACCTCTTGTGGCTTGACTCGATACATTGTCACAATTCACTATCCAAACTAGTGTGTAGAACAGTAAATACTTGAGTAGAAGCATTTGGCTTAGTGCAGGTCGAGTTTGAACAGTGCAAACAACATATGTATGTAAGTTGGCACTTGTGAACTAGAAGATGGCTAAAGGACTAATGATTTCAAGACTTCTTCAACAAGGCACTGGGCAGAATCAACTCCAAAGGCGGTGGCAATCGCGCCAACTCAGAGCAAGTTTCTCTTGCCCAGCATTGGCAAGTTCATTTTTATTAATTTATAGTCGTCATCTCTCATCTTTTCATCTTCTTTCACTGTTCTTTGTTTTTTCAATACTTAATTCCTACCATCTTAATTATTACCTCTTCTAAGATTATTATCTTAACCAATTCCATCATTACTATTGTATTTATTACTAACATATTTATCACATATGTTCTCAACTATCAGATTCATCAGACTCTTTTCACAACTACAACTTTTAATGTTATTCTCTCTTCCATCACCTTTTTTTTAACTATTCCTTTTATTCTATACTTATTTGAACGACCGCATCTCGTCACCAAAACTACTTTTGCAACTCATTTTATTGTTTTTTTTGGCTCCTCTTTTTTTTCTATCTTTCTCAATAATGTTTCGCTTTTCTTACACAAAAATAGTTGATTTTGTGCTGACTATTTAGCAAAAAGGTGGTAATTTTAAATATATAATTGCTTGCAATTTAAATCATGATTCAAAGAAGCTTTTAAACTTTTTTCTGACCACTTTTAATCTCAAATGTTGGCATTCCATAAATTTAAGATTTACAGAAAAAATAAATTTTCAATATTTTGTTTCTTTAGGTTTAAAGAATATTTTTATATAAATATACTTTTAAAGATGACAAATAAAATAATAATGAATTTCAACGACATTGAAATAACAACTTATTTATTTTTGGACTTGTTCTTTTTCAATCATATTTGCAAAAGACTTAATTGTCTGACAACTTAATTGTTTGTTAATTATTTTTGGGTTAATAAAATTATTTTTTTTTTTTTAATTAGGTTTGGTTTAATTATGTTGTTTGATTTTCAAATTATTATTTAAAAATAGTTTGATTAAATAGTAAATTTTTACATATAAAATATAAAAATATATATATATGAAAATTTAAAATATTAAATATATTAAAAAAATAAAATAAGTAGTTATATTATTAATTAAAAAATTTAATTATTATATTGAAATACAGGTGAAGTCCGAATTAAATTAATTTTTAATAATTAATTGTTTAGACCATCATTTTAGATAATTGAATTTAATCTTCTTTTTTTATTGTAAAACTTGAAATCAAGTACATAACGATATTTTCTTTATTAATTAACGCAATTTATCTTTTATTTTAAACATCCTTGAAAAAGACGTTTTTATGTCAAATGGATTTTGGCCGTGATGATAAAGCAATTGTTTAATTTTGTTACACAAAGTTAAACTAACTTTTCAGATTAAATAAATTGTCAATGAATTTTTTTTTCTTTATTTATAATGGATGCAACCAGTAAATTTGAAACATATTCAAAATTATTTTTTAAAAAACACTTTGGAAAAAGAACATTTTTAGCAATGTAATTAAATTTTGAGTATATTATTTATTTCGACCAAATATAAATATTTGTTTTAATTTTCAGCCACATTAAGTTTTTACTATTTAGTGTAGTACTAGAAATTAGAAAAATGATAAATCAAAGGTGAAAAAATAGCTTAAGTTATATTAAAAAAGCCGAAAATTTAACCTTATTGAATCTAAAAGAATCGGTTTGAATTTTTAAAATTAAAAAATATATATAAATTTGAACAAGTTTGCTTTAGTAAAACATCATCTTAATTATTTTCAAAGAACCTTTGATGATTGGGGATTGAAGTGAAAAAGTATTAAAATAATAATTACATGTTAAGTGTAAACCACACAAAGTTAGAAATTAAAAGAAATATAATCGTCACTAATAAGTTTTAAAATTAAAAATGGTTAAAATAAAACGTTGATTAGATATATAATTTAAACAATTAGTAAGAAAAGTATGTTTATAAAAAAAATTTTATTAAAAAAATGTTTGCCATGTTCAATATTGGTTTTAATGCAATTAAATTTAATATCATAAATTTAATTTGTTTGTGTAGGTTCCAACTGCGGCAGCACGAGCGAGCGAATAAGTCTAATTGAATGCAAAAAGTATTTTGTAAACAAACACATGCTTGTTTTTTAACCACTTCGATATGGATGCTCTAGGTTTCAAAACAATTAATGTTTATGTTTGATTTAGATATGGAGTTTATATTAAATTAATGCTAATTGCACTGTTGTTAAATTAAATTGTTTGAAAGATTGAGGGGATTTATAATGATTTTAAATAAGATGATAAAATTACATCATCAGTTTTATATATTAAAAAGTTGTAAATTAGGCAAAAGGTTAGCAAACGTTGGTCTGCTCTCATCATATACAGATCAAATGAAAAATCTAAAGAAAAATCAAGAAAAAAAACTCAAAGTTGTGAAACTCAAGTATGAAAACAACAAAAACTTGGTCAAACAAAAGTTCGAAGGCATTAAGGAGAACATATTCACTGTGCCTAATGGATTGACCACATTAAGAATATGTCTGACACCTTTGCTGGGAGGTTTTATTCTAAATGAAAGCTATGGGCTAGCTCTGGGAGTGTTTACAGTCGCAAGCATAACCGACCTTGTAAGTAGCAAAAACCAATAATCAAATAGCTATCATTAAATTAATAACCGATTAATTCAGTTAGATGGTTACATTGCACGCAACTTTCCTAACCAAAATTCGTTTTTAGGCAGCATTCTAGACCCCATAGCAGATAAAATATTAATATCCACAATGTTCATCACTTTGACTGTTATTCATCAACTACCAGTTTACCTAACTTCCTTGGTAATAGCTCGAGATTTAATCTTACTTGTTTGTGGAGCTTACGTAAAATTCAATTGCACTCCTAAGCCTAGAACAATATCAAAATTCTTCGACTTAAGCAATGCTACTATACAAGTTTCTCCAACCCTTTTAAGCAAATTTAATACTGCAGTCCAACTAAGCTTGGTGGCTTATTCTTTAGGGGACTTAGTCTATGATTTAAATGGTAATGCTTATTTGAGCTCTTTATGTCTTCTCACAGCTTTCACCACAAGTGCTTCTGCTATAGACTATTTATTTTCAAAAAATACATATAAAATCTTAAATAAAAATATAGATAAATTTTAATTTAATTCGCTAAACATATCAAACTAGAACAATCATGTATAATAAAATAATTTTTTTACATTTTGTGCAAAATAAAGCCAATCCTACAATGAACAAATCGCATTTATTGCTCCTTCAATATCGACAGGCTGTTTAATTTCAACCGCCATTTTTTCAAATGTATCCTGAAATTAATTTTTTTTATTAATTATTAATTTTTACAAGATATAATTTTAATAACTTGCCGATTTCCTTATAGCTGTTTGTAAATGGTCCATCCGGCTGTCCAAATTTTCAATTTTTTCAAATTGATAATTTTGTTGCTTCTAATTAAAAATTTTATTTATTTATTATTCTAAGTTTCAAGGTTTTAACTTTTTAAGTCGCTTACTTTTTTGGAATATTTAGTATAATTAACTGTTTTTTCATGTTTAGCTTTTTTATTTTTACCCTTTTCAACTTTATATATTGCAGAATTGATTTTAGACAACTTTGATTGTTTATTTGATTTTTTATTCTTTCCAATTTTCGCCTTGTTAGCCATTTTAAAACTCTATTTTAAAAATAAAATAAGTTTAGTTTGTTTTTAATTTTTTGTTTAATTCAGGTTTAAATAAGACTTCTTTTGGAATAATAAAAGTAATTCGGTACATGTCTTTATTAGGTGCAACTTTTCTAACAAAAAAAATATCATCAACTTTGAGTTGATTATAATCAAGATATATTTTTGCTTGGTTCAAAATAAAAAGTTTCGCGTCTCCAATGCCTTTATAAAAACAGTAACAATGAATTATTGGAAGTAAAAGACTATCCTGTTCATATTGTTCTTTTAAAATTTCATCGTTTATTTCATTAGAAAATAAGCCAACAAAATGTTGTAAAAATGTTAATGCAAGAGCTGGTAAATTCATTAAGATATGAAATTTCACATCTTGGCATTCAAATTTTTTATGTCTGCTTTTCCACTCAAATAACAAATCATTTTTTATAGTCGTTTTAATAAATTCTTTACCATCCAAATTAAAACATTGCAATTTAGTTGCTTTATTTAATTTGATATTTTCTTGTAAATATTTAAAAGAATTAGGATTTAAGTCATTTGCTAAAACTTTACATTTTTGTTTAACAGCAGCCGGGATTGCAAATGGTCCAACACCAGCAAATACATCATATACAATATCCCTATTTTTATTCAAACTATTAATTATTCTATCATGTTCGGTCGCAAGTCTAGGATTCCAGTATACTTTAGCAAAATCAAACTTAAAAATGCAATTGTTTTCTTTTACTTGTACAAGAGTAGAAACGTTTTCATTTCTTTTGGCTAAAATTTCAAAAGAAAAAAATCTAAATGTGGTGTCTATTTTGTCTAATTTGTTAACAACTATCTGAATTTTGGGATTTTTATCAAGCAAGATTTTTCCAATAATGGGCTTATATTCATTAAGTGTGGGTTTAAGATTTAGATGAATCAGATGTCCAATAATACTGTAAGAAGTAACATATTGTTCGTTTTCTAATATTTTTTTTAATATAGAATTGGCTGTGAAATTGTCGTAAGTAGCTTCAATAGTTTTTATTTGTTTTTCAAATCCATATTTTTTCAAGCAATTGCAAAACTTTTTATCCATTTCTAGCTCTTGTTCAAAATCAGGATTAATTAAAATAAAAGACTTATTTTCATCTAAATTAAATAAGAAAATTTAAACCACAAGATCATTATTGCATTAGTCCATACCGCAATCGCGAACTGGCTTGATTTTAGGCATTTTCAAAAGAAAAGGTTTAAACACGTTTAGAAAGTTTTGGATTTCTTTTGTATTTACTCTAAAACATGGAACCCTGATTTGCTTGCAAAACTTGTGTTTTTCAAAGCTTTTCATCCCTTTGATTTGTTCAGGAGGATCAAGCACGGTGCTTGAATTTCTAGAAGTTAGATACGTTGTTTGCATAATAGATTTTCTAAGAGTTGTTCGAACTTGAGACCGAAAAAGGTATTTTAATCACATTTGACTCGTAGAATTTTAAACATTGACTTTTGGGCAAGCAGTGAGCAAAGTCTGACAAAAAACGAGTATCCTACCTGATTTAAAAAAATCGCAATTTAAAAGATAGAGAGTTGATCTGATAGAACTAGAACACATTAGACGAGCACATGAGTGCCAATGTAAACACGTTGTGACAAAATCAAAACAAAACACAACTGACATCTGTATAAAATTTTATTAGAAAAACTGAGCGCAAAATAGCGCTAAATTTAAACACTAAAAAAAACTGCTTTTAATCTAAAACATTTATTTACTAATTAATGGTTCCATCCCCATCCTTTATGTTCTTTATGGCCCCAGCCTTTATTTTCTTTATGGTGCCAACCTTTGTGATCTTCTTGATGATGCCATCCTTTGGGGCTTTTATCGTAAGTGTCATAAAAACTGGTCCAGCCACTGGAAGGACCCACATACCAACCATGGATTTGTGGATGGTGAATTTTTACGTGATATCCGAATTTGCCCCAACCGTGATGGTTCCACTGGTCATTAGCGTTCACAATTGCTGTAATCCATGCAAACATAACTGGCACCTAAAATAAAAAATTACGAAATATAAATTCACAACAAAACTACCAAAATTATACCCAAAATATATGCATAATCCAAGTTAAAATAATTGTCTAATAAATAAATAATCTCAACTTTATACTTTAGCAATTTATACTTTTTTCAAAACTTTGCTAGAAACTGTTTAAATTTATTTTATTATTCAAATATTTATACCTTAAATTTTTCAAATCGAAAGGCCGGATATTGATAGGTGGGTTTCAATAAGGCATTAAAAAGGAACCAGAAGAGACACTCCATAAATTAGTTTTTGCTTATAACTTTTCAATAAAAAATTGCATACTGTTTTATGTGTTTTTAATTCAAAATTATAAATTATCATTACTAATCTACATCAAGGTGTTAATAATCGAAAAATTCAGTACAATTTAAGCTGATTAATGTGCACTTATTGAAGTTCCGCTCGATCAGGTCAAGCGACTCCTTATTTCAATGCTTAACAATTGCCATACAGTAATTAAACATGTTAATTTTATTTGCTTTTGTGCATAATTAAAAAACAATAGAAATTCAAAAGTTAAAACAACTTTTTGTAAAAAATGAATTATACAAAAGGTAAATGATTAAATTTAACTTTTAATCATTTTGCATTCTTAGTTTTAGTGATTTTTTTTCGTTTATTTTTTAGGTTTAATCACTTTTTTAATATTTAAGATTAAAAAAGACAATTTTCAATATAAAAAAACTGGTAAAAGTAATCAAATCGTCATTATTTTCGACTAGAAAAAAATAAATTTTACATTAAAAAAACATTGGAATCATGTTGCTTGAATATGATCAAAAAATTAAATATAAAACTATTAAAAATAAGATCAAATGGATTAAAATTTTAAAATTAAAAGTTAAATAAAAATAAGAAAATCAAAATTGGTGAAAAATATATCTAAATAAACATTGGCAAATTAAAAGTATAAAAAAATGAGATAAAATAAATGCAAGCAGGGTCAAATAATCAAGTTAATCGTGTTCAACTTAATCAACTCCTATGAGTTGACAGTTAAATGTTTTAAACTTGGCTTTAACAATTAATTGTTAACCGATTCAAATTAAACTATGGATAATAAGTTTTTGAGTTTAAAAAGTAATGCATACAAATATTATTTTACTAACTATTTACTAATTAAAATTAATTTTAACTTGATTCTAATTTTAAATTAAAATTCACCTGTTTGTTAATTATTTATTAATTTTTGTTTACAAAACACTTGAATAACATTATTGACACACTGTTAAAAATTAATTACTTAAATCAATGTTCAAGTATAAATCAATTAAAACTGATTTAAAATTTTTTAAAAATGAAACAAAAATTGATAAATCAAATCAAAAATAGTATTGAAAATAGCAAAATTTACTTTTTTGTAAACATTCTAAAATAACCAATATGTTCTACTTGTTTTTTGCTTTAATTCGACTTTTGAACATTTAAATAGGCAATAAAACGTAGAAAAAAAAAGATTAGAAATGATTTTGATAATAAAAATTAAGCGAATAAAGGAAAGCAGATTTAATTTCTTTTTTGATTTATTGTTTATGTAAATTATTTATAATTTAACAAAATCAAAAAAGATAATGATTTGGACTTAGCTTGATTTTAAATTGATTTAAAAAAAAAATACATTAGCAGTAAGCATTTTGCCATCTTATACTGACCTTTTTAAAGGCGACATTTACAATAGTTGATTGCTATTTTTTGTTGGCAAGTGATAAACGCTGTGTTTTAACATGAATGGTTTGGTTGGTTTATTTAAGAATAGTAAAATGGGCAGTTTCAAAGTTTGCTTTTAAACTTGGACCCGTTTTGACGGTCAAAGGATCACCAAGCTAATTGAGCATATAACAGTCTTGACCCCAAGTCTGTCAGCTTCTTATTTGGCTACTTATTTTACTTTCATTGGCCCGAATGAAGCAACTTGAACTTCAACACGAACAAGTTCAAGAGCTAAGAAAGTGATTGCAGACACTTGTTTGTTCTGCAAACAGCAAAACGCACCTGTTCCACTTGAGTAAGGCTGAAAGATGGGTTTGTGCGGACTTGCATTCTTTTTTTAAAAAATTTTTTCTTAAAAAAAAAGTGCTACGACTTGAACAAAAATAAATAAAAGTGAAATTAAAATAATTAAACACTTACAATAAATATAAAAACGCAATTTTAAGTAACTTTTCACGCAAATAATTTGCACGAATAAAACAAATGTTTTCTTGTAAGTCCCATTCTAGGAGACAAGTCTTTTGGTGCAACTAATCAAGTCTGGTTAATAATTGATTCTTGTTTTATAACACCGTATATCACGGGACAAAAGATTTAGCTAATGAAATAAGATTAATTATGACTGCGCTTCGAATTAAAAGATATGTCACGGTTCATAGCAATCATCAGTTAATGAATTTAAAAGATGGAATAAAAAAAGATCAAGTGGTGGAAAAATAGTATTATACTAAGAAAAACGTAAAACCAGCAAAATACAAATTGTAGTTTATTTATTTTAGTTGATATACTGTTTTATTTTGACCTTCGTTGCAGTTCGAGGCCGGCCAGCACTTTAATTAAGCCATGTATAAAGTTCAGGCCGACTAGAGGCAACCGAAGGGATATTTTTGCAGTAATTATCCTTATTATTTAAATAAAGGGCAGCACTCTTGTCTGATCTTTTTCATTTGATCTTTTTTATTTAATCTTTTTCTCTTGATCATTTTTGCTGATCCTTCTCACCTGATCTTTCTTAGTCTCTCCTTTTCTTTTTTCTGTCGATTTTTTTTTGTCAGTCTGATTCGCGGTCACTCGGCAACTTGACCTGATGACTTCCAAATTGAAGTTCAAGTTCTTCCAGTTGGGGTCGAAGGGGTTGAACATCGAAAGTGTTACAGGTCTGGTGTCTTTTGCGGCCTGTTGTTGCTTACATCTTAAATGCGCTTGCTCCGTGTCTGTGGCTAGTTGTTCCACCTTAAATTAGTTGCTCATCCTTAAAACTGATTGGTATAAAAACTTCTGTCCACTGCTATCGTCTATCAATGTACCACTTTTTCTTTCTTGATCCACAGCCACTTTTAAGAAACCATGAAACTTCATTTCAAGGTAGCGTTTACAATTTATGTGTATTTTTTTGATAACTAGCCAAATTTTTTTATTTACGTTTTGTTCCCGTTTTTGGTGCTTTCATTCGGCTTTATAAGACCAATTACTGTTTTATTATGCAATGTGTTTAAATTGTTTTTTTATTTTTACTTATTTCTATGTTTATTCATCATTTTACACACGTTCACTTTTTTTTGTTTTCTTTGTTTTTGTTTTTTTTTAATTATTGTTCTTTTTACATCAATAATATTTTTTGCATCATTACAGGCGTATTTTTGTTTAATGATCATAATGTTATTTAGTCGGACCGTTTTAAGTTCGGTCGGCTATTTCGAAACCTATGGCTGGCCTAGTTACGGAATAGTAAAACCATTTTGGATGAATCCATTTTCAAGTCATCCGTCTTGGGGATTAAGCACTTATTCGCGCAAACATTATGTGAAATCTGCTGGATCAATTGTGGGACCAAACTTTTAGTAAAACAAAAAATTTGATTTATTTAAACCAGGTGCGCATTCATGCTTAGTATTATCAACATCTGTATTTTGTATATTTTAATTTTTTTACTGTTTGACCTTGAACATATCTATTTAAGTAAACATTATTTTTAATGATTAATTTCTAATTTTTAAATTTTTATCAATTCTAAACGTTTTTTTTTATTTTTAAAAATTTTAAAAAAATGCTCTTCATTAAACAAATTTAAAAAATGAAATTGCTTTTTAAAATCAATCAAAATTACTCATTTTAAATCGATTTACATATATAAATACACAAAACGCCTAGCTTTTAATTTTATTCTAAAAAAAATTTAATGTAAATTGTTTACAATTTAACTTTAAAATTATTGACGTAAAATTTATTCAAATTTTTCCTAAAAAAATATATATTAAAATTAAATCGCTGGGTACGATATTAATAATTTTACGTTTATAGAATTTTGAAACAATTTTTAAGTATTAATTTAAATTAAAATATCTTTATTCATTTTATTAAAAAAAAATGTTTTTATTTAACACAGGTAAGTGATTTTTTTAATATAATTTAAAAACAATTTTTTAACTATGTATTTAAATTTAAAATATACAGAATAATTTTTTTTTTTTTGTTATAGTTTATCTTTTATTTTTAAAATAAAAATTAAAAATATAGTGAAAACATGAATCTAATTAATTTTATTTTATATGTAAATACAATCAAAATGTTAAGCTGACAAAAAATATATTAAAAATAAAAGAATCCTTAAACTTAGACAAAATTTACGCTTTTGTATTAAATAGCAAAACAAATAAATAATTATATTAAAAACGCTATCCTTAGAGAAATTAGTTTTTTTTTTGTTTTTGATAAATTAAGAACAAAATTTGTAAATATTGCATATTTAGTAAAAGTTTTATAAAATAAAAATTTTAATTTAAATTTTCAAACAATTTACATAAAAATTAAAGAAATAAAAACTAGTTGGCTTAATTAAATATAATTATTTCGACTGATTTAATAAAAAATTTGAATATGCAATTAAATCATTTAAATGATGATTGTGTTCAATTAATATTTTCGTATTTAAATGTAAGACAAATGATTTCTGTGACCAGAGTTTGCAAGCGATGGAAGCAATTATTAGATTGGCATTTAGCTAGAGAAAAATACTTGACTATTTTTACGTCTTCAACTATGCAAAATAATACCTGTGTTCATTCTCAAATTTTAACTAATCAAGCTTCAACTATATCCTTTTGTTCTACTAATAATCTTCAAACTGGAAACAGTTTGTCTTTCCAAAATTGCTATCCATCTTATAATAAAATTAAACAGACTAAACAAGGATCATTTTTACAATTGTCGATAAATGAAAAATTAAATATGATTCAATTCAATACTTTGATATGTAAATTTCTTAAATTGAAATCTATTGCATTTCATTCTCGTAAAAATTGTGAATTAATTTCAAATCATATTTTACAATCAGTTTTGACTAAATGTGTTTATATTGATACAATTGATTTATCTGGATGTAGAGAAGTAGATAGTGAATGTTTAAAAATAATTGCAGATAAATGTTTAAATTTACGCTCTCTTTGTTTAGCTAATTGTAAATCATATGGAAATTTAGGTTTGAAATCTGTATTAAAAAAGTGTAGTCAATTAAGAAAATTATTTTTAGCCCACAATCGTAAACTAACTGGTCAATTTTTTAATTTTTTTACTGGAAATCATTTAAATACACTTGATTTGACTAATTGTACTGGTTTTACTTTTAAAGGTTTGCAAGCATTAGCTCAAACAAGTGAAAAAAGCTTACAAGTGTTAATTACTCATCCATTATCTAATAATTATACCTTAAGTTTTATTTGTCAAAATTTTTTAAATTTATACAAATTAGAATTAAATTTAATGTGCGAACTTGATTTACAACCAATACCCAATTATTTGACTAAATTAAAATCATTATCATTGTCTGGCTCTGTTTATATAACTGATCATTCTTTAAAGCAACTGATGTACAACTGTGTTGATTTAATTGAATTTCAATTATGCTTATCTTCTCCTCGCTTAAGCACTTTTACATTATGTCAAATACCAAAATTTTGGCCTAATTTAATTAAATTAAGATTAACTAATTTACATTTTGATCATAATCAAAATAAGCAAATATTAACTGCATTATGTAGTCTAGTTCATTTACAAAGTTTACATTTAAGTTCTACAGATTTTAAAGACAATGATATTATTTGGTTTATTAGTAAGTTCAAAAGTTACCATAATTTACAAATATTAGATTTAGATTATTTTCAAAAAGAAAAAAGTATTCAATTTAATCGAGATTATATTAAAAATATTTTAATAAAATTGGGGTATAATTTTGATGTAAAATTTAATCGACTTAAGTTAAGTAAAACTTCGCCATATTTTTGTTTGACTAAAATTATAATCAAATCAGCACAAATCAATGTTTCAATATAATTTTAATTGTGTTTACATTTAGTAACAAATCATAAATGTGAAATATTTTGAATATTTTGATTAAATATATATTAAAAAAAAAATGAAAAATTAATCAAATGTTTATTTAAAAAATTCATTAATGATTAACTTGTCGACAAAAATAAATGATTTATGTTGATTATGTTTGTATTTTATAGTAAAAAAAAAAAATATAAAAGTTTTTTTTTTATTAAGAAAAAATAAAACTTTAAAATATTAATACATTTAAAAATCGTAAAATTTCAAGCATAATTATTAATTGAAGTTATTATTAAAGTTGAACTTTTTTGAAATTAAATTTAATTGATTTTAAATATAACGAAATTTTAATATGAAAATCAAAATAAATAACGATAAATAATAATAATGAATAAATTAAAATTTATTTGTATTAAGATTTTTTTCATTTTATTTTTATTTAAATTGCATCAGTAAACATAGTTTGAGATTGATATTTTTAAATTTAATTTAAACAAGAAAACAAATTACAAAAAGTTTATTTGATAAGAATTAAATTTTTAAAAAGTTAACTTAATTTAGTTTAGATTAAGTAGGCTAAATAATTTCTTAACAAAAATTAGATTACTTATTTTTTTTAAGTTGTTTGATTAGAATTTTATTATTTTGACACATAGTTTAGGGTATATTTTTTTTTAAAAAATGTGCGTGATTAGGTTTCTAATTGCAGTAAATAAATTGGCGTAAATTATACTTGTAAGAGATGAATTGCACAAACGGTTGTAATTTTAATTTTTATTCAAAATTTAATTAAAACTTTTATTTAAATATGTCTTAAAACAAACGGATTTTTTTTTTGTTTGATTCCATTCTTTTATTACTAATTTGCAAAATGTTTTAGCACCTTACAAATGATAAAAAAAACTGACCAAACAATAATTTTTGTGTAAATGATCATTTAATTTTTGAGCAAACCTGCTTACAAATGTTTTCCTTGTAATCAAGTTTCCTTTCGATAAAAAAGCCATTGGCAAGACAGTTTCATTTTTATTTATTTTTTGTCATTTCATAGTTTGCCTTATTCCTTCTTATAGTTGTTCATCAACATTAATTACAGTAGTTAGTGTTTGCCGTTAGTGCCGGCATTAGGGAAGGTATCGTCATTGCTGAGCGCATCTTTGCATTTACCTGCCTTAGTGTTAATTTGATTCCACCAGATTCTGATTTTGTTTTCATTTGCAAATTTATTTGTTTTCACTTAATTATTGTGCTTAAATTTCTTATTTTTTCATCACTTATTACTTTTTTAAATTGACTAAAGACAAAAAGCTTGTTTTTTAAACTTGTTCTTTCCGTCATCAAATCCTATGTGATTTAACCATTTTAACAAAAATTGTTTTTCTGGAAATATCTTGAATCAAAAAGTAAAAAAAAACTGCAAATTAAGAAATTAGTGTGAAACTGAGTTTGATAGGTAATAAGAAAATGAGTGAAACCCAATTTAAATCAATCATCTAGATCCTATAAAAGTTTTATAATTTTTTTTGTGCATTTTATCAACTGTTTTCATGCACAACCTCTAAGTACTGTTTAATTTAGTTCATTTTAATCATCAATTGTTCACTTTTTCTCTCGTTAAAATTCGATTTATTGCAATTTAAATCTGTGAAATACAAATAAAACAGACAAACACTTTTTATGTGTTTAGGTTTATTGCCGGTGTAATTGAGTTTGAAGAAATCTTCCTTCAAAGTGTATCAAAAACTAATCGTTTTATATGCTAGATAAACAATATTGAAAACTGCTTATCTTTTGTAATTTTTGATAATAATTTAAACAACAGTTCAATAAAAAAAAAAAAAATAAAGAAAAAACAAAAAAGTAATAAAGCATAAAAAATAACATTTTTAAATTAACTATTTCAATTTAGCCCGCAAAAAGCAATATTTTATATTCATAACGTAAACATGTTTCTAGAAAAGTTAATAACTCAAAAATAAATTTTTTAATTAAGTCATTATAAAACAATTGCAATTGCAAAATAAGCGACATCTAAGTTATGACAAATTAATTTATTGAAAGACAAATTTGAAATAATTTCAACATTTGCAAAATAATATAGATCTAAGTGAAACAATAAAAACTGTGTTTAAATAAAATGGATAATTATATACTTCAAATGATGGATGATATAATCTGGTCACCAATAATAAATTTTAAATGGCCTGCAATCAGTTGCTTGTTGATTGGTTTTTTAACACTTATATTGTAATGTATAAATTTTAAAAATATTTGCTTTTTAAATTTATTTAAAATTTTTTGCTTTATTTTATGAATTTATTAACCAATCTAAATGATTGAATTAAATAAAAAAAAAAATTATTAATAAATAAACCAAAATTAGATGTGAATGATTTTTAATAAAAATGCAACTTGTGCTTTTTTATTTATACTTATTTATTTATGCTTTAATAAAATTTTGCTAATAATCACTATTTTGCTTATTGTTTTTTTTATTTTACTTTTCATTTTATTTATTTTTTATTTTCATATTTGATGCTTGAATGTTATGTTTAAAACATTTTTAGTCAATTGGTTTTTCGATTAAAAAAAAAAACCAATTTACTCGATAAAAAGATGACGAAATTGCATGAAAAAATTTTAGATGTTCAAGTGTCAAATAAATCATCTGAAGATGATAAAGAAAATGAAGAAAAAAAAAATAAAGAGAAAAAAGAAAGAAAGAAATTAAATAGTATTACAACAATATCCATAAATGAAAATAATTATTCATTACTGGACTCATTCAAACAAATTGAAACAGGTGAGCAATGTTTAGCAATTGAAGAAACTATCAAAGCTGAAAATATCTTACAAACGAATTGTGCTGCTAAATTGAAGCATTTAAGTGAAGATAAAACACAATTAAATGACAACTGTTTGCTAACTAACGAATCTAGAGGATCTTCAAGTTCATTAGAAACTAATCTAGAACTATTAGATTTTGCAGCAGAACTAGAAGAAAAAAATAATAGTGACCATTCAATTAATACAGAAGAAGCTTTCGTATTATTAGATAATGAAGATATTGAACATATTAAAAAAATTGAAAAAGTAAACCAAAATTATTTGGTTTATAAAAATAATAATTGCAAAGATGATATTAAAACGTATCTGATTGAAAATAACCAGTTAGGGGAATCGGTTAATGCCAAATTTTTAACTAAACAGGTAAAAATCATTAAAAAAGAGTTAAATTGCTTTTTTGATTTCAAAATTTATATTAAAACTGCAATGAAATACTGTAAAACATTTTTTTTAAAAGTAGATAAATTATATAGAAAAGTTTAAAAATTGAAATAGGGAACTGTTTTAAAAATAAAAAGTGATTTATTAACTGTAACAGTGAATTATAATTTGGTTTCCGGAAATTCTTAACCTTATTTTACGTTAGATTTCATTTTTTGAACAAACATAAAATCTGCTCACGTGGTCAGGTCAGCACGCAAATTTAGCCTGTCATTGATAAAGTAATGTCATTGACAAAATTATCATAATTCATCACTAAGTAGACAGGTGCAACTAATGTCGTAATTAGCGGTAGCAATCACTTTAATCGCTGTCTGTGTATTTTTCCATTGATTATAATAAAGGAAAGCAGAGGAAAATAAAAGAGTAGAACAAAATAAAGATAGAAACAGGAAAATTGGCTAGAAATGGGTAAGGACAACCGTGACCAAAAAACTAGTTGAAGTTTTTAAAACAAACTATAAGCTGACAGAGATGATCAGTTGTAAGATCGACATGTCGTGGTTGTCATTATTCATTGAAAATAGGGTATAATTTGATTCTAGGCGTGATTGAAGTGCATCATAAGCCTGGTTTAAATTAACTGAAAAAGCGCCTTTTATTATTTATTTATTTGTCTGACTTTCAGTCCAAACAAACCAAAGCGGTTTTACATTGAATTATGGCTTATGTTAGATGAGCAAAATAACCTGTCACCTGATTTTACCTAATTTGTCTGGTCGCAAAACTCTGGTTTTGTCGTCTGCCTGTGGGACTACTGATAATGTGCATCTGGTATTGTTTGCAAAGTGGCCAATATAGTAGTAAGCATATATGTTTGGTTAATTGCATTTGTAATTAATTATTTGTACAAAGTATGACGACAATAACTGACAAGTGCACAAACTACAAGAAATCAGTTAATACTAAAGTTCAAATAAAATATGTTGCTTTTGGATCCTCTGTTTAGGTTTTTTTAGTTTATTTGCTAAAAAAGCCAAGCAATGATTGATTTGTTTAGTACTGTGGTGTCTTTTGGCTTTATGATGGACAATGATTTTATCGTTAATTAAACAAAATTTAGTTATTGATTTGCGCTGTCATGTTACTTCATCAAACGATAATATTAAATTGACTCAATTTATAAAAAATGTTAAACAAAGTTAAAGATGAATTTTGTAACAATTAAAATCACACATAAACAAGCCACTTTTTGATTAATAAATTGACTTCTACAGATTATTTTTTGGTTTCCGTTTACTTTTCTATTGTCTTCTTAACTTTTGGGTATTCATCTTTATTGCACCATTTATGCTTACTTGCTCTATGTTTTTCCTTTATTTTTTTCTACACTGACCAGTCAGCTGTTATATCGTTGAGTTTCAAATTGTTTGCATTGTGATGAAACGATTTGTGTGAACAAATGTCAGTATAATACAAGCTTTTTAAGTCAGTTAATAAATCAAACAGCAAACAATACGGATTTAAGCAAGTCTATAAGTGGGCCGGTTGAAGCAGTTTGATCGGCTCATTTAATTTCATCTTGGTTAACTTGTTTTTTTTTTTAATTTTCTCATAAGTAGCTTGAATAGTGATTTTAGTCAGTTTTTAAAAAATAATTTTTAGATTAATTTTTGTTTTTGTAAAGACTAAAAATAATATAAAAATAAAAAAAACTCTTTGTTTCTGCCGCAAACACTTCATCTTTTTAAATTTTGTTTTATTTTGTATCGTTTATTATTTTTTAGGTTTTAAAATTTAATTTTTCATTTTTAAGCTTTTATCAATTTTTTTTATTGAACATATTTTTATAAAATATTATATAAAAAACATTAGTTTACTAAAAGTTTCTTAATTTTAGACAGATAAATCGGTATATGAATCAAATGAATCACTAGCAAGATGTGAAAGATTGATGGACAAATATCAATTGCAAGAAACTTGTAGACAAGCAAAACATATTTTATCATTGGCTGATGAAGTACAACTTAATAGTGACAATTGTTGCGGAGCTTTACTCACAATACATTTACCAGCCGGAAGTGAGCTTAAATTAGATAAACTGCAAGTAATTTGCGCCGTATATATGAATAATAGTGAATTGTGTCTTCGTTCAAGTTCTGATTTTGTAAGCCAAAAATTTGAAAATACTTTGATGAATAAATGCAATTTGCTTTCTATATTACGCAAAGCATTTACCAGGTAAATTAATCTAAAATTAAAAAAAAAAAAACTAAAATGACTAATAAACAAATTAAAATATATGATTTTTTAAAAATTTTTATATATTTTAAATTAAACTTAAGTAGTTTTTTAAAAAATTTTACAATTAATTTATAAATTATTATTATATTTAATGTTTATTAATTAAACATAAGACAACTTCTAATAAATTACAAAATTTTATTACAATATAATTTTTAGAACCAATATTAGAAAAAATATTTTTTATTAATTTTTTAATATAATTAAATTTAAATATGAACTATATTTTTAAATTTAATTTTTCGTTTTTTTTTTTTTTTAAACTAATTTAAATTTTAATTTATAAAGATTTTTGCTCTGTGAATTGCATAAATTTATACAACAAAATGAAGAAGGTAAGGCATATATTTAATTAAAATCTAAATAAATTAAGATTAACAATGATTCATTTCTCAAAAAATATAAATTTATAATTTTTATTTAATATGCTTTTTATTATTTATATTAAATTTTTAAAAACATATTTTTATTTTTAATAAAATTATAATAAAATATTAAATTTTACAGACAGTGTATTGGAACTAGATAGTGAAACTAATAATCAAAAACCATTATATCGTTGGAATAAAAAATTCATTTTAAGTTTACATTTAATAAAAGATGATCAGGTATTTCTTACAAATATTTATTAACAAATTTTATATTAAAGTTAAATAATTTAAAAAATTAAATATATATTTAAAATTTTAAAATTTTTTATTTAATTATATAAAAATGTTTTTATTTTAGTTAAATATTTTTTTTTTAAAAGTTTTGAAAGATTAAATTTAAAGAAAAACATTTTTAAATAAGTATATATAGTTATACTTTATTTAATAATTAACTATTTTTAATTAATATTAAATTAAAAAAAATTGATTTGAAATATAAATTAGTTTTAAATATTTTTAGTATATATAAAAATTTTATTATTAATATTTTAACCAATTACGAAATAAATTTATACTTTAATTAATAAACAATATATATTTAATTCATATATTTTATAAAAATTATATATATTATATATATTATATATATTATATATATTATATATATTATATATTATATACATTATATACTTTTAAAAAATAATTTAATTATATTTGTTTATTTACTATTGCTTATGTATTAAATTTTTTTTATTAATTTAAAACTAAATTTTTTTATAAATTTTTATATTTTATAATCATTACAATTAGATTAGATTTTTAATTCTGTTTATTTTTAATCAAATTTTTGGCATAAAAACAAAATCAAGTTTAAAAAAAAACATTAAAAAAATGTTTAAAGAATTTATATATATTATAGCCAAAATATATTATTTAATTATGCTTTAGTTTAATAAATTTAATAAATTGAAAAAAATTAAATATTTTTTTTATTTTGTGATAGATCAAATATTAAATTGGGATAGACATTGTATTTTTGAAATTAAGTTTACTTTACTTCATTTTTGATTTGAAAAACCTTCTATAAGCAAAAATAATATAGAATAGTTTTTAAAAATTTAATGGAAAAAAAAATACATTTTTATCAAATGCAATAATTTTACATATAAAATAACTTAAAAAAGCTTTTGAAATTTTTTTTGAAAATTTTTTTATGAAAATATACACGTTCAAAACAAGTGCTTGACAGGCTGATGACCTGTAGTAAAAAAAAAAGCCAATAACGAAATTCAAATGATAAAAATTATTTATTATTTTTATTATCTTTTAATACATTTGATTACGTGTGACTATGTTAAAATTTGTTTAGATGAAAAAAAGTAAATTCAATAGTAATAAAAATATTAACAATAAAAAAAATAAATTTATAGCTAATTTTTGATAATTATTGCTTTTAATTAAAATTAAACGATTTTTACTTAATTAATTTTAAGTTTCTTAAAATAAATATTTACTTTTGAAGCGTTATAATAAATCCGTTTGCTGACTAAAAGTATTTATAAAGATAATGGTGAAAAAAGTTTAGTTAAATCATAATGTTATTTTATTACTTATTCTTGTTTTAATTTGACTAGACATCTTGTTTATACAAAAAATGCAATTCTTTTTTAACTAAATCTTAAATTAAGTTTGTACTTATAATTTAATTTTAAATTTTTTATATTATAAATTTTTTTAACACTTTTTTATTGTTTCTTTTTTAAAATGGTTCTATTTTAAATGCACGCCCAATAATATTATTTGATTTGTCTCCATTAACCATGTGTTTAAATGCTTTTTTTTATTTGCTATTTATTTGAAATTACAAATGAATTTAAAAAAAAAAATGCAACATTTGCATGTTAAACTGGCCATCAATTGATTAATATTATAATCATTCTAACATTGGAATTCAAATTATTAAATCAAACGGAAATCTGAATTAAATTTTATAAATTTAACCGTTCATCCAAATTTTTATTGAAATGCACTATTAAAACCGTCTTTTTAAACTGACTATTAAAAACTCAACGTTTTTAAAAAAAATTTATTGAATTTTTTCTATTTACATCTACTGTCCAAACGTCTTGATAAAACTTTACTATTAAAACTTATTTTTAAATCTTTTTTAAAATTATCTTTTAAAAAATACGTAAAATCTCAACTAAAATTATTATTAAATTCGTTTTTAAACTGGTCACCGCGGTATGTTCAATGTGATTGTTTTAAGTTTACTGTTCATCATTTAAGAAAATTGGCTCAATGGACATATACCGGTATCCAGGTAACTAAAATTATGACTATGTGATTTTCGATTCTTTTATTTGTTTCTTGTTTATTTCTAATTTAATTTCTGCACGTTTTTCTATGTTTGCATCATTTTTTATTTTGGATATATTTTCATTTACGCGTATACTTCATTTGGTTTGACTCAATGCGCGTAATGATTATTTGTAAATAATTTTTTGCTAAAATTGTATCAATAACAAATATTTTAACTTTTACTTCAATGGTTAAATTTATGCTTGCTTTCACACTAAAGAGTAAACTATTGTGTTCTTATGTTCAACCAGTTTATCTAGACGCTATTTACCTTGTAGACTTTGATTCACATGTACAGCAACTTATTCAATCTCATGTTGGTTTAGAATTTAATCAAACTATTCATTTGCAAAAAACAACCTCAACACAAAAATCAAAACAAGTTTTTTATTTATATCAACGTCAAGTACCGCAATTGATCTTCATTGATCATACAACAGCTAGTATCCATCAACCATTGACAATAAACGACAATAGAAGTGCCTTTTCTATAAATTGGATTCGAGGATTTAGTTTGGAGTTATTAAACCATCATTTAGGAAAAGATATTAACAATCATGTGAGTATAAAACAATAATGTAAATTTTATTTATTATTATTTTTTATTTAATTAAATCTTAATAATTTTTTTCTTAAATAATAGGTATCTCGCCTTTGTACTGCATGTTTAATGGATAAACTTGATACTATTTGTTTTCAATGTAATTTATTAGAAAAGAAACATTATCAAACAAAACAATTAAATTATGAAAAAATGAAAAATTTAACAAAAAATTTTATTTTTAAAAAATTAAATTCAGATAGTAGAATTAATATTTTTTAATAAAAATTAAATAAATAAAAATTAAAGTTGTATAAGAAAAAGTATTTATTAAAAATTCATTATTAGTCCTTAATTTTTTTTTGTAATTTTATTATTAAAACAATTTTAAAAATATTTTATTATTATTTTGAGAACAATTTATTTAATTTTTAAAAATTGTAAATTAAATTATTATTTTTTTTTTTTATTAAAATTGATAATTTAATTTATGAATATTTATCACTTTAAGTTTTTTTTAGTATTATTTTTAATTTTTTTTATAAAATTAAACTTATCAATATTAAAATTAATTTTTTTTTTTTTAGTATATCTGCATATTGATTTTATTTAATTTTTATTTTTTTTTTTTTTTAGTAAAATAGTTGTTTTTATAAAGTAATAAGTCTAAAAATAGATTTTCTAAATAAAAAATTAGTTTGTCAATTTTTTTTTTCATATTGTTCCAATTATACAAAAAAAAAACTAACTTAAATTACAAATTTTACTATCTAGAAAAAAAAATTCTATAGATTTAATTGGCAAAAAAAAAATGAATTGAAAGAATTTCAAATAAACTAAATAAAAAAATAATAATAATAAAATTAAGATTACAATTTATTAAAATTAAGATTTAAGCCTTGGATTTTGTTTGCTTGTTATTTTTTTTTATTTAATAAATTTTTGATTTTATTGTTTATTCATTTCTATTAAAATTGGTTTGATAAATTTTAGTCTAAAGAATTGAAATTCTAAAGCTGATTTGCTTATATTTTATAAACAAGTTTATCCAAAATACGACAAATCTTTAATCCAGTATAAAAAATAATTGAATCAATTGACATTAGATTCCTTTTAGTCTTAAGTGTGATTGGCGTATAATAAAAAAAAGGTAAATAATATAAATAAAAACTGTAATAATAATTATTTAATAATAATTAAAAAAAGTAGAAAAAACTTTTTAGTTAAGATGTTGTTAAAATTATGAAAAAGTTTTTAGACATTTTTATATTAAATTTATATGACTTATTTAACACTGATATACCAGAAAATCTACATTAAACATATTTATAATTATTTGTATAGTACATTTGTATTTATTGATGGCCCTAGCGGTACTATAGTTTTTTATGCTTAATTTTTGGTTTTTTTTTTATTTTGTTTTAATGTATAAACATTTGTTTCAATAAAGTTTACTAAAACTAAAAGCAAAGCATCTAAAAAAAATATTAAAAAAAAAAATTAAAAAAAATATTAAAAAAAAAAAATGATTAAAAAAAACTTCTTTTTTAATTATTAAATAAACTTACATTTTTAGTTAAGATTAGTTTTGTTCATTAAATAGGCATTTTATTAAGGCTAAAAACAAATTTGCTAAAATATTATACTATACAAATGCTGCTATTTTTGACATAAATTTAATTCAATTAATTATAATTACATTTAAATAGTTGTATCAATTAAAAATAATTTTATACTTTTATAATAAAATTTTATTAAAACATGTTAATATTCAATTTTAGTTTAACTTAAAATAATCAAAACTATTTATTTGAATATGTTCTTGTCATTTTCTATTTTTATGAATAAAATAATTTATTGATGAATATTTGAAAAAAATTTAAACAATCAATCTTTTTTGCATTTTTTTAGATATATTGTCTATCAAGATTACACCTGAATACACGCACACATTTATTTTAGATTTATTTATATATTTTTTTATTATTATAATTATTATTTTACATGTATTTACAAAGATTTTCTTTAATATTTATTTATATATATATGAATTTATACAATTTTATGTTTTTTCTTTCGATTAAATTTAATTATATTTTAGTTGTAGATGAAATTATAAAACATTTAAAAAAAATATTTAAAATTAAAATACAGATTTTTTTTAAAATAAAAAAAAAAAAATAAAATAAAATAAATGTTTAATTTAAATAAATTAGCTTTTTAAAAATATTTACAAAGATCATTGTTTAGTAATAAAAAAAAAATGCTAAGCATTATTTGTGTAAGCAATAATATAATAAATTTTTTAAGTTTTACATAAATATTATACATTCAATTAAATTTAAAAAATTGAATTATAATTTTGTTGAAAAACTAATTATTAATGTTCATAAAAAAAAGTAAGGATATTAAATAAAAAACTCAGGTAAAAATAAATTAAATATTTTAATTAAGTATTTTTATTTTAATCTTTTAATGATATAAATTCAAAATATTTATTATTTAAGGCACTAAATTTAGTAAAAAAAAAAATAACTTTTATTGTTAATTTAGTTTAATGATGAAATTAAATAATTATTAAATTTTTTATTTAAATAAATAATAAAACTTTATTTTAGTTTTTAACTTTATTAATAATAGCTTTTTAATAAATGTTGATTTATTTTTTTAATAATATGTAGATTGATTTGATTAGTTAATATTGTAAAAATATTTTATTAATGAATTAAACAAAATAAAAGATAAAAAAAATTATCCAAAAATTAGTTCTACAGGACTTATAATCTTAATGTACTAAAATTAACAAAACACTTGAATGATAACAATCATTAATCACTGTTCACCTATAATTTATTTTAATAAAAAAATTCAAACTTATTTGTTTTATATATTTTTCTCAAATATAATAAAATAATAAATATTTCTGAATAAAATTAAAGTTTGTCAATTTATTTGAAGTGTATGTTTCAAGTTGTTTCTAAACTGCAATTTTGACAAGTTACTGTATTTATCAAATCTACCTCTTTTTGTTGATCCAATATCATTTTAGACAAAAGCTAAATAAATCAAAATAAAATTTATTGGTTAAAATTTTTTTTGTAAAATAGCTCTATTTTTTAGCTAATAATTATTAGATATATATATATTTTTTCAATAATATTAAAACTATTTTACTTTAACTGATATATTTTAAAAATAAATATATTTTTATTTTTTAAATTAATAAAATTAAAAATTACCTGATCATTAAAATTACAATCCATACAAATTGAATTTAAAAGTCTGATATTGGCATCTACTTTAGTACAACTAGCATAACTATCTTCATATAAACGTAATCCAGTTTCTGTTTTAAAAGAAAAAAAAAGTGTTACTTAAAATTAAATTGAAAAATTTATAAATTAATAAATAAAAAAATAATCAAAAAATTAACAAAATTTACCATTTATATTATCGATATCATTGTGAACCATTATATCTATACAATTTACACTTGGTTTATTAAGTAATTGTTCATTACATTCTGTCAATGTATTTCTAGTTAAAAATATACAAATAAGCGTAAGTGTTAAATTTAAGATTTTAAAAAATTTTTAAATAAATTTTTGTTATTTTATGTTTAAACAATATTATAAAAAATATATTTAAATATTAAATTGATTTTTTTAATTAAAAATTGCATTTAAAAAAATTTTTTAAACTAAAAGTTTTTTAGTTTATTAACTAAAAGTTTTACATGTTAATGTCAAATTTAAATATTTGATACTAATATTAAATTATATTTTTTTACATACCTTTCCATTGTAAAATTGATTTGTTCTAGTTTTAAGCTATCTATTGTTTCCGTATCTAATAAATAAAACAGGTTATAAAATATTAAAAAAAAATTAGTAATTCAAAAATTTAAATTAAAATTATGTGATTTGAATTTGTGATTAAAAAAAAAATGAATAAAAATATGGTAAAAATTAAACTATTTTTAAATAAATAAAAAAAAAATAAAATAAAATAAAAAAAGCAAATTTATTAAGATTTAATCAAATTTGATTCAATAATTTTTTTTTGTCATAAATTATGAATTTTAGTTAGATGAAACAAAAACAGATAAAACAAATATGCATCCACATGGAATTCATTTGGTTTAAATTTCAAAATTTAACTTCAACACAATGCTTAATGATTAATTAGATTAATTTGTGTAAAGTTAAATTTGTTTAAAATAGTGAAAAAGTGTAATTGATTGTGAAAAACCGTACAAGCTTAAATTAATCTAGTATGAAAATTCATTGAAAAAGCAAATTGTGTCCAGTATCATAGACAAAATTGTTTATATATTTAGTTTAGCAGCTGTTTTTAGACAAAATCTAGAGCACCTGTCAATTGATCCAATTATTCAAAAAAATCATTTTTTATTTAATTTAAATTTTTATCAAATTTTTTATTTTGTAAAATATAATAAAAAAAAAACAATTTAAAGAAAAATTAAATTATAGATGATAATTTTTAATAAAGAAATTTTTTAAAAATTAATTATAATATTTTATTAAAATTTTTAATTCTTTAATATATTATGCAAAAAAAAACAATTATATAAACTAATTTATTTAAATTTTAATCAAAAACATTATATTACAAAGAACTAGTTGGCTTGAGGAGTAAATTAAAGTAAAAAAAAAAATTTAAATTAGCACTAAAGTTGTTTTTTTTTAATAAATATTCTATATTATTATTAAAATATTTTTTTTCATATTTTTAAAAAATTTTATACAATTCTTTAAAAGATCTAAATAAATGCTTTAAGTTTTATCACTTATTTTAAAATTGAAATGTTATTAATTTGTTATTAAAAAATTTACGTTTTCAAGTAATTTTAATTTATTTTTATATTTATTTATACATAAGTATGCATTCTTAAGTGCAAATTTTATAAAAATTTACCCCTTTGTTTTAAAAACTTTTGCTTTGTAAAACAAGGTATACCTCCCAGTAAATTATTATTTAACTTAATATTTTTGTTTATTTTAATGTTTTTTAGGTTTTATTTTTTGAAATTACATGTGTGGTTTTAGTTACTTTTGAAATTTATAATACTATATAATACTTTTATGTTAATCTGTATTTTTATTTTATTTTAATGTAGTAGATTTCATTTAAGCCTAAGCCACTTTTAGACATAAAAAAAAAAAAAAAATAATATTTAATAATTATTTTATTAAAAAAAAAATTTATTTGATGTATTTTAAAATTTAATTTTTTTATAGACTTTTAAATCAAAAAATTTATAATTTAATATTTTTATTTTAACAATTTTTTTTAAAACAAAGTTTATTTTTTTAAAAAAAAATTTATATATTTTTTATATTAATAGCTACTTAGTTTTTAAATATAGATAATAATATAAATTATAAATTTTTTTTGCATTTAGTTTACAAAAAAAAAAATAAATAAGAAAATTTGACTCACCTTTAACTAGGTGTTTTTGTTTGCGTGTTGAGCGAATGCGACATAGTAGAATTAATAAAAAAGTGATTATAATGACTATGAATATAAGACAACAGATGATCAAAGTAGGCTTTACAATAAACATCACTGTTTGTTCATCTAAATATAGATAAAGAAAAGTAAAAATAAAAAAAAATAAAGTAACTTTTTAATAAGAAAAAAAATAAAAATGTAAAATTTACAATTTTTTTTTCGTAAATAAAAATACATGTAAAAATATAAAAATTTTAAAAACAAAAATTTAAGAACAAAAAAAATACCTTTTTCATTAAAAAATAAAAATTTACAAAAATAAAGATTTACATTTTAAAGAAGAGAAGTATTAAAGTATAAGTAACTAAAATATAAATTTAAACATTTACATTGATTTGGATTTTATATTATAAAAGAATTAAAATTAGTTAATATGAATAATTGAAAAATAAAAAATAATTCAACATTAAAATTTAACGCTGATTAAAAAAAAAATTACTTTAAAAAAATGAAGTCTTATTTGATCAATTGCTTAGACGGTATTGGTTAAATATTAGATTTTGTGTTTAGACACCGGAACTGATAAGAAAGTTTGTTCAGACAAGCAAATCTACAAAAAGGAAGCTGTAGTTGATCAAAATGCCAATCATTCAATTGTATCAAAAGTCCGTCAATACAAAAATGATATTTTGTTTGATCATGTTTAATTTTGAATGGTTAGTGTAAATGTGACAAACTAGTTGGATGTCAAAACAGTTTAATCTAAAGTCAATATAAGAAAAATCTTGATGTAAAGTGCCATCAATGTTGATCATATTTTGCATTTTGTTTACTACAATAAAAGGCGATTTCAAAAAAAATTATTTGCTTTCGTTTGCGGTCAAATGTTTTGCAATAAAAATAAAAAATAGAAAATTTTAATGTGGTCTTATATTTTAAGTACATTCAACAGGATCAAAATCAAAAATGCAAATTTAATTTTGATAATGAATTATGTATGTATTTAACTCATCTTTTATTTCATAATAATTTGTTACTTTATATAATTTATTGTATATTACTCATATATTTACAATTCAATAACTTTATGTCTTATTTATTATTGATAATAATACTATTCTTTTGATTTCAAGTAAATAATCTTTTTTTAATTAATTTTGGTTTTTAATTTAACAAATTGTATATTTTATATTTACCTGCTCTCCATTTGGAAGCGGTTAAAGTATTAACTTCAAGAGAAACTTTTTCACTGTTGCCTTTCCAATTGCTGGCATATATCAGTAAAGTAAGCTCATGGGCAGCAGGAAGTTCAGTTAGAATAAATCTTGGACCAACTGTGGATTTTTGAGAAGTAAGTAAACGCATTGAGCCACTTTTATAAACATCCATATGATACGTGACTAGATTTTGATTTACTGTAAATTCAGTTGATCCTATTGAAGATGATAAAGATGAAGACAAACTTTGTGTTGGACAAACATGATCCGGTTCATCACAAGCACAATTTACTTCTAGAATATTTCCTGTGGTGTTAAGAATATTACATTGCACTAATGGGGGCGGAACCGAAGCAGCTTTTAAATGAAACTGACATGGTTGTCTTTGTAGCCCAACACTATTAGAAGCCCAACAGATTACAGATATTTGGCTGCTGTTAGTTAGAGAAAGGTTGATTTGTTGTTGATTAAAATATTGGTTAGAAAAAATTGTTTGACGATTAAACATTTGAACACTATTAGGTCTTTCAGAATCATCTGTGATTAGTTCCCAACTGATTCTAACATCGCTAGGATTTGAGTTTACATCACAGGTTAAATTAACTGATTCTCCATTGTCTAAAATATATAATAAATCGTTTTGCACGCATTCAGGTGGGTCTATAGAATAAAAAAAAAATAATTAAGATAAATGTTTTGAATTAGGCAAATAACAAATTTTAGTTCTAATTGGATTATTAAATTAAAAATTTAATAAAAATTTTAAATTAATTAGATTTACTTAAATTTATTTTAATTTTTTTTACTTATTTTTTTTATTTATTTTTTTTTTTTACTTTAAACTACTTACATTTAATGTCCAAAGTAACTGATTCACTATGTTGAAAGCCTAAATCATTAGATGCTACACATTGATATAATCCATTATGAGTTCGATCTGCCGCTTGAATGCTCATTAAGAAATTTACTTTTTGTTCACTTTTAAAGCTTATTCTTTGTAATGAACTTTGAATAGCTGGATGTCCATTATATAACCAACTGATCTCATTAACAGGTGGATTTGCCTAAAAAAAAAAATATCAAAATTTGATTAAACTTATTCTAAGCTTATCGTTTTAAAAGTTTTCTAGGATTATTTTTTTGTCTTATAAACAAGATCAACAAAAATAATAAATTAAATCATTTAAATAAATCATTATTTATATATATAAAAAAATAATGTTTTTTTTTTTTTGTTTTATCATCTATAATGTAAATTTTCTTTAAATAAAGTTAATTTTTTTTTTTAAATATTTTAAATCAAAAAACATTAAAAAAGATTTTAAAGTGTTGATTTTTTAAAAACGCGACTTTTATATAAAATTTTTTTTTTTGAATAATTTGTATTTATTAGAAAAAATAGTTTTTACAGTTGATTAAATGACTATGAACAAAAAAATAAAAATAAAAAATATACAAAATTTAATATATAACTATAAAAATCAAAAGATGTAAAATAAATGTAAAACTTATTTTGTTTTGTTATTGCTTTTATGACTAAATATATTTCAAGATCGGCTAAATAAATCAAAATATAATTTTTTATTGACATTCAAATATTTGATGCAAATTTGTTGTTCATTAACAGAAAATAAATAATAATAAAATCAAACTAAAATATGCTTAAGGCTATTATTCTGTTGTTTTTTTTCTAAAACTATTTTAATTTTATACATTAAATCCTTTCGATTTTCTAAATAAATTTAATTTTATACATTTATTTAATATAAATATATTTTTAGAATAAAAATTATTAATTTTTTATAATTATTATTGTTTTAATAATTATTATTTTTAAAAATTATTTTTGAATTTAAAATTAAACTTACCTGAACATTACACTCAAAAAATATATCAATGCCTTCAACTAATATTTGATTATGAGCGGAAGCTCCCATTACTAATGAAACAATTGGTTTAACTAGACAAAAAAAAAAATTTAATTAAGTTTTTTAATTTTTGTATTAATAAAAATTTTTATCTAAATTATTTTTTTTTTTTAAATTATTTGAAAAAAAAAAGTATTTATATTAATTAATTCACATTATATAAACTAATGAAAAAATAAATATTTAAGAAATATACATAAAATACCAAATTTTTTTTTTTAATTTAAAATAAAATCAATAAATAAATCTAATTTATTTTTTATTAATTATTTTGAAAATAAAATAAGTATAAATTTATTTTAATGCTATAATAATTTTTAAAATTTTTTAAAGATTTATCATTATTTATTTATTATTAAGATTTATATTTTTAAATTAAATTTATTTTCATTAATTTAATTTTTTGTAAATAAAAAATATACTATTGTCCAACACAAATTTAACTAAATAATTAATTTTAAATTAAATATTTACAATAAATTAATTTTCATTAATAAAAATTAATTATTTAAAAAAAAAAATTAATTCAAACAATTAGTTAAATGTAAACAAAAATTTAAATAAAAACAATATAATAAGATAAAAAAAATTTTAAATTAAAAAAAAAAATAATCAAATAAATGAAAATTAGCATTAATATGTGCTACTAAAATAACTAGTATTTATGTTTTTATTTAAAAATAATATAATTAAAATTATTATAAATCTAAATGAATCGTATAAAAAAAGATTCTAATTTTATTGAATGTTGTTTTAATTTTACTAATTAGTTACTAGGTTTTTTTTATATCATTATTAAATTATTATTTACGTTAATTTCAAAATCACTTACAATTTTAACTTGTAAAAGAATTTGAAATTTTTAATATTATTACATTTTTTATTATTTTCATTTATTTTGATATTTATTATTTTTTTAAGTGCGGTATATTTAAAAACAATTATTAAATAAAAAACGCATTATAGATTAAATAGAAAAATAATAAAATTTTATACATGTTTTGTTAATTTTTGTTTTTATTTATTTTTTATTATTTTTGTTTTACTTAAGTTAAATTTAGTAAATTTTCATTATTTTTTTTTTTTTAAATTCATCGTTTGAAAATACTATTTAAACTTAAGCTAGATTACGAGTAGTACAAAATGAAAAAATCAATTAAAAAATACTTACATAAAATATTGAATGTAATAGTATGAGAAAGTGAATAAGATGCTAACTGCTGCATACTAGCTACACATTTCAATTGTTTTCCATGATCATCACTACTAGCTCTGAATTGTAAAAGTTCACCATCAGCTAACTTTATAAACAATTGTTCAGCAGCATGTGTCGGAAGTCGTCTTAGTTTATCTTCTGTGACTGTACTCTTCCACCAACTGAGTAAAGGTTCCGGTTTGGCTCCAAGTGCTTTACAGCTAAAAGTGCGCAATTCACCTGAGCTTATTGGCTCTAACAATTCCGGACGAACTTGTAAAGCCCTTGGTTTTACTATGTTTTATCATGTTAAATAAACAAAACAAATTAAAAGATAAAAGTATACAAATTTAAAAATAAAAATATAAAGATTTGAAAAATGAGAATCATATTAAAAAAATGCATAATTGGCCAGCAAAATATCACAAAAAAAATTAAGTTAGAAAATCTTATATTTTATAAAAAAAAATTTTAGCAGCATATACTCAATTACAATGAAATAATGTAGTTTTGATTTGAAAACGGAAATATGCAAAAGATAAGAAGCAAGCCGAGCATATAAGCACCGTTATGTTAGTCCACAAACATTATAAGCAAACTTTTCAACTATGTATAATTTTAAATCAGATAAATCTAATTACTCTTTGCTTTACTAAAGTCTAAATATGTTGCAAATTTAAAAAAAAAACAAACAATAAAAATAGAAATAATGTATATGATTTAAAATGAATAGTAATGCCAAGCAAAAGCAATTCAAGATCAATTTTTTTAAAAAGCACAACAATTCTTAAAAGAACACATAAAAAGCTTAACAAAAAAATATTTGTAATATACTTTTTTTAAAAAAGACAATAATCAAAACAAAAATGATGTAGAAGTCAGTTTATAACTAATTCACTGAAATATGCAAACCAAGTTATCACGTTCAGTGTCAATAAAACTATTTTTTTACTATAAAAATATGTTAAAATATTTTAAATTGTACATATTTTAGAAAAAAATATATACTAAATATTGTTTAAGTTCTATTTATAGTTTAAATTTATACATTTGAAAGATTATTTTAAAATGTTTTACAATTTTTTTTAATTCTTTAAAAACTAAATATTAATAATAAAAAAATTAATTTTTGTGCAAGAAAATAAATTTTTATAAAACTTTGATTATTTTTTTTAGCAAAATAATTTGAAAAATCTAAATTTATTATTTAATTTTTATATTTTAAATTAAAATAAATAATTTAGCAATTTAATAAAATTGTTAATAAATTAAATGTCAAAATTCAAATGGCTTTAAATATGTTTTAGAAAAAACAATAAATGTAAAAATAAAAGTTAAAAAAAGGTAACAATAAAATTATGTGAGCTTAATGATTCATTTAAGTAATAAAGTGTAAGAAAAATATTTTTACTATTTTTTTTTTTAAATTACAATATACACTAGCAATTAATAAAACTATTAATAAAAATTTCTAATTTCCGTTTCTTATTAGTATTTCGATTGTCGATGTATGTGTGTAAAAATAAGTAGAAATAAAAAATAAATACAATTGGTTTATTGTACTTACAATTAAGGTCGATGGTAAATGAAAGACGCAAAGGTTTCTCATTAGTTGGACTACTTGCTTCACATGTCAATTCAGCGCCAAACAATGATCTTGATAATAAAATGGACAATGAACTAGCCACACCTCCTAAAACAGGTGTGATCGCACTGGACGGCAATGGACGATTGTGATGATACCAAACTACAGTGGGGGCAGGATTGCCTAGAAAATAAATATATAATTTAATTGAAAAAGTTTAAACATAAAATCATAAATTTTTAAACTCAAAAAAAAAACTTTTTTGGTTAATAAACCTAAATAATTACATTACTTTAAATAATTTAAATTTGATAATGTTTAATTAAACATTAAATTACATAATTTAATCAATTAAAAAAATTTACTTATTTATAAAAAAATGCTTTTGATAAATTGTATTTTTTTTTTTTTTTATTAATTAATTACTTGTTAAAATAAAAGTTTTAGCAAGCTAACTAGATTTTTGATTAAAAAATTTATTTAAATAAAAAAATAAAATTAACTTTTTTATTAAAAAAATTATAAAATTTAAAATACCATATTAGCTAATTAAATTATATTTTTTCATGTTTGAAAAAAAAATTATTATAGTGTAAAAAAGTAGTAAATCTAATTTTATCAAATAAATAAGTGTTATAAATTTAAAAATTCATTATTATAGATTTATTATAAAAAAATAATTATAAATAAAAAGTTATTTGAAGGTAAAATCAACTTAAATTTCTAAAACCATTTGATTTTATTTTTAATCAATTGAATCATATATTAATCAAAATAACAAATTATTTTCTAAAAAATAACCATTTTAAACAAAAAAAAAAATGAAAAATTATAATTTACGTTTGACCTAATTTACATTGGTATACCACTAATTAAATTATTTTAGTGACCTTTTAATTAATAGTGTAACTATTTTTATTGAAATACTATTTTGAACTTTTATTAAATATAAAAAATTGTTTTTTTAAAGTTCCTCAAATTTTAAAAAAATAGATTAAAAAGTAAAAATAATATATTTATTAAACAATAATCTATAAAAAATCTATAAAAAATCTATAAAAAAAATTTTAGATTTAAATTAGCTTAAATTTAATCAATATTGTAGTATCAATGTGCTATATACTACAAATATTAAAGAGTTAAAATTATATTAATTAAGGCTTTTTATGTAAATAATGTGACAGTAAATTATATTACAATTATTTATGTAAATGATTAAATTAAAAAAAAAGAAAAGTTATTTATTTTATGCCATTGTTTAAGCTATCTTAAATTTTTATTTCAACAATAAAGATTAGTTTGGATTTACAAACGCTTGCAATTAAATGTAATAAGATCACAAATTGAATGAAATAACAAACTGAAAGCACGACTTACCACCGTATGCTATACAAGTGAAATTTTGTGTAGAATCTTGATCATATGGACCGGCCACTTGCTCTAGTTTGTGTCCAGCATCATCTAATATTTCCACACGATTTACAGGCACTGAAAACGTAAGTTTATGAAAAACAGATAAAAAATAGATAAATAATGAAAATTTAAAAGAAATAATTTTTCAAAATTTTTAAATAAAATTTGAAATTTGTGTAAATAATTTTAAACAAACAAGAAAAAAAAAGTTTAAATCTCATTTGAATAAAATTAAAACTAATTATAAAAGATATACAACCTTGATAAAAAACTAAAAATTTAAAAAAAAATTAAATCTGCGTATGAATATAAAAGATTTAAAGTGTTAAAAAATAATAAATTTTAAATTATTATAGTTTTAAAAAAAATTAATATATAATCAATAACAAAATATAATAATATACCCTAATAAAATTTTTTTTATATTTTGGTATTATATAGTTTATTGTAATTGTACACTCATAAATTAACAAAAATTTTGAATTTATAATAACTTATTTTAAAAAATGTATATTTAAAATTTAAATTAAAAAAATTTTCAAATTAGATTTTTTATTTTTAAAATTTTGTTTTAAATATATTTGAATAATAAAATATAAAAAATACCTGTAACATCCAATTGCATTAAACGATTAACAGTTCTTGAATGCTTAAAATCTGTTCTGCATCTATATACTCCAGCATCATCAGCTGTCAGATGTTTTATATACATGTAGGATAAAGGACTAGATAACTGAAATTCAAGTCGTCTGGGTGAAAGTAAAACTGTGTTGGCATCTTGAAGTTGATCTCCATAGTAAAAACTAGCAGCACTTAAATTTGAACTTGATCTACTATCCAAAGTGTATAATGGTTGAACGCTTTCATTGCGATAAAAAAGTAACAATAAAAGAGAATCACCTGCCACAGGTGGAGTAATATTACAAGGCAAAGCTACTGATTGACCTAGCATTGCAACTTGTGGTTGATCTAAATAAAAAAAAGAAAATAAGTTTAATATAAAATTTTTATAAATTTTTAATATAAAAAAATAATTTAAAAAAAAAATAAAATATAACAAAAAATATATTTTTTTAAAAAACTTATTCAAATTATATTATAAATTTTCAAAATATATTTAAATATGAAATAATATTAAGTTTAAAAAAAAAAAATATGTATTAAAAATTATAAATATAAGAAAACCAAATTATTGTGTTTCATTTATATACAAAAAATTATATTATAATTTTGTGATAAAATTAATATTAAATTTTTAAAAATATATATATAATTTGAATATTGTTTTAATAAATTGATTAGACTAAGTTTTTTTTTAATAAGTCAATTTATAAAAAAAAATAATAAAAAAATTAATTTCAATTTTCAAAGTTTTTTTGAAATGTCAATAATTTTTTTTTTAATAATTTTATTTTTTAATTTCTATTTGATTATTTAAGTTTATTCGTTTTTCATTATTTCCGCTATTTTAAGAATAACAAATTTGCTATTGTTTGCTTAATAATTTAATTCATGATTTTGCATAATCTTTTTTTAGTTTATAATCTTTCTTGCTTGAAAAATTAATGTAAATTAGTTTTAAGAATAATAAAATTTAAATTATTTAAATTTGATTTGAGTTTAAAATTAACTTATACTTTAATTTATTATTTGTTTTAAAATTAATAAAATAATTGATAATTTATTAAAAACTAATCATTTTTCAAATCTATATAAAAACAATTAATCATTTTTAATTTGTAATACAAATCAAAAACTTATTAACTATTTTAATAATAGTATAAAAACTTGTTGACTACCAGTATTAATTTTCTAAGTGTTTATTTTTATTTAATTCGTTATCTTATTTGTATTAATTTATTTATTTAAGCTAGTTAACGTCAACTTCAATTAAATTTTTGACAATAAAAAAATAACATAATCTTGTAAATATACTTTTGTTAAAACATTTTTTAATTTTCAAAAAATATTTATATATTTATCAAAATGTGAAATATATTTTTTCTTATTTTTAATATATTTTAAATTAATTTTTTAAAGTTTTAATATAAAAATTAAAAACTAATTTTTTCTTATCTTAAAAAAACTAGTTGACACTTTAATTTTATGTAAAAAAAGTTATAAGAAATTTTTTTTTTAGATTTTGCTGGTCAAACAAAATGTTAAAAATAATAACAAAAAAAAAAATAAGAAATAAAAATTTTATTTGAAGAAATCCAAATGTAAGCTCAAAATAGAAAAGGTCCAAAAGTCTAACTAAAATAAAGCAAATAAAGTCAATTGAATAAACAAAATTTTTTATTATTACATAAAACAATGAAGATCAGCAATATGGTGTAAATAAAAAAGTTTTTATTTCAAACAAATACAATATTCATTTTGTTAAATTGGCTAATATACAAACTAAAAAGTTATAAAAAAACAACATTTTTTTAAATGAGTATATAAGAATTAAGCTAAAAAAAATCATTTTGTTTATAAATTTATACAATTTTAATAAAAAAAAAAAAATAAATTGAAATAAAATATATTATTAAATTTAAAACTATGCCAAAATTTAAAAAAAAAATGAAAAAAATTATAAACTAAAACAAATTTTGAATTATCTTATTAATTTTTTTTTATACAATTATTTTTAAAAATAAAAAAAAATTATGAAATAATGATAATGATGATTATTGTGATAATAATGGTAAAAATTGTTATAATCAATTATTTATAATGTAATTTTTTGATTTTTATTGATTTTATTCAAAATAATTTTCAATATGAAGTTATAAAAACTTTAGTTTAATATGTAATTAATATGTTGTATCACATTAGTTTTTCTATAAATTACATCAAATAAAAATGAAAAAATATATATATAAAAAAAAAAGAATTTAATTTAACTTAAATATTAAATAATTGACAAATATAAAAATATTAAAAGGTACATATTGACTAATATGTTCACAATAGTCTTTATGTCTAATAATATCATTATTAGAAGTATTATTTTATTTTATTTATGATAAGTTTTTTAGTTTATGATTTTTTAATATAATATAAAATTCAAAGTTTTAGTGTATTATTATGATTTTACTAATTTTAAAAGAAACTAACTGATCCAGATCAAACATAAAAAAATAAAATATAAAATATAGTTAATACAGTAAAATATATTTTTGTTGAGTAAATAACAATAAGTTACTATTATATTTTATTAAAACACTTGTTCATTCGTTTTAGCACTTTTAAAAAATTTTTTGTGTTTGACTATCGTGCTTTGGCTGTAAATGATGCAATTTAAAAGTTTATTTTTCAATTATATACCTAAGCTCAATTAAAAGTGAGTGGTCAAAACAGTTTACTTTGTCTATTTAGCTCATGTATCATCACACGAAGCGTAAAACTTAATATAAAACATACAATTTTTTTAATTTCATTGCAAAATTAGTATTACTGCAATGTTTTTACGATTGGGAACAACAGATATAATCAAAAACAGTAAAAATGAAAAAAATAACAAGACGAAAAGACAAAAAAAAAAAGATTTGCTTGATCACCAATCATTAGAAAATTCATCCACTTTTACCATTGGCAAATACTAGTTCTGTAGCTAGATGTTTAAGTTTCTTAGCGCGTGAAACACGCAAGAAAATTGAGTAAAAATGATAGTAAAGAAATAGGGTGTGTTTAAAAACTATTAAAAAATAGCCTGTTTTAGTTTGAAAAATAGTTAGCATTCCAGTTAAGACCAAAATCAGCAAAATGAAAAAATAAGTACTGATTGAATAAAAAGAAACCAGTTGAAAAAGTAGCAAAATTAAACGTTTCAAAAATAGATGCAAGTGTCTCAGAAAATTGTTTGTATTTTATACACAGTTTAGTAACAGTATTTGTTCATTAAAATTTATCATTTTCTTATTTGTTTTCTTTAATTTTTGCATGCTTCTTTGTGTTTTTCCACCAATTTTCTCCTTTGCCACCCATAATGTTTGCCAATCGTCCCAAATCTAAAACAAGCCATATAATATACACGTATTTTGTAATGCAATTGCAGGCGTGACAGATACAGACTTTAGTAGAACGTGAGCCGCCTTGCACTAGTCCATCATAGGTTTAGATAATTATCAGACTAGTTTTTCAAAAATGCACTGGCCATTGGCAAAAAACGTAAGCAACCAAGAAGCAAACCATTGAACACGTTTTTTGCATCTTGCAATGTTGAATTAAAAATGTGAAAAATTTATCCATTTTTATACATTATAAACTAAAAAACATATATGTAGTATGTTTATTTTTAAAATAAGCAACTCTATTTAAAAATGATGCAAACTCAAATGCATAAAATGAAAATAAATGAATATTAAGTTGAAAAAATGAAAATTTACTCATTGAAAAACGGCTTGAATAATAATGATTGAAAAGAGTTTGATACAAACTTACTATTCACCATGGTTAGACTTAAATTAGTTTTGCATACAAATTTCTTATTTTGAAAAAAAATTTTAAATTTGGCCAAACTAAACCACTCTTTAAGTGCAAAAGTTATAAATAAAATTTTAGGTAAAGAAATATAACTGAAAAACAAAATTTTAAATTATAGATTAAATTTAAATTAAATTTTAATTTAAATCAAAATTAAATTAAATTTTTTTTTTTGATCAAATTAAATTTTAATCAAAAATTAAATTTGTCTTTAAATTTACCATCATATTTTAAATAAAATTTAAGTCTAAATTTAAAAATTAAATTAAAGATCAAATTTCGTTTATCAATTGTCATAATATGACAAAAAAATTTTAACATATTCAGTTTGTTTTAACTATTGATAACATAATAGATTTGTATAATAGACGAGTATTTTTAGGTATAAACTAATATATATTATTTTGAAATAAAAATATTTATCCTTATCATGTTTAATGTCGATAGCTATCAACTTTTAATAAAGTTTATTTTAAAAAAATTTAATTTAAAAAAACACATTGGCTTTAGCTCAATTCAATTTTTCATTGATTTAAAAATTATAATTTTTTTTTACCTAAAATTTAATTTATATTTTTAATAAAATTAATTATTTGAATCATAAGTTAAAAAAAAATATTTTTTATTAAAATTATGTTATATTTTTTAAAAATAAAAATATTAAATAACATAAAAAATAATAAATGAATGTCTAACAAAATATCTTATTTTTTAGTTAAAATTTCTTATACTTTTAATAAATTAGTAGCAGTTTATAATATAAATAGATAAGAAAAAAAAATAAAATGTAAGGAATGCTATATTTAAAATAAAATTTGTTAGTATCAATAAATTAAAAACAACTAGTTACTACGTTTTATTCTTAATTATTTATTTAGAATAATTTAATAAAATAGTGAAATTTGTTTCTTAAGTTGAACTCAAAATAGGTAAACAAAGGATTACTTGTCAGTTTAGTAATTTATAATCAACATGATCAATAATTGTATACACCTGGTGACAGTTAAAGTTTGAAAATAAAACTCATCTATTTTTTTTACTTGCAGCTCAGTTATAAGATAAGTTAGAAAGAGAGGGTAAAAAAAAATAAATTTAGAGGTATGTGTAAAAATAAATACCTAAAAATAATCTATTTTGGGTGTTTGTTAATCTATAGTTGATTACTTTAGCTTAAACAACAAATGCAAAAATAAGATTTATTTTAAAAACTAAATTATAAAAGAAAAAATTACTGTTTTTAAATCTATTCTTGATATGAATAAAAATATTGGAAAAAAATAAAATATGAAAAATAAGAAAAAAGTCAAAAAAAAAAATAAGCTGACAATTTAAAAAAAAAAAACAGATCAAAATCAAAAACCGATTTAAAAAAAAAATTAAGTTTAAATCAAAAACGATTGAGAAACAAAAATTTAAATTTAAAAATTTTAATAGTAGTTGATTTGAAGCAAATACGAGCAATTCAAAAACATTTATTTAGGACATGACTGTTGTATTTGACTAGCTTGTCTCTGAGATTTTGCTTCTTTTCCGTTTATTTTCGTGATTGTTTTGCGGTGATGTTGTTAGAATGTGTGCAAGCAACACAATTATGGTCATCATTATAATAATGTTAAACAGCTTTTTAGTTTAATTTTAAGAAAAAAAATTAAAAAAAAAGATAATCGGAAATTGTTCTTTACAAAATTTTTATCCGACCCAATAATTTGCGTTATTGTAACGAAACTTGGTAAAAAGCAAAAAATTAACAATATTCAAATAAAAACAATTTAAACACGCATATAAATAGCAATAAAATAAGTAAAAACACGTTTTTTTAACTAATGTTCAGATGTTAATTGATCGAAAACATTAGATCAAGACAAAATTTGTATTGAACATTGTAAGTAAAAACAATGATCTGGTTTTGAATTTTATATTTTAATTGTACCTGTCTATGTTATTACCGTATGTTTGCTGTTAAAATAAGATTACTTTAAAAATCTTACTTTTTTTTTGTTGAATCAATGTTTAAAAATAATTAATGTCTATTTTAACATTAAACATCGATTTAAACAACGAACTTGAACGAGTTTAATTGAATAAATTAGAAAATGAAAAAAAAATAGAAAAAAAGTTAAAAAAAATATGTTAAGATATTATTACAATAAAAAAAAAACAGAATTTCAATGAAAACTAAAAGAACAAGTAAAACACAATATTAAATGAATAAATAGATTAATTATTTTAGATTATAATTAAATGAAATAATATTATTGATATTAAAATTAATTTAAAATTAAAAAAAATAATTTGAAAAATGAAATAAATGTTAGGTGGTGCAATAAAATAAAAATTAATTAATAAGTTATTCATCAAAAATTACATAAAATTATAATAAAAAAATTAATAAATTAAATAAATAATTAGATTATTTTTTATTATATTTTTAAAAACAAAAAATAATATATATATCCAATTATAAAAAATTTATTAAAAATATATTGTCTGTAAATAAATTAAAAAAAAAAAAAACACAATAATAATTAATATATTTTTTAAAATTAAATAACTTTATTTAAAGTTATAAATGTTAAGCAAGAAAAACAAATTTGTTAAGAATATTCAATAATTTTTGACCAAATAATAACAAACAAAATTTAGACTAATGACTAACTCAGCAGCTTTTAGTCGGTTGATTAATTTATCCATAAAAAGGAAAATATAAAAAAAAACAAATTGAAAAAAGCAAGTTCTTAAAATGTATAATAAAAGTAAAATAACAAATAAGACTAAAAATGCAAAGTTTGGATATTATAAAAAAACTAGAAAAAAAAAATTAAAATAATAGACGCAAGCAATAAACCTTAATGAAAATATGTTAAGTAAAGTGGACGTTTTTAAACAAAAATAAAAATTATTTTACAAAATTATTTATTTATTTTTACAAAAATTCAAATAACTTTAATAATTGTCATTTTATATATTTTAGTTTATTTTGCACCTATTATTTTTTTAAGATTAATTTAACTTAAAATCAGTTTTGAATCTAGATAATCCATTGGCTTAACACCAACTAAATATAACTGAATAGATGTTATTTTTATTAAACTAAATAGTTTGAAAACGAACAAAATTATTTTATGTCGGAAAAACAATTTAAAATTAACTGCTCACATTAATTTTGACGTTTTTTTTTATTCTTTTTCTATTTAATTAAATTGCACATTATTATCATATGGTTAAGTAAAAAAAAAAATTTCTTAGAACAGGGTTGACCACAGACTGAACGCTACAAATCAGACTTTTTGCATGCAAAAAATAAAATATAAAATACAAAAGATGAAATAAAAAAAATCAAATAATATACACAAATAAAAACTAAAATGAGTAGTTAAATTGAAATAATGTTTAGTGACTAGTAAAATTTTCCGAAAAACAAACTGATGGCAGGAAGTGGTCAACTAAAGCCCACTAGTGATTATCACTGTAAATAAACGTTTACAATATTTGCGTTAGATATAAGTTTTGATTTGGTTAAATTTTTTTTTTCATTTTTACAAAAAAGAATTATAAAAATATAATCAAAAAAAAAATAAGGTGCTAAAAGTTTTATTTAAAATTTTAGCATCAAACATTAATAAATGAACAATTATATTGAAAAGCAAAAAAAAATATATTTTTGCATGTATTCATTGTAAACAGTAAAATGTTGAACAAATCGCAATTAAGAAATTGACAAAAATTAAATTAAAAATATTCATTTTTTCTTGCCTTATCTTATTATTTTGCAAACAAATTTTTATTAATCAAAAACATATTCACCAGAAAAATTTAGAAAAAAAAAACTTGATTTTGAACTTATTTTTGTTAACCGCATTAAAAACATTCAATTCAACCAAAACGATCGGTTCAGCTAAAACGGTTGTTGTTAGAGTAATTATTTTTCATAATTACAGACCGTTTATCAATTAATTAGTCGTCAAATTAATACTTTCCACAATTCGCGTGCGTAACGTGCATTTAAGCTGACGGTGAAATAAATGGTATTCAGTTGACTGAGCTTATGGTGTTTGTCTGAATTAATCTGTCAAGCGTTTGTATAGCTTAAATTGTGTTCATTTTTTGCTTTTCTTGTTTTTAAAAAAAAAAAGATAAACTTGGTAAATCATATAAAACTATTTTAAGTTAAAATTTAAAGTTGAACCTTACTAAAGAGAATATTTATATATCAGTTTTAAATCAAAAAAATGTAAATATTAAAAATACTAAAACAATTAATTAATAAAAAAATAAATTAATAAACCAAAATCAAAAACTAAATAAAATAATAGCGAAGTAGTAAAAAAGATATGCATGTCTAGATAAATATTAAACTAGTATTTTTATTGATAGAAAAATTGAATTTCTTATTTAATTTTTTTTTTTTGAAAATTTAATTATTTTTAAATATCATTTTAAATAAAAGGATTTGAAATTATTTTAGTATTATTATGATAAACAGTAAATGAGATTTCTTTATCTGACATATGCGTGCCGAATTTTTTTCATTGCTGATTTAATTATATTAATATTTATTAATTGTGAAAATATGGTGTAATAAAAAATCTATTAATAAAATATCTATATATCAAAATAATATGTAATAAATATAATAGTAAAAAAAAGAAATCAACAAAAGTTGTTAATCGAATATAAGATGCAAAGTGATGTGATTTAATTTTTGTTGTTGATGTTGAAAAAATACAGAAAAAACAAGCTTATTGTATTTTTTTAGTATTGAGTTTAATTGCATTAATTTATCATTTAGAATTTAATAATTTTTGGTTTAATGTTTAAGTTTGATTTTTGAAATAGTGCAATAACTAAAACATTAAATTAATTGACACAATTATTGTCGGATTCATGACAAGTTATTTTACATATTTAAGTGCCAACCATATTATTAGATACATAAGAAATTAGTATTTGATTAGTATGAATAAACAAGTACATAAGCACGTGTAAATGGTATTTCATAGTTAAAAAAATCAGTAATAAGTTTTTGTGTTTTTTAATATAGTAACTTAAAGCGTACATGTTTATTTGATAGTAGTAAATTAGCCATATTTAATACCAAAAAAAATTTAGCGTTCAAATCTTTAAGTCGATTTAGATCAAGTGGCGCAAGCAAAATTTAGATAAAAAAATCTGAAAAATTAAACAGAAAAGAAAGGAAAATACATTAAAAGTGAAAAGAGTGATGATGAACTTTAAACGGAAACAGACAAAAGTTAAATCATCTTTCTTTTTAGTTTATGTTATCTTCAGTTTTGGCCATAAGACAGTGTAACTGCTAAAATAGATAAAAAATATCATAAAGTGGTCAAAGAAATCGAGGTGCAATGGAAAAGGAGAAAATGTGGACCAAATAGATGAAAAGATTTTCAAGAGCAAAGTCGGCAAACAGACAACAAAACACGATGGTAAAACGGTTGGTTGATTAAATCAGCGTAGATTTTCAACAGATTCAAACTTAGATTCAAACATGCAAGTTTTTGCATAAGCCATATAATCAAATGTTAAAATGTGTCGTTTGTGTGCATAAATATGGCTATAAATCATTTGGAACACAATGAAGACCGGAAGTTCCTGCTACAAATCCTTAAGTTTAGTATAGAAAGTGGCAACTAGCTTGAACGGCTTAATGCTGGAACAATTGCACTTTAGACCGGCGCCGCAAACACTTCCACTCGCTTGGCGGCTTTTTAAAAGATTAATGCACAGCTTGTCTTTTAATACACAACCAACTTCTGGACAAGTTGATGGCAGTCAAGTAAATGGCTAGTTTTTACAAGTTCATTGGCTGTTCAATTAAGATGTAAAAATATGCTTTTTTAAATTGTCATAATACCTAAGCAAACGATAGTACAAAAATGCAATCAACATTAATATTTTGTATAAATGACCTTTAAAGTGACAAATTTTATTATAATTATGAAACTTGAAACAGGCCGGAAATAGTAAAAAAAAAGCAAACGAAAAAGTTATTAGAGAAACAAACTCATGCATAAATCCATTATAAATCCAACACAAATCCTAAAAAGTCTGAAACATAAACGGGTCAAAAAATTTAGATAAAATTAGAAACATTTCAAATCAATGGCAAACTCAAGTTTTAGAATACAAAACAAAAGATCATCGTGCAAGACAAAACGATTTCCGTGTTGATTTTGTTTGTTCACTAGTCCAAATGACTAAAAAAAATAACTTTTAAAGAATGTTGTGTTTTAAGCTTTTGCCGGTCTATTTTCTCCTTTGTTTATAATGGTAAAAATTATCTGAAATCGACTTGTAAAAAAAAATACTAAAGTGAAATAAGCTGGAAAAATAAAAATTGACAAAAAACCTGTTTGTGAGTCTGCGATATTTATAAAACAAAATATAAGACAATGTGTTTGTGAAAGTAGTGTCAGTAATCATCTCAATAGTTGAATAAAACTTTAAATTTTGATTTGTCTTTAGTCAAATTTAATTTTGGCAAGGCTAAATCGGATAATGAGAGGATGGATTATTAAGTCGAAGTTGGAACATGAGTTCATTAAGATCTTGTTGATTTTTTTACTCATTATTTATTCGCTTGTATTATTTAAATTAAGATTAAATGCACGACACTTTCCTAGTTAGCGGATGATCTTGCAATAGCACTTAACTGACTTAAGACATGTTTTTAGACAAAGGCGTGGTTAAAGATTGAAGCATGATTGCTCTTGCATCTACAATTGTCCATAAAACTCCAAAATGATGCTTAACTTTACACACCCACTACGACCCTACATGTCCATCCACCCACACATTGTACTAGTCGTCAATGGTTAACTCATTTATTTTTCTGTCTGGATTCATAATTTATGCGCACACAGGCCACCATTGGCGACATTTCCCTCCCTGAACTTGCATTGGGATTTGTTTGTGTGGTCTGGCTTCAATAACTTTACAACAGTCGTTTATAGCTACCAAACTTTTTCTTATTAATCTTATTCTTTTTCTTCTCCTTTACCGTCATCTGAATTTATCTTTATTTTCTTTCTTTGTTTTTTTTTCAATACATCAAATTTGTTTCTTTTTGAAAAATACAGTCAAAAATCAAATAAAAATAAAAAACTAATTTTGGTAAATTTTAAACTGAAAATATAATAAATTCCTAGTAAAAAAATTAATTTTAAAAAATTACATAGATATTTTTGATTTGTATAAGTATAATTAGCATGTATTCATATGTGCCATTCAAATTTTTAACGTATTTTTTGTTATTTTTGATTTATTTTTAATTTATATTTAACATAATTCAAACAATTTGCCTAAATATTTGACGTCAAAATTCAAATTACAAAATATAATAAAAATATTCTTATTTTTCTATTACAATTTTTATAAATCGAATTTTGAATTAATAAAATCAAAACCAAAATCAAATATTAATATAAACTTTGAACAGAATAAAAATACACAATTGCAATTAAACAATACTTGTTTAATATTAAGACAAAGCTAATGAAATAAAAAATATCAAACAAATATAAACTATTGAACCTTAAACTGTTCAGAAAAAAATCATTTGGATTTATAGAAAAAGATGTTTTTCATTTTTATAAAATTTATTGCTAAAAATATTTGATCGAGGAAACAGTTCGAAAATAAAAAAACTAAATATACTCAAAGTTCAAAATAATTGAAGAAAAAAAAATTGACCAAAAATAAAAATAATAAAAAAAAAACAAAAGCTCGCCAATAAACAACATCAAAAAGCAAAAAAAAAATTGTTTATAAAATTAACTTAAAATAGTTAAATAAATTGTGTGGTTTAACAATTGATTAACTTTGTGAATATTTAATCATAAGTAAACTGAAATTTTAAGTTGGTAAATTTACATTGACTAGTAAAAGTTTTAAATAATAGGTTAAATACATATATTCAAAATTTAATATAGATGCAAAAATATGATGTTAAAACAAAAATGAAGGAGATTGAGTTATTATTTGACTACAACTAATTGGCTTTTAAAACCTTTGGTGGACTAAACTGGTCAAAAAGCGGAACACAAGTGAGATAAATTTTACATGTAAAATATAACTTAAAGATAAAACCCAAACTAAACAAAAAACTATTGAAATATATCATGATTTATAAAAGCTAAACACGAATAGAAGAAAAATTGGAACGTCTGTTACCACTTGGAATTAAACGAGCGGGTGGTGTTTATCTTTAAGTGAAAACATATTTTTGACTTCGTTCTGCTTAAGAAAGTTTATTCACAGATTATAATTGTCCACCAAGAAAATGCACTATATAGATTTTTGTCTTTATTTAGCATGCTTATTTTGTTATACTAATGTTTTCAAAATAGCCAAAAATGTTAATTTATTTGAAACCTGTATTTGGTTTAATAAGATTTTACTATTGTTTACATGGTTAAATTGAAATTTTGCTTTTGATTTGCAAAGTTTGACTTTTTATAAAAACGTGTTCAAATGCGTTTTTGATTTGTGGTACAATTAGCGTTAATCATTAGTTAGTTTTTTGTAATGAAAGGCAAACGCCTAAGCGCACTGTTTTAACAATCATATAAATCATGGCTTAAAATTGATTACAATTCAATTGCGCCCTATTGAACCTTTTTATCTAAATTTTCAAATAAAAATCAGTTAAAAAAAAATGACAAATTCTCCTCTAGCATAATAAAAGGAGCAAAAAAAAACGATTTTAAATGAAGTAAATCATAATAAAGTCGAACATTGATTGAAGCATAAAAAATTGGTGTGAAAAATAAAATACAGTAGACATTGTGCAAAATGGAAAGAAAAAAAGATGATGATAAAAAAATATAACGATAACAAAAAAAGATAAATCAGAAGATAAACAAAAAAGATGAGCATGTTTTCTATAATCTGTTTCTCACAAAATAGTATAATGACAAACCGAGCATTCAAACTATCTAAACTTGATTTTCTTATACTTCACAGGAAAACTAGAAAATCCAATTGTAATTTTGATTTCTATTTGTGTGTTTTGCTTTTTGGTCATTGGTTCCATGACCAACCCAATCCATTTTTGTTTTTGCGTCTTAAGATGTTTCTCCTTTTTGATATTTTTGTATTTTTTTTTTCTGTTAAATGTAGAACATGGAATGTTCTACATTCACAGATGTTTCAATGTTTTTGACGCTAATTTGCTGCATATTCAACAGCAAATGAAATAGCAAAACAAACATAAAATTGTGTATATTTTTTTCTTCGAAAAATATTTCAATTTGGGGGTGTGCTAAGCTTTTGAAAAAAAAATTATTTGAAAAATGTCATTCAAGGACAACGTGATTGTAAGTTAAAATCACCGTTATAGCTCTAGAGAATAGGCGGTCGATGTTTTTGACCACAAGATAATGTTAGACTCTAATTTAATATTTTTTTTTATCTTTATTTTAATAAGTAAATAAAAGATTTTTGATTATTAAATTCTATGTGATAATCAAGGTCCTGAACTATTTAAATGATATAATTTAACAATTTTGTTAAAGTTAAAAAAAAAATTATCATAAAATAAGCTAAATTATAAAAGTCAAAATTGAGCATAAAAAATGTGCTTAGAAAAGATAATTTTTTTTTTTTAAATTTAGTATAAAAAAATGTGTTCTTGATACAATGACCAATGTCAATAAAAAAAAAATTGACGAGAAAAGTATCATATTAAAATGGACAATTGATGATACATTAAAATTAAAGCAAATGTTAACTGAGCTAAACAATGATTTGACCAAAGCGAATTCGAGTTGAGTGCCAATGTTAAGCTTTAGTACGTGAGGTCGGTTCAATTGTAAAGAGCAAATACAAACTAATCTTGTTAAAGCTGGACTCATATTTTTTCACCTAACTAAAGAATCTCTTGTGTATAAATTGATGCTAACGTTTTTTTTTTACTGTCTTATCTAATACGATTTCAAAGCTATGCTTGTTGCTCAAAAACGGAAATAAGATTAGCAAACTGATTTTATTTATTTTTCTTATTTGTTTTTCACTACAATTTTTTTATTATTATATAAGCTAACTACTATTTTATGCATATTTTTTAAGCTAAGTCAATCTATACCTAAAGCATAATATGAGTGATGTACAAACACAATTGTATTAAAAAAAAAAATAAAAAATTAAAATTATTTTAGCTAGAATTTGTATTTTATTGCTTTTCGTAATGCATTGCTTACTAAATGTTAGCTTTTGCTTGAAGCCAAACCGGAAATAGTTTATTGAGAGAATATCAAACTATATCTAACCACATTTCAATTCAATCGAGATAATGCTGATGGCAATAGAAATTTATACTGCATAAAAATACTTACAAATTATGCAAAAAGTTTATAAATTAAAAAAAAAATAAAAATTATTTTACCTTGTTATCAGATCTAGAAAAATAAAATAAATGTTTAAAGTTAAATTAAAATTGAATACTACTAATAATTATTTAAAACTTTTATTATTTTAACAAATAAATTTAATTTACATTTATTATAAAAAAAATAGATATTCATATATAAAAATATATTATTGGATATTATAAATAAATTTTAAAAATTAATTTTTTTTTTGATCTAAATTGATTAATTTTAAATAATCAGTAAAATTTATATCTTTATATTGCTTATTTAAATAAACTGCATTCAAATAAGGTCCAATAAATTTTGGTTTGAATTCTATATAAGATTTATTGAAAACTGAAAAAAATTTCATTTGATAAAATACAGAGTTGTTTTAACTAGAAATTAACCTTCCTTAAAATTGAACAGATTAATCAAATAAAGTAAAGCTAATGTAATGACCGATATGTGAAATAACAATCTGAATAAAGAATTCTAAGAAAATGGAAATAGCATAAAAGTTATCCCTTTTTCAGCCACATTAAATTGAGCTAACAACCAAGTGTAATTGCATTGTATTTGTACTTTTGGTTAATAAATCTTTATGCTTTGGCTTGTTTTATTGTGTCATGTGATTAGATTGGTGATTTTGTAGCGTAATTTTACTGTTCACACCGATCTTGAAAAAGGTGTTTCTGTTATTTTCATGTAAACTAAAATTTTTTGCGTTTAGTTGTACTAAAAACTGGACTTAAACAAATTTTAGATACAATTTTTTTTCTAAATACTTTTAGATCTTAATAAAACAGGAATGCAATGAAAACATCATTATTAAGAATCTAAAGAACAAACTACTAAAGCAAGATTATTAAATGCAGAATTTTTTCTAAAATATTAAAACAGATTGTTCAATATTAAGAAAAAGATAATCATTCAATTGTACAATAGTAATATCTGTTTTAGTAGAAAGGACAAATCATTGGCAAAAGTTTGAAACAAGCCGTTTAAAAATTGTGATATAAACAAGGCGCTAAAAACAAGCTGTTAGCAAAAAGAAAGGTTTTTGATACAAGTTCACAAACATACATCAGACTTGTGATTAGGATGAAATGCAGACAAAGAATAAATGGAAATAGCTATTTGACAGCAACATACCACACAAATGCACATTACTAAAAAACGCTATTTAAAAAAAAAAATTGGTTAAATTAAGTTAAATTCAATTGGCAGTTTAAAAATTGGCGCCAAAAAATGACGAAAACAGACCTATTCTAACTAAGAAATAGTGAAAATTGATGAAAAAAAAATCAATTATAGAAATATTGTAAAATATAGTAAGGCCAATTAAATAGCTGAAATGCCTGCAGTTATAAACTAAGTTTAATGATAATCAATTTTGATTAAATCAACTTTTACAATTGCTTTTACTCTATATTAACAAATAAAAAAACATAATCAAATAAAATTAATATTAAATTTATAACTAAATAAAAAAAAACTGGTAATATTAAAATTTTATAAAATAAAAAATTTAAATAAAAAATAAGTAAAATTTGTATATATATATATATTTAAATATTTTATTTATTTAAGTCAAATTAAATACTAGTAAAAAATTAACAGATTAATTAATTTTTTTTTTAATAATTTTAAACTTTAGAATCTAATTAAAAAAATATAAATGACGCAAATTTAAAAAAAATATATTTAGCATAACTTTTTTTAAACAAATTAGTGAATGAAAAAAAAATTGATTATGACAAAAAAATAAAGAAATTTATTTTAAAATTTAGAATAAAATAAAAACATTATAGTGATATATATTTTTTAAAATTAAATATTCAACAATAAAAAAGTAAATTGATTTTGATAAATTAAAAAAGTTTTAACAACTCAACAAGTTTTTTTTGTATGTTAAAATAATGTACCAAAATAAATTACATTAAATTAATAAAAAAATTATGAAATAAAAAAAAAAATTAATATAAAGCAAATCTTAAATATAAATTTTTATTTTTGATAACTTGCAAATTGATTGTATTACAATGCTATCTGAATAGAAATTATTTTATAAAATTTATTATTATAATGGTTAGATAGACAAATAACTGGGAATTAATATTTTTTATATTAAAAAACAAGCTAAATGCATAAATACAAGAGTTTGTAAAAAATTAAAGTAAAAATAATATAAAATAGATAACAAAAAACTATTTACAAAAATCATCAAAACAAAAAAAAAGATGGATATCAAAAGAAAAAGACAACCCGTTACTGATTGCTTTTTTATATATTAAAATTTACTTATTTAGTTATTTCAAACGCCATTAACAGTTTGTTATAGTTATGTATATTGTTTTACTTACCGTTGAATCTAAATGAGAAAACAAAAAAATAAGCGTTGATGTACCCATAAACCACTAGTAGCAAAACTGACATATGAGCATAATCAAAAAAAAAATAAAAGTTCTAGCATAATTGAATTCAAAATATAAAATTAGGATAGCAAATAAAAGACTGATATTTTCTACAAAAAGTTAGATATATAGAAAAACAGTTTTACAAAAAAAAAAACGAGAACAATGCACAATTGATATTTGAACTAAATATAAAAACTACCAACATGATCTCAAAACTTATATTATTTTTATCTAGTGATAGATGAGATTGATAAAAATAAATAGGTAAATTGCTAGATAAACTTTTGTTGTGACAATACAAACGTCATCAAAACAAAATCACTTAAAATAATTTTCTAATAGTATATTATAAAAATAAAATTTATATACTTAGTACAATATTACTAATATCTTAATTTTTTAAAAAATATTAATTTTATTAATTATGCCAGTATTTACTTTTTAAACTTACTATTACGTTAAAAAAATAATTATAAAAAATTAATAAATTTAATTAAATTATACTATTTAATAAATTTGTTTAAAAAAAATTGCAATAAATAAAAATTATAAAATATATAAATAAAAAAATTTGAATTAAAATTTTTAATGATATTTAAATAAATTATAAAAACAATATAGTGTAAACTATATAATAAGTATTTAGAATTTTAATACAATAATAAAAGTATAAAAGAATAAATTATAGTTAAAAATAATAAAAAAAAATTTATTAACCATATAAAATTTATTTATTTTTTATTTTATAGATAACGTAATAATTAATTTAAAAGTGTGATATCGAAGTTAAGTTTAAGTATTTTAAATTAATTTTTTTTTAATTTTAAAATATTAATTGTTTATAAATTTATTAAAAATTTTTTAAATATATTTTATGTATAATTTTAACTAAAATTAATTTTAAAATTTAAAACACTTAAAGTAGTTTATAAATTTTAGTTGACAATGATAAAAACCGCAAAAATAGAAAAAAATAAATATAAAACAACTAATAATTTATTTCAAAATAAAAAAAATTAAAAAATATTTTTTTTACAAATAAACGTCTATTTTACCAATAAAATCAAAAAAAAATTTACACTTTATCGAACCTGTCACAAGAAAATAAACAAATAAAAAAAAAATAAAATAAAAAATAGCCAAAAAATTAAATTGATGAAAAAAAATAAAATGAAAAATCAAATATAAAATAATCGTAAAATGCATTCATTAAAAACCTTAAAAAATCAATGGCTAGAAAGTTGTTGTTCAATGTTTTAAGTGTAAAAACATAAGAATCAAAAATAAATTTTTAAAGTTAAAATCTGATGAGAATTCTATGTGAACTGTATACATTAAAAACATGTAATAAATAAAACTTTAACTCGATTGATTTGCTCATTTTGCTTACTAGTTAGACAAGTTTGTTTTTATTCTAAAAATTGTTAATATAGTCACTTGAGAATAAAGGCAGAACCACAAATTTGTAATATGGAATGCAATTTTTTTAAATTTTAATATATTAAGAATTTGATATAATTTAAAAATGTACCATGATGACAATAATATTAATTTTAAAATAATAAGCTAACAGGTTGAATTACACATCAAATATTTTTATTCATATAAATTATACCAACATTAAAAATATTTTGTTAATTCTTAATTTAAGATAAATTAGTTATTTTATAGATAAAAAAAAATAAGTTTAAAAAAAATATCAAAATTTAAAAAAGTAAAATTTTTAATTTTTTTTATAAAAATAAAATAAAAATATATTAAACCTAAGCTCTAAAAAAATAAAAAAATTTAATCAAGTTATGATTTTACACTTTGACACATTTAATACACTTTTATAGTAATTATCATCATTTTTTATACTCTTTTTAACATAATTTTTAATGTTAAAAAATAAAAATTTATAAAACTAAATTTATTGAAAAAAAAAATTAAAAAAATAATTAAAAAAAAAAAAATTGTCACAAGAAAAACAATTACATAAAAATAATTATTAAAAAAACAGGTAAATTAAAAATAGTTTTAAAATTAAGTATTTAAAAAAATAAAATAGTATATATTAAGTATTAAATCAATTTTTTTTATAAGTAATATCTTAATTTTATAAAATTAAAAAAAATAATCTTTTTTGTTTTACAAAATTTAAAACTATTTTGTGCTTTGTAAAAAAAAATATTTAAATTGTTAATAAGATAGTATATGTAATAAATATTAAAAGTATAGTAAACAAAAATTTTCTAAATTGAATTTTAGCTTAATTATTAATATTAAAATAATTTAAATAGCTAAATTAAAATAATTTAAATAATAAATTTATAATAATTAATATTTATAGTAATCCCCTATTTCGTTATAATGCTTTAATTATAAGTGTTTCTTTTTTTTGAAATAAAATAGAATTATTTAAAAGAAAGCTTAGATTTCTTTAGTTAAATTTAATTTTTAAATATTTTACATCATAAAACCGTGACGCTATTATAACGGAAACCTTCAAGTGTATTTTAATATAAAGTTACTCGTATTTTATAGAATATATAACTTGTTAGGCTAACATAAGATTTAAATCTAAGAAAAAAGTTTAAAGAATTGATAAAATAATAAAAGTAAAAGTGTTGTAAGAAACAGTATATTTATACAAAAAAAAAAGATTTTTTTTTAATTATTAAAAATCTATAAGTCTAAGTGAATAGACATTGTATAAATTTTGCTTGTTTAAAATAAAGTAAGGGTTAATCCGTACTAGTTAAGTTATGTATTTAAGTTAATTTAAAATAACCCTTTTAAGTTGAATCCAGCATATTAAAATATTAATAAATTTAAAAAAATAGTAAAAAACAAAGATTATATAGTTGTTTTTTATTTATATAATAATATAAAAAAAATATTGTTTCTATAATTAATAAAAAAAAAATTAAATTTTTAGACTTAAGATTTTAAAATGATATTACTTCGATCTTATGATTATAAAAAAAAATTGATATAAAATTGATACTTATTTTTTTTAATAAATAAAAAAACTAAAACTTTAAATTTAATTTTTAAATATGCTTAATACATTTTATAATAACAAAAAATTTAAAAAAAATATTTTAAATATTTAAAAAAAAAAATAAAAAATTTGAAAAAATATGATTATTGAAAAAAATCTGTAGAAAAAATTGAAATAAAATGCAAATAAGAAATAAAAATGGATCTTATTTTTAAAAATCTAGCATAATTGAAAAAATTGGAAATATCAAAACAAAAACTTGTTATCAATGTTGATTGAACTTTATTTTTAATGCTATTTTTATAATATATATATAAATTTTTTTAAACTAAATATTTATGTGTACATAAGTAATAAAGACAAATCAAAAATAATTCAAAACAAAAAAAGAAAAATGAAAAAAGGAAGATGCTAAATAAAAGCAAATTGGAAAAATTGAACTAAAACCCATTTGAATTTGTTATTTTGTGGTTAGACATTAAAAGTCTACATTAGGTCAAGATAATCTTAAACAGTATATCATAAACAAGTCAGATCATTTTTTTTTATATCTTGTCTGTTGACAAACTTCCAAACATAAAGCTTAAAAACGACACCGGCAAATTTGAATTAATTTAAAAAAAAAAATTCATTTGTATATTATTTTTATTTTATTTCGTTAACTTTTTTAAATGTTATATAATTTTTTATTTTTTTTTTTTTTGTTTATATTTTTTTTAAATTCTATAATAAGTTAAAATTAAACAATTGGTTCTAGATTAGCAAAAGTCCATTTTTTATATTTAAACTTGTTTTTTTTTCTAAATTTTGATAAAAGTTTTTTTTTTGTAAAAAGCATTGGTCAAAAAAATTAAAACAATAAATTAGGGATTAAATTTAAAATATACAAATTTTTACTAAAAAAATAATTTTAAAATGTTTAACCTAAGTTAAAAAAAAATTGATGATTAAAACAAAAAAAAAGACAAAGTTTAAAATAAAATTTAAAAGAAAAAAAAACAAAAAAAATGTACAATCATCAAAGCAGAAAAACACAAGACAAAATGAATAAATGAATTTAAAATCAAAGTTAGTATGAATATGTGACCAGAAAAAAAAAAATAAGCTAAATAAAGGAAAACAAGCTGTGCAAAGCATAAACAACTTGTATTTAAATCTTTATAGAAAGAAAAACAAAATTGAAACAGTAAAATTAGAAAAAAATTAGTAAAAACAAAAAAAATATTATATGCTTAAATTTAATGATTGTCAATGGCTTTTGCTGTGCAGTAAGTTGTGAAAATGATGTGATTACACTTAAATGCATAACAAGTGAAATTGGGCCTAAGCAAAATTTTAGCAAATGTTAGTCAGCCCAATAAATTTAAAAGATATAATCCGCCTTTAACAAACAATAACTAACAAAGTGATGTAATTATCTTTAAATAAAAAAATAAATAATTTTTTTAATTTAAGATCCCAAAAAATGCAAAATTTTCAAACCAAAAAATTAATAATAAAATATTAATAACCTTTTTTAAAAAAAATATACTAATGCAAAAAAAAAAAAATTTTTTACGCTTTAAAAATTTAAACATAATCAAAAAATATTTTATTGTTTTGATAATTGAATTAAATATATAAGTATTCTGTTAGATTAAAAACAATTGCCATCTATCACAATCTGGTCACTTGTCTAGTAATCATTTTAAATTATAGCAAACAGTCATTTATACAAATTGGATCTAATATACTTCTGAGTTTTTTAATCTTGTAAAAAAAACTTAGATATAAAGCTTAAATAAAAAAATTAAATTTTAATTTAATTAAATTGTTTATTTAAAAAAATTAGTTAAAAATTGATTTCTCTTTTATGTTATTTTTTTAAGTTATTATCGTGAAGTAATTATTTAATATATATAATCATATAAAATTTAAAAATTAGATTTTTTTTTTACTTACCTACAATCCACATAGCGAATGAAACATTAACAAGGTAAAAAACAATGCAATGCAAGAAAAAAAATATTATAAACTTATTACATGCCATGGAGAAAATCTTGACAAGTAGCCTGATGGCAAACACCTGGCTAAATTTATTCACAATTGAATTGTGTTTTTAGATTGGGTAAACTTGACAAAAATAAGTTAAAATTAAGTTTGTTTTTGACAGTAACATCATATTTAAAAATTTTATATTGAAAAAATTAAATAAACGAAACATTACAAATGATTAAATGATTTTTTTTTTTTGATTTAGTTCATATTTTTTTACTGACAATTAATATTTAAACCAAAATTAATATTAGAAAAAAATATTATTAAATGTAGTTTAGATTTTTAATTTAAAACAAATAATTTTATTAGTTTTTTTAAAGTTTAAAAAAAAAATAAATTTATACAAATTGTATTAATTTTTTTGTTTACCTTAATTTTTATTAATTTTAAAATATTTTTCATTTTATTTTTATTATTATAAATTTTGCTGCTTTGATCACGTCTAGATTTGTTGTTAACACGTTTTAATCCGCTCAATGGAATTCAGCTGTTTTGACATGCAGTTTCTTGAAATCGAATTATAAAAAAAAAAATGAATCAAAGCACGAAACTAAAAATAAAATTAAAAAAGATGAAAATAAAATAAAAGTGATGAAAAAAATACTGATGAAAAAAAAATGAGCAAAATCAAAGTAAAACTTGTGTTTTTGAATTAAATATCCAGCTGGCTTGTGATCACATTAAAATGTATCATTGGTTAAATTGATACAATTTAACTTTTACTGCTACACGCACATCACCAAAAGTCGCACAATGATGGTCAAGAATTTCATCGACTTACAAAGCCATCATACAAAAAATTCAATAGATACTTCTATTATGAGTAGAGTATAAAAAAAGAAGATGATGATGGAAAGAAGAAAAAAACATAACAAGTAGTTAATGGCAGTTAAAAGGCAAAATAACAACGTTAAAAATATTAGAAATTTGCTTTAAAAGTCAAAAACCATACACAAGTGAATCAAATTCTTATTTATTTTTTTATTTCTAATTTATATTTTTTTTACTTCTAATTTTTTCACTTTAGTGTCTTTTTGTCTACATAACGGCAAAAATTTAAAAAAAGGAAGGTCAAATCAAATTAAAAAGAATGTGAAATAAAAAAACTAAAAATAAAATCACAATTTGCGGTTAAACCTAAATAGTTTTTTTTATAAAACAATGTTTTTTTAGAAAAAGTTAAAATAAATAAACAACAAATTAATTTCATCAAATTTAAAATTTTATTTTAGAACTTAAGATTTTTATCGAATTTGTCTAATTATTTATAAAAAAAAATGTACTTGATTCTAAACCTGAAAAGAAAAATTTATCATCATTTACTAAACACTAAAGTTTATTCACTTTAACCTTATTCACAGATAAAAGCTCAAATAAAACATTAATTTAGACTTAAAATAAATAGCATCTTGATTTGTTTTTTTATTACTTATGATAAAGAACACGTGTTTTTTAAACAAGTGCCACAAGTGAACTGAGAAGTTTTTATCTGTTCCTTATGAACAAATAGTTTTTAAGCTGGATTTTTGGTCTTGCGCATTTATTTTAACAATTGACCGGTGGCGCCAATATTTGATCTTAAATTTGAGTGATTTTTAAACAATTTAAATGTCTTATATTTTATATGGTTTATATTTGAGAAAAAAAAAATGCAGACAAAAAATATTTAATGAAATCGAAGCTATCAAAGTCAAGACCTTATTCTACTAGGACTGTTGACAGGATTTATCGATTTTAACTTGATTATGCATTTAAGTTTTATTTTTGCCATTAGCACTATCACCAAATCAGAGATTTGTTCTAGCTTTCAGTAACTAAATTCCACCCACAATAACAACTAATGTTTATGCTTAAATAATAATGATAAAAATTATCATCATCATGTTTTGTCTTGTTTGGTTGATCAATGCTTTTAAAACTAGTTGTATCTAACATACTTAAGTCTTTGTTTTATTACCTGATCATCAATTGTTATTTTCATTATACTACTAGATAAACGTTTTTTTTATTGTAATCTTATGTTTTACAATTTGACTTTAAAACCAATTTTCACTTATAGAAAAATTTCATTTCAAAAGTTTATTAATAAAATGGTTAATAAGTTAATAAACTTAAATAATCAATCGATTTTAAACTTTTTTTCTCACTTGTTTAATCTTGAAACAATATAAAAATAAAAAAAATAAAAAAAAATTCCAATGCTGCAATAAATTTTTAGTTGACTAAGTTAAAGAAAAAAGATCGACTATTCAGTAAAATTTTGAGGTCATCTTTTGAATAGCCTTTGGCAAATAATAGTTTTATTAAAAATTTATTGTACACGTGCAAACTTGAAATTGCATTAACAAAAAATAAAATAATATATTAATATAAATACTTTTGATCTAAAGCAAAAGAGGTGGAAAGAATAAGAGGCAAAAGGTAAATTTATATATTGTGGCCAAATAATGTTATTTACTAGTGTTTGTTAACTCCCATCATTTGAAGTCATATACACGTATGCACAGCCATAGGGCAAGATCACACTAGTCTATCGAACTAAAAGCTTATGATTATATTGAAAATGATTTACTTAGAAAAGCTTTAGGCGAAAAGATGTTGTTTTGTACGTGTCTAACGCTGAATTAAACTTAATAAAACTTTTTAAAACAATTTTTAATTGTATCTTTAGTAAAAAAACTTATGCAATAATTTTAAAAATCGTTTAAAACAGTTTTAAAAAAAATATAAAACATTTTAATATTCTAATTTAAATTAAGTTGATAACAAACTTGTAACTTAACGAATAAAAATTCATGAAAAAAATAAAATTGATTAATTCAAAAAAATGGTAAACATATTGAAAAGGTTGTTCTAATAAACATATGACTTTAAGGCAAAAATTTACCATCACTTTTCGTTGTAAACATAAATTAAGGTAATATAGGCGAAAACATTTCAAAATAAATAACTGACCCAAAGGAAACTATTGGACCAATGACTAATGAAAACAATAAAGTAACAAAAATAAAAACAAATAAATAAAACAAAAAATTTAAAGCGAAAATAGGTATCAGTTATGTATATTTGTAATATGTTAGTTTAAATATATCAAAATAAATCAATGTAAAAAAAATAGTTTTTTTTAAATTTTGATTTAAAAATTGAAATTTTTTCAAGTAAAATTTTAGAATTATAAATGAGCAAAATAATCAAAAAAAAAATTTACTATATCTAAATTGTATCATTTTACAATTTTTTTTTTTTAATTATAAAACTTATAATAACCAATTTGATCATCTCTAAAATTTATAAATTTTTTATTAAAAATATAAATAATTTTTTTTTTTATCTAAACTAAGAAATATTAAAATGAATCTAAACAATCAATAAAAAAAAAATTATTTAAAAAAAAAATAATATAAATATAAAAAAATAGTAAATATTAAAGTATAAAAAAAAAATTAAAAATTTTTCAAAAAAATACTTACACGTGCTAAAATGTATGCGTTATATGAATTCATAATCAAGTTTTTTTTTTAAAAAAAATTTAGAAAAAATTAAAAAATATTTAATAATAAGTTATATACATTATCATTAATTAATAAATTATAATTTTATTTTATGAATTAATAAATTTAATAATAATATTTTTTAAACTAATATAAAAAAATATTAAATTGATTCCAAAATGTATCTGCATTTTTATAATTTTTCCTTTTTTTTTTTTTTAAATTCATATATTTCAGAAATAATTTTCTTTATTTGATTTTCTTCTGTCAAAAGGTAAATGTTGATGATCGAGTGAGTAAATAAGTAAAAAACAAAAGTGTTTTATTTAAAAAAAAAAAAACGATTTTTTTATTTAAATCAACTGCACACCACAGTAGGTTGGTTTGTTGACGTAAACCATTTTCTTAGATTGATTATAATCTAAAAAAAAAAGTAAGGTAAAAAATTTATATCTATATTTATATAATCAAAACAAAAATAAAAAAAATTTAAATAAATAAAAAAATAAAAAAAAAATTAAGAAAATAATCAAATGGTAAAATCAAATATAAAATGTGTAAAAAAATTATAATAAAATATAAAAAAAATATTATTTGTTTTTATAAAATTTTAAGTGTGACTTTACAATAAAAAAAATATAATAACTAATCTTAATTTGAACATTTGCAGCTGTCTTTATATTAAAAAAAAAAAAATCTTAATTCAAACTAACGGCTTAAGCGACGGCTAATCCACTACAGCCGTTTTTTCTATTAAAAAAAAAAATTTAATTTAAACTAAACGCATTTAAACTAGAATTTTTTTTTTGCTTAATTTAGAAACTGTGAATATCTCAAATAAAAATACATAACACAAACTTATAGATAGTACTGAATATACAAAGAAAATTCTACTGAAAATATTGGCATATTTTGTGAATAAACATGTTTGAATATTAAATGATGTTTTTAAAAAACTATTGCTAAAGATGAAAAGTGGTCAAATTTCAAATAAACATTTTATATTTAAACTAAATATAACTAAATAAGCCAACTAAAAATTTTAAAAATCTTTAAACTTTTGGCTATGCCTAGCACGGTAGTTTTGAGTTAATTTCAAATAGTTTTAAAAACGAATAAATCAAACGGAAATCAAATTCAAAGTGAAAGCAAATACTTAAGAATAGAAATCCGATTTAAATTCAAGTCAATAGAAACAAATAGGCAAGTTTGCACAGTTAAAAATTGTTTTAAAGAACTAAATTGATGCCAATAAATATATGAGCAATGTTTATTTGACATTGCTGAATAAAGAATAGTTAATTTTTTTGTTAGTTGCTATAAACAGTGTAAATAAACTTAAATTGTTTTTTTGCTTTAGATTGCACTAATGTCTAATTGTTTACAATTAGCTTTTGTAATTAAACACAGTTGGCCGTTGTAAATTAAAACTTAGAACCAATAGTAACTAATATAGCAATTGTGGCCTAAATTAGTTGATTTGGCTTTAATTTACATCAATTAAATGTACTACCAGTATTTCAACTTTTATAATAATTTAAGCAAAAATTTTTTTCTTATTTTTTTGCTTGGCTTAGTTTTGGTTTTATTTTTTTACTTAGCGATTGCGTTTATTCAGCCTTATTTTAGACAATAGGCTTGCAATTTTTGCAAATTAGCAAATAAATTCTAAGCACACAGTGTAAAATTTGTTCAACTTGAATCAAATGTTTGAGTGCGTTTCAAGTTAATATAATTCAGTTTATCCAAATGTAAAAAATATGGCCATAAGGATCAAATTATTTAAAAAAATACATAGAATTACGCTTAATAAAGTAATCTAATGAATTAAATACATTTAACAAATTTCTATTAAATTCTATTATTCTTTATAGTTATTTAATTATTTAGTTATATTTTTTTTTTAAACTCAATCTTATTTAATCTACTTAAATTATATTTAAATTTAAATAATAAATAATATTTTATTAAAAAAAAAATTTATAAATCATAATTATATTTTAATCATTTTTTGATTAAAAAATACTAAAATTATAGACAAAATTTAATTATATTTATTATAATTTTTTAAGATTGTTACATTTAGAATATTTTTAAAATTTTGATAAATAACAGTTTGAAATTGGTCAAAAAAATATATTTCTTAATTATATAATTATTATTTTTTTTTTAAATATTTATTCAATTTAATAAAATGACTTATATTATAAAATTTTTTTATAAAAATAAGAAAAAATGTCAAAAAAATGTTTTAAAAAATTATTAATAAAAAATATTTAATAATTTTGTTTAATTTAAAAAACTAATTTAATAATGCTATTTTTTGTAAAAAAAATTGATTTTTAATAATTTAAGTGATATAAAAAAATATATTCATAAAATTTTAATAAAATAATTAAATATTTTACAACAAAATAAAGCTTTTAAAGACATTTTTAACTTTTAAACATTATTTTTTATTTATAAAATACTTTATGACATTCTTACTTACCGGATTCGGTAAAAATTTAACTATATTTTTATGTTATGTATTAATATAAACAATAATATTAATTTTCTACCTTTAAAGTATTTGTATAGTTATTTTAAAACAAATTTAATATGTTAAAAAAATTGATATATTTATAACTAAATAAAACTATAAATATTTAAATTAAATTTGTTTGAATCACTATAAAGAAAAAAAAATTTTAAAATTAATTAAGATCATATATTACTTTATAAATATATTAAAGCAACTACAAAGAAAAGTAAAATTATAATATTATTTACAAATTAATAATTACAATAATATTAGTAAATATTCATAAAAGGAAAATTGGCAACAATAATTCAAAAATAAGAGTTTGATGAAAAAAACAAAATAAAATTTAATTAAACAATGATATTAATGTAATAAAAAATGATTACTGATACCATTTTTAACTGGACAATCAGTAAAATTTATTGTAATTTTCTATTTGTTTTTTTTTATTTTACATAAAAAACTACATTCAAAAACACAATTTAGATCTGATTTGTTATGTTATTACGGCAAGCAACTATGTTACTAAAATTAAACTTGCCTAAGCTTGACCTGTAATTTTTTCTTTTTTCTTTGTTAAACTCAAAAAACATTATAAAAAATAAATTAAAAAATAATTAAATGCCATAAACAAAAACTTTATCCTATGTCAATGCCACATTTTTAGTTTTATACAAAGTTTTTGAACCAGCAAATAAAATATCAAAAAACCATAAAAAATATAAAATAATATACAAAATTAAAAAATTATCAATATTTAAAAAAAAAATATTAATTTTAAAAATTAACTTTGGTAAATAAACTCATAACAACAAATTTAAAACGAGGGTAAAACAAAGTTTTAGAAAAATTAAATATAATAAAAACAAAAAAATTTCAAATTTTTGTAAGTAGCTTAAATAAGAAAAAATTTCATATAAGCAAAAATAAATCATTTAAAATGATACTACAATATTGTTTGGTGATGACAAAAAGGGTTAAAACAATTGTAATCCTGTTATCATGAGCAACTAAAACAAATATCAACTGAAGATATTACCAAACCAAATGTAATGTTCTCACTAAGAAAAACAATGGTTTGAAATAAATTGCTGAAATGTTTTAAACATGTTTTAAATGTAGTTTCTCATGTTTTTTAAACAATTTTTTTTTTTTTCAGTTTTACAAAAAAAGAAATTCTGTGAAAATTAAGGTTTTACATATAATAATCAAGAACAAAAAATACATATTTTTTCTTAAATATATATATAAAAATAGTTAAAAAATGAAAAAAACTGAAACGAATAACAAGCTGGCACCAGATTATAATCATTGTAATCAAGCTGTTTACTGTGACCAAATTCGTTTACTTTTTTAATATGCCTATCATCATCAAATCTTTTAAAAGCAAAAGATAAGCCTACAAATGAGCAAATACTCCACTTTTACATAAGAGCTTAAATATTTCTTTTTAAATGTCGCTCTTTCACTTTGGATCTCATCTTCCGTTCTTATTTTGATAAAATTTACAAACATATTATGCATAAAACAACCTAAATAATAGCGTATTTCTATATAAACATACTTTTAAACTATGTTGACAACTGAATACTGTCATTACTTCAAATAAAATATCCTTTCCTAGTTATATAATTCAAAAGACGTTTGTTCCAAGATTCACTTAAATAAATTGTGAATATTTTTCAAATTTACTCTTCTTAAGTTTTTATACATATTTTTACTTTGATATTTGTTTTTTGCACTTTGCTTATTTTCTTTCACGACGTTTATCTTCAAAGGTCAATGGATACCAAGCAACTGTTTCTTTACTTAAATTTATGTCATTAAGATTAATCAATGTAGCACCAAGCAACAGATTTTCACCTATGCTATCGTGATCCCAAACAGATACTTCTAGCACGTATTTTCGTAATTCTTCCAATGAATTTTGATAAACAATCATCTCTAAAAATGTAGGATGAATATTTTTGTTACAAATTTTTGTCTTTCGTTTAGTGTACTTAAAAGGGTCTGGCAAAAGATAGGTTTTAACATAAGTATCTGGAGAACTGTATCTTGTAGATACTAAATTTTTTGCATGCATAATCATTACGACTAAGCTTGAATTTTTATAAAGCAAAGATAATTTAATCTCTCCATTGGCACCACAAGTTTCACGATTAAGTGTATTATGACTAATAAGACTACCTCGAAAAACGCTAAGAACTGCTCGGGCAGTTAACGTTTGCATTGCCTCATGATCTCTTAATAAAGGATGAAAAAATGTATATAAAAGGTCACTATGTTGAATTTCATTTGCTTTACACATTATATCATCAAAAAATGCACGAACTTCATTAATTCGTTTTTCTGTGAATTCTCTTGAGTTTGATTTTGGTCGAGCCAAGCAGTTAAATTTTGCTAATCGAAAAAATGCGCTTAATTTTTGATATAACTCATAAACTTCCTTATAAGTACGATATAAGCGTTGGCCTGAATTAGGATTCATTCCTTGTCGAACAATTTTGAATACATAATAATATTGTTTGTTTTGTTGGCCACATTTAGTTATATTTTCTACTTTGATTTGTTCAATCGTTCCATCTTGTTGTCTAGTAAATACTTTTGGGGCAAAAGACAAGCTTCTTTGGTCATCAAAATCACCGCTGAATCGCATTTGAGCCAAATTGTGTATAAAAAAATTAATTTGTGTTGATTTAGATTTTAAGGCTTCCCCAATCAATCGGTTAAATTGTTCTGAAGCTTTGCAATCAGTCAATGTTGGTTTCAACGCATTGTGAACATATTTAATAGCTTGGGCTGTTACACCAGGTATTTGTGCGCTTAACATGAGTGAAAACAAACTAAGAAACAAGTTAGTATTGCGTCGGATGATATTGTACGCTTGACAGCAAATATCAATAAAATACTGAAATTGCATCGATGGTTTATCACCACGATTGATTACATAGGCCATGTCACTAGTTAGTACAAATGGCACGCGATCCCGTTTGATTGAACCAATCATTTGGGAATCGCCTAAAAACTTGCCAAAATCGATATGAAAAAGGTGACCTGATGTGGTGAGCATAATGTTGTCATTATGTCTATCACCAACACCTAAAAAAAAAGTTTAAAGTCAAAATTTATTATGATAAAATTAAATTTACCTAAAACATAAGTAGCAACAGCATATCCCGCACATGAATAAGTAAAGTTTTCAACTGCTTGCTTATATTCCAATTCGCTTGTGTTATGTTTTTGTAACCAATTTGCGATAGAATTGTCTTTAAATGAACCTGTCACACCTTGTTCTCCTTGAATTTTTCGTAACGTTTCTGAATTTTTTACCATCTCAATAAATCCTTTACGTTCATCAGTTGCAATGCAACTAAAAGTAATAATTTTCAAATCAAGTCCTTCCTTCAACCATAATTTATCCATAATACTAATCATTTGCATTGTCAGCGTATCTTGTCTTAAATCGTCACCTACTTTATATAATGCTTCTACTAAACAATTAGACTCTTCATTTTGTTCTGTTTTAAAAGCAAGTTTGATAGGTAAAGTATTAGAATTAAAATACGAACATGATTTAAAATCAAGGCCGCATACTTCCATGCTTATTCCTAAAGGTAAACTAGTCCTATTTCGATTAACAAAAGATTGTACTGATTCTAAGTCATCTAATAAAGTTCTTATGCGATTATCTTTGCCTTTTTTCAAATTTTTTGCAACATTATTCAAATTGTTCAATAACTGTTCTTCGTTATCCATTATTGTTTTTAAATTATTTCCTATGGTTTTTTTTAGTGAAACAAATAAAACTTGTGCTCTCCAACCGCTAATTGAATCAGATAAACTACCTTTTAAAAGCCAATATAGTTGATGAGCAATTCTGACATTTGAATAAGATTTTTCTAAAAGCATCCAAGTTAATGGAGAATCAAGTTCGGTTTCATACCTTAAAGCATGAACTAACTGAGGTAAATAATCATATATTTCATCATCTTCTAGTTGTTTAATCCATTTTACTGCCATTTCTCGAACAAATTTATCTGGATAACAAGGCAAAAGTAATTGGATTGCATCAATTGCTGGCAAATCGCACCATTTCCGTATCAATTTATATATTGATGGTAAACAACTTGCTTGCCAAGTAGGAGCCGAGCTTAAAATTTTTGGTAAAGCACTAGGAACATCACTAAGATACATTCGTCTTTCCCATAATGTTTGCTTGTCCTCAAAAGTCATTTCATCAATCGGACCACGATTTAAAATTTGATAAATATTTTCTTGATCACCAGAATCAATTAAACTTAAATTTTGTTTATAATCATTTGTTTGTTCTTCAGTATCTAAAATAGGAAACTTAACTTTATAATCATTTTCAATAATGTTTATAACTAATAAAGGACAATCTTTATCCAAACAAGATTCTCTAATAATAGGTTTATAAATTGAATTGACAAATTTTTCAGGCCATAAGCTTAGTAAAAATTTTCCACTTATTAAAATATTTTCTCGATTAAATAATCTTATTGCCGTAATACCTAATTCACAAATCTTTTCATTTTCACTTCCATCATTATTAGTTGATTGTTCTATTCCAACTAAAGTAAAATATAAATATGTTTCTCTAGGAAGATTTAAAATTGGTATATCAAAATTAATATAATTTGATAATTCAATTCTAGGAAACATATGATTTTGAATAAATACTCTTTCACTAGTTATTTCTGAAATTAATTTTTCTCCATGTATAAGCTCACATTTAAAATAAAATTGTTTATATTTAATAGGCCATTCACAATTAAGACAACTTAAAGAATCAATTTTACAAATTAAACTGTCTTCTACTTGTGAAATATCAACATATTTTGTTTCTTCAAAATTAACTTCATTCGAAGGTAAAATACACGTAAAATTAACAGGAAACAATTCCGAATATAAATGTAACATTGAATAAATTGCTTTTTTCAAAGTCAGAATAGCATTATTAAATATTTCAGGATGTACACTATCAATTGTTATATGTAACTTTATATCTTGACTGTTCATCTTATATTGTTTGCATGTTAAATATAATTGGGTTAAATTAATTAAGGCATCAGTGAGCTGAATAGTTTCAAAAAATCCAAGCATCGAACAAAGAGCTTTAACTGATCCAAAAACTCCTTTAATTAATTTTTGACTATTTTCTGGACAAGTTTGATTTAAAAGTTTATTTGCTTCTACATCTATTATATCCAATAAAATTTTAACGTTTTCATAATGAATTTCACTATATTTGCAAAGTAATAAATTTGGTAGAATATCAATTTCTGACAAGTTATCTTTTACATATTTATCATCTTGTTTTGTTCTTTTGTGACTTGAAATATTAATTTCCGATTTATTTATTAATAAAAGTTTTACATCCTTATCAAATTTGTGACACTGATGAACATAAACATAATCTGCCAAATTCGAATCAATAATTAAATATTCATTTAACCCATATACTTTTAAAATAAAATTTGTAAAATCAATGGATGTATTATCGTAAATAGAACAAACTGTATGACAAACAACATGTTCAACGCTTGTATTAACATTGCAAGTAAAACAAATTGGTTGTGCTTTTAGTTTAGTTTCAATAACTAATTTGACACTCATTGAATTATCTTTTAATGATTTAAGTCTTGGACTAATAACAAATCCTAAATTTGAACTAGTCATATCACTTGAATATTTACTTCTTATTTGTTTTAATTTTTTAGTAAAATTAATTATTTCTTCATTTGCTGCAACTGGTTTATTTTTTAAGTATTTATCGTTTTCTCTAAAATTGACTTCCTTGTTATTTGATAAATCAAAACATTTATTCATTGATTTTGAAGGTTCATAATTAATGGATTCATAAAAATTTTGAGTTGTAAATTCTTTTGGTTTTCCTAATTTTAAAATAGGATTTTCTAATTTGTTTTCTTTATTTGAATTTAAATTTTCAAAATTACAATCATAAGATAGATTTTCTTTGTCAGGCTTTTCAGTCGAATAACGTTTTGAAAGTGGATCAAATAAAGTAAGCAAATTTTCATCATTTAGATTATCAGTTTCAGTTCCTAAGTCGATGAGATCTTCATTAATGATTTTTTTGATTGTGGTAACCTTATTATGATTTTGGATGCGATTTAAGATATCATTAATATTAGTAGAATCGCCACAATTGCTAGGCATAAAACCATTATTATTCAAAGAGTTTCTATGAATAGTAGTACTTTGATTAATACGTATAGAATCATTATTTTGATTTAAGTTAGTTGTAGGAAAAGTTGGAAATGAAATACTATGAGTTAATTGTGGAAAATGAATCGGTGAATTATTAACACTAGTATAAGTTGAACTGATATTATTATTAAGTTGGTTGATTCTATAGCACTCGTTACTGAATGCAGTGACGTTGTTAGAGATACTATTCAATTTACTTTTGTTAGACAATGTATTGTGATTATTGTGTGAAGCTTTGGTATCATTGCAATTGATTGACATTGAATTCATAGCAAGATTAAGTAAAATTTGAGAATCTTCAGTTTTCTTATTACGACTGCTGGTCTTGTTAGATTTGAAAGATGGAGGAGGGGGAACAACGTCCAATTCGCAAAATTGGAAATCCCTTTGGTTTTTACCATCCTTAAGAGTTTTAGTCAATGGTATTCTGGGAGGTAATGGAGGTGCATCTCTGGATTCTTAATAAATTAGAGATGAGAGAAATAAATGAAAAAAGGTGATTGGAAAAAAATAGTGTTAAAAGGTAAATACCTGAATCCATTGTTCATCAGTTGACTCCGAATGACGAGTTAGCAGTGTGAACCTGCGAAGAAGTTGTAAGAAAATGTGGTGAATAAATTGTGAAGAACAAATTGCAAAGAACAAGTTGCTGAGAACAAATTGTGGAGAACAAATTGCGATGAACGAATTGCGATGAACAAATTGTGATGAATAAATTTGCGATGAATAAACTTGTGATGAATAAATTTGTGATGAACAAACAGTAAGAGTTACACATGTGCTTAGTTTCGACATTTGCAATCAGATTGATATGTGTGCAGCGTATTATCTTGAAATATTGCACATTAAGTTAAATTAACATTAACTATTTGTTTATCATCACAATCATGTCATGCACAGTTTAGATTGCATTTTTGCGTCGTTAAGTTTCAGGCCTTTACTTGGTTAAGATTTATTTATAAACTGACAAAACTGAGTTGTCTGGATCAAACAAGATCAATACTCGCCATGTGAAAAGTTGTGGCTTAGCTGAACACGTCGATAATTATTTATTTTGTTAACAAATTTTTATTATAGTCGGCATGCAACAAGTAAAACAAATTAATCTCATTTTTTCACTTTTCTTTTATCAATTACCAGATCTAATGGATTCGTAGCAAATATTTCACTATTGACTGCCAATTACAAAAAGGAGTCGCTTTTGTTTGCACCTTTCCATTACGACTCGGCTGGCATGACAATATGCTCTGGTGTGCACTTGATCTAGATTGACAAAGCTTACTTTTAAAGTTGCAGTCGAAGTCGCAGTTAAGATTGAATTGAAACTATAAGTAAAACAGCAAAGGCGCAATTAAAGTTACAATTTGTTTCTGACTGAAATGACCAGCTAAGATGTGGTTGCTTGTTGACCAGCACAAGGTAAAACGGTCCAACTGACTCACTAGTGATCAACTCTGAATCTACCTGAATCCAATCTGGATTAATTTGAATGCAATTGAATTAATTTGAATGCAATCGAATTTACTTGAACGCAATTGAATTTGAATGCAACTGAATTCACTTAAATACAATTAAATTTACTGAAATGCACTCTGATTTTACTAAAATGCACTCTGATTTACTGGAATGCACTCTAAATTTACCTTAAATTCGCGCTTATCTTATTACAAGTGTTCTTGATCCACTCCAAACCTAAATTTACACTGATTCAGCACCTGGCCGGACTAATCTAAATTAATTTGGACATAACAACCAACTGACGCCACACCAAATGTGTTCGCAATGTGTGTAAGGCACTGGATGGTCAAAGGGAGTTTTTAGTAAACAAAAACCTACTAAAAGCAAAAAACAAACAAATGCCAGCTGATGTTGTAAACAAAACATTGCCATTTTTTGTGTCGCTGCCAACACTCTTCTCTCGCTTCTACTCTTTTCTCTTGCTTATTAATTATTAATTATGCTTAGAAACACTTTGAACAGTTCGTGCAAGACCTACAAGGTATTTGTGTTTGGAGCAAAATGTACCGGTAAAACCCATCTTATTGAACAACTCATTTTTGGCAACAGTCGAAACTACAATTGTCCAAAGGTGTCTGCCATCTTCTTATCCTCTTTCTTTTTTCTTATTTCTTGTCTTTTACTTGCAGGAGTACAAGGAGACTATTGACGATGTCTACATTGGTAGGTGCCTATCATAAGCTGCAATTTGTAATTGTTTTTTTCAGCTTATGTAGACAACGACAAGGGTGGTAAAGAGAAAATTTCTTTCTATGACACTAGTGGTTTAATTAACTCTGATCAAATTTTTAATTCTGATATCATCAAAAATTATATTACTTATGCGGATGCGATTGTGCTTGTCTATTCTTTGACAGATTACTCTTCTTTCGTCATTTTGGATCAACTCAAAAAAGCCATTGATCGATTCAAAGAGAAAAAGGAGGTTTGCTAATTTTAATCGCAATTATATAATTTTCTAATGCTGTCATTTTTTCAGCTTCCAATCATATGTTTAGCTAACAAAATGAATAATTTGAAAGATGTTAAAATTGAGCTTGAAAAAGCTTACTCTTGGGCTCAAAAAGAAAGAATTAAGTTTTACGAAGTGTCAGCAACAGATAGAAAAACCTTAATTGAACCTTTTACTTACATTTCTTCCAAACTCAATCCACCTCAAAGTAATATTTTAATAGTTATTTAATTTTATTAGATTTTAATAAAACTCTGCCTAATTTAGATAAATCAACCTTTACGCAACTAAGCCGGAAGGTGAAAGGAGCTAATATAGCAATGGAATTATAGATAATTATTTTTTAATTTTAACTGTTTATATATATTTATTATTTTATAGCTAATAAATTAATTTTTTTTTCTTTAAAATAAAAATTTTAATTTCAAGGTCAAAAAAAAATTATTTAAAACTAATTTCTATTATCATATGCTAATAAATAAAAATTTAAAAATTATTTTATTAATGAATTAATTTTTTAATTAAAAAAATCATTTATTTTGATAAAATTTACTTATTGTTTAAATTAGTAAAAAATTATTATTATAAAATAAATAGGAATTCAAATTTGCTATTTTATTAAAAATTAGTTACAATTGTAAATAAATTTTTGGCTAAACAGTTTTAACTGATAATTTTAAATAACAGATCTGTACTTTAATAAAGTTTCAATTTCAAATTTATTTAAATTAATTTTTCAATTTAAAATAATAATTTAAATAAATTATACTTGGCGAAAGATGTTTGAATGTTCATGTGTTTAAAATTAGCTTAATAAGCATGCAATGATTATTTGAAAGTTTATATGTTTTATTATTTTTATTTATAAAAGTAAGTATAAATATATAAATATATTTGTTGCTGCTTAATCAAAAAATAACAAAAAAACAGAAGAAATACATTTTTTAAAAATAAAAACAATTTCGCCAAAATTCAAGATTAAAACAGGTTGTTGAACTTTCACTTGCACTGTTTTTCTAATGGTAAGTTAATGATTTCTTATATGCAATTTTTAAGTTTATTATTATTTAAAAAAAAATACTGCTTTGTTAAAAGATGAATTTGTTGTTTTTTGAGGATGAGCATCATCATCATAATTACAACATCATTATCTTTTAAAATCGTTTTTTTAATGTGTTTTCATTTTTCTCTTTTACATACTGTATTTTTCTCGCTTTTAAATATTTTGGACTTTTTTACCACTTTTAGCCCGCATTTATTATTTTAATCTTTTACATTGTGTGTGTTCATCAATGGTCAAATTTTAATAATGTCCCTGTAATATTTTCTAATTATAGATCAATATATATATATATAATTATAATACTTAATATTTTATTTTTTTTTTGAGTGATTTACAGGAAATATAAATTTACAAAATATATTTAATTTACATTTAATAATACTGTAATTCAATAATTTGAGATCATTTTTCATGGTAAAGTTTTTAAAAAATAAAATATTTATTACAATAGAATATTATAAAAATAAATAAAAATCAAAACATTTTATATTACAAAAAAAAATTATTTTTAAAAGATTAATTTTATTAAATTATTTTTTTAGAAGTTTTATACACTTAATTAAAAGTGTTAGTTTTGATTTTGTTTTAAAAAACTTACTGTAAATTTGAAATAATTAGTTACAATTTTTAGTTCTTTTTTTACTGTCAAGCTCGATAAAAGTTTAATAACTTAGACCGCCAATTCAAATGAAGTAATTTTATAGCTATTTTTTTTTTTAATTTATTTCTTTTATTAATAAATAAAAAAAAATTTAACTCTTGCTTGTATATCTAAAAGGATAAAAAAATAATTATAATAAACTTGACTTTACTTATTACTACATATTTTAGTATTTTTAATTTGCCCATCAAATTCGGCCATTGATCATCAAAAAAAAAAAAAAAAAAAATTTTGCGTGTATTAAAAATTCATGCAAAATGGATTTATGTACATAAAACACAGTTTAAGTTTTAAACAAATGCAGTTTTTTTTTTTTGAATCTAAATTAAGTAAAAAATAAACGGAAAATTAAATTTATAAAAGTTGTTAAAAATCTCTAAATTTAACCAGAGGATATTAGATTATTATTTATTTATTATTTTTTTATTTTATTATTCTTTATACAATTGATAAAATAATATTATTTTTTTTTCAGATGATATAAGCAAGTAACTTGTAATTACTATTAAATGATACTTAATATCAATTATTTTGTTAATAAAAAGTCTTCATGGGTTTGGTTTCAAAAATTGCCGCATTTGTTAAGAAATTTTGGTGTGAGTATTTAAAAAATAAATTAAAACATCACATGAATTTTGCATTTCACCGGGATAAAAAATACTTTGTAATTTAAAAGAAATAATTTTATAATTTTTAATTTATTAATATACTTATGTATTTATTGTTAAAAAAAGATTAAATTTAAAAAAAGGAAATAAAATGATTAATATATACTGATAACCGTATTTATCTATTTGCTAATTATTTTAATATGTTTGATTACTTTATATAATTAATTAAAAGTTTTGATTACTTATTTTTTTTTTAAATCATAATATAAATCAAACTTTATATTATTTTATTAGTTAATTTTAATTACAATAAAATAATAAAATTATTTTATTTATAATTATTATATATTATAATTATATATATATTTTTATAATTATATTTAAATTTATTTTATTGCTAAATTTAATTTATTTTTACTTATTAAAATTTTTTTTTTTTGTATTTTATTTAATTTAATTATTGAATGATTTATTTCTAAAATTTATAATTAAGTAAAAAAATGACCTAATCTTTTAAAATAGGTCATTTACAAAAAAATACTTTTACTTCTTTTTTTTCTATTTTTTTTCTTCAATCTTATTTTAAAGTAAAATTTAGTTTTACTAATAAAATCATGTATAGAATCAAAATTTGTCTTTTAAAAAAATGTGTTGTAAATGGTTTTTTATTTTTAAAAATATAAAATTGAATTCAAGTTCACAATGTCCTTGAAAAGTCGAATTTTAAAAACATTGATTAAAAAATTTGAACTAATTTTTAAGAAAATTGCAGATGTTTTAAAATTTTTTTTTAATACTATATTGGTTTATTTTACTTTTTAAAGTCCGGTAGTCATCAAAATAAATTTAAGTATCTTTAATTAAAAAATTAGTATCGTGACTAAATGAATATCGTTACAATTTATTTTTTTTATTTTAAAGTAATCAAAAAAATAAAAATAAATTGTATTTAAACGTATTTTAAAATATATTTATATATATATTAATATATATTTTTATTTGAAATTCTATAAAACTAATAAATATTTATTTGAGTGAAAGTAAATTTTTGACCATTTTTAAAAAGCAGTTGGCCTTAATGGGTGTTAATACAACTAAGGTTTAACCGGTATAATAATTATAGGCTTATAATTGATTATTTAAGAATATTTCAAGTTCAAGTGCAAGATGTAAATTCAAACTATCTTTAAAGATTTATATTAGGTTTTTTGAATTTACTTACCGTTTAAAAAAAATGTTTAAGCGTGACCTTATGTATTATAAATGATCATTTGTTCAATTTTAATTAGTTTTATCTTTAGCCCCTAGTTTGTTAAGCTTAATGGATTATAAAAATCTTTCCTTAAAGTGTGAATATTTTTTTTAATTTTTTTTCTATTACTTAAATTTTATTTAATTGTAAAACTGTTAAATTTATAAAATGCTTTGATTGACAAATTATCGAATTCAGATTTAAATTTTGATAAGTTAGTTGATGATGTATTAATCAAATTTAAAAAAAAAATTGTTACATTTTGTAATAAATTCAATTCTAAATTTTTCTGAATACATTTTTTTCTTTTTAAATTTAAAGTAAAAAAAACTTAAATTTATTTAATTATGAATGAAAAAATTAAATATATTTTTAGTAAAAAAGTAAAAAATTTTAAATATTTATGCTTGTCAATGTGTTTGCACATTATAAAGAGCATGATTATATTAAACAGATTTAAAATTGATTAAATATTTTTTTCCTGCTATAAGTTTGTAATTGCTTATAACTTTTATAATTTAATAAATAAAGCAATTTTTTAATATTTTTTATTTTGTTTTTTGCTTTTAAATAATCATTTTTCATGATTTTTCTATAATTCTTGTAATTAAAAGTGCTTAATACGCCTATTTGAATGCCGTTTACTTTTTTTTTATTATTTTATATTAATCCACTATCATCTTTTTTTTTGTCTGCCTGTTTTAACTTTAAAATTTTTGACTTTAGTTTGATATGTTTTACAAAATATTTATTTTACTTTCTTCAATTTAAATTTATTTTAACATTTATTGATTACGTATTTAAATCAAATACTTATTGTCCCATTTTAATTTATATTTAAATAAAAATTTAATTTTTTTTTCAACGCCTAAAATTTTGTTTATAATTTTTGAATAATTTTTCAAATTTTTTAATTATTTTATTTTTTTAAATTTTTTTTCTCTACTTTTAATTTTACAATAAATTAATTTTCTAAAACACCTGTAAACAATAACTAAAAAAAAATTATCAATTTGTTAAAAACAAAATAAAAAAAAAATGATGCGCACAAAAACATTTGGTTAATTTCATTAGTTTGTAATCATTAATTAAGAGCTGACATCTTTGGCATTTTTGCACTTAATTCAAATCTTGGTTTAACAGCTATTAAAGGCCAGCTATTAAAAGCTGCAGTTTTGATTAATTTGCATCTGTATTAGACCCGCAACAGTGCAAGCAACTTTCTCGGGATAACTAATCAGTATGGCTAAAGATGAGTCAAATAAAAAACGGCAAACTGGAAAACAAAATTGCAAGAAAAAATCAAGTTCATTTGCACGAAAATTATTTGATTAACTTTTAATTAACAACCAGCTTTTTTATTTACTTAAACTGTTCAATGTGTACTCAACTTAATCATCTATTCATGACTTGTTTTTGTATAAAAAATATATTTTTTTTTTATTTTGTCATAGTACTTTCACTTGCTCGTGAATAAAAAAAAAAATTTAATTTAATTAAATTTTAATTGAACGAATTCTTATTTAGATTATTTAAAATTTAAAGTTTTAAATTATTGTTTTATTTGATATTTATTTACTTTTTATATACGTATTTAAAATTAAATAAGTTTTTTTCTTTTAAATTTATCTTGATCTATATGGAAATATTAAAATCAAATATTTTTTGGAATTAAACTTTTTAATAAACAAAATAAAAATAAATTGAATCATATTCAAAAAAAAACCTAACTTTTAAATAAGATACAAAACAAAAGTAATAATGTATCGAAAGTGTTTAATTGTCACGCAAAGTAGCTCATTGTGTCAACTTTTCACCAAAACCATTTTAATTATTAATGATTTTCATTTAAGATAATATCTAGATAATCTGTATCTAATAAAAAAACAATAAAAAAAATAAATAAAATATATAAGAAAACATTGGGTTCAAAGCTTATTTATTGAAATTTATTACACAACACTAATGTCTTAAATTAAAAAAGATTTCAACATAAAAGTTGCATTAATAGTAAACAAAATGAAATACTAAAAATATTATTTGAAATAAAATATCAATAAAAATTTAAAAAAAAACCTTTTATTTTGGTTAATAAAAACATTTAACAAAAATTAATTTATTTTTTTTTGTTTTGCTAGCATTAGTTAAAATTGTAATTTATTACATTAAAAATAAATTTAAAAAAAAAAAAAGTTACTGCAATTTTGAGTAAAATTTTTAATCTAATTGTAAAACCTTAAAATCATTTTATCAAGCTCACTATATATTCAATCAATTTTAGATTTGATCTTAAATTTAATTTTAAACCCATTTTATTCATTCTTTTTTATTATACTTTTTTTTGTACTTTATTCTAAAAATTTTTAAAACAGCTGATTAAAAATAATTTTTTTTTTTAAATTTAATCATGCTATTGCCCCTTATTCAATTATTTTGAATGCAAATCTAACCTTGATTTAAGTTAATTGTCAATTGATTGAATTGTCAGTAAAAATTGAAATGAAATAGAAAGTGAAGATAATCACAATGGATAATCCGTAGCAAATGCAATCTCGATGACTACATCTGGCAAACAAGGGCAAAACATGTGCATTTTAATTGATATTGCAACACCTGTTGCTCAATTCAAATTTTTAATAAGAAATAAAAAAAAATTTTCACAATGAAAAAATCAAATGATATTGCCGTTATAATAGTAAAAAAAAAACATATACAATAAGTTAATAATATTCAAAATATATTTATATAGGCTTTTAATTTTTTCATTTTAAAATATTAATTTGATACACAATAAAATTTAAAAAAAATTAAAGTATCAACTTTATATAGAATAGTATTAAAATAAACAACAATTTAATAATAATGAAAAAATAGCTGTTGACAAAGGTTTATTAAACATGCAAATAATTGAAAAGAATTAGTATGGTATGTTTAAATAATTTTATATTCTCAACATCAAACGGAAGAGATGCAATCATCATCAGCATGCATAATGTGGATGAACAAAAATGATGTGATCATGTTCACAGTCACAATTTCTATACAAAAATTAATTTGCACGATTATTTGCACAAAATGCAAATAAAGATTTTTTTTTAATTTAAATTTCTGTCAATCCTATGTCTAAACTTAAAATTATTTTTATTATTTATTTTATATTTTTGATTTTGAATTGTATATTTATGTTATTTTTTTTTAACTTTATTTTTTAGCTATTTTATCTCGCCACTGTTTTGAAAATTTTTTAAATGATTAACCGGAAGTTAATTTAAAAATTTTAAACATTGTTTTCCTCTAATTATAATCTACCTGTTGAATTATGTACAAAAATTTAATTTAATGCTTGTTAGTAAATAAAATTTAGCTAATATTTTAATATTAGCTATTATTTATTTGATTATTTTTATAATCTATTCATAATCTTTTATTTTATGATACAATTTATGCTCGATTTTTTTAACTGATGATAGGGTAATTTAAAATTTAGTTATAATAAAAGACGTGGATAATAACTAAATTTTTCCACGCCTATTTAACCATTTTTTTAAGTATATAATTTAAAAACGAAGGTGGGCTTTATTATATCAAGTAATTTAAATACCAAATACCCGGATGTTATATTGACATTGAAGAAAAATCCGATTAATCAAATAATCAATAAAATTATTTAAATAAATAAAAATTTTGAAAAAAAAAAAAAATTAATTGTTAAGAATTTTAAATCATAAAAATATGATTTATAATTTAATTTTATTTAATAGAAATTTTAATTTTTTATAAAATTATTAATAAAAAATTAGAAGTTGACAATAGCTAAAAATAATATATAAAATAGAAAAATATAAAATTAGAAAGGATAAGAAAGATTAAATAAATTTAAAAAACGAACAAATAAAAAAGAGATAATACCCAATGGGATGGCAATGAAGATGATAGCATGATGATGAAGCAGGCAATGGTAAGTCTGCAATGAAGAGTGAAAGAGAGGAAAAACAGGTGAAGCTTACTAAACAGCGGTAAAACAAGTAAAAACAAAATATAAGTGGCGCTCAGATACATTTACACACACTGGGTACCGGCCTTACAATATCTGAGGGCAAGCCAAAGAAAGCAAAAATAAGAAAGAAAGAGTGATGCAGAATCGATGGGCTCGCAATTACAAGATCACTTTTAACTGAAGATGCTCATTTTTGAAAAGGTTCTAATAAACAGAATACTAAGAAAAGTTTGGCAAATTGCGGCTAAAGTACCAAGAATAGTGAGTAAAAGCACAAGTGCGGCACAAAAACATGTTCCCATCATTGAGTTTGATACGTGCGTCTTTTGCATGTTAGAATCATTTTTAATAAGTGTGGAAGTAAATATGTGCCCAATATTAATAATCATCTTGTCAATTAGCACTCAACTAAATTAGCCTTTACCTGCACCACTACTTTCATCGATTATTGCATCATTCTTCCCTTGTATCATTTCTTGCATCTTCATTTCTGGCATGCAGTGTCGATGCTTTTGAGAATAGTAGCAAAGTGAATATTGCAAAAGTGGTAATGCGTGAACACAATGAATAAATGATCAGCGTAAATGATGTAGCCAATTGTTAAGACAGAAGTCAGAACAGAAGATAATAATAAAACTTTAGTTTTAATCCATGGGCATGTGCATGTGTCCTATGTGTTTTAATGCTAATACAAGCCTTCCTACTGATGTCCTTTGAGAATACAAGTTTTGCCTGTCTTGCTGCTTTATTTTATCCAGTGAATTTTTTACATCAATTTTTGTTATATTCTTACTTTCATTTTCAATTATAAAGTGGCATTATTTTGCTTTTTATTTTTTATCTTGTTTCAATTTGTTTTTTTATAGCAATAATTTTAAAGATTTCTTACTGTTTATTTTTAATCATTACTTTCACAACATTAATCATCTTTACAAGCTATCTATGGTTGATAGAAAAAAGTACACTTTTTATTATTTAAACTGTGATTTTTTTGTGATAGAAATTAAAGTGTAAACGTTACTTTTTATAGTTACTTAAATTTTTGATCTCCATGATGAATTATTAAAATTATAATTATAATAAATTTTGGCTAAAAAATTTTATTTAATGTATTCAATTATAAATTGTTATCAAAATATTTATTTATATCTTTTAATTTATTTATTTATATTGATTAAATGATAAAAAACTAATTTTTTTTAATTTTATAATTTTTTAAAATTTTTGTGTTTTTCATATTTTAATAAATCAAAATGATTTTTATTATTTTTATTACTATTTTTTTTTATTTTAATCACAAATATTAATAATTTAAAGTAAAAAATTAGTTAAATTATTTAAACTTATTAAAAGTATAATTTTTTATATTAAATATAGTTTTTATTAAAAAAAAAAAATTAATAAAAAATAACATAGCATTTAAAAAAAAAATTATATTTGATTGAAATTAATTTTTTTTATAAAAATTTATTTAATAAATTTATCGTTAAGAAAATAAAAAATATTTAATTTATTTTTTTTTATTTTTATATAATTTTATTGTGTTAATTTTTTTTTAATTAAAATATAACAAAATTTTTGAACATATTTAAATAGTGGAAATAGAAAAATTTAGCAATTTAATATTTTAAAATTTTTTAAAAATATTTAATTATAATACAATGATTATAATAAAATAATATTGAAATTTAAAAAATTTAATATTTAAATATCAATTATTAATTAATTTATTAAATATTTATATTATTGGATTTTTATCAACAATAAAATTTTTAATTGTAAGTATATATAAAATTTTTTTTTTTTAATTTAAATATATTTAATAATAAAAATATACTATTGCATAATAAAAAATATTAATATATTTATAAATTTAAAATAATAATAATATAAAGTTTTAATATTTAACTTTAATATCAACTTAAACAAAAAAAACAACATTAAATTTAAATATCGAAAAAAATAATTTTAGCAAATGTAATACAAATAATTTGTGTTAAAAGTAAAATTGTTTTTTTTATGTGTTATATTTTTATAAACATTTATGCATATTTTAATATTTAAATTTTGAAAAGATACTTAGATTTAATCTTGATACATATTTTAATAATTATTTTAATTCTTTCTTACATCAAAATTTCACTAACCTAGTGTACGCTATTTAAAAAGCGAAAGGATTTTTTTTTTTTTTTTTTTTAAATTAGCAAAACAAGTACGACATTTATCATGCATCATTTGTAGATGTTTATGATTAAAGGTTAGATTTAAAAATCCGTATTTTTTAAAGTTTAATTTTTTTAAGCTTACATATTATGGGATTTTTTTTTATTAAATTTTTTTTTAAAAATAAATTTGTTTTTTTATTTTTTTTTTTTTAACTTAATGACAATAGTAGATAGCTTAGTCAGATCACTTGAAAAAATTTTGTTAAAGTGATCTTCAAATTTTCACAGTAGACATTAATGTCGTATATACAAAATTTAAAAATATACTTAATTTGGACGGAAAAAATTGCAATTTGAAACAGGTGTAAAAGTTTTTTTTAAAAATTTAAAAAGATTAGTGGCCAAATAATGAGCAATAATCACAAAATCCTTGAAAAATAGTATTAATGTCTAAAGCTGCATCTTCTAACCCGTATGCTTAGTGTAAGATCAATGATGCTAATTAATAATTTTCATGTAAACTTGGTCAAATCGAAATTGTTATAAACATTTATAATAAAACAAAAGTTAATGTAAATGAAAAACGAAAGTTTACTAAAATAATAAAGGTTATAAGAAAGGTAAAATGAATAAAAGGTGATTAAGATGCATAAAATAAATTAAATTTAATATTATATATTTTCTTATTTTAAAATGAAATACAAGTGGCAATGAAAAAAAACAAAGATAAATTTTAAACAATTAATTTTTAAATTTTAGTTTTTATAAATTGTTGAAAAAAAAATTAAATCAAATCATAAGAAAAATTGCAAAAAATATTTATAAATAAAAATTATATAAAAATTGGATCTAATTGACCTAAATGATTAAAATAATTTTTTTTTTTAACAATCTATTTTTGGATAAAAAAAATAAAAACTAAGGTTTAAAATAAAAATTGGCTATTTAATCCTATTATAAATGATTAATATTTTTTAAATACAAAAAGATATAAATGATTAAAATTGGTCAATTAATTGAATTTTAACTAGCCTAAAGCAAAACAAAAATTATTAAATTGTGTATTAAATGTGCAAAGTATTATAACTTAAAATTAGTTTATTAAAGTATAATAGAAAACTAAGCAAGCTGTAGGTTGATTACGATTTGAATTACATGTGCATTTGCTGTAATTAAATAAAATCTTGATGAAAAAATATTCAATATGTCCAATTTTGAATTATGATTATTTTTACTTTACTTTCATAATTAAATTTAAGTTTTGGCAATTTAATTTGTATTGTGATATTAATCATATTGCAAGATGTTCAATTTGTTTTATTTTCTATTTTTTTTGTTTGCAGAAGCTGCATTTAAATCTTTTAGTTATTTTTTAATTTTTGTTTATATCCTTGTGTCTTTGTCTTAAGAATCGTAATCATTTGTCTAAAATGAATTTTATCGTTTAACATAAAATTAAAAATGATTAAAAAAAAATCTTAAAAAAATATAATGAATTATTTTTTTTTTAAAAGGTGTTTGCAAATACATATGGCTAAAAAGCAAATCATCAATGTAATTTATGGGTTTTTTATTATTTAAAATTGTTAGTGTCCTATTCTTATTTGACTGTCATTTTCAAGTCTATTATTGGACTTCACATAGTAAGCTTTACAAAATACAGAAAAATACAATGCTTGTTTGAGGTGATTTTCCCGGTAAATCAATTACTTTTTTCTTCTCTTAATTGAGCAATTGTAAAACAAGCTTTACAAATTTTATTTTTGACAAACATAATAATAAATTCTAATGCAACAAAAGCACTTTTTTACTTTTTGTCCTTGATATATTGTTTTATTTGCTCTTCACTATGTATTTAGTAAAAAAAGTTTTGACCATTATTTGCATATGAATTTTTAATTTAAATTTAAATAGTAAAATATTACTCATTTTTAATTTATTAATAAAAATATTTAAAAAATAAAATTGTTTAATTTTTATTTCATTGATAAATCAATATAAAGAAAGGAAAATATTTAAAAAATGATTTCAATCATGTTTTATTCCATTTAAATCAAAAAATTAAAAATTCTAATTTTTGATGTTTTATTTTTGCTAAATATTTTTGAAAATGTAGTAAATATGATAATTTAAAAATAAATCAAAAAAATTTATAATTGTTTTTAAAGCAATTGTTATAATTAAATTATTAATAATTAAACTAAATTAAAAATTTATATATAACTTATAGTTAATTTAGTATTTTTTTAAAAAATTGCATATTTAATTAAGAGGAGTGTAAAAAAATATCAGCATCTAAATAGATTTTAAAAAAATTTACTAACCGGTACTTAAAAGTAGTGTTTAGCAAGTTTTTTTAAGCCAACATTAGTTTTAAGGTAAACAGGCGGTTTAATATATGAATAGCATTTTAAATATTTTGATTTAATTTTTTTATTACTATTTCGATTCAATTACTTGATACTTTTTGCAATATTTCGACTTAATATCCGGTTGCTAAGTTAGGTGACACTATACCGCTTGACTAACGCTAGTTTTTAAAAAAACTAAATAATTGTTTTATTATCAAATTTCAAAAATTTGAAAACAATTTTAAGTTTTCAATTTTTTTTTTTAACAGAAAATAATAAAATAGCATTTTGATTAATATTTTTAGTTTTTTACATAAATGATTACCAATGTAATGAAGATTGAGAAGTTTGATCAACTTTTAAACTTTTAAATTTTTTGATTGCTTGTGCTTTGTCATCATTTGATGACCGCACGCAGTTAAATCTAGAACCGACTATTTTTAAAATTAATTAGTTTGTTTTTTTTTGTTGTTTTAGTTTTTTTTTTTTATGTTGACGTTGATTTTTGGTTATTTTTTTTTTTTTTAAAAACGGCAATTCTTTAACTTTTGTTTTTTATATATTTTCAAGTTCAAATAAATGTTTAAATGTAAAATTTAGTTTAAGCAGGAAAATAATTCAAAAGTAAAATTTAGCTTAATAAAAAATTTCAACTTTTAACTTGACCCTTTGAATTTTTTTTTTAAATTTAATATTACTTTCACTGTCTTCTTTTTAATTTTAAATCAAGATAAAATAAAAGCATCATTTTATTTAAAATATTTTTTAATTTTTAGTTTTTTATTCTATTGTTTTTTAATTTTTTATCTTTGTATTTTTATAGCAAGTGTTAAAAATTAATAATAAACTTAAACTAATTCTATAATTTTTATTTTTTTTTAGTTTGACAATTAAGACATCTTTTTATAAAATTTATTTGTTTTTTAACAATTGTCATTTTAACTGACATTTTAAAAATATTTATTTTTTTTTTTTTCTGTACACGTTTATTGAATTAAATTTACTACTTTTTTTTTATTGAAAGTAATATGTAAATAAAAACAACATTTATTTATGAACCAAAACTTTTTTATTTTAAACTTAATATAATAAATTTAAATTAGTTTATATTTATATTAAAAAAATATATATATTTGAAGTTTTTGAACTTTTTAAAATAAATTCATAATTTATTTAAATTAAAATTTAAAAATAATTTTTAAATCTTATTTAAAATTTTTAATTTTTGCAATTAATCCTTTAAATAAATATATTTGTTTTTTTTATATATTAGAAAAAAAAAATTTATAATATATATTTTAAACAATAAAATTATTAATTTTTAAGTATAATTATAAATTATATATAAATATAATAAATTGTGGCAATGAAAATTTAAAAAAAAAATTTAATTTTTGTGTTTTATTAGATTAATTAATAATAATTTTAAACGTGATTGTTAATGAAATTCGATAAAATTGTTGATTTTAAATCAGATTATAATTAGAAAAATTTATCTGTTCATCTGTCCGTTTTAAAAAGAATATTGCATTCTATAATTTTTAATGTAATTAAGCATAAAAATTAACAGCTTGTTTAAATTGATCATATATTTTTAATCTTATTTTATTATTTATTTTTTTTTAATAATAAGATTTGTTAATAAGATTAAAAAAAAATTTAAAATAGTTAGCTTTAACAATCTGCATCACGATATTCGTCAAAAAAAAAATTTGCCAAGAACAAAGTAAACAATCCCGAGTGAAACGGGATTAAATCATTATAAACGGCAATCTGCCGTTTTCAAGTTTAAATAATTTTAAAAGATGAACAAAGTTTACGCGTTTTAAATTTGGCTAAGATTAATAAATTTAGTAAAATTTGCTAAAATATATTTATTAACTATAATTTAATCCAAATTTATAATTTTCAAATTTATAGATTTTATATTTTTTATTCAATAAGATATTTATTATGTTAAAAAATTTTTTTTTTGATGGTTTTGCTAAATATTTTGATTAAGTTGCTTATCTCATCACTATAAAATTTTAATTTTTAAATTTTATAAACTTAAATTGTATACATTAGACTTTTGTGTCCTTGTTTTTTTTTGGATGGTTTCTATTCAATTGATTTTTAAAAAACTGATGCTTTTTAATTAAATATGTTTAAAACGCTATTAATAAGTTTTAACCATTACATTTTTAAAAAATACATTTAATTGTTTTTTTTATTTAAAAACAAATTTTGCAATAAATCTCCTAGATATTTTAACTTTGATGACTAAATTTAGCATTATTCTTTATTAGTTAAATTAAAAATTGTTTCTATATATTTAAATTAAATAAGCATTTTTTTTACGGTATAAGAAGTAATTATAAGTGAAAGCTAAATTAAAAAATTATATAATATATAAATATAATAAAAAATTTATTAAAAATAACAAAAAATTAATATATTAAAATTTTTTTAATTAATTTTATTTAGTTTTTTTATATTAAATTAAAACGGTTTAATTATTTAAAAATCAAAAAAAAATAATATTTTTTACTTAGGCAAGCAGTTTAAATAAAAAATAAAGATAAATTATAGAGAAGTTGTTTTTAAAATCTCCAACTATTTAATAAGAAATGTTGACGAATAAACGTTTAATTTTAGCAATTTGTTTATTTAAAAAATTATTCTAAAAAATTTTTCCGGACAGTCATTGAATTAAAAAAATGATTAACCATTTTATATATAAGAGAAAAGTACCATTTTTTAAATGCACTATAAAAAAAAATGAAAAATACCTTTGCGATTATTTCACCTTTATTTTTTATTTTATCCAATAAAAAAATATTTTGCTAATTGAAATATATTTTTTAAATTAAATTTTAAAATTATTTATTCATTTTTTAAATAAAAATATATATTTTTTTAATTTTAAATAGAAATAAAAACATTAAATTATAAATATGTCGATAATCATCTTAAAAGTGCATTACTTGATAAATACAGCATCGATTAAATTCTGTCTATTTTCTCAAAGGTTATATTATTCATTAAGTTTCATATGTTTATTAACATAGATCATTTGAAAAAAAAAATTTCATTTGAAGGATATTAAAACATGCTAATAAATTTATTAAAAAAATTAAATATATATAATATATATATATAATTTTTTTTTAACTTTAAATAAATATTTTATGAATATTATTAAAATATACTAATTAATATTAATATTAATACTTATATATTTTTGTTTATCAATTAAATTTTTTTAAACATGAAAAAAATAATTTAATAATTGTGCTAATTAGATTTAGTGCTAATTTAACAATAGTAAAAATTAAATTGGCAAATAAAATAAATCAATGTATTAAATAATAAATTTTATTTACATTGATTTAAAAAAAAAATTATTTGTATAAAAATTTTTTGTATAAATTGTATTTTTTATATTTAATTTTAAAATTAAAACAATAAAATTAATTGATTTAAAAAATTATAAATTATATTTAAATAAAAAAAAATAATAAACTTAGAATATTTAAAAATTTAATTAAAATTTAATTTATTTTAGATTTTTATGGAGAAATAAAAAATTGCTTGTAATAAAAAATTGATACAATTTTTTTGATGAGTGCGAACTAATAATAATATAATTTGTTATTGCGATAAGCAAAATAAAAGACTAGCATAAATGAAAAGTCGTAAAAATATTGCAGTGCCGTTGCTCTGCACTTATTTGACACTTTTATGGTTAAGTGTCGTTTATACAGGTAATTATCAATATATATATATATATCAAATAAATTAAAAATTCTAAATAATAAATTTAAAATATAATTTTAATTTTTAGATGCACAAACAATTAACGATAAGAATAAAGGTAATTTATTATATTTTGAAAAAAAAAACAAAGATTTTAATTTATTTAATAATATTAAGGATGTTACTATTTAATGAGACATTATAAAAATAATGAAACGATTCAAACTACAGAGCCATGTTTAAATTGTAAATGCTTAAACTCTGAACTAAAATGTGCATTTCGAGTATGCCCTTTTGTTAAATCAGAAAATTTAGCTTGTACAATTGAAAAAATACCAGGAGAATGTTGTTCAAAAGTTACATGTCCAGATGGTAAGTAAAAATACATGTGTAAAAAAATAAAACAATAATTAAAAAAATAATTAGTACCAGTCGATATAATGACAGCATCGGCAAGCGATTTAATTACTACATCATCTCTTAAAACAACCATAACGGAAATAGAAAATGATCAAATTGGTTGCACAATTGATGGAATTCATTACAAAGAAGGAGAACGTTTACCACCTAAAAGTGTAAATGGAAGTTGCACAAATTGTTATTGTGTTAGAAATCAAAGTTATTGTGTACAACAGCAATGTAATCTTAATATACCTGGTTGTTCTCCAGTATTTCATAAAAACGAATGCTGTCCATATAAATACGATTGTAGTAAGTAACAAAAATAAATTTCAAAACAAATAAATTAATAATTGCTAATTATTTAATAAATTGAAAGGTAAAAAAATTACTACAACAACAACAACAACAACATTACCACCAATTTTACGTAAAGGAAAAGGTTGTAAATTTAATGAAAGATATTATCCACACGGTAGTGCAGTACCATCAAAAGACCCATGTGAACATTGTTATTGTATAGGTGAAACTATAACATGTGCTATACAAGAATGTAAAGTACCATGTGCAGGATGTATTCCAATACATACAAATCCAAATAGATGCTGTCCTGAAAGATATGAATGCTGTAAGTCATTTTTTCTTTTTAAAAAAATTTAAAATCAATTAATTTTTTATAATTAAGATGATCAATCAAGTACATCATTTGCACCACAAGATGTATTGACTCATAATAATACAAGAATTATTTTACCAATGATAACTCAGTCATTGGATTGGACATCAACAACTCCAGAAAGTATAGAATATACAACATCTGGTAAAGATGAACAAATATATTCAAATCAAACAATTATTCCAACAGCAACCACAAGAATTAATGAAACTGAAGCACAAGATTTAAAAGGAAAAAATATAACATTAGCAACAAATATACCGGATATTGAAGAGGAAACAAAATCTACAGAAAGTAAGTTGATTAATATTATATTAAATTGGCAAATTGTATTAATCATAAATTAATAAACTAAACCTAAATTATTTTTTTATCATTTTAAGAACAATTAACACCAAGGAGAGAAGATGCATTTACAACTAAAATACCTTTAAAATCAACAACTAAAAAAAGACCAACAACGCATAGTGTTCCTGGAGAAGGAGTTTGTAGGTTTAATGGAAAAGTATTTGAAAATGGACAAAAATTAATACCAAAAATAGATTTGAAACCTGATAAATGGACAATAAATAGCGATGTTTATTATAAAAATCCTTGTATTGAATTTTGTATGTGTCTAAACAGTGTAATATATTGCGATGAAATAGAATGTCCAGAAGAACCAAAAGATAAAAATTGTAAAATAGAAGAAATAAATGGAGAATGTTGTCCAAGAATTATATGTGATATTATAACAACAACGATATCAATAATAGAAAAAAATACAACAACAACAAGTAGAAAGGGATTAGATATTTTAAAAGAAACAACAGAACAAATGCTTATAAGGAATTTAACAACCATTGATATAATGAAAGAAGATGATATTAAAACAACAAAAAAGATTCCTTTTGAAAGAATAGATACAACAACAACAAGAATACCATCAGAAGAATTAGAAACTACTACAAGAAAAAAACAAAAAGATATAGAAACTACCACTAGAAGAAGACCAGATGAAGAATTAGAAACAACTACTAAAAGAAAACCTGTGGAAGAAACAACTACAAGAATATCATCAGAAAAATTAGAAACAACTACTAGAAAAAGACAGGAAGAAATAGAAACTACAACTAGTGGAATACCAGAAACAAGAAAGGAGGAAAAATTAGAAACTACTACTAGAAAAAGACCAGAAGAAGAAATAGAAACTACAACTAGTGGAATACCAGAAACAAGAAAGGAGGAAAAATTAGAAACTACTACTAGAAAAAGACCAGAAGAAGAAATAGAAACTACTACTAGAAAAAGACCAGAAGAAGAAATAGAAACTACCACTAGTGGAACACCATCAGAAAAATTAGAAACCACCACTAGAAGAAAAGAAGAAGAAATAGAAACTACTACTAGAAAAAGACCAGAAGAAGAAATAGAAACTACCACTAGTGGAATACCAGAATCTAGAAAGGAGGAAAAAATAAAAACTACTACTAGAAAAAGACCAGATGAAGAAATAGAAACTACAACTAGAAGAATACCATCAGAAAAATTAGAAACCACCACTAGAAGAAAAGAAGAAGAATTAGAAACTACTACTAGAAGAAGACCAGATGAAGAGTTAGAAACTACTACTAGAAGAAGACCAGAAGAAGAATTAGAAACTACTACTAGAAAAAGACCAGAAGAAGAATTAGAAACTACTACTAGAAAAAGACCAGAAGAAGAAATAGAAACTACTACTAGAAAAAGACAAGAAGAAGAAATAGAAACTACAACTAGTGGAATACCAGAAACAAGAAAGGAGGAAAAATTAGAAACTACTACTAGAAGAAGACCAGATGAAGAATTAGAAACAACTACTAAAAGAAAACCTGTGGAAGAAACAACTACAAGAATACCATCAGAAAAATTAGAAACCACCACTAGAAGACAAGAAGAAGAAATAGAAACTACTACTAGAAGAAGACCAGATGAAGAAATAGAAACTACTACTAGAAGAAGACCAGATGAAGAAATAGAAACAACTACTAGAAAAAGACCAGATGAAGAGTTAGAAACTACTACTAGAAGAAGACCAGATGAAGAAATAGAAACTACAACTAGTGGAATACCAGAATCAAGAAAGGAGGAAAAATTAGAAACTACTACTAGAAAAAGACCAGATGAAGAAATAGAAACTACTACTAGAAGAAGACCAGATGAAGAAATAGAAACTACAACTAGAAGACGAGAAGAAAAATTAGAAACTACTACTAGAAGAAGACCAGATGAAGAGTTAGAAACTACTACTAGAAGAAGACCAGAAGAAGAATTAGAAACTACTACTAGAAAAAGACCAGAAGAAGAATTAGAAACTACTACTAGAAAAAGACCAGAAGAAGAAATAGAAACTACTACTAGAAAAAGACAAGAAGAAGAAATAGAAACTACAACTAGTGGAATACCAGAAACAAGAAAGGAGGAAAAATTAGAAACTACTACTAGAAGAAGACCAGATGAAGAATTAGAAACAACTACTAAAAGAAAACCTGTGGAAGAAACAACTACAAGAATACCATCAGAAAAATTAGAAACCACCACTAGAAGACAAGAAGAAGAAATAGAAACTACTACTAGAAGAAGACCAGATGAAGAAATAGAAACTACTACTAGAAGAAGACCAGATGAAGAAATAGAAACAACTACTAGAAAAAGACCAGATGAAGAGTTAGAAACTACTACTAGAAGAAGACCAGATGAAGAAATAGAAACTACAACTAGTGGAATACCAGAATCAAGAAAGGAGGAAAAATTAGAAACTACTACTAGAAAAAGACCAGATGAAGAAATAGAAACTACTACTAGAAGAAGACCAGATGAAGAAATAGAAACTACAACTAGAAGACGAGAAGAAAAATTAGAAACTACTACTAGAAGAAGACCAGATGAAGAATTAGAAACAACTATTAGAAAAAGACCTGAAGAAGAAATAGAAACTACAACTAGTGGAATACCAGAATCAACAAAGGATGAAAAATTAGAAACTACTACTAAAAGACGATCAGATGAAGAGTTAGAAACTACTACTAGAAGAAGACCAGATGAAGAAATAGAAACTACAACTAGTGGAATACCAGAATCAAGAAAGGAGGAAAAATTAGAAACTACTACTAGAAAAAGACCAGATGAAGAAATAGAAACTACTACTAGAAGAAGACCAGATGAAGAAATAGAAACTACAACTAGAAGACGAGAAGAAAAATTAGAAACTACTACTAGAAGAAGACCAGATGAAGAAATAGAAACTACAACTAGAAGACGAGAAGAAAAATTAGAAACTACTACTAGAAAAAGACCAGAAGAAGAAATAGAAACTACAACTAGTGGAATACCAGAATCAACAAAGGATGAAAAATTAGAAACTACTACTAAAAGACGATCAGATGAAGAGTTAGAAACTACTACTAAAAGAAAACCTGTGGAAGATACAACTACAAGAATACCATCAGAAAAATTAGAAACCACCACTAGAAGACAAGAAGAAGAAATAGAAACTACTACTAGAAGAAGACCAGATGAAGAGTTAGAAACTACTACTAGAAGACGAGAAGAAAAATTAGAAACTACTACTAGAAAAAGACCAGAAGAAGAAATAGAAACTACTACTAGAAGAAGACCAGATGAAGAAATAGAAACTACAACTAGTGGAATACCAGAATCAAGAAAGGAGGAAAAAATAGAAACTACTACTAGAAGAAGACCTGAAGAAGAAGTAGAAACAACTACTAGAAAAAGACCAGATGAAGAGTTAGAAACTACTACTAGAAGAAGACCAGATGAAGAATTAGAAACAACTACTAAAAGAAAACCTGTGGAAGAAACAACTACAAGAATCCCATCAGAAAAATTAGAAACCACCACTAGAAGACAAGAAGAAGAAATAGAAACTACTACTAGAAGAAGACCAGATGAAGAGTTAGAAACTACTACTAGAAGGAGACAAGATGAAGAAATAGAAACTACTACTAGAAGAAGACCAGATGAAGAAATAGAAACTACTACTAGAAAAAGACCTGAAGAAGAAATAGATACAACTACTAGAAGAAGACCAGATGAAAAATTAGAAACTACTACTAGAAGAAGACCAGATGAAGAATTAGAAACAACTACTAGAAAAAGACCTGAAGAAGAAATAGAAACAACTACTAGAAAAAGACCAGATGAAGAGTTAGAAACTACTACTAGAAGAAGACCAGATGAAGAAATAGAAACTACAACTAGAAGACGAGAAGAAAAATTAGAAACTACTACTAGAAAAAGACCAGATGAAGAAATAGAAACTACAACTAGTGGAATACCAGAATCAAGAATAGAGGAAAAAATAGAAACTACCACTAGAAGAAGACCAGATGAAGAAATAGAAACTACTACTAGAAAAAGACCAGAAGAAGAAATAGAAACAACTACTAGAAAAAGACCAGATGAAGAGTTAGAAACTACTACTAGAAGAAGACCAGATGAAGAATTAGAAACAACTACTAAAAGAAAACCTGTGGAAGAAACAACTACAAGAATCCCATCAGAAAAATTAGAAACCACCACTAGAAGACAAGAAGAAGAAATAGAAACTACTACTAGAAGAAGACCAGATGAAGAGTTAGAAACTACTACTAGAAGAAGACAAGATGAAGAAATAGAAACTACTACTAGAAGAAGACCAGATGAAGAAATAGAAACTACTACTAGAAAAAGACCTGAAGAAGAAATAGATACAACTACTAGAAGAAGACCAGATGAAAAATTAGAAACTACTACTAGAAGAAGACCAGATGAAGAATTAGAAACAACTACTAGAAAAAGACCTGAAGAAGAAATAGAAACAACTACTAGAAAAAGACCAGATGAAGAGTTAGAAACTACTACTAGAAGAAGACCAGATGAAGAAATAGAAACTACAACTAGTGGAATACCAGAATCAAGAAAGGAGGAAAAAATAGAAACTACCACTAGAAGAAGACCAGATGAAGAAATAAAAACTACTACTAGAAAAAGACCAGATGAAGAAATAGAAACTACAACTAGAAGAATACCATCAGAAAAATTAGAAACCACCACTAGAAGAAAAGAAGAAGAATTAGAAACTACTACTAGAAGAAGACCAGATGAAGAGTTAGAAACTACTACTAGAAGAAGACCAGAAGAAGAAATAGAAACTACTACTAGAAAAAGACCAGATGAAGAAATAGAAACTACAACTAGAAGAAGACCAGATGAAAAATTAGAAACTACTACTAGAAGAAGACCAGATGAAGAAATAGAAACTACTACTAGAAAAAGACCTGAAGAAGAAATAGAAACTACTACTAGAAGAAGACCAGATGAAGAAATAGAAACTACTACTAGAAAAAGACCTAAAGAAGAAATAGAAACAACTACTAGAAGAAGACCAGATGAAAAATTAGAAACTACTACTAGAAGAAGACCAGATGAAGAATTAGAAACTACAACTAGTGGAATACCAGAATCAAGAAAGGAGGAAAAAATAGAAACTACTACTAGAAGAAGACCAGATGAAGAATTAGAAACAACTACTAAAAGAAAACCTGTGGAAGAAACAACTACAAGAATACCATCAGAAAAATTAGAAACCACCACTAGAAGACAAGAAGAAGAAATAGAAACTACTACTAGAAGAAGACCAGATGAAGAGTTAGAAACTACTACTAGAAGAAGACCTGAAGAAGAAATAGAAACTACTACTAGAAAAAGACCTGAAGAAGAAATAGAAACAATTACTAGAAAAAGACCAGATGAAGAGTTAGAAACTACTACTAGAAGAAGACCAGATGAAGAAATAGAAACTACAACTAGAAGACGAGAAGAAAAATTAGAAACTACTACTAGAAAAAGACCAGATGAAGAAATAGAAACTACAACTAGTGGAATACCAGAATCAAGAAAGGAAGAAAAAATAGAAACTACTACTAGAAGAAGACCAGATGAAGAATTAGAAACAACTACTAAAAGAAAACCTGTGGAAGAAACAACTACAAGAATACCATCAGAAAAATTAGAAACCACCACTAGAAGACAAGAAGAAGTAGAAACTACTACTAGAAGAAGACCAGATGAAAAATTAGAAACTACTACTAGAAGAAGACAAGATGAAGAAATAGAAACTACTACTAGAAAAAGACCTGAAGAAGAAGTAGAAACAACTACTAGAAAAAGACCAGATGAAGAGTTAGAAACTACTACTAGAAGAAGACCAGATGAAGAATTAGAAACAACTACTAAAAGAAAACCTGTGGAAGAAACAACTACAAGAATCCCATCAGAAAAATTAGAAACCACCACTAGAAGACAAGAAGAAGAAATAGAAACTACTACTAGAAGAAGACCAGATGAAGAGTTAGAAACTACTACTAGAAGAAGACAAGATGAAGAAATAGAAACTACTACTAAAAGAAGACCAGATGAAGAAATAGAAACTACTACTAGAAAAAGACCTGAAGAAGAAATAGAAACAACTACTAGAAGAAGACCAGATGAAAAATTAGAAACTACTACTAGAAGAAGACCAGATGAAGAATTAGAAACAACTACTAGAAAAAGACCTGAAGAAGAAATAGAAACAACTACTAGAAAAAGACCAGATGAAGAAATAGAAACAACTACTAGAAGAAGACCAGATGAAAAATTAGAAACTACTACTAGAAAAAAACCAGATGAAGAATTAGAAACTACTACTAGAAGAAGACCAGATGAAGAAATAGAAACTACAACTAGAAGACAAGAAGAAAAATTAGAAACTACTACTAGAAAAAGACCAGAAGAAGAAATAGAAACAACTACTAAAAGAAAATCTGTGGAAGAAACAACTACAAGAATACCATCAGAAAAATTAGAAACCAATACTAGAAAAAGGCCAGAAGAAGAAATAGAAACTACAACTAGAAGAATACCATCAGATAAATTAGAAACCACCACTAGAAGAAAAGAAGAAGAAATAGAAACTACAACTAGTGGAATACCAGAATCAAGAAAGGAGGAAAAATTAGAAAATACTACTAGAAAAAGACCAGAAGAAGAAATAGAAACTACTACTAGAAGAAGACCAGATGAAGAATTAGAAACTACAACTAGAAGAAGACCTGTGGAAGAAACAACTACAAGAATACCATCAGAAAAATTAGAAATCACTACTAGAAGAAAAGAAGAAGAAATAGAAACTACTACTAGAAGAAGACCAGAAGAAGAAATAGAAACTACTACTAGAAGAAGACCAGCTGAAGAAATAGAAACTACAACTAGAAAAAGACCAGATGAAGAGTTAGAAACTACTACTAGTAAAAAACCAGATGAAGAAATAGAAACTACAACTAGAAGACGAGAAGAAAAATTAGAAACTACTACTAGAAAAAGACCAGAAGAAGAAATAGAAACTGCAACTAGAAGAATACCATCAGATAAATTAGAAACCACCACTAGAAGAAAAGGAGAAGAAATAGAAACTACAACTAGTGGAATACCAGAATCAAGAAAGGAGGAAAAATTAGAAACTACTACTAGAAGAAGACCAGATGAAGAAATAGAAACTACAACTAGAAGACAAGAAGAAAAATTAGAAACTACTACTAGAAAAAGGCCAGAAGAAGAAATAGAAACTACAACTAGAAGAATACCATCAGAAAAATTAGAAACCACCACTAGAAGAAAAGAAGAAGAATTAGAAACTACTACTAGAAGAAGACCAGAAGAAGAAATAGAAACTACTACTAGAAAAAGACCAGATGAAGAAATAGAAACTACAACTAGAAGAAGACCAGATGAAAAATTAGAAACTACTACTAGAAGAAGACCAGATAAAGAAATAGAAACTACTACTAGAAAAAGACCTGAAGAAGAAATAGAAACTACTACTAGAAGAAGACCAGATGAAGAAATAGAAACTACTACTAGAAAAAGACCTGAAGAAGAAATAGAAACAACTACTAGAAAAAGACCTGAAGAAGAAATAGAAACAACTACTAGAAAAAGACCAGATGAAGAGTTAGAAACTACTACTAGAAGAAGACCAGATGAAGAAATAGAAACAACTACTAGAAAAAGACCAGATGAAGAGTTAGAAACTACTACTAGAAGAAGACCAGATGAAGAAATAGAAACTACAACTAGAAGACGAGAAGAAAAATTAGAAACAACTACTAGAAAAAGACCAGATGAAGAGTTAGAAACTACTACTAAAAGAAGACCAGATGAAGAAATAGAAACTACAACTAGAAGACGAGAAGAAAAATTAGAAACTACTACTAGAAAAAGACCAGATGAAGAAATAGAAACTACAACTAGTGGAATACCAGAATCAAGAAAGGAGGAAAAATTAGAAACTACTACTAGAAGAGGATCAGATGAAGAATTAGAAACAACTACTAAAAGAAAACCTGTGGAAGAAACAACTACAAGAATACCATCAGAAAAATTAGAAACCACCACTAGAAAACAAGAAGAAGAAATAGAAACTACAACTAGAAAAAGACCTGAAGAAGAAATAGAAACAACTACTAGAAGAAGACCAGATGAAAAATTAGAAACTACTACTAGAAGAAGACCAGATGAAGAATTAGAAACTACAACTAGTGGAATACCAGAATCAAGAAAGGAGGAAAAAATAGAAACTACTACTAGAAGAAGACCAGATGAAGAATTAGAAACAACTACTAAAAGAAAACCTGTGGAAGAAACAACTACAAGAATACCATCAGAAAAATTAGAAACCACCACTAGAAGACAAGAAGAAGAAATAGAAACTACTACTAGAAGAAGACCAGATGAAGAAATAGAAACTACTACTAGAAGAAGACCAGATGAAGAAATAGAAACAACTACTAGAAAAAGACCAGATGAAGAGTTAGAAACTACTACTAGAAGAAGACCAGATGAAGAAATAGAAACTACAACTAGTGGAATACCAGAATCAAGAAAGGAGGAAAAATTAGAAACTACTACTAGAAAAAGACCAGATGAAGAAATAGAAACTACTACTAGAAGAAGACCAGATGAAGAAATAGAAACTACAACTAGAAGACGAGAAGAAAAATTAGAAACTACTACTAGAAGAAGACCAGATGAAGAATTAGAAACAACTACTAGAAAAAGACCTGAAGAAGAAATAGAAACAACTACTAGAAAAAGACCAGATGAAGAGTTAGAAACTACTACTAGAAGAAGACCAGATGAAGAAATAGAAACTACTACTAGAAAAAGACCTGAAGAAGAAATAGAAACAACTACTAGAAGAAGAAAAGATGAAGAGTTAGAAACTACTACTAGAAAAAAACCAGATGAAGAAATAGAAACTACAACTAAAAGAAAACCTGTGGAAGAAACAACTACAAGAATCCCATCAGAAAAATTAGAAACCACCACTAGAAGACAAGAAGAAGAAATAGAAACTACTACTAGAAGAAGACCAGATGAAGAAATAGAAACTACTACTAGAAGAAGACCAGATGAAGAAATTGAAACAACTACTAGAAAAAGACCAGAAGAAGAAATAGAAACTACAACTAGAAAAAGACCTGAAGAAGAAATAGAAACAACTACTAGAAGAAGACCAGATGAAGAATTAGAAACTACTACTAGAAGAAGACCAGATGAAGAATTAGAAACTACAACTAGTGGAATACCAGAATCAAGAAAGGAGGAAAAAATAGAAACTACTACTAGAAGAAGACCAGATGAAGAATTAGAAACAACTACTAAAAGAAAACCTGTGGAAGAAACAACTACAAGAATACCATCAGAAAAATTAGAAACCACCACTAGAAGACAAGAAGAAGAAATAGAAACTACTACTAGAAGAAGACCAGATGAAGAGTTAGAAACTACTACTAGAAGAAAACCAGAAGAAGAAATAGAAACTACTACTAGAAAAAGACCAGATGAAGAAATAGAAACTACTACTAGAAGAAGACCAGATGAAGAAATAGAAACTACAACTAGAAGACGAGAAGAAAAATTAGAAACTACTACTAGAAAAAGACCTGAAGAAGAAGTAGAAACAACTACTAGAAGAAGACCAGATGAAGAAATAGAAACTACTACTAGAAGAAGACCAGATGAAGAAATAGAAACTACAACTAGAAGACGAGAAGAAAAATTAGAAACTACTACTAGAAAAAGACCAGAAGAAGAAATAGAAACTACAACTAGAAGACAAGAAGAAAAATTAGAAACTACTACTAGAAAAAGGCCAGAAGAAGAAATAGAAACTACAACTAGAAGAATACCATCAGATAAATTAGAAACCACCACTAGAAGAAAAGAAGAAGAAATAGAAACTACAACTAGTGGAATACCAGAATCAAGAAAGGAGGAAAAATTAGAAACTACTACTAAAAAAAGACCAGAAGAAGAAATAGAAACTACAACTAGTGGAATACCAGAATCAAGAAAGGAGGAAAAATTAGAAACTACTACTAGAAAAAGACCAGAAGAAGAAATAGAAACTACTACTAGAAGAAGACCAGATGAAGAAATAGAAACTACAACTAGTGGAATACCAGAATCAAGAAAGGAGGAAAAATTAGAAACTACTACTAGAAGAAGATCAGATGAAGAATTAGAAACAACAACTAGAAGAAGACCTGTGGAAGAAACAACTACAAGAATACCATCAGAAAAATTAGAAACCACCACTAGAAGACAAGAAGAAGAAATAGAAACTACTACTAGAAGAAGACCAGATGAAGAGTTAGAAACTACTACTAGAAGAAAACCAGAAGAAGAAATAGAAACTACTACTAGAAAAAGACCAGATGAAGAAATAGAAACTACTACTAGAAGAAGACCAGATGAAGAAATAGAAACTACAACTAGAAGACGAGAAGAAAAATTAGAAACTACTACTAGAAAAAGACCTGAAGAAGAAATAGAAACAACTACTAGAAAAAGACCTGAAGAAGAAGTAGAAACAACTACTAGAAGAAGACCAGATGAAGAAATAGAAACTACAACTAGAAGACGAGAAGAAAAATTAGAAACTACTACTAGAAAAAGACCAGAAGAAGAAATAGAAACTACAACTAGAAGACAAGAAGAAAAATTAGAAACTACTACTAGAAAAAGGCCAGAAGAAGAAATAGAAACTACAACTAGAAGAATACCATCAGATAAATTAGAAACCACCACTAGAAGAAAAGAAGAAGAAATAGAAACTACAACTAGTGGAATACCAGAATCAAGAAAGGAGGAAAAATTAGAAACTACTACTAGAAAAAGACCAGAAGAAGAAATAGAAACTACTACTAGAAGAAGACCAGATGAAGAAATAGAAACTACAACTAGTGGAATACCAGAATCAAGAAAGGAGGAAAAATTAGAAACTACTACTAGAAGAAGATCAGATGAAGAATTAGAAACAACAACTAGAAGAAGACCTGTGGAAGAAACAACTACAAGAATACCATCAGAAAAATTAGAAACCACTACTAGAAGAAAAGAAGAAGAAATAGAAACTACTACTAGAAGAAGACCAGAAGAAAAAATAGAAACTACGACTAGTGGAATACCATCAGAAAAATTAGAAACTACTACTAGAAGAAGACCAGATGAAGAAATAGAAACTACAACTAGTGGAATACCAGAATCAAGAAAGGAGGAAAAATTAGAAACTACTACTAAAAAAAGACCAGAAGAAGAAATAGAAACAACAACTAGTGGAATACCAGAATCAAGAAAGGAGGAAAAATTAGAAACTACTACTAGAAAAAGACCAGAAGAAGAAATAGAAACTACTACTAGAAGAAGACCAGATGAAGAAATAGAAACTACAACTAGTGGAATACCAGAATCAAGAAAGGAGGAAAAATTAGAAACTACTACTAGAAGAAGATCAGATGAAGAATTAGAAACAACAACTAGAAGAAGACCTGTGGAAGAAACAACTACAAGAATACCATCAGAAAAATTAGAAACCACCACTAGAAGACAAGAAGAAGAAATAGAAACTACTACTAGAAGAAGACCAGATGAAGAGTTAGAAACTACTACTAGAAGAAAACCAGAAGAAGAAATAGAAACTACTACTAGAAAAAGACCAGATGAAGAAATAGAAACTACTACTAGAAGAAGACCAGATGAAGAAATAGAAACTACAACTAGAAGACGAGAAGAAAAATTAGAAACTACTACTAGAAAAAGACCTGAAGAAGAAATAGAAACAACTACTAGAAAAAGACCTGAAGAAGAAGTAGAAACAACTACTAGAAGAAGACCAGATGAAGAAATAGAAACTACTACTAGAAGAAGACCAGATGAAGAAATAGAAACTACAACTAGAAGACGAGAAGAAAAATTAGAAACTACTACTAGAAAAAGACCTGAAGAAGAAATAGAAACAACTACTAGAAAAAGACCTGAAGAAGAAGTAGAAACAACTACTAGAAGAAGACCAGATGAAGAAATAGAAACTACAACTAGTGGAATACCAGAATCAAGAAAGGAGGAAAAATTAGAAACTACTACTAGAAGAAGATCAGATGAAGAATTAGAAACAACAACTAGAAGAAGACCTGTGGAAGAAACAACTACAAGAATACCATCAGAAAAATTAGAAACCACTACTAGAAGAAAAGAAGAAGAAATAGAAACTACTACTAGAAGAAGACCAGAAGAAAAAATAGAAACTACGACTAGTGGAATACCATCAGAAAAATTAGAAACTACTACTAGAAGAAGACCAGATGAAGAAATAGAAACTACAACTAGTGGAATACCAGAATCAAGAAAGGAGGAAAAATTAGAAACTACTACTAGAAGAAGATCAGATGAAGAATTAGAAACAACTACTAAAAGAAAACCTGTGGAAGAAACAACTACAAGAATACCATCAGAAAAATTAGAAACCACCACTAGAAAACAAGAAGAAGAAATAGAAACTACTACTAGAAGAAGACCAGATGAAGAAATAGAAACTACAACTAGAAGACCAGATGAAGAAATAGAAACTACTACTAGAAGAAGACCAGATGAAGAATTAGAAACTACAACTAGAAGAAGACCTGTGGAAGAAACAACTACAAGAATACCATCAGAAAAATTAGAAACCACCACTAGAAGACAAGAAGAAGAAATAGAAACTACTACTAGAAGAAGACCAGATGAAGAATTAGAAACAACTACTAGAAGAAGACCAGATGAAAAATTAGAAACTACTACTAGAAGAAGACCAGATGAAGAATTAGAAACTACAACTAGAAGAAGACCTGTGGAAGAAACAACTACAAGAATACCATCAGAAAAATTAGAAACCACTACTAGAAGAAAAGAAGAAGAAATAGAAACTACCACTAGAAGACGAGAAGAAAAATTAGAAACTACTACTAGAAGAAGACCAGATGAAGAAATAGAAACTACAACTAGAAGAAAAGAAGAAAAATTAGAAACTACTACTAGAAGAAGACCAGATGAAGAATTAGAAACTACAACTAGAAGAAGACCAGAAGAAAAAATAGAAACTACGACTAGTGGAATACCATCAGAAAAATTAGAAACAACTACAAGAATTCCATCAGAAAAATTAGAAACCACCACTAGAAGACAAGAAGAAGAAATAGAAACTACTACTAGAAGAAGACCAGATGAAGAATTAGAAACAACTACTAGAAGAAGACCAGATGAAAAATTAGAAACTACTACTAGAAGAAGACCAGATGAAGAATTAGAAACTACAACTAGAAGAAGACCTGTGGAAGAAACAACTACAAGAATACCATCAGAAAAATTAGAAACCACTACTAGAAGAAAAGAAGAAGAAATAGAAACTACCACTAGAAGACGAGAAGAAAAATTAGAAACTACTACAAGAAGAATACCTTTAAAAAAATTAGAGACTACAATAAGTGGAATACCAGAATCTAGAAAGGAGGAAAAATTTGAAACTACAACTAGTAGAATACCATCAGAAAAATTAGAAACTACTACTAGAAGAAGACCAGATAAAGAATTAGAAACAATTGCTAAAACAAAATCTGATAAAGAAATAACTACGAGAATACCTTCAGAAAAATTAGAAACAACTACAAGTAAAAGACCAGAAAAAGAAATAGAAACTACAACAAGTGGAATACCAGTATCAAAAAAAGAAAAAGTTCAAACTACTATGAAATTTGAGCCTGCACTAAAGATGGATACAACAACAAGTATAATACCTGATTTAAGAACTGATCGAATTGAAATAACTACAAGAAGAAAATCAGATGAAGAAATCGAAACTACTACTATTAAAAAATCAAAAGAAAAAATACATTCTACAACCTTTATTCCTAATGATCTTGATTCTAAAATATTAACTTCAACTATAATTTCAACTACTAAATTTGTTGAAAAAGATTCTCCCCTTCTGAAATTACCATGTTATAATTCGACTGAACTTCAAAATATTTTGAAAAATTTAACTAAATCCTCAATTCCACCTGAGGATGAAGAAATTGAACTTGAAAGCGATGGTAATATTTTTTTTTATTATTTAAATTTTTTTTAAAGTTTTTTCGTCTTTTTTTTAGAATGTCTTTTTGATGGGAAAGTTTATGAATCTGCAGAACAAATACCAAGACCTAATCCTTGTGAATTTTGTTTTTGTTTTAAAGGAGAAATTATTTGTTTACAACAAACATGTCCTCCTCCTGTTGAAGATTGTATTGAAACTAAAATTGAAGGTTTTTGTTGTCCACGATATGAATGTCGTAAGTTTTTTATTTTTATAAATAATATTATTTAAATACCTTAATATTGTTTATTTTTTTAGCTGTAAATGTTCCATTAAATTCTTCTAGAGTTTTGACTACTACACACTTTCCTTTATTAAGATCTGCTAGATCAACTAAAGGTTTGTTTATTTTTTTTGTTTTTTTTTTATTAATATTTTTATATTTAGGATGTAAAATTAACAACAAAATTTTTGAACTTGGACAATTCGTTGAAAATTTAAGTTCTCCATGTAGATATTGCAAATGCATAGATAATGGATTAATGGAATGTATTCCGATTGACTGTTCTCAAAAAGAACACTTTTTAAAGTTAAAAAAAGATTTCTTTCCTTCTAAACATCTTGTATTAAAGAATAAAAAAATGGAAAAAGGATTTTGGTTTGAAAATCCCGTTCGGAAATTTATTTTAAACTTTTTTTAAATTTTTTAAATTATTATTTTAGATGCTATTTAAGCATTTTGTAAATAATTTTTAAGAGCTCAAAATTAATATTTGAAATTTAATTATTAATTTTTCTTTTTGTTGCTATTAATTTGGTATTTTTATTATAATATTTTTTAATTTAATCTGCAAAAAATTTATTTGTTTTTAACTTATTACATATTATGTACAATATTTTTAAAAGTTGCACTAATTATTTTTAAAATACTTTTTTTGCAAAAGTGCCATTTGTGTTTGAAGTCTAAGGTTCACTTAAACAAATTGTAAATAAATTTAATTAAAAATTAAATTTTAATAAAAATTTTAAACTCATTTAAAATATCTTATTTAAATTTTTTATAATTTTTTTTTTATTCAAAATATTATTAAATATGGACTATTGTGTCATTTATTTATAAAAAAAATAAAATCATAAATTATTGCTTTAATTGTTTTAAATAAAGTTTATTTTTTTAGATGATGATACATCTTGTGTTTTTCATGATGATCATGTTCATGCCAATGATCAAGATTTTCTTTATGTCCATGTTTTTCTCCATGTTTATGCTCTTGCCAATGATCGTGTTTATGATGTCCATCGTGTTCACCCCAACCTTCATGTCCATGGTGATGATCCCTATCATGATGTGTAGAATGTTTTTGGTCGTGATCTTCCCAGTGTTCATGCCAATGTTCATGTTTATGTTTCATTTTTTGCTTATCATGTTCATGTTCATGGTGATGTGAATGAATATGTTTAGTGTACACTGAATGCCAATTGTCAAATGATGCTGAACTTTCAAGATCTTGCCCACTTTGAATTCGTGAACGTAAAATTCCTTTGCGCAGAAACATTTGAGGATGAGCAGAATTATGAATTACATGAGCTAAAGTAATAGCCACAATTACACTGAGAATCAAAAATGTCAAATTTTGTCTCATTTTCACTTAAATTGTTGAGAATAAAAAAATAAAATTCTGGCATAAAACTTTCAAACCAAAAAATAATAAAAAAATATTTTCAGAATCAAAACACAAAGTTAAAAAATTATACTAAAACAATAAATGACAAAAAAATTGAATTACAAGTGTTTAAATAGACTAAAATATGTGATTGGTGTAAGTTGATCTATTTGTTAAATCTATTTGTTAAACAACATTTTTTAAAGCCATTCATATATGACTTTACAAACAAATCAGCTGATTTGCTTCAATAGTTTCATCTAGAAATTTACTGTCTAGTCTTAAACTAAGCTGAAATAAAACTTTTTGGTTTAAAATCAAATTTAGGCCCGACCTAAAACCAAGCTAAAAAAACACCAAAATAAACTCTTTTAACAGCCAGAAAGATTTATTACTAATATTTTACAATAATTTAAATTTGTTTTTAAAGTGCTCTGATTTTTCTTAAGTTGGTTTTTTTTTTAATTTTTTTCTTATTGCTCTTTTTACTTGCTCTTTTATTAAGTTTAAGCCCACTTTTTTTTCAAAACATTATTTTCTTTTTAAATGCATGTCAAATTGGTAAATGTTGAATTTTAAATAATTAGTGTTTGAATACTACTGACAAAAATTAAATTCTATAAAAAATAGTACAAAAAAAATTGATTTAAAATAGACTAAAAGTAATAATAAAATTAATAAAACAGTTATTTTTTTAACTTTTTAATTCAGTTTACTATACAGCTTATTTAAAATTAATTGATACGGAAGTTTTTTTATTTATTTATCTTTTAAAAACAATTATTTAATACAAATTATAGCAAAAACATTTATTAACAACAATTATAAAGCAACCTTATAAAATATATTTAAAAAAAATACTTAATTTAATTTGATAAAAAAAAGATAAAAAAGAGATTTATGAATTTAATATAATATTAAATATATAAATATTAATAAATTTTAAAAAACATGTAAGTTTTTTTATTTAAATAATGGCGGGCTAAAAAAAACGTGCTTTACGGACAAGCAGTGTTTACAAATAATTTGAATTTTGTATTAGTATTAAATACATTAATTATTAAATCATAAATCTCTAGACTATGGATAATCTTGTTTTAAATGAAAACCAGTGTAAGTGCACGCCTGTGAATGAAAATGAAGATTTATATGAAAATGAAGAATTCTTAAAAAAGTTGAAAATATTGGGAGACAAAGTTGGAATAAGTATAGATGAAATTAAGATTCGAAAAATGTCGAAAAATTGTCTTAAAAAACTTTTAAAAAATAAGGTTACATTTAATTAAATAAACTTGTTTATACCAGTCTAATATTTTTTTTAAATAATTAAGGCTTGGCAAGCTGAACGCATAGAAAAACGAAAAATTCAAAGAGAAAAACGGAAACTTAAAAAAAAAGCACTTGCTGAAAAACTTGGAGGACCATTGCCGGCTAGGACATTTTCATCTATGAAAAACTCTACTAACAAAATTAAAATTGTAATTGATTTAAGTTTTGAGTCTTATATGACAGATAGAGAACTGCAAAAGACTTTTAAACAGGTGCAACGCTGTTATGCCATTAATAGAAGATTTACAGGTACAAAATGTAACTAATTTTTGACTTAAAAATAAAATTTTTGTTTAATTATATTATATTTTTAAAGAACCATGCCAATTATATTTGACCTCTGTCAATGGACGTATAAAAGAATTTATTGATAAAAAACAGCAAGGTATTGAAAAGTGGGATTTAAATTTAGTTAATGAACATTGGTGGGTGGAGCGCTTAATTTTTTTTTTTAAACCAAACTAATTTTTTTTTAAATTTTAGGTATGAATATTTTAATAAATGTGGAGAATTAAGCAAGATAACTTTTTTGTCATCTGACTCTTCTGAACTGGTTCCAGAATCAGAAGAATTAAAAAAAATTGGCGATCAAAAAATTTACATTATTGGTGGACTTGTTGATCATAATTTTCATAAATTTTTGACACTGAATTTGGCAAAAGAAAAAAACATACCAACTGCTAAACTGCCCATAGACAATTATCTTAAAATGGCAATGACTAAAGTATTAGCAATTAATCATGTCTTTGAACTTATGCTTAGAGCAAGCACAGGTATTTCTTGGAAAGAAGCATTTGAAAAGTGTATTCCTCAAAGAAAAATTGCTCAAACAAATGAAAAAAATAAATCAATTTCTAAGCCAGACATAAGTTAAAAATGTAAATTTAATTTTGTTAAACCTAAATTAAACTTTATTTTTTTATACGCAGTCGCTTCTGGGTCATGAAAGTTACTAAAATATAGCAAAATAGATTTATTCATTAAACAAAATTTTATTTTTTAATAAAATAATTTAGAGTTATATTGGCGATTTTAACTACCTAATCAAACTCTTAAAAGACCAAACCCAGTATCTCAATATATTCAAATAAGATCTAATTAATTAATTAATTAACCTTTACCATCACTATCAGCTACTTAAAACTATTGCTCAATTTTACCAAATCAAATACTATCCCAACTTCTCTTTATTTTAACGCATGATATATTAACCATATGCATATCTGGAGTTGATGTAAAAAAATCATTGTGCTATGTTCTACTCTGACTTGCCTCCCTTTATATTTATTAAGCACAATTTCGTAGGGACAATTAGTATCAGCGTAAGTATCTCCCGTCTCTTCTGAATGGCTCATACCATGCATTAAGCTATAAAATTTGTTTGCTATAAAGACACATGGAACTAATCGTACTGGATTTATCCCCGATAAGAAATTCAATTATTCAATTTTACAAGCCACGGCATTATCTATTAGGTTATACACTATGTATCATAAACATATGGCATATATTAATCAGAAAAGTAATATCGCTTTTAAGAGCAAAATCAAATAATCCCCCAAATATATCATCGTATTGCTTATCCATATATTTAACAAATTTAATATTATATGAACAGGGAAAAATTCTTTTAATTTCTAATTAATAATATCTTTTCACAACAAACTTTCCATTTGAATCCATCTTTACTCTTGTCTTATTTTTAGTGCCAAATAGTAATTCAGCACTTTCAGTTGGAAAATTGACACGTTTATATAACTTTTTTCCTTTCTTCAGGTAGTGTTGCGTTTAACATGTGGGCCAAGTCACTTTCAAGCTTAAAGATAACCATTTGTTAATTTTTGTAGTTGAGAATTCCGTGATTTTATTGATTTGATACATTTGAGGGATTATTTCAGTATAGCTGTTTATATTCTAGCGTCGAATCGAGTGAATTTTTATTGAAAAAACCACATTTCAATTATTAATTAAAATTAGTTTCAAGCATCAAAGTTGTTTTGTTGTGTTTCAACTATTTTTTAGCTAAAAAGTTTAAATTTAAAAAAATCGACATTGTAGCACCTGCCCGATTATCTGATTAAGTGATGAGGAAGATTAAATATCTTTTGTTACTTTTAGAAAATAGTGACATTTTCTCTTTTCTCTGTAAATACAGTTTTTTTTTTAAATATGATAATGCAGCCAAAACTTTTTTTTTTCATTTTTACTAATAATAGTTTTTTCTTAATTAGAAGAAGTAATGTAGTGTGTGTCAACTAATGACAACACATGTTGTCATTATATATAAAATTTAAATAAAATACTTTCTTTTTCTTTCTATCAGTAGTGAATGGTGGTTTTAATCATCAGGTCAAAAACTAAACCTTTGTCTCTATTTTTTTATGTACCAATCAAGTATATAATGTTACTTAATCTATAAGGTTAAGATTAAGTCGAGCATGGCTATTATTTTATTATGGCGCATTCTTTATTACTGCCCTCTCCTTATAAAAAAATTAAACTTATTAATAAATAATTCAACGTGCCATCTCATATAGACGATAAAATGCTTCAACTTAGGTAAGTGATGTCTTAGATTAATATTTGAAAATTAATTTTGAAATTAATATTTTTAAACATTTAGTAGAATTTATTTTACACCTAAAAACGTTTTAAAGATTTTTACCCCAAACGGAACGAAACATGTTTGTAATTTTCACGAACAAGATAAAAAACAAACTTATAAGAAAAATGTAAAGTTAAAAAAAAATTTAGATTTTGACCAACATCGAAGTCAGAAAGTTTTATGGCTAAAAAATGAAAAAGAAACAAATTATTTATTGAATAAAAAAAAACAAATTGAAATCAAACAAGAATTTAATTTAACAAACGAAAATCAATTTGAAATATTAAATCAAGTTATGTGTCCTTATCATATAATTCCTTATAAAAAGCAGATTGATGCCAAAGAAAAAAAATTAACTTTAATTTTAAAGGATTTCGCAAATAAATTACTTAATTATAAGACTAAAATAACATTAGATAAAAGTGGTTTGCCATGTTATATAGATAATATGTCAAATGCAATTAAAATAATTAAATACAAAAATTTTGATGAGTTTTCAATAAGAAAGGGACTCGAAAACGAAAAAACGGTTGGATATTTTGTAAATTCTAATAATAATATTATTTGTGTGCCACCTAATAAGTTAATTATTTGTAAAGATTCTCATATTAAAATTGCAAATAAATTTGAACAATATTTAAATGAAGTTAGTGATTTAGATGTATGCATTAATTTTAATCAAGGAGGTAATTGGAGAAATTTGATTGTTAGAAGCAATGAAAAAGGAGAACATATCTGTTTAGCCAAATTGCACCCTCAAACTTTAGAAACTGAAATAATTGAACAGGAAATGAACAAAATAAAACAATTTTTTCAACAAATATCTGGACAATTAAATATTCAATCTTTTTTTTTTCAAGCTTGTCCTGGAATGCGATGCTCTCGTGAAATTGCTCCTATTCATATTTTATTTGGAGAACAAAAAATGAATTATAATTTTGATAATTTTAATTTTAAACTTTCTCCAGAATCATTTCTTCCAATTAATTTTGAAGCATTTATTCAATTAAATGATAAAATTATTGAACATTTAGAACCAAAAAGTAATAAAAATATTATAGAAATAAATCCAGGAATAGGAGTGTTAACTACTAAAATAGCCAAATTATCTAAAAGAATAATTGCATTTGAATATTTTAAACAAAATTCGAAAGATTTAAAGCAAAATTTACATTTTAACAATATAAATAATGTAGATATTGAATGCGAAAATGTAGAAGAAAATTTATTAAAGTTTTTAGATTCTCTATACGAACCAACTACAGTTTTAATTAATTTATCGTCAACTATTATAAAATCTTCAATTTTTCAAGAAATAAGAAATAATCGATATATTGATAAAGTTGTTTATGTTAGCCAAAAAGCTGATGAAAAGTTTATTAAAAATTTAATACATTTATGCATTGATGGAAATAAATCAACAAAAATAAATGGAAATCCATTCATTCCTATTTTATGTACTCCAATCGATATGTTTCCTCAAACAAATCATTTTAATGTAGTAATAACTTTAGAAAGAATGATAAATTATTAAAATAAAATTTATTTTTTAAATTATTTTTTATTCTTAATTAAAATATAATTGAATTCAAACTCCCTTTTTAATTGAAATTTCATTAACTCTTAACATTGTAATTGGATGTCTAAAAAACCTCCAGCGTCTAAATCCTTGACTTCTTCTTTTTATAATATGTTGATTAATTGAATGTGATTGAGTGACTTCCAAAATAGTTGCTTGCACTTCTACCTGCTCTCTATCTAATAGAGGTCTACCAATCAAGGTAAGATCAGAATTGCCGACTAATAAGCATTTTTCTAATTTGATTTTTTCACCCATTTTAGCCGGGATTTCTCGTTTAACCATAAAAATATCTCCTTCTCTAATGAAGTGTTGTTTACCATATAAATGCACTACTGCAAAACTTCTTTCCGATTTAGTTTTTTCAATAATTTGATTTAGATCTTTAAAAAAATTAATTCTTTCAGCTGCATCACTTGTGTTATCAAATATTTCACCTTTGTAGATTCGATTATTGCATCTAGCAGTTGTTGTTAAATTACACATTAAACTTTTTTTTAAATTATAAGTAACAATGTTTTTTAAAACAGTATTTAATATCATGATTAAGTTAAATTTTATTTCACAGTTTTAAAAAGTCGATTATTTATCTTTTAAAACATTTGCACATGGACATACAACTATTTAGTTTACAAAGTTCTAAACAAAAAGATAGATGGCAGTTAATTTCAGAAAAAAATGCTAAAATATTTATACAAATAAAATAATCAAAAAATATTAAATAAGTTTAAATTAAGAATTTAAATAAAAAAAATATAAAAAAAAATATAAAAAAAAATAATACATTCAATTAAATTTTAAAAATGAACGAAAAAAACTATTAAGATATATTTCAAGTTAAATTTAATTATTTTAAAATTAAATTGTTTATTTTTGTAACTTTAAATTTTACAAAAAAATTTAAAATAATCATAACTTTATATTAAAAAAATAAGTATAAATAAATATTAATACTTTTAATTATTAAAAATATTAATAAAATTATTTTCAAAATCATATGCTCAAGATTCAAATACAATAATAGAAAAAAATTATGTAAAAAAATTCTACATTGAAACAGTTCTTTTAGAGTTAAGGTATTATATTATTTGAATAGTAAATTTTTAAATTCTATATGTGAAAAATTCAGCATAAATTAAATATTTAAAAATGTTTGATAATTTTCGATAACTCAACGATTTAATCTAATAAGTTTGAAATTATTTAAAAAAAAATAAATTAAAGGTTTAAAGGTCAATTTGTTTTTGTTTTTTTTTGTTAAATGCTGATTAATAATAAAAAATAACAAAAAAATACAAATAGCTTTGTTTGTTTTTTAAATGATAAAATTAAAAGATAAAGTTTTGTTATTAACGAAAAATATGTTTTTGATTAGTTGTTTTGAATCATAAATGGTGGCGTTCAAATCAAAACACAAAAACGTGCAAATTATTTGGAAGAAATTTTGGTTTTCGTTTGTAAACAAAAATAATTAATATCTAACTAAAATGAAATTTAATAAAATTAAAGATGTTCAATCAAAAAAAATGAATAAAAGTAAAACTGAAAAAATAAAAAAAAATAAAATATTAAGGAAAAAAAATTTTTTCAAAAATGAAGTAAATAAGCCAAAAATAAAGACTAAGGTCTGTTTACCTGTTAAAACAGAAGATGTTTCTGCAAATTGGAAGCAAATTTCTCAACTTATTAAGGACGAAAATAAAAATGAAAGTTTAAAAAAAAAAAAATTAGATGAAACGCAAAAAGCTTTAAAAATAGAAAAACCAAATGAAAAATTTAAGTTAAAAAGAAAACTAAAAAGAGAAAAAGCAAAACTAGGCAAAAAGAAATTAGATGAAAAAAAAGTAAAAAGCAGTTGTAAGGAAGAGAAAAATAAGAAAAAAGAGCTTTGGTTCGAAGTGGATGATATTTATTTAGATCGAGCAATTAATCCGGGACAAGAACCCAAAAAAGCAGATGAAAATGATTTGGTTAAAAAAGGGACTCCAACTGGTCTGACTAAAGCATTAGCTATTGATTGTGAAATGGTAGGAGTAGGTGTAAGAAAGAAATCGGCCCTGGCTAGGATATCGATTGTTAATCAATTTGGGCATTGCATATATGACAAATATGTTTTACCAGATGAAAAAATTACTGATTACCGTACATTTGTTAGTGGAATAAGACCACAAGATCTGGTGAATGGAACTCATGTTGACATCGCTAAAAAAGAAGTGGCAGATATGATTAAAGGTCGAATATTGGTAGGGCACGCTATTAAAAACGATTTAGAAGCCCTGTCATTGAAACATCCAAAACAGGATATTCGTGATACAAGCTCATATTTCAGAAAACTTTACCATGGCTCTGCTCCATCGTTAAAAAGGTTGTCAGAAACTTTGTTAAATGTAAAAGTTCAAACTGGTGAGCACAGTTCAGTGGAAGACGCCAAAGCCACAATGAGATTGTACACTATGTACAAAAAAGATTGGGAAGCCGTTATTAGAAAGGAAAAAAAAGGCAAAAAGGAGAATTAGCAAGTTTTTGTATAGTTTTAAACAAGTGGATAATAAATTTGATTCCGCGTTTTTGCAATAAGTTAAAACGGAATGCTAATGATTTATCTAATTGTTTGGATGAATTAATTTAACAGTGAAACAAACACTTGAATGGAGGCAGATTGCGCATCTGCGTATAGCTAGGCAAATAACTACTGAACACATTTTGATTGTGTTGCAGTTTTGTTTTTAAGTCGGATTAACTTGCTGGTGTACACATACTCAATTTATTCTCTAAATTTACTCTTTGTTTTTTGTTGAGACACTTGATTTTTACAACTTAAACGTTTGAACATGCCTAAATTAGATTCTGTTTTAATCACCGGTGCTAGTCGCGGAATCGGTCTACAGTTTGTCAAGGAGTATTTAAAATTAAAACCTTCTTACATTTTGGCGGCCTGTCGAGAACCAGAAAAAGCGACTGATCTTAATGAAATCGCTGCAGCCAATTCTAATGTATCAGTTTTAAAGCTTGACGTATTGGATTATCCAAGCCACGAATCATTTGTTGCATTGGTGGCAGACATTCTAGGTGAAAAAGGTCTTAACTATTTAATTAATAACGCAGGTATCTTGGTTCGGACTCAGCTTGAGGATGTAACTCCGGAGAAAATGATCACCAATTTTGAAACTAATACAGTCACTCCACTTATGATTACTAAACGACTTTTACCTTTGCTTAAGCAATCTGCTATTGGTAACAAAAAACGAACTGTAGTGGTGAACATCAGTTCCAAAATGGGTTCCATTGAAGATAACACTTCTGGTGGACACTATGCATATCGAGCTAGCAAGTCTGCACTTAACCAAGTTACTAAGTCATTATCCGAAGATTTGAGAAAATATAATATCAGTGCTGTAGCTGTTCATCCTGGATGGGTTCAAACAGATATGGGTGGACCAAATGCTTTAATTAATACTGAAACAAGTGCTTCCAACATGGTTCGTGCCCTTCACGAAGACAATGTCGATTTAAATGGTAAATTTTTAAATTACGATGGCAGCGAAATCAAATGGTAAAGATAATTTAAAGTTTATTTTTTTACAATTGTTAAAAAATTGATTTTTGCAAATCATCAATTTTATTAAATAAGATTTCTTTTATAAATTTTTTCTATTGTTAAATATTTTTTAAAATAAAAAATTTTTATACTTTTACTAAACATGGTCTATTTATTTGCATTTACTTTTCAAATCTCTGGTTTACCTGAATTTCAAATAAGATTTGTAATTAAATGCAACTCCTTACAGTTAATTCATATTTTATTTAATTAGTCTAGACTATTTCACTATTTTTATGATGTTGAACTTTAAATTATTGACAAATTTAAACATGATTTCATTTAAATAAAAAAACTTTTTGTTGTTTAATATTTAGATTAATTATTTATAAAATGATAATCATTTTTTTAAAACTTATTTTCTACTTTTAATTTAAATAGTAAAAATATTTTTTTACAATCTTATTAATAAATGCTTTTTAACAAATAAATTTAAATTTTTTAGTTGGTAACCTTAAAATAAAATTATAAAAATTTTATTTTTGTTTTACAATTAAAATTTATTAATTTGACTTTTAGTGTTATTTTTTAGTGTTATTTTTTTTTTCTACTATTAAATATATTTTAATATTTTTAAATTGAAAAGTAAATATAAATAAATTAATCGATGACTATTCAATGCCAGTCGATCAATATTTTTTTTTAAGAAGACATTTTATTTTTTTTAAATAAATGGAAACATTAGGGTGTCACTTGCAATTGTGTTAAATCTAATTAATTATTTATACATAATTAATTATTTTGAATTTCTGGGTTTTTCTAGATTTTTATATTTTTTTAATATACTACTAAATTTGTTCTAATTTGATAAAATTAGAGCAAAATTATTTAAATAAGTTTCTGACATTGAGACAGATTAAGACTGAAAATTTATGAAAATTTGAAAACAAAAATAAAATATTTCAAATTGTGAATACATGTTAGAATAGTTATATGAAAAAATGAAAAATAATGAATTTAAGAAAAATTTATATATTTTTAAAAATGTATAAATTATTTGAAAAATAAATGTATAAATTAATAAGTAATTAATTGCAATTTTTTAATAATGAGTTTAATTGAGATGATTTAAAATAAAAAAAGAAAGACAAGGTAGGATAATTAAGAAAAAATGCTAAAACAGTAAGCCTAATCGTAGATATTAATAGAAAAACTTAACACTCAATTCTGTTTATTTGATTACATTACTACAAATTAAGTTATTTTATCTGTTTATACTGCATATACATTTGCACCTTAACTGCATAAGACGTCAGTGTTTGAATTTTTACTGTTTAGGTTACTGTTGTTTGTCTGTTTAGCAATTTCATCATCATTGTTTTGTTATTTTCAAATTTTATTTAATAAGCAACTGTTTAATTTATTTAGTTAAATTAATTTTTTTTTTTAAATTTAAAGCAAGAAAATATGACTATTGATGGAATTAATAAAACAGACAAAGCTTTAAAAAGTTGAAATAAGACAAATAAGCAAGTTATGTATTTAAAATTAACATTGAACTTTATAAATTTTTTTAATAAACTTTTGTTATATAAACTAAAAACAAGTGACCTTTGATCAAATTGCCTAAACTTTTTATTTATTAACTTTTGAATAAATCTAATTTGAAACAAAGTTCATAGTTCAACCATGGGTCAAATATTTCTTTTTAATCTTTTATAAATTTTAATATTTTTATTTATTTGATTTATTTTTTATTAAAAAGGTCGTTTAGTACTTGTTTGCATTTGTTGAATTTTTTTATTAGTATTTTTGCAAGCAATTTTCAGTAGAAACTTAATTAAACATGATTATAATTTAATAGGATTTGACTTGATTATAACTAATTTATATATTAAGTTTGAATTTGAAAAAAGTAATTTTAATGAATTATTGAATATATTTAATAAAAAAATGGTGCAAAAAAAACGATTAAAATTTGATACAAGAATTTCGCCATTTAATTATGAAAAGTGAAACTTGTTTTAGACCGATGGTAACATTGTTGAGTAATTATTTTGCCAAATTTCAAAATGAAGGGTAATTGGAATTTTTTATTTTATATTTGCAAACTAAGTACAGCACTTTGAGACTATTGCGTTTATTGACTACTTCGAATGAACGTAATAGGAAAAGATGTTCAAAATCAAGTTTAAGGAAATCGAGTTTGAATAAATCCAGTTTGAAAAAATCGTGTTTAAGATTAAATGTCAAGTTCGATGAGAAAGTCTAAGATAAGTATGCAATTTAAAAGCAAGTTTAAGGTTTTGGTAAAAATGAAACACTCAAAAACAAAGTGATTAGAATAACAAGATTTAAAGGTGAATTGAGAGACTGAAAAAGTTAAATTGAACAGGCCAAACTGAGCAGGCCAAACTGAACATTGCAAAGCAAACAAGTGTAACTAAACAAGTCAGCTAAACAAGTCAAAGTGAACAGGTCAGACTAGACAGGTCAAACTGGACAGGTGAGATTGATCTGGCTAAAATGGGCAGACTAAATTTGAAACACTGATTGGAAAAAGTCGAATAAGCGGTTTGAGAGATAAAATTAAGGCAATTATCTTGACAAAGAACCACAAAAGGATAATCAGAATAAGATGATGAGTGGAAAGGGGCAAATAAGTGACAGAAGAAGAAAACAAAAAGAAGTTAAATACATAATGGTCAGATGATGAGTACACATGCGCAAAGGGCGGTTGATTGGTGGTGGCGCACAAGAAGGAGGAGTAAAGGGGAAACAGACAGTTTAATGGATGAGAGCAAAAGAAGACGGCAGTGGAAGATAATTGAGAAAGATAATAGTAAGAGAAAGAAAAGTGAAGAAAACGGTGCAAAATAATAGTGAACAGAAAAAGAAAACGGTGAAGATAGCATTGAAGATAGCAGTGAAGATAGCAGTGAAGATAGCAGTGAAGATAGCAGTGAAGATAGCAGTGAGGATACCAGTGAAGATAGCAGTGAAGATAGCAGTGAACAAAACCGTGAAGAAAGAGGTGAAGAAGACAGGCAAGAAAACGGTGCAAAATAATAGTGAACAGAAAAAGAGGGAGAGGAACAGGTGGACCGAGTATGAAGTGAGAGAGAAGAAAAGACGCTAGTTTTGTAAGAGGCTTGCCAAAAGAAAGTAGTGAGCCAACAACAATTAACAGCTGCCACTTAAGATTAGGATTATTATGAATTTAGTCTGTTCTAAATTGTTTTCAATCGTTCTAAATTGTTTTCAATCGTTCTAAATTATTTTCAATGATTTTATATTGTATTCAATCATTGTTGAGTTGCTGGCTTTGTCCAGCCAACCCGATATTTTACTAATCTGATCACTCAGGCGTTGGCCTGAGTGTTGCTGGTCAACTTCTTTTGACCACCCAATAGTCTGTCCCATAACAGGCCTAGTTTGAATGGAAAGTGACAAATTTCATGTAACGTCTTTGTAGTTGCAATTGTTTAAATTCAACTGTAATCTAATTCAGGTCCGCATTAGTTATTCGGACTGCAGCTAGTCAGAAGTAAGAGAGCTGTGTGCGAAAACAATATTGTGCATTTCAACCGAATTGTGATCTGCACGACTTATTCAAGCGAATCAATTGGACAGAATCAGTCGAATTAAATTTTTAAGACGTTTCAATACTGAGCTGATCATTTGTAGCATTTGTAGATTACCTTTATTTTAGTTTGGGTGCTTGTGCTTCGTCTTGTGGACACACGCAGTATCACGTCAAGTTTGTTGTGGTGCGCAATTGCATCAACTCTCAGGCTGTTTTATTTGATGTGCGTATCTTTGCGCTCAAATCCCAACCAGATTAGAACAGTTTGTGCTTTTAAACAGTTTGTGCTTTTAAATAGTTTGTGTTTTTAAACAGTTTGTGTTTTTAAACATTTTATGTTTTAAACAGTTTTTGCTTCTAAACGAATTGTTTGATGTTTTTAGGTTTTCAGATTAGTAAAAAAACACACAAAGATAATCTTGAGCCTGTGCAGCAGCGCTAGAGTGAAACAAATAAGAAAAACATTTGAAACATTGTTGCCATTTACAGTGTTTTGCTAGTTAGAAAATGGATCTAAACAAGTGGCCAGAAAAGAACGTGTGCAAGGAACTGAATAACTTACGAAAACGACTTAATAACCAACTTGAGCGAAAGCAGTCAGATCAGAAGCAATTGGAATTGAACAAGGAAATAATTGAAGATTTTATTGTTGAAGATAGGATTGTTAAGGATTTAAACAGCAAAAATTTGATTGACGAAGATTTGATTGGCGAAGATTTAATTAGCAAAGATTTGTTTGGAAAAGATTTGTTTGGAAAAGATTTGTTTAATCAAGATTTGTCTATTAGAGATTTATTTGTTGAAGATCTGTTTTGTGAAGGTTTGCTTGGCAACGAACAGATTGTCAATGAGCAAATTATAGATGAGCAGATTATAGATGAGCAGATTATAGATGAGCAGATTATAGATGAGCAGATTATAGATGAGCAGATTATAGATGAAAAGATTATCAATGAAAAGATTAGAAAACTGACTAGTAAAGAGTTGGCCCATACCACTGAATTAGTCCACAGTGAATTGGCCGACAAAGAAGTGACCCGCAATATTTTAGTTTACAATATTTTGGCTTATAAAGAACCGAATTGCAAGCAACTAGTTCATAGTGGAAGAGACAGTGGACGAGAGAGCAGCAAAGATGTGCAAAGCAAGAAACTGCAGTTAGACCAGCAACGGCTTGAGCGTAAAGAAAGTACAGAAGATGAGTGGCTACATTTCGTAAAGGAAAAGTGTGGTCAGCTTGTGAACTGTGCTTGCAACCAGACAGAGCACGCAGAACGTATTGTGAAACGGGTGTGGAATGTGTGTCGGTTCGAAGAGTTACCCCACTGGCTACAAGAAAACGACTTCTTGCTTTCTTATCATCGACCTCAACTGCATTCGTATCGCAACTGTCTGATGTCCATGTTCCGCAAGCACACTGAAACGTTCAACATTTGGACCCACGTGATCGGATGTTTATTTTTCGTATACAACCTGGCCCAAACCACACTGACCACAGCGTTCAGTGCACACGACAAACTGGTGCATGGCATTTACCTGACTAGTGCCATTCTGTGTTTGGCTCTTTCTTCCTTCTACCACATCTTTTCGTGCCACTCGCCCAAAATCGGACAATTGTTCTGTCGGCTAGATTATTGCGGCATCTCCATTCTCATCACTGGCTCGTTTTTGCCTTGTATTTATTACGGCTTTTACTGCGACTACTTTCTTAAGCTGGTTTACAGTGCGGTCGTCTTCTCTCTCTTCATTCTCATTCTGGTCGTTTCCTTCATCGAAAAGTTCAGCCATCCAAATTCAAAAGCCATTCGGGCTTTGGTATTCTTTGCATTTGCCATCTGTGGTGTGGTACCTGTGATGCATTCTCTTTCAGCTCAAGACTGGTTTTCCATTTCCAATCTACGCTTCTCTTTGCTCTGCATCTTCTCCATGGCGATCTTGTACATAATTGGGGCTATCTTGTATGCAATGCGCATTCCTGAACGTTTCAAGCCCGGCATGTTTGACGTCTTCTTCCATTCTCACCAACTGTTTCATATATTTGTTCTTGCAGGTGCTATTGTGCATTACAAAGGCATTTACGAGATGTCTAGCTACCATTTAAGCAACATTTGTATTGATCAGTCTAATACTACTGAGTCTTATGTATTTGACTTTTTGCATACTTTGTACAATTTGTAATTTACATTGATGCAAACAAACATGATTTGCCAAACTACTTTAAGCAAACATGATTTAAAAAACACCGTTTAACAAGCATGGTTTGACAGGCATGGTTTAACAAACATTGGTTAATAAACATGATTTAACAAAAATGGTTTAACAATTATGATAAATGCACAAAGACAGCAAACGATTACAAGAAGATGACAAGTGCAAAATATAAATTATTAAATTATTAGAAAAACATAATTATTGAATCGCAGTCGGAAGTGCATGTTTCACACAATGCAACAGATAGACTGCTGAATTACCTGCTAGGCAGTTTTTAATCGATTTATTTGATTGTATAAATTTCTTGATTTTTCAGCATTTTTATATTCAGATTTTGTAAACATCAGATGAGCTGCTAAATTCACTTTCTTTTGTGGCTATTTAATATAAAAAGCAAATCTACGCTCACTGAAATAATAGTTTTGCAAACAAAAGTGGCCTTTTATTGAGATGTTGATGCATCATTTGTTACAGATGAACTTAAAATCTATGCAATTGTAATTGCATTGCCTATGTATTTTTATAAGATATATTGTGAATAAAACAGTAATTTTAATTTTTTTAAATGTTAATTAAATTGTTTTCATAAATTTACGTACATTTAAATCACGTTTGCTCGTGCCAAGCATGAAATGTCATAAGATTGGCAAGTTGTTTCCTTATTGCGTCAACTATTTTTCTTTTGATATTGTTCCAAAATTTTTATTTACTTTGAAAAGAGAAGAAATTTTTCCTTTGAATTGGGTGCAGTGTTTGTTTTAATTAGCAACCTAAGAGAATTGATTTAGTTGATTGTTTAATGAGTTATTAAAGATTGAGTTTTGCCAATCGATTAAATATTACAGAAAATGAAAGTTGTTTGTTTAATTGAATTTAGATGTCAGAGTAAACGAGAAGACGGTGAGAGATTTGGTTAAAATTTGTTATAATTGAAAAATTTGAAAAAGGCAATTTTGAAAATGTTTTGCGAATGTTTTGAAAATGTTTGCAAAAATTTAAAAAGCGCGCCAGCAAAAAATGAATAAACAAACATGAATATGGCGGCTTTGGTTTAAACGGGCAAAGGCGTGTCGGCTTACTGCGTTTTAAAAATACAGGTAACATATATAAACAAAGCTAGCCGGAAAGTGAGCGAAATTCTAGTAGATCTGTGTAAGAAAGATGAATGATATTAAGAAAAGTTTTAAGAAAGTGATTGAACTAGAAATTTGAAGAAAACAATCCGACAAGCGAACTGAAGTAAGCCTTTTGTGTGGCAGCGGACGATAATCTCGTCCTTTCTAGGTTGGCCCATCGCAACGGCGCAATAGCGGCGGCTTGTCTGTTTCAGCTGCGGTTTGAAACGCACCACGAACGCACAAAACGATTTGGCCAAGAAGGAAACGCAATGATCTTATATATGACAAGCACAGGCTGAACAAGTGAGTGCAAACAGTGTGAATATGGAAACGAACAGGCCCGAGTAAAGTGTTGAGGCGACATCGAATCCACATCCAGCCGAAATCCAGCAATTTGTCCGACCATATAGCGAAAGGTGATTAAAGAGAAGTGAAGAGAGAGAGGTGAAGAGAGAAAGGTGAAGAGAGAAAGGTGAAGAGAGAAAGGTGAAGAGAGAAAGGTGAAGAGAGAAAGGTGAAGAGAGAAAGGTGAAGAGAGAAAGGTGAAGACAACTGAAGACAACTGAAGACAACTGAAGACAACTGAAGAGAAACACAGCTGAAGAAACCTAAACAGGCAGAGAAAAAGAGGCAAATAGAGAGGTGAATACCAAGTGCAACCAGAACACCAAGCAAAGACAGGTGAAGATAAAGAAACGAGGAGCACCAACCAACCAACCGACCAAACAGTAACTACCAAGCAACACCTTGACTGGCGGAGCTTCATTGGCCACCATCTTCGCCATTGGTCAGTGCTCACTTCCCATCTCACTTCCGGCGGTAAGTGCCTTTCATTTTCGGTCTAACCTTCTGGTCTTTCCTAATCTGGGTCGGACCTCCATAGATTTCCACTGACCATTGCCGACCGTTCTCGGCCATTCCCTAAACATTCCCCAACCGTTTCCCGGCTATTGCTCGGCCGTTTTCGGCCGCATCCTCCTAAGTAGGTCGTGCCAGGCCACACTGTTTGGGCACACAGTTGGGCGCAACCGGCTCAAGCCAGCCTGACATTGGCCATCGCCATCAGCCAAGTCTGGTTGGAGATGTGTTGCCGTTTTGCCAGAGATGCCAGCCAGTGCCGCCTGCCGCCTCCTCTTCCGTCCTCTTTCACCCGCGCTGAAACCAATCAGCCAAGATGTGCGTCTACCATCGGCTCAGCAGATCAGCCGTCACACCCCCGGCGCAACCAGCCGACTAGTGACCGACGCGCCCTATGCCCTAGCACACACCGGTTGGCTTGCGCAGGATGGCCGATCAAATGGTTGCAAAGTGTTTCACTTACTTGTCTGGCTCAATCAGCATTATCAACTGGCTATTTGTTGGCTGTTCACTGGCTGTTCACTGGCTGTTCACTGGCTGCTCACTGGCTGCTCACTGGCTGTTCACTGGTGGCTGGCTTACTCGATCATTCACGCGGCTAACTGTCTGTCTGTCTGTCTGCTTTCAGGCCATCTGACTTTTCACTGAACTCACTTTGCCTACTTTAGGCTGTTTAATTTGCTGTCGCATCTCACTGGCTAACCCGGCTACCTAAACTCACTACTCAAACTGAACAAGCTCACTGTTTAGACTGACTGCCTAAACTGACTGCCTAGCTTGGCTGTCTAGTTTGAGACTGCCCAATTTTACTGTCTAGCCTAAAACTGCCTAACCCGAATTTGGCCGACCTGAGACTGTCTAACCTCAGACTGCCTAACCTCAGGATTGCCTAATGTTGGACTGCCTAACCTGAAACTGTCTAACTTGACAATGTATAATCTAAGACTGCCTAATTGACTGCCTAGTTCAATTGCTTAGCTTGGCTGTCTAACCTAACTGTGCCTAGTTTTGACTCCCTTATTTAATTGTTTTATCAATTCTTTTTCTTCATTCCCATTCTTAATTCTCTTCCTTAATTCCTTTACTCCTTTACTTGACTCCCTTACTCGACTCCCTTACTCGACCTTCTTACTTGACTCACTTACTCAACTCCCTTATTCGACTCCTTTACTCAACTCCCCTACTTGTCTCCTTTATTTGACTGTGTTTGTTCAACTTGACTATGTTCAACTTGACTATGTTCAACTTGACTATGTTCAACTTGACTATGTTCAACTTGACTATGTTCAACTTGACTATGTTCCAATTGACTATGTTCAAATTGACTGTATCTAATTTAGCACTTTAGATGGCAGATGAGGATGAATAAAATTAAGTTTAAGCCCAGATTATAAAAATTGTCCGCCTGTGGGGTTCAGGTGGGTTGGTATGACCAGCACACAAGGCTGAACCGGTTCATATCTATTGGCCTTTTCACCAGCAAAACTATGCAATGGGTGTGCATAGCTAGTTTCCGGCGCAAGTAACACGTGTATATTAAGTAGGTGTGTGTTGAAATATGTACCAAAACACGCTGACCTGCCTTTAACTGTGTTTGCATCAGTTTTATTGAAACATTTATTTCAATCGGATCATTTTTAAACTTATAAAAAATTCACACTTGAAAAATTAGTCTCTTTTGACTCATCTAACAATTTTACATCTGTCTTTTTATGTTTAGCTGTGATTTTCAATTTTTGAACTGCTATTGTGTGTTTGGATCACAATCTGGGAAAACAGGCTTAGACCAGTTTTTTACTGCTTTTGCTTATTTAGACAAAATAATTTGTCTACACAATTTTGCATTAAATATGTTGAATTCTAATGTTTTCGCGCATAATGTTGCTCAAATGCTGGTAAATTTAAAATGCTGGTCTAGAATGTTGGCCCAACGTGTGTGTGTGTTGAAAATGTTTAAATCAGTACTTATGGGACAGTGTTTATTTTTTGATGGGCCCAACGTAATCTTAGTTTGGCCTTGTCAGGCGTGCTCAAACCAGTATTTCAACAAAACACCACAACGGCCAACCTTATTTGGTCTTTATTTGCTTTTGTTTTATTTGGTTTTTTTATTTAGCTTTTAAATCGGGCTTGCCAAAAGACTGGGCTTTTCAAATTAAGGCTAGACCAAATTTTTCAACGGCCAAACTGGCTTTTTTGGTGAAAATAAAACCTCCAAGGTCAAACTGCTTTTCTTTTCATTAAGTTATTCAGTTAACAACTAATTAGATTTAAATGTGATTCTTTTTCGATTGCATTAAATTGAATTCGAACAAGTGTTTGATTGGAAAAAATCAAAGCTAATTTAGTCAAATTAATGTTTAATTAAAATATGAGTAACCACTCATACTAGATTAAAGAAAAGGTGCGCACAACATTTCACCTTTGGCACAATGCACTTTTGGCCTTTTGTATTAAACATGTGCTTTACTTTACGTTTGCAGTTTTGCTTGACTTTAACAGGTTGATCTGTTGCATTAACAAGAAGATATGGTCGAAAACAAGTTGACCGATAGCAGTTTTTAAATGAGTAGTCTTGAGACGTGCCACGTCTTAAAGTGAAAGCAGAGCATTGTTTAAGATGTTTTGCAAAATTGTCAATATTGAATTTTGTTGGCCAATAGATAAAGTGTGATTCATAAAGCACAAGATAAGGAATAGGAGAGACGAGTGAGGCGAACATGCTTTACAAACGCGCAGACAACACAATTAAAAATGGCGAGCAAGCAGTTTGAGCAGTCTGTAGCAGTCTGTAGTAGCTGTCAGCCCAATGAGTGAGATGATAGCAAGTGAATCAAGAGGCAGATAAGGAATAAGTGTATTAGAACAATGTCTACCTAAATAGCTAAATTAAGAGTGGTTTAAAATAGTTGGTCCTATGTTTGAAAGTTTGTTTGCGCGCTTAAACAGTGCTAAGTGATAAACAAAGAGCGTTACACATGCGCCAACAAGTCAGCTGTTGAGCCGTGTCCAAGCCGAGCATTGGTTTAAGTAGCCGATGTGATGAGTAGAAATAGCAGAAGACCGGTGCAAATAGCAAATAGCCGTTTTGCAGGTTTAACAGTCTACTGAACGGTAAGCTTTGCAGCCTAAAAGGTGAAGTAGTGAGAGGGTAGAGAGTAGTGAGAGGGTAGATCAGTGAAAATAGGTAGAGAGTAGTAAGAAGGTAGAGAGTAGTAAGAAGGTAGAGAGTAGTAAGAAGGTAGAGAGTAGTGAGAAGATAGACCAGTGAGAAGGTAGACCAGTGAGAAGGTAGACCAGTGAGAAGGTAGACCAGTGAGAAGGTAGACCAGTGAGAAGGTAGACTAGTGAGAAGGTAGGCCAGTGAGAAGGTAGACCAGTATTGAAGGGAGAGCAATGAAAGGCTAGACCAGTGAAAAGGTAGACCAGTGAAAAGGTAGACCAGTGAAAAGGTAGACCAGTGAAAAGGTAGACCAGTGAAAAGGTAGACCAGTGAAAAGGTAGACCAGTGAAAAGGTAGACCAGTGAAAAGGTAGACCAGTGAAAAAGTAGAAAAGTAGACCAGTGAAAAGGTAGACCAGTGAGAAGGTAAAACAGTCACAAATTAAACAGATCAGAAAGCAATCAGTGCTATTGTTGGCTTCAAGTTGGGAAGGCGACCAGAACTTTGCTGGGCCATAACTGAAACAGAGCTGTAACAGTGTTGCAACACAGCCGAAACAGAGCTGGACTACAATTACACTAGAGATACAGCTCGAGCTAGGTAAAGCCAGGCTCGACTAAAAAGGCTAACTCTGCCCAAGCTGAAAACGGGCCAAGCCTACTGCAATTGGCTGGGGTGCGCCGAGTGTGGCTGCATAGTGAAAAGTTGGCTGGGCGCGCCGAGCAGCCATTTAGAAGCCACACACCAGCAGCGCCAGAGCCGATTATATGCGAGTCGCTTTCAGTGCTTTGTGTCAGTTGCAGTTTGACGCAGTGGGTGTTGGAGCTGAATCCTAGTGCAAATCCCACCTTGGAGTGTGTTCGCATAGTCTGGCGCCACCAGCAGTCTGTTCCCGCGCGGCCATTTTGCTTGGTCTATTCGTGCGCCTGCCTGGCTTAGCCCACTCTTGTTCTGTCTTCGGCTGTGTCAATTTCGCCCATCGTTTCCGGTGTGTCCAGCATCGTCCGCAACCAGCCGCAACCTCGGCCGGCCCGTTGGTCTGTGTTCGCGCCCACTTCTCAGCTCAGGCCACATCCTCTGTGAACACCTTGCTCCGTCCACCTCTTTGGCCGACCAGCAGCCATCCTCTGTCTGTCTGTTTGTACGTGTCTGTGTTTGGCTTCAATCAAACCAATAAGTAAGGCCTGACACACATGTTTTCATCATTTCCAGCCATTGCCGCCAACCACCTGCTCTTTTCTCTCTCGTTCTCTCTCTCTCCCTCTCTCTTTCTGTCTATCTGTCTGTCTGTTTGTCTGTCTCTCTGTCTCTCTTTTTCTCTTTCTCTCTCTCTCTTTCTCTCTCTCTCTTTCTCTCTCTCTCTCTCTCTCTCTCTATTCCCCTTTCACCCTTTTTCAATCTCTTTCAATCTCTTTGATTCCCTCTAAATCACTTTAAAACATTCTAAATTACTCCAAATCACTCCAAATCACTCCAAATCACTCCAAATCACTCCAAATCACTCCAAATCACTCCAAATCACTCCAAATCACTCCAAATCACTCCAAATCACTCTAAATCACTCAATCTACATTCTCTCCTTTAATTCTCTCTTCCAGACCGTTATTTCCTACTTGTTCCTACTGGGCCTATTGCTTACACTCTCTCGTCTCTATCGATTCCTCCTTAGGCCGCACGGCATGGTCGGTTGAGAAAACGCGCCTGTTATTGTGTGTGCTAACGTTATTTTATTTTCACATTTTATTTTATTTACTATTTTTTTTACACTTTTTTCATATTTTTTTACATATTTATTTATTTTATTTTTATTTCTTTTTTTCTTCCATAAGTAATAATTTGTTTATTTAAAATTTGTGTGTGTGTGTGTGTGTGTGTGTGTTCATATCCGCTTGCAACACCCGTTAGTTACACCCGTTTTAATTTAATTTTTGTTCGCTTATCAAGAAGGAATTAGAAAAAAAAAAATCCAGCCAACATCATCTAATCTACAAGTTGAAAATAAAATTTTGATACATTATTATCACTTGAATTCAATATATGTGCATGTTTGTATCCGTATATTTAAATGAGTAAGCTAACGAAAATAATATGAAGGCTTGTCTCTAAATTGTTACATATTTGGCTTTTGATTTAACCAACCCTTTTTGTTAATAGTTAATTCAGTGTTTTTCGTTATTAATTTTTCACTTTACCAATTTTATTACCTTTAGTTTAAATTTATTAATTTTATAATTAAATGGATTACACATCTTTTACATTTCCGTTTAAATTATGGTCAAATTTAGAAAGCAACAAATAGATTTTTTAATTTAAACACACACATACACACACCCACATGTGTATACAATACACACCTCCTAGTTGTAGGCACATATAATCACATATACACACTACATTTGTATGTTGGTGTGTTACTTGTTATTTGTGCGATGTGTATAACGGCAAATCTGAACATTTGATACAATGTTTAGAGATGTAATTTAGGCGGCTTTTTTGCTGCTTTGGCTGATTTTTACATATTTTTATATTATTATTTATTTATTTTTTTTTTTTATTTTAAATCTATTTTAACAATTTTTTAAATATTTGATTTTTTTATATTATTCGCAATTGAATTAATTAAATGTGACTAACGTGTTTTTTTTCTTTTTTTAATTATGGATTCTAGTGTGAAATTATTTGACCTGCTTTTCAATTGACATTTGTAAACGAGCGCGTGAATGCAAACACAAAACACGTGACAAATTGTATGTTACATGCAACCTAAGACATTAATCTTATTCTATGCACCTGTATATATACGTAAGTTAGATGAGAGTGAATGAAACTGCAAATGAAAGCATTTTTCAATTGACCTACGAATCAATGAAGAGGTTATATTATTTTTATATTGTGTTTTAAATGTTGATCGGTTGAATTGAGAAGAAATTGCTGTGCATTAATTTAGGAAAGTGACAATTGAAAGCATTTCAGATTAATATACATGTGAGAAACTGTGAAGAAAAACTAACAAACTGATGTAAAGAAAGTGAGGTGTGTAAAAACGGCGAGTATATAAGTGCAAACGTTTGAAAGAAAGTGATAATCGGATCAAAGAAGAATATAGTGGAGTTATTATAGTGGAGCTATACTGGAATTATAGTGAAAGTGGAATAGATAGTTTAGAAGCAGATTAACTAAAGCAAGTGGGCAAAGTAAGGTAAAGTAAAGTAGAGGAGAATATTGAGGAGAATATTGAGGAGAATATTGAGGAGAATATTGAGGAGAATATTGAGGAGAATATTGAGGAGAATATTGAGGAGAATATTGAGGAGAATATTGAGGAGAATATTGAAGAGAAATCGGATTAGAAGAGAAGCAGATCCGACCACACCGATTGTCTGTGTGTCTAGCGCAATAGGACATGCGCAAGAAGAAAGGCGAATCGAAAGCACAACAGCAGCAACAGCAGTCCAGTGGTCAACCGTCACCTTTGGCACTGTTAGCAGCCACGTGTAGCAAACTGGAAGAAACAGGTAGCAATGGATCACCTCAGCCGTTGACACCTGGAGGATCAGTGTCAACGGCCGGCCAACAGCACGGTGGTTCAAACAAACAACAACATCATCAACAACAGCAACAACAACAGCAGCAGCAGCTTCACCAACAGCAGCAACAGCAACAGCAGCAACAACAGCAACAACAGCAACAGCAGCAACAGCATACAATGGTGAACACTGCTCAAACCGTGAAGGTATTGAGTGGAGGCAGTCAGGTGATCAACACGGCCGATCTGGCCCAGTACATGCAACTGGCACCTCCAGGACAGACTCTCGGTATTGTGAATCCAGACGGAACTGTAACCCAAATCAACTCCCAGATAGCCGCCACTCTAAGTGCCGCCGCAGCCGGAGCAGGTGCTCAGATGAAGGCCTGCAACACGTCCATGGCCAGTCCGAATTCGCAGTCGTTGGCTGCTCAGGCACTGGGCAACCAGCTTAGTGCTGGTGGAGTGGCCTACAGCATCATTCCTGCCCAACAAATCCAAAATATTCAAATCGACGGTCAAGAAGCCATTTACATACCTGCTTCTTCTTTCAATTCGGCCACCACTGGCCAAACTTTTCAGATTGCCGGCACCAACCAACTTTTCCAGCAAGCCGTTCCTGTCAGTGCCGCACAAACCATTGTTCGCACCAGCAGTGGTCAGCAACACAATGTGTCCACTGTGGTCGGTGCCCAACAGCAGCAGCAACAGCAACAGCAACAGCAGCAACAACAGCAACATCAACAACAGGCTGCTGCTGCCGCTGTTCTTCAAGGTTTAAATCAGGTGAATTTTGCTCAACTTACAGGTGCTAGTGGTGGGCAAACTGTCTCTGTCAGGCAAGGCAATATGATGCAAACCTTGCAATTGCCCATCAATAATGTTCAGCAAACCATTCCGGTTCAGGTGCCCATGCAAACTGCCAATGGTCAAACTGTCTATCAAACTGTGCAATTGCCCATTCAGGCTTTGTCCGGTCTTACTGGTCAACAGGTCATACAACAGTTACCGCAACAGTTACAAATGCCTGGCACTATTCAGTTAAGCACCGGAGGCACTTCGGTTAGCACTGCTACAGGACAATCTGGCAATAATTCACAAAATAACGGCAGCTCCAGCAACGCTAGTAATGGCTTAAAACAAGAAGTCAATCCTAATTCTTCAATTAACAATACTGGCAACAGTAATTGTGGCAATAATGGCAACAATGCCAGCACGCTAGATGGTCAAACTTTAATGAGCCAAAATCAAGCTGGTCAATCGGCTGCTCAATCAGCTCAAAATCAGAATATTATAGCCACAATTAATCTGCCTAATGGACAAGTTGGTCAATTGATTGCTACACCTCCTACCCAAGTTTGGCCTTCGAATTCATTGAATTTAGCCAATTTAGGCATTAGAGGTTCAAACATATTTCAAGTTCAAGGCTTGCCTGCAGGTGTGCAAAGTATTCAAGTGCAAGGCGGAGCGCAGCAACAGATTATTTCCGCGTCTCCGGCCGCCATTCAAAGTCTAAGTATCACACCTAACGGTAATTTTGTTACCACAGTGCCTACATCCAGTGGACATCAGGTACATCCGGCATCCGATTAATTTTATTGTTCATTTTCTAAAATTCACTTTTATTTATTTATTTTGTTTTTTCATCATTCTTTGCTTATTTTTTAAAACTTTTATTCATCTTGCTTTTCATTTTAGCCATTAACTGGAACCATTCAAGGGTTAACTAATGCTACAATTAGCAGTGATGGAGCCATTACACCTAGTGCCGATGGTATTGTGCCTGCTGCTGGTCGTAAAATGCGTCGAGTAGCTTGCACATGTCCCAATTGTAAAGATGGTGACGGAAACCGAAGTGCAGACGGCAAAAAGAAACAGCACATCTGTCACATTCCAGATTGTGGCAAAGTTTATGGTAAAACTTCCCATTTAAGAGCACATCTCAGGTGGCATACTGGAGAGCGTCCGTTTGCTTGTGAATGGCTATTTTGTGGCAAACGTTTCACTAGATCAGATGAATTGCAAAGACACAAACGAACACACACTGGTAAAATTGTTTTATTCATTTACTTTTTTTTCATTATAATTAATCAATTTTTTAATTTAGGAGAAAAACGATTTCAATGTGCGGAATGTTCTAAACGATTTATGCGCAGTGATCATTTGTCAAAGCATTTAAAAACTCATCAGTCGAAAAAAAATCAGCAGCAAGCGCAAATCAACAAAATGGATGCTGAAAATGGTTTTTAATTAAACAATTTAGCATCTTTTTGATTTGACTAACATGGTGTTCTTTTTTTTGTTACTTTTTCACTTGATAGGAAACTCGACCACTTCAAGTTTGTTTATCTCGGCAAACGATGTTACGATGGAAAATGAGCAAACTGAACTTGCCATAATTGAGAATGTAGATTCTAAACAAATGTTGAATATAAGCGTTGATTCAATATGAGCAATACACAAAAATCATTGTTTCAGAAGTGTTATTTTTTTATCAAATATTGGGAACAAGATAAAAGAAAATGATTTTTTAATAATAGTGATATATTTATATATGTATACATATATATATATATATATATATAAATATAAATATAAATATAAATATATGTTCATGTATATATGCAGGCACATGCAAGCATTTATATGTATGCATGGTTTTTAATTAACAAAGATAAGCTTAATTTAAATGAAAATTTGTTTGTTTTTTCCTTCTATTTTTTAATCCATACCCACATCACACCTGCAACATACACATACAAATCAATATTTTCAATTATGCTTAAATATATATATATATGTTGATATTTTTTCATTACTTTTTTTCTCTTCTTCATATACATATGTATTTTATATGTTTGCATAGTAGATTAAAAACAAAAAAAAAACAAAAAAAAATAAATAAAAAAACAAAAAAAAAAAAAACAAAAAAAAAACTAAAAGAAGGAGAGAGGAAAAATTGGAAAAGATAATCATGATTATATTACAAGCCCACACTAGCTAATATTTGATTTGCATTACATTTAAAAATTCACATCTGAATATATATATATATATATACATACAACTAAATTCTTAATCTTGAATAGTTTAAGAATGAAAAAATATGTCTTAACTAATTTAACTGTTTTTTTTTTTTTTTTTTTTTATTATTATTTAACTATTACAATGTTACTATTGTTGTTTTCAAAAGATGAAAAAATATAATGACCCTTCCTTGACGCTTTTTTGCTTGTCACATCAATGAAAAGGAAACACTGTTTTGTTTGTTGTACAAATATAGTCTTTGAATGTTACACGGACAGTTTTTTTTTTATATTTAAAGGATATTCAATGTTAATAGTTTATCTGATTAATTAGAGAATAATGTTTTTTATAACTTGCTTTTTTATTGATGAAAAACAAAAAAAATAGTAGATTTATTTATTTATCTAGGTGAAGCCCAGTGCACGATGCGTGCGATTATTAGAAATGCATCCATATAATGTCGATAATTTGGTCAGAATTAAAACAACAAGTGTTTGCCCCAAACTAAAAGATGAATTATTATATTATACGATTTAAAGAGAATAATTAAAAGAAAGAAGCATGCAATTAAGTTAGAATGAAACGATTTCTTACCATATGCACAAAACATGGACATACATACGCCAATTGAGTACACGAATTGACGAATCCTGAATGACATTTTTTAAATTAATTGTTTTGATATTTTTAAATTTGTCAAGCATCCACCTTGCATCATATTCACCTTATCCCCACTTTGTTTCTTTTTATTTTTTTTTTATCAGAAAATCATGTTAATCTTTAAAAATCAATATTTATATGTGCACTTTTGTTTTCGCTAAGTAGTTAAATTTGCAAGTGCTTTTAAGATGAGCAATTTGCTGAAAATATTTTTATTTTGCGTAAACAAAGTATTAATTTGGATAAACTGATAAAAAAAATTTTAATAAATGTGAAATTTATCGAATTGTAAATAATCATCTTAAATAAAAGTCCGATGAATAGTTTTTACATTTAAACTGATGAGTTTTGCCTATTTTTCAACATTATCTAAATCAAGTCAATTTAAGTGAAGGTAGGTGGTGAGGTTAGCGCCAAAGGTGAAGTGTGCATTTGCGCCATGTACTTTCAACTTGAAAATAATCAATATTATCTATTGCGCACATCTGGCTTGTAGTTCAAACTCTCATTTTATACGTGTTTGGTAAACTCTTTAATTTTATCTACATGTGTGGCATCTGGTCAACTTACTTATTTTTCGGGTTGGCCCAATTTCATTTTTTTACCAATTTTTATCGATTTATAAACTTTCTTTTGGATAAAAAACACTTGAAAACCGTTTTCAAATGTTAAACGTTTTCTTGAATTATTTTTAATAATATATTTAAACCAATTCGCACAGATTTTCATTCAACTTTATCACTTTCAAATTTATTTAAATTTTTCTTTTGTGTTTTAGCTTGTTTGATTTAAAAAAATGTTCAAATTAATTCAATTTTACTTTCATCAAACTCCTTTAAACTTTTAATTTCAAAAAATGTAAATACTTAAAAAAAATTTTAAGATGAAAACAAGGTTGTGATTTTTTTATTCATTTATAATAAAATTGATATATTAGTCAAAAATAATCGGTTGTGATTTTTATGTGAATCTTCTTCGTTTTAATTAATACTCATCTGGTTGTGAATTTTAAATATTTCAATAGCTTATTTTAATCATTATTTATTAAAATTTAAATTCGATCAATACTTTTAAACTAATAAAATAAATAAAAATATTCATTTATTTGATTTTTACGATTTTCTAATTTGAAATAATAAAAAAAAATAACTTTAATAATTATTTAATATACTTTTAGTAAAAATAAGACAAAAAATGGCAATAAATTTAACTGGAGTGATTTCAGTAATTATTTTTTATTTATTAATTTTAATAGTAGGCATTTGGGCAGGTAGAAAACGCAAAAACAGTAATGATGAAAGTGAAACTGATGAAGTAATGTTAGCTGGCCGAAATATTGGTTTATTTGTAGGAATATTTACTATGACCGGTTAGTATAAATTTTTTAATAAAATAAAAAAATCAAAAAAATTAGTTTTGATCAAGAAAAAATAAATATTAATTTTAATTATAGCAACATGGGTTGGCGGAGGATACATCAATGGAACAGCTGAAGCAATGTACAGCAGTGGTATGATTTGGTGTCAAGCTCCATTTGGATATGCTTTAAGTTTGGTAGTGGGTAAGTTAATCAACTTCTTATAAATTTAAAAAATATTTTTTAAACTATTTTCAAATATTTTTTAAACTATTTTCAAATATTTTTTAAACTATTTCAAATATTTTCAACTATATTAACTTGCTTTTATTATTTTGCTTGAAATCATTTTTTAACAAATAATGATCGGTGTTTGAATGTTTGAAATAAGAGGAAATATAACTTTTTACGCATTCAGCTTGACATTTAAATTTGAAATACAACTTTAAGATGCTATGCAAAGATGATGACAAGTAGGGATGACCTTTGAAGCGAAACGCAATCGTGATTTGATCAAACCTCAACTGTAAAACTGTGAACATAGTTTAGAAATTTAAAATGAAAGATTTGCTTATCTTTCAAGTTCTTGTTTAAATATGAACACGTTCCAAAACCAATTTCTTAGTAGAATCGTTTGTGGTTTCATTTTCCAAAATGTTTCTTTTAAGAGAATGTTTTAAAAACAAAAAATTGTTTTTATCCGTTTTTCTCCTTCATTTGGCTTTGGTTAATTGATATGGCTGCATTGTAAGCTAGCAAGCGATCATGTGCAGAAGTATTTTCCACTGAAATGTCGAGTTACTGATGTATCTAATAAAAGCGTGCAATTGGTTGAGAAAGAGTTTGCGATCGAAGCTTTTGAAAGATGCGAATCAATTTTCGCATTAATTGAGCAAAGAGATTGAGAGTATTTGAAAAGAAAATAAGATTAGCATCTCATTGTTTGTTGTGAACACTTTGGTGAGCAAATAGGACTCACTTGGACAATGAGAAATAGAGTTAAGATAACCGCGTGATTGTTTTTATTAATTTGCTAGATATGACGATCATTTGAAATGTCAACAGTTTCTCGACTGAATATTGATTGCGTTTTTTTCCTATTTCGAAGGAGGATTGTTTTTTGCCAACAAGATGCGTGAACAAGGATACGTGACAATGCTGGACCCATTCCAGAATGTGGTCGGCGGTAGAATGGGAGGTTTGCTGTTTTTACCAGCTCTTGCTGGAGAGATCTTTTGGTCTGCGGCAATTTTGGCTGCATTAGGAGCCACAGTGTCGGTAATCATAGATGTCCAGACCGACGGAAGCATTATATTATCTTCTGGAGTGGCCATTCTGTATACTCTTTGCGGAGGACTTTACTCTGTGGCCTACACCGATGTATTGCAGTTGTTCTGCATCTTTATCGGACTGGTAGGCATTTGTTTGTTCTGTCTAGGTAAAACATATTAATTATGAACATTTCAGTGGATCAGTATTCCTTTCAGTTTGGCCAATCCCGCTGTGAAATCTTTAGCTATTCAACACAACAACTGGTTGGGTCAATTGCGCTGGCAACAGGTTGGCGTTTATCTAGATAATGGTTTATTGCTTATTTTAGGAGGTGTGCCATGGCAAGTTTACTTTCAACGCGTGCTTAGTGCCAAGAACGCGTTCAATGCTCAGCTTCTTTCTTATGTGGCCGCATTTGGATGTCTTCTTATGGCTATTCCACCTGTGATCATTGGGGTTGTGGCGCGGGCTACAGGTAAGCTCTGATAATTCATTTTCTCTTTCTTTGATCGTCTTACTTTGTTCTTGTTCCACTTGCTTTCAAATCTCACTTGCACTCATAAAACGTACTTGAAATCATAGCAAAATCATGAAAAACAATATAAATATAAATGATATAATTTTATAATTTTTCATACAATCACTGTAAGCTAGTGATTTTATCTTGATTTATAATTTAACGCATCGAATAAGAAACAAAAGTCAACATTTAAAATTCAAATTCGTCTATTGTATATAGTTCATTTTTTATTTAATTTTATTCCACTTTTTAAAACAAGTAAATTTATTCAGCGTAAAGCTAAATTTTACACCAGTAAAAAACAAGTAATTTTAATATTCATTAATGTTCGAATCGTAGTGAACATGCTTTAATCTATTTATGATTTTTCTTTGAAATGGAGATGCTCAATTATTTAGACGCTCTTTAACAATTTTTTCATTGGTTTCTTTTACAAAACAAAAAAAGTTTAAGTTTTGCCATATGGATAACAGTTTTCTTTTCAAAGGAATGACGTGCAAAAAAATAAAATAATTAGTTTGCCATTTTAATCTATGATTACTAGTCTAACAAAATATATACACTGTTTTAATTATGTTTGAAAAAAAATATTTTCAAAAAGATTTTTTTTAATTCTACTTTTATAAATTCATTCATATTTACTTTAAATTTATTGTTTTTCACACATATCATATTCAAGTAATAGCAAACCTAAATAAGAAGTTCGATTAGAAAAAAAAAATAATACTTATCTTTTTAAGAAAAAAAATTTATTCAATTAAAACATTTTAAACAATTATTTAATAATCATTTAGTTTAATCTAATTCAATTAAATCAAATCGCATTTTAATTAAAACAAAGTCATGCAATTTAAAATTTAATTGAATGTAAATTTAATTATTAATTTGAAACCATTATGCTTTTACCCTGGATAACATTCGAACGTCTGCATTGTGTCGCATTGTCTGTGAATCCGGTAAAGACACGCATCAGTTGTAATTTTTTTTGTCTTTTGCATTCCTGACTAATTTGCACGTTTTCAATTAATGTGTTTGTTTTTGTAACAAGTGTTTTTAAGCTTGTCTCCTGTTTAAACAGTATTTTTTATTTAGATGTTTTTCTTAAAGTTTTAGCCTCAATTTGCTCGATTGTTACCCACAAACCTTAGCTTTCTGTCAAAGTTAAATTTGGAAACTTTTAATTTACTTAACTAATTATATTTTAATCATATTTAGCATGGAATGAAACCCAGTTTACCGGAAATTTGCCTTTGGACGATAAACATAAAGCATTAGTATTGCCAATGGTTTTACAATATCTAACACCTCCATTTGTTCAATTTTTGGGAATGGGAGCTGTTTCCGCAGCAGTAATGTCTTCATCTGATTCCTCTCTTCTTTCTGCAGCTACAATGTTCGCTAGAAACATTTATAAAATAATGATTAGACCACAGGTGAAAGTCAACATTATTCTAACTTTTTAAACCATCACTTTATTTTTTCATCTTAATATTTTAAGATATTATTTTTTCCAATATTTCTCTAATTAGAAATTAATTATTTTTTTATGATTTAAAATGTAATTTTAAAATTTCATTTATATTATTTTTTTTTTTTTTTTTTGATTACTTAAATATTCAATTAAATATAAAAATTTACACATTTTTTTTTGGCAATGATTTTTAAAATACGTCATTTAAACTTAAAAGTTTAAAAGACAAATTTTAAAATGCATGACTTTGGATGATTATTATTATAGATAAATAATTTTTATTTGCTTTTATCTTTTATGCTTTTATATTTTTTTTTTTTAATTTGTTACTAATAATTTAAATTATTTATTGCTTATGTTTTAATTATTGAAATTACAATTTTCACATATACATATTATTCTATTTAATAATTTACTAAATTCAATGTCAAATTTAAAGGCATCCGAACATGAGGTTGTTTGGATAATGCGCTTAGCAATTGTAGTTGTTGGAACTGTGGCCACTTCAATGGCACTTTCAGTCAATTCAGTTTATGGTCTTTGGTATTTGAGTTCAGATCTTGTCTATGTAATTTTATTTCCTCAATTATTATGTGTGGTTCATTTTAAAAAATTTTGCAACACTTATGGATCTTTGGCCGCTTATTTAGTTGGCTTTATTTTGAGATTAATTGGAGGTGAATCCATTATTGGATTACCTGCTTTAGTTCATTATCCATGGTATGACAGTATTGAAGGACAACTATTTCCATTTCGCACATTCGCAATGTTAAGCTCACTTGTAACCTTGTTGTCAATTAGTTGGTTTAGTAACTTGTTGCTTATGAATGGGCATTTACCTGCATCTTGGGATATCTTTCACTGTGTTGTGGACGTATCAAATAAGTTTGTAAGCAATGATTATCCACTTTAAATTAGTGGAAAAACGCAATGGATTAGTTAGTAACATTTTTTTTTTTTTTGTTAATTATTATATTTTTTATGTAGATCAATGTCGAAGCAAAACATTATAGTTTAAATAATGAGCTTAAACTATTAAAAAATGATCAAGATAATGCAAAAAACTATCAAACATCAATCCAAAGCAATGAAAATTTTTTAAAAAACAGTATTAATTAATTATTCCTTTTTTTGTTATTAGTCAAAAAATTATTTATTAGTTAAATTTAATATTTATTAAACTAATTAATAAATTTTTTTTTAGATAGAAATTAAAATAAGTAAACATAAACTTATTACATTTATTGAATTTGTTGACTAGATTTATTATTCTTAAATTATATGCCATTGTCATTTTACTATTTAAAGTAACACTTTATATTATATATAAGATTTTTTGTTTTAGTTAAAAAATTTTAATTTCTTATAACTCTATGGTTGTGGTAGATTTAATTAAAATTAAATTTATTTAAAAATTAAAAAAGTAATATATAATATTTATTTATATAAAATTTTTTTCAAAAAAAAAATTGTATCAATTAAAAATAATTATAGAGCAATAAAATTAAATTAATTTCAGAAAAGATAAAACTTTAATATATTTTTTGATATATAGAAGAAATTTATTGAAAACTTTATGAAAAAAAATTTAAACAATGTTTATAAAATTTAATTATATTTTAATGAAACAACTTAAATTGAATAAATTTTTAAGAAACAGCTGAAAAATTTAGGTGTACATTTTTAAATTATTTTGGCTTATACTTGTGACAGAACCCTTTTGTAACGATTTTTTGACAAACACATTAAAATGATTGAGGTCGAATTGTGGTTTTATTTTCTGCTAGATTTCTATGTCATTTCAATAAAAACTCTACATCATTTAAAGAAAGAATAATAAAAGATCTTTAATGGCAATATAATTTGCAAGTTCAGGAAGAGAATATAAGTGCCAAACCCATAGTTAACTTAGAAATGTGATCAGCAGCTGTTGATGAGCCCAGCTGTTGATAAGCTTAGTTGACCCCTCTTTGCTATTTCAGTGTGACCTGTGCCAGACTAGCGTGCCAAGAATCTCAAATCTTGGTCTTTGGCTAAAAAAAGCTTTACAAATGTTCGAAGGCTACATTAAGGGGTCTAATCTTCAGATGTGATACTCTTACAAGAAAAAAGAACAACATTTTAGTCGTCCCACTTTTTCTCATTTACTTGTTCTTCATTTTCTTGTACTCCATCCACTTCATCTATTTTATCCTGCTTATCCATCTTGCGTTGCTTTTGCTTCCGTTAAACCATGAGTAGTTCTAAGTTTTCTTCAGTTTGGACCCTCTATTCAGTTTTTAAGGAATCAAAATACACTTGCACTTGCTTTTTGCACTTGATGGTGTTTATTGTTTTTTAAATGTTAATCTTAAGAATAAGCTGTAAATGACAACATTTTTTGCTGTTTGAGGCACAGAATCATAATGCTCATGGGCAAAGGTTTCTAGTAGCAAATATATGTGCATTAAAATGCTAAAGTTTATTATTTTTCATCTTTTTAAACAGAGGAAAAGGCGCAGTAATTGGTCTTTAAGAGTGGGATGTATTTAATGGTAGTTTATTTAAAAAGTAAAACAAAAACTAAAGATTTTGAAAACCAATGCTAATAATTGTAAGTTCCAGCCCCCTTAGATGTAATCGGTGATAATTCTTTGCTTTACACACCATCTTCACCTTTGTTTTATTCAAACCAGTTGTCTGTACAGACTTATGTTTACAATAATCGAAGACAAAAGTACAAATTGTGGTTAATATTTAGTTGTGAATTAGCATCTCTGGTTTAAACAACTGTTTTTGAACTAAGAAAAAATAAATAATTCAGCTTGGATTCAGTAATATTTCAACGTGTTTGCTCGGCTCTGCACCTAGAGCTGAACATTTAAAACATCAGATTTACGTCCAAATTTAAGGAAGGATTAATTAGTTTTTTAAATTGTTACATATTACATTATTTTAATTTGGTTAAGTAGCGTTGTAAGGACAAACGTACTTCGCTACATTATCAGGTAAGATATATCAAATTTAATTTAAAATATCAGTGTTTAATTGTGCTTTATAATTGTGTCAATATAATAAAATTATTGGTGTTTTATTAGCATATAAATTATTATAATTTAAATATAAAATAATTATAATAAGTGCGATCAGATTTGTTTGAACATTTTTTCAATTTGAATTTTCGTTAAAAAAATTATAAAATTTAAATATAAATTGATAATTTAATAGAAAAATTATTTTAATTTTATTAACACAGTTTAAAAGTAATATTTTTTTTATGAATTATATTAGTTTTATTCATAAACTTATTTATTTGTTTTTTGAATATAAATTATATAAAAGAGGAAAACCATTTAAATCATTTTCTTATTTATATTGATTTATTGCTGTATTAATATTTTTCAATGTGAATTAAATTAGAATACAATATTGATCATAGTAATCATATTTTAACTGTCATTTAAAATCAAATCAATATACTTGCACTTGATTCTATAGTTCGAATACAAATGAGCACATTTTGTCATTAGGTAAATATTTTTTTTTTTTTAAATTAAAAAAATGTTTCTTTCGGAAAAAAATTTCAGTTATTTTCAAACAATAATTCATGATTGACGCATTGACCCAAGAGATTATTTGCGTCAAACTTTTTCTAACTGATTCAAACTTTAATCTTTTAACTATTGGATTAAACTAATTAAATTAGTTAAGTAAAAGCTAGCAATTCTAGAAATTAGATGGAAATGCGTAGTTTTTATTTTTAAGTTGAATAAAAGTTAATCACGCCTTAATTATTACATAATTGTTGATCATGTTGAATGAATATTTTCCATTTAATCACTGATTAATTTGTCATGTAAAAGATAAGGCTAAAAAAAACTCTTTCATCTCGAATTGAATGAAATCATGTTTAACAGGTTGGTCAGCTGGTAGACAGAATAGTGTTAGAAATTAAATGGATATTAAAAACTGTTCATTGACGCACAAAGCGATCGTTTATCTTGTAGGAAACGTAATGTTCTTGATATTGTGTTTTCATTTAGAAACAAAACAAAACTCAAAAGACAATTGATTGTCTATTCAATCTAGCCATTATCTAAAATGTATATTATCTTGGCTAAACAAGATATGCACATACTTTGATTTTCTTGCATCTGAGTTCAGTGATTGTTTGTCTTAACAGATTTGTTCAACTAATGCTTCTTTTTATAAATTATTTTTGTTTCATGTTCTTACGCATTAGATTCACCTTTTCTTCAATTTAATTATTTGTTTACAAATATATTAGTAAATACAAAACATTTGAATACCTGTAATTAATCAAGCGTTAATGCACTTTTAACAAAAAACACGTGGTTAAATTTGTTTTTTGATTTTTAATGATTTTTTAAATTTTTTAGAAATTAAGCCAATTTTTTTTTAATAACACAGATCAATGTCAAAAAAAGTTTTTCAAGTAAAATAAATATAAACAAAGTTTTTATTATATTAAATAATAGTTGGATCATGATAATTAAAAAAAATGCTAAACAAAGATGTAATTATTTAGAAAAAATTAAACTTTGTTTAATCATAATTTATAATTTACTATTAATATTAATCTATTACTTTTTAATTTAGGAATTAGTTTTAAATAGAAAGAATTAAATAATAAATTGTTATTAGATTATATTTATTATATTAGTTTAACTTATTAAAGTGTTTATTTTATAAAATATATTGAAAAAATTTTTACGTTTATTCAAATCAAAAAAAAAAAATTAACTTTTTTTAACTATTTTTAAATGCATTTAATATATAAAAATTAAATTTAATTTCAAACTCAACTATGTGCACTAGGACATAATCAATGGCAAATATTTGTATTTAATGAGAATAGTTAAGCGAAAAATTAAAAACTATTTAGATTCATTTCGAACCACTTTAGACTGAATATTTAAAATGAATTGGAATCAGTGCCAAGTTCTAACTATATTTAGACGTCATTTAAAAAGTCTGCCGATCTTGAGCTTAAAAATTTACAAAGCTTTATTGTGACTTTAATTTGTCGGTTTACTTTCTTTTAGCTTAGGATTGGATTAAAATTGTCTAATTAGAGCGTCACAAGCAAGTCTATCATTTAGGTTATAAAATAGTTAGTTATTTACTTTACACAATTTTACATTAATATTGACTTAATGTATAATCAAAGAATTTTTGAGCATATTATTGCTTTAAAAACGTTAATTTAAATTATTATTGATTTTTCAATTAAAGTTATGTAAAATGGATTTTTTACATAAAAAGTAAATTAGTTGAAACTTTGTACACAAAACATGAATTGGATTTAATTAAAACAGAGTTTGAAATCAATATCGTATATAGCATTAGAATGCATATGATGATTAGAAAAGTATGGACATATTTGAAAGTGATCAAATGGATCAGAATTGAGTAGGAATGATTAGGATTGATTAGGAAAGATTAGAATTGATTGTAATAGATTAAAATTGGTTGAAAGTGTTTAGAAGTAATTATAATTAATTTAAAATGAATAGAATAAAGACAATTACTAAAGCATTTATTAAAAAGTATTTATAATTTGTTAAACTTTGACAAAAATGATCACAAATAATAATGAAAGATTGAGAAATGAATAGTTTTGACAAATAATAACAGATTTTGAAATTAGAAATGAAAAAATTGCTGGCAGGTTTAAATTTGGTGCACAAATTAGTTTGTTGCGGCAAACACACGGCGGCGTTTAAAAGCAATAAAAAGAATTCGCATGAAAAGCAATTGCAAACGACTAGTCGACGCTTTTGTGCTTTTTTAAAAACACGGTGAGCTCTGGTTGGGATCAGTTGGATTAGTTTGGATTAATTAATTAATCCGACTACAAAGTTTGTTACTTTGATTGTGTATCTGTTTATTTTCATTCGGACCAGTGTTGGATCTTACATTCGGACTAAGCCAGCATATTGTCTGTTGTCCTTTGATTTGTCCTTTTGTTTTGTTCGAAGCCAGCCACTCGAACCAGACCCGTTTACCAAAAGTGATCACCATCTTCATCAACTAACTAAAAGGCACCGGTGAGAGGCCGTCTGCCAATCGACCACTAAAGGTGTGCACATTGAATTTACAATTTTAATAAGTTTTGTGATATTCTAGAACTGCTTCGGATTGCTCAAATCCAGATCGCCAGATTCAGATTACCATGTTCAGATTACCACGTTTAGATTGCCAGATTCAAATTGCCAGATTCAAATTGCCAGATTCAAATTGCTAGATTCAGCTTATTAACTTGTTCACTCGCATGCCGGAAACGATGAATTGTTTTGCAAATTTGTTTAGCAAATTTGTTTGGCAAATTTGTTTGGCAAATTCGTTTGCAAGATTTGTTGAGATTTGTTCTCAAAGAAGTACTGCATAGTTTTATTGAGAGATTGACTAGAAGGATGTATGGACTAAGCCAAGTTGCGACTAATTAGTTTTTAATTGACTTATCTGCTGTTTGTCGACTGAAGGTAATGCTGATGTGGACATTGCAATGTTGCGCTTTTGCTCAGTTAATTGCGGCAACCGCATATAGACGTGTCTTAAGAATCTATTTGGACAACTAAGTGGCAGATGCAACAAACCGAAGTGGGCGTGCGCTGCCTGCAGATGAAAACACGCTGTTTTATGATTATTTTGCTTTTCACCAGATTTGAACGTTTTTGTCGCTTAAATTGTAAACCGAATTTCCTATTTAGAGCTGTCTGGTAATAGTAAAGCGTGTTTTTATTCGGTCTTATTGTGGACTCTACTGCAAAGTTGACAACGCAACGCGTTTAATTACAAATTTCTGCTTTCTTATTCTTCACTCAATAACTTTAATTGTTTGATTTACTCTGGCTGATTTACTTTGGCTCAATTGCTCTGTCTGAATCACTATGGCTGATTTACTATGCCCGCTAGGCTTGTTTTAGATGATTCGCTTAGAAGACTTGCTTTCACTTGTGTGTGGCTTGTTTTATCTAAATCTGCGACACACGCTTTGCTATACATCAACCGTGGACACAATCCAATGCAATTCCATTGCTTTCTTGCATCGTACGTTTTATCGCCACTGGTTGCCATATAATACAAGCCAATATATGGCTCAATACGAATGTTTAGGCACGTTGTGAACATGGTTTGATGTGATTACTATTAAACCACACATCAATTATATACTTAACTTTTAGTTTTCTAGCAAAGTTACCAATGAAAACAACATTTTAAACTACTCGATAGTTACGGTAGTTTGAACAAAATCAATGTTTGTGACAATCAATTAGTTCATTTAAATTTCTTTTTCATTACAATTAGCCTACCAAACCTTTTATAACTTGAATTCATTGTAGAAATTCGCTTGCACATCTCCTGCTTTTATCATTACACTTCATCTTAAAAATTTTTGGTTATTTAGTCATTTATTCAATTTAATTCATTTGGCGTGTGTTTTTCAATTTTTTTTTAATTGTCTTTCTTTCACTAAATATATATACATTTATTACGATTTTTTCGGTTTTTTTTTTTTTATTAACTTTATCTTACGCACATTTTGTACCGTATTAAAAATTCTTGCTTCTAATACACGTTGCTTAAATTTTTTACGCTTCTTTTATATTTGTCAATTTAATTTAAAAATATATTGCCTCCATCATTTATGTTTATCTTTTTATTTAGCAACCATGGAGTTGGCCCACATTAAAACTTATGAGGAAGTGCTATCACACTTTAATACTGATCCAGAAAAAGGTTTATCTGAAGATCAAGTAAGACGTTATCAAGAAAAATATGGATTAAATGGTATGAATATTTTAAACAATTTTTTTATTATTATAAACTAATCGATTTTTTTTTATTTATTTATTGGTTCATCCTAATTTTTTGTAGAATTACCTGCTGAAGAAGGTAAGCTTAATTATTTTTTATAAGTTTTAAATTTTTTTTTTTAAAATATTTTTTTTTTCAGGCAAAACAATTTGGCAACTTATTTTAGAACAGTTTGATGATCTTTTAGTTAAAATTTTACTTCTTGCTGCAATTATTTCATTTGTAAGTATTAATAAACAACTAAATTAATCAATTTATTTAATTATGAATTTTTTTCTTTGTAAATTTAAAGGTATTAGCTTTGTTTGAAGCTGATGAAGATTCTGTAACTGCTTTTGTTGAACCTTTTGTAATTTTGCTAATTTTGATTGCAAATGCTGTTGTCGGTGTTTGGCAAGAAAGAAATGCTGAAAGTGCCATTGAAGCCTTAAAAGAATATGAACCAGAAATGGGAAAAGTTATTCGTACAAATAAACAAGGTGTTCAAAAAATAAAAGCTAAGGAAATTGTTCCAGGTGATATTGTTGAAATTTCAGTTGGTGACAAAGTACCAGCTGATATTCGCCTGATTAAAATTTATTCAACTACTTTACGTGTAGATCAATCAATTTTAACTGGTGAATCTGTTTCAGTTATTAAACACACTGATCCAGTGCCAGATCCAAGAGCTGTTAATCAAGATAAAAAAAATATTCTTTTTTCTGTAAGTATAATATTAATTTTTAAAGAAAAATTAACTAATTTTAATTATTTAAGGGTACGAACATTGCTGCAGGTAAAGCAAGAGGAATTGTTATGGGAACTGGTCTTGATACTGCTATTGGTAAAATTAGAACTGAAATGGTTGAAACTGAAGAAGTAAAAACACCTTTACAACAAAAGTTGGATGAATTTGGTGAACAATTGTCTAAAGTTATATCTATTATTTGTGTTGCTGTATGGGCTATTAATATTGGACATTTTAATGATCCAGCTCATGGCGGTTCATGGATTAAAGGAGCAATTTACTATTTTAAAATTGCTGTTGCACTGGCTGTTGCCGCTATTCCTGAAGGTTTACCTGCTGTTATTACAACTTGCTTAGCTCTTGGTACAAGAAGAATGGCTAAGAAAAATGCTATTGTTAGATCTTTGCCTTCAGTAGAAACTTTAGGTTGTACTTCTGTAATTTGTTCAGATAAAACTGGTACTTTAACCACAAATCAGATGTCTGTCTCAAGATTTTTCATCATTAAAGACACTGATGGACGTTCAACTGAATTGACTGAATTTGAAGTTACTGGATCCACTTATGAGCCTATTGGAGATGTTTTATTAAATGGACGTAAAGTTAGATCTGATGAATATGAAGCTTTATACGAACTCAGCACAATTTGTATTATGTGTAATGATTCAAGCATTGATTTTAATGAATTTAAACAATGTTTTGAAAAAGTTGGTGAAGCTACAGAAACTGCCTTAGTTGTTCTTGCAGAAAAAATAAATCCATGGGGTTGGAGTAAAACTGGATTGGGTAGAAGAGATGCTGCTTTACTTGTATCTCACAATATTCAATCTATGTGGAAAAAAGAATTTACTTTAGAATTTTCTCGAGATCGTAAATCAATGAGCTCTTATTGTATTCCTAAAAAAGCTGAACGTTTTGGATCTAATCCTAGGATGTTTGTTAAAGGTGCACCTGAAGGTGTATTGGATAGATGTACTCATGTTAGAGTGGGAGATAAAAAAGTGCCAATGACAGATGCTATAAAATCTAAAATTTTAGAAACTACTAAACAATATGGTATTGGAAGAGACACTTTAAGATGTTTGGCATTAGCTGTTATCGAAAATCCTTTAAGACCGGAAGAAATGGATTTAGGAGACTCAAACAAATTTATTAATTATGAAGTGAACGCTACTTTTGTTGGTGTCGTCGGTATGTTGGATCCTCCACGTAAAGAAGTATTTGATTCAATTGTAAGATGTAATAATGCTGGAATTCGTGTAATTGTAATTACTGGTGATAATAAAGCAACAGCTGAAGCTATTTGTAGAAGAATTGGTGTATTTGGTGAAGATGAAGATTGCACTGGTAAATCATACACTGGCCGAGAATTCGATGATCTTGCTAGTCATGAGCAAAGAGAAGCAGTAAGAAATGCAAGGCTGTTTTCTCGAGTAGAACCTGCTCATAAATCAAAAATTGTTGAATTTTTGCAAGCTGATGGTGAAATTTCTGCTATGACAGGTGATGGTGTAAATGATGCACCAGCTTTGAAAAAAGCAGAAATAGGTATCGCTATGGGTTCTGGTACTGCCGTAGCAAAATCTGCATCTGAGATGGTTTTAGCTGATGATAATTTTTCTTCAATTGTTTCTGCTGTTGAAGAAGGACGTGCCATTTATAATAATATGAAACAATTTATTAGATATTTAATTTCTTCTAACGTTGGTGAAGTTGTATCTATTTTTTTAACTGCAGCTTTAGGTTTACCCGAAGCTTTGATTCCAGTACAATTATTGTGGGTTAATTTAGTTACTGATGGCTTACCAGCTACTGCATTAGGTTTTAATCCACCAGATCTTGACATCATGGAAAGACCACCTAGAAAAGCAGATGAGCCATTAATTACTGGTTGGTTGTTTTTCCGTTATATGGCCGTCGGATCATATGTGGGTGCTGCAACAGTTGGAGCTGCTGCTTGGTGGTTTATGGCTGCGCCTAATGGTCCTCATTTGTCTTATTATCAACTTAGTCATCATTTATCTTGTATTGGAGAAGATGAAGCATTCAAAGGTGTAGACTGTCATATTTTCCATGATCCTCATCCAATGACAATGGCTTTATCTGTACTTGTCACAATTGAAATGTTAAATGCTTTGAACAGGTAATAATTTATTTTCTAAAAAATATTATTTTATTCATTTTTTTTTTAATGATAGTTTGTCTGAAAATCAATCGTTAATTGTAATGCCCCCATGGAAAAATTACTGGTTATTAGGAGCAATGGGACTGTCTATGGGACTTCATTTTGTCCTACTCTATGTTGAAATTTTGGGTGTAAGTTAAAAGTTAATTTTTCATTTTTGTAAAAGTTAATTAATATTTTTTTTTTTTTTTTTTTTTTTTTTTTTTTTTAGACAATCTTTTCTGTGTGCCCTCTTGATTTAGAAGAATGGTGGACAGTGTTAAAAATTTCATTTCCAGTACTTCTTTTAGATGAAACTCTTAAATTTATTGCTAGGAAATTTATTGATGGTAATAAGAAAAAGACGGAAATTCTTTATCTAATCATAGCATGGCTTTTATTTTTCAAAATAATTTATTTAGTATAATTAAATATAAAACATTTAGGTTTTTTTTATTGAATAATTTTTCTAAATGAAACGATCTTGAAATTTAAGAGAGTTCTATTGTTTTTAGATTTTATATTATGCAAAAAAATAAGCAGAAAGTGTTTGAAGGTTTTTTAAAGGTTGTTTGCTGCCAATTTTGAGCAAAAACAGAGCATAATAGTTATATTTTTTTAAATTATATTTTAAAGATGGAAATTTTAAAATTGAATAAGTAGTTTAAGATTTAGCTGTGATAAAAATTGTATTTGATTAATTGGAGCAAAGCCAAAATTAATCTGCACAGTAAACAAAAAAATTGCATTTATTATTTTACGATTCGTCTTGTGTTTAATAATCCAAAAGCCCAAACTAACTGTCTGCTTTAATTTTTTTTTTTTTTTATAAGCATTTAAATTAAAAACATTAAACATCAACAATTTTTTTTTAATTATTACTTTCATATATATAAAAAAGTTTGGTTTTTAATATAACAAATCTATTGCAAATGCTTGATACAAAATATTTATTAAGAGTTATTGTTAATTGTTCGCGGTAAATATGATTTGTGCTTGAACAAGCATCTAAAATCAATTGCTTTTATTCAACCTACATTTTATACAAATGATTTCGCTAACAAACCTTTTGGCTAAACAAATTTTGTACTTGACAATTTATCGGGCATTTAACTGTTCTTTCCTTAACAATTTGATGAATTTCACCTACAAGCATTTTCTCAGACCTTGCTCTTCTCATCTCTAAAATCCTGTTTCCTCCTCAACCCCTAAAACACAAGTTTGGTAAGTTGTTTGATACATTAAACTTTACAGAAAATTTTGTTTATTTTCATCTTTTTTTCAATTTTCGAACTTATTTAGTTTTTTCTTTGCATGCTTTTTTTGTTTCATTTTAATTTTCCTTCACTATTTTGGTACTTATAATTTGTTTTAAAATTTATTTTGCATTAAATTAATTTATGCTTTTGTTTTTTTTCGCTTTTTCATCACAGTTATACCCGAGAGAACAAAAGGAAAGAAGAAAAAATAAATGCAATCAAATAGTTTCAAAATATTTTTAATATCTAACAGCTGTTAAAAAGATTTTAATTATGTACACCTGGATTTATGTGCGTGTATACCCAAAGAAAAATTGACATTTTTTTTTTTTTTTGTTTCTCAAATGACATTAATAGTTAATGAATATTTCTTGAACTTTAAATGGAATTATACTTGAATACACATCAGACATAAATCTTTTCACTTATTATACAAACCAAAAACACACTAACATAAATTATTTAAAGACAATATTAGTTAAAAAATTGCATAAAATTGATTTCATTCAGTTTGTAGCTTTGCATCGAGCTGCCATTGTCTGGCTTGTTAGCCATTTGACCTGATAGAACACAAAAGCAAGACAGACTTTTCGAATTGTAGTTGTACATATTAAATCATATGATATTTATTTATGAATAAAATTTGTAGCCAAAAGTATGTTGTCTAGAAATTGTTAAGGTTCAGATTTTTTTTAAAAAAAGTATTAAAAAAATTATTCATTACCTTAACAAGTAACAAAATTAATGTTTTACCAGTCATTTAGTGCAGACAATTGCTAGTTTAAATTTTTGAATGGCATGCCGGTATATTGCACTTTTATAAATTAATTGTTCAAGGTATTTATTGCAAAACAATTATGATTAATGTTGGAAGTTATTAATACAATGATCCATAAGTGAAGAAATCGTTAGCAAGAAGTGTGTACTTAGATTTGCAAGTTGATGTAAATACTAACAATGGAAAGTTTTTTATTTTTAAAATAAAGCATAAAATTAAGAAGCTGAAATCGAAGATGATCTAGTTTGAATGATTAAATTGCAGAAGTTGATAGGCTTGCTTTGAGCTGGTTAGATGGACAGTTGGCCAAGAGTTGAAACTGAGTGTTGAAAATGCAATAGCTAATGGAGCTGCGTGAAAACTAGAAACAGGTAAAATGTGAATAAAAACAAATTTGTAAGGATATTGTGAATGATGATTAAGAAAGAGCAGTTTTGCTGAAAGTGTTCAAAGTCAGCGTGATCTTGAGAAGTGGTCAGATGGGGGAGAGAAGAGGCTAAGAAAAAAGGGGTAATGTAATTGAATAGTAAAGCAGTTTTAGAAGGTAGTTAAGGAAGATAGTCTTAAGAGGTAGCCTAAAAAGATAGTTTCAGAAGGTAGCAGGGTGGTTTGCGAGGATGGTGTAATTGCAGACGCATTGAGAGCCAAAGCAGGTTGCATTTGAGATGTTGCGTTTAAGAGAAAGCGTTTATGAGAAAGCATTGAAGAAGTTGCATTTAAGAGGTTGCATTTAAGAGGTTGCATTTAGGATTAACACTACAGTTTGCAACATTGTAGCACACACCCTTTTGCTATCCAATCTATCACGGAGATATTTTGCAAACAGAGCCTATAGATGTCACTGGCAGGGATAGGGAGGCCCAGCCGAAAATTAGCCTAGGTGTTTGTTAGAGAACAGGGTATTGGACCAGATTAAGGAAGCTCGGATCCCTTGGCTTTGGATTTGCGGATTAAGCATCTGGCAAATTGTGAGTAGTTGCTATCGACAGAGTGCGTGTCGGCCATTAAACGTGTATATGCAACATATAGACAGTATATAGTGAGTTGTTGCCATCCACTTGTTACACTTTGTCCATTGTGATCGCAGCCAGCCCAGACCATCCCCGATTGCAGCTAAACCTGATCATCTGGATGCAGGTGTGTCTTGGCGTTTGAATTGTATCTGCAGTTGCGCTCAAGTTTTTGCCTTTTTGTTGCTAAACCCTGTCGTGAAAATTAACCACCAGTGAAAACAGATTTTGCTTGAACACCAATTGCACCATTTTCTGTGAATTTGTCACTTGTTTTTTGCCCTTTCGGTAAGTCCTTATCATCCTCGTCCAGTTGATCGATTTGTGGCCCTTAGTGCGAGCCCATCAGGTGAAGTGCAAGTTCACAGTGTTGCCATACTTGATCGGTGGACAATTTATATTCGGCCAGAGTGAGCACGTACAAGCCAGCAAAACCTTGCCAGACAAAAACATCGGCACACTTGGCAACATTTAGTAATTTAAGACGTTATTGGCTTTGTAAACACTTTTTGGTTGCGATTTGCGCTTCTTTCAGCCATCCACTGGCTTCACGCATCTAGTCACTTTTGACTTGCATTCACTTCACACATCCACTCTCTTCAGACATCTACTGTCTTCAATCATCCACTGTGTTCACACTTTCACTTACTTCAGACATTCACTCATTCCAAACGATCAACAACCACAAATTTTTATTGGCTCACTTGTTTTGGCCATTTGCTAGTTTCTTACAATCGTTAGCTCCTAATATTTACTGGTTGGTAATATTACTGGTTGCTAGTATTAACTGGCTTCTAATATAAACTGGCTTCTAATATTAACTGGCTTCTAATATTTACTGGCTTCTAATATTTACTGGCTTCTAATATTTACTGGCTTCTAATATTTACTGGCTTCTAATATTTACTGGCTTCTAATATTAGCATCAAATATTATCTGGCTACAGTTACTTTGAAATATTTTCTTAATCAGCTTTTGTATTCGTTGTGTGTTAGCATAACCTTACCATGACATCAACATTTGGACCATTGTCTCATTGCAGCCTCAGACCAGATTAGTGGTTTTTTTAAGGCTTGCTCATCTTTGTCGTGATCATGACCAACCATTACAGAGTTGCACCATTAGAAAGATGTGTTTGACAGGCACTCATTAACTCGCCATTGATCAACTCACCTGTGCACACTCCCAATAATTGCCAAGGTGTGCTTCCACCTACTACATTTTTGAAAAAACATATTGATTGCGCAAATGCCAGTTATCTCAGTTCTTATTGCTTCTGATAAACTGATATTTGCTTCTGATTATTTGCAAATTTCAATATTGTAATTAAATTTAATTTTATTCATTCAATTTGAATCTACGTTCAGGGCCGCCTTTGCCGCACCCTGATCTAACAGAACCCGGCTTCTTTGCAACCGGCCCTTCTGATGCACATGTATTTTGATATTGTAATCAAACAGGTGTCACAAAGTTGATCAGGATTGTGTTTTGCGTATTTAATCGTGTACAATTTTAAACTGATTCAAAACTACACTATTATCTTTAAATCAGTTTTGTCAAGTTGTTCATTGTTTTCTCTTCTTCCTCTTCTTCTTAAAGCCCGATCCTCCAGTTTTTCGGCCTGATCATTTCAAGTGAACCACCAACATGCCTAAACCAATCAACATTCGCGTTACCACCATGGACGCCGAGCTTGAGTTTGCTATCCAGCCAAACACTACCGGCAAGATGTTGTTTGACCAAGTGGTGAAAACCATCGGACTAAGAGAGATCTGGTTCTTTGGTCTCCAGTACGTGGACAGCAAAGGCTACACAACCTGGCTCAAGCTCAACAAAAAGGTATATCTTTTTCTTAACTAGTTTCTATTAACACTGCCTATTGGATTATTGTCTGGATGCATTAACGTGACATTTGTTCAAAGTCACAGTTGTTTGAATTTGTTTGTAAATGTTTCATTTTCAGACATGTTCAACGCATTTGTTTGCTTTTCACATTGCTTCTGAATATTGCCGAATGGCAGTAGGATGTTGACTTACCTGTTTGCCGGAACTTGCCAGAGCAGCAAAAGGCAAATCGATAACATCTGTTTCATGTAAATGTATGTTGTTTTAGCTATTTTTGACTGATTTATTGTGGTGACATATGACTGTGAAGCGTTGTAATAAGCGCATTAGCCGTGCGATGCTAAAACCATATAGTTGTGCCAATGCGAGTTTCATTTAATTAATGTTTTTTATGAAATTCGGATTTGCAAACTTTAGACACTTGTTTGGCCAGATTCAGCCATTGCAATATTCATCAAAAGGCTAGTTGTATTTATTTAATACTAGCTGAATTTATTGAACATTAGTTGAATCCATTAAACATTATTTAAATCCACTTAACATTAACTGAATCCATTTAACACTAGCTGAATCTATTTAACTCTAGCTGAATTCATTTAACATTAGTTGAATTTATTTATAAATTAACTAAATTCATTTTAAAAATAGATGAATTTATTAAACACTAGTTGAATCTATTGGACACACTAGTTGAATCCATCGAACACTAGTTGAATTCATTAAGCACCAGTTGAATTCTTCAAAAGCTAAATGTTCATCTCAATGGCTATTTTATTTTTTAAAATATCAATTTAACTGTTTTAATATCAATTTTCATTTAATAATATTTGTCTCTACTGTAAATTACAACTCAATTTAATCAATTTTCATTTTATTTAAAGGTTTGTAATCAGGACGTAAAGAAAGAAAATCCTTTGCAATTCAAGTTCCGCGCCAAATTCTTTCCTGAAGATGTTTTTGAAGAGATCATTCAGGACATCACTTTGGTAAGTTTGTTTATTTAATATTTTTAGTTGACCTTACCATGTATTGCTTGGAAAGTTTGAAATTTTTAATTATGTTGGAGAACTTTCTTATCACTTTATTAGTTTTATTTAAATTTTTAACTTATAATAATTAACAAAGTAATTAACTAATTCTTTCTTTTCATTTTTAAATTAGAGATTATTTTATCTTCAAGTGAAAAATGCCATTTTAAGCGATGAAATTTATTGCCCTCCTGAAACTACAGTATTACTGTCTTCTTATGCCGTTCAAGCTAAATATGTGGATTACAACCCTGATATTCATAAAATCGGCTTTTTGAATAATGATCGCCTTTTGCCGCAACGTGTTTGTGACCAGCATAAATTGTCTAAAGAACAATGGGAACAAAAGATCACTAACTGGTGGTCAGAACATAAAGGGATGCCTCGAGAGGATGCAATGATGGAATATTTGAAAATTGCGCAGGATTTGGAAATGTATGGAGTTAATTATTTTGAAATTAAAAATAAAAAAGGTACAGATTTATGGCTTGGTGTGGACGCTCTTGGGCTAAATATTTATGAAAAGGAAGACAAATTAACTCCTAAAATTGGCTTTCCATGGAGCGAAATTAGAAACATTTCTTTTAATGATAAAAGATTCGTAATTAAGCCTACTGAAAAAAAAGCCCCAGATTTTGTTTTTATTGCTCCTAGACTTAGAATCAATAAACGTATTTTAGCCTTATGTATGGGCAATCATGAATTGTATATGAGACGTAGAAAACCAGATACAATTGAAGTTCAACAAATGAAAGCTCAAGCCCGAGATGAAAAACTTGCTAGAAAAGAAGAAAGAGAAAAACTTCGCAAAGAAATTGAAGCTAGAGAGGCTGCTGAAAAGAAGCAATTAGAATATGCAGAAAGATTGAAACAAATGCAGGATGAAATGGAGAAAAGACAAACTGAATTGATTGATGCTCAAGAAACTATTAGAAAATTGGAGGAACAATTGAAACAAATGCAATTGGCTAAAGAAGAGTTGGAAACTAAGCAAAATGAATTAGAAGAAATGATGAAACAATTGGAACAATCAAAAAATATGGAAGCTGAAGAAAAACTTAGATTGGAAGAAGCAATTCAAAGAAAGCAAGAAGAAGTTTTAATGATGAAAGAAGAAGTACAACAAAAAGATGACGAAACTAGAAGACTACAAAATGAAGTAGAGGTTGCCAGAAAAGTTCAAGAAGAAGCTACTGCAGCTATAATTGCTGCTTCAATTCCAAACCATATTCATGTTAGAGAAAATGAACATGACGAAAATGATGATTTAACTAATGGAGAATGCGGTAAGAAATTTAAAATTATTGTTTTTTTATTTTAATAAATCTAAATTTATTAATTTAGCTGCTGAATTAGAAGTGAACAGTTCAAACGATGTGCCTCGCCCTGAAGAGGATAGAGAAACAGCTGTTTCAAAGAAAAAAGATTTACAAGAGCAATTGAAGGTAAAAATGAAAAAAAAATTTCATAATTTGTAAAAATTCAACATATTATATTATTTAGATTTTAAGCAAAGATCTTGCTGCAGCCAAAGATGATAATAAAGTAACTGTGAACGATGTTTTGCATCAGGAAAACGTAAGGCAAGGACGAGACAAATATAAGACTTTGAGAGAAATAAGAAAAGGCAATACAAAGCGAAGAGTGGATCAATTTGAAAATATGTAAACATTAAATTACCACAATTGGATATTAGTGTTTAATCTAAATATTTACAAGACCAATTGTGATTCCAACGAATACAATACCTACCAATATTAAGTTAGAAAATTTAAAAGTTTAAACATTAGTTAAATTTAAAAAGTGTACTGTTTCATTTATATTATGTTGTTGCTTCAAGTCGACTGTTTTACACCGTTTTTAATAGCAATCATACCCATTTTTTTCAAACCAAATTTTAATGTTTCAAAAAAAAAGAACTAAGTTTTTGGATAGAGACTGATATTTTTTTATGTCGGTTTCATTTAAGCTCATAAACCAATGTTTTTTATATAACCCAGTATTTTAGTAATTTAATACATAAAAAAATTTGTTCTAATGCAATAATATTAAAATCAAAGTTTCTTGTATGCAACATCCAAATTTTTATTTTAATTGATAAAATTGGTTGAAGTATAAATGCAAACTTTAAAAACAAAACAAACGTGATAAAGTAATTTTGTTATATGATTAAAATCAACAATATAGTTAAGTAAAACATAATTAATAAGTTTGTCTAATTTTTTCAAACGACTAGAAGCTGCTAACTTTCAAGTTCTTCTTGTGGTTGTAGATTCTGGCCAATTGGTAAAGTCCTGTCATGGCCACAAACACATTTACACTGAATAGTTGAATGTTGCGAGGCTTTATGACCAATGAATATCGAGACCAAATAAGACCGGTTGCTGCGAGGGCAGCAGATTGAGCAGTACTTAAATTTTCTGCAGGTCTAGTAAGATCACTAATTCCAGCAATGACTAGAGCCTAAGAAATAATGAAAAAGGAAAAGTTAGGCTTTTCCAAGTGAAAGTTGATACAAAATATCGGTTCGAAAATACTGACCCATTTGAAGGCTGGAGCCCAAAAAAACACTGTTTTAGGACCAGCCGGATGATTCCAGAAAGGCTGTAATCTCTGCGGGACCAATTTGTCTGCCCTTTTAATCACCGTGCTGTAAAGTATCTTGCTCATGTTCAATCACTTACTGGAAGATATCTGCGCTTTTGAAATTGAGGATTCCACAACAAATTAAAAGCTAAAACACGCGTTTCATTCGCCTTGTTCAGCACCAATCACAAATCCTCACTTGGAAATCAGAAATTTAGTTTTGACATAACTTGATTGACTTTGTCAATGTTTTCTGTTAGAATATGTTTAAATGCAAAGGAGATGGAACGATTATGGTTCGATCGTGTTGGAAAGGTGAGACTAACGCAAAATGCAATTTTTCAAAAATCCCTTACTACAAATAAAAACAAAAACATTCGTCTTAAAAGTTTGCCGATTTTAAGAAGCACGATCAAGTACGAGCCGATGAATTAAAGCATAACCAATGTCAAGTCGATCATAATTTGATCAAGTCTTTATGAACGATTCACGATTGGAAAATATACATTGTAAAATAAGCTCCAGAAGCATTGAATCCATTTATTTATATTCCACAACTCAACCAAACAAATTCGTCTAAGCAGTTGGACAGAACTGAACAGTTGAACAGAACTGAACAGTTGGACAAAACTGAACAGTTGTATTTGATCAATCAACTGATCCAATCGATTCCGCCTCTCAACTAATCTAATTAATTTAAATAGAAATTAATTAAGACAACATTGATCATTAGCCGATTTCAGTGCAAAAATGGTAGCCCCTTTTCCGATCGTCAAGCTCGGAGTTCTTGCCGTCCGTCAGATCAGTAAACCACTGGCAAACATGATCAAAGACCGAGCCAAAAAAAGCAAATTTTTTAGGACTTATGTATGTATCCCACCTGCCCAAATTTACCATTATTTCGAGGTCAATGTGAAAATGAAAATGCTGAACTTAGGCAAGCCCCGAGAGGTAAAAAAGCTAAACGAAGCCATGGCCATTGATCTAGGTGCAGAACTACTTGGGGAATTTGTTATCTTTACTGTCGCGGCTTTAACACTAACCGGTAATTCTTTGATTAATTCAGCTTTGTTCATTATTTAATTATTGTCCTTTCTTAGCCGAATATGTGAGACAGGCGAGAAAAGCTGAAAAAGAAAACCAAGCCCAAGAAGAAAGATTTAGTCAATTAGAAAAACGTATAGAAGAATGTGAATATTTGAATGATAAACAGGCGGTAGAAATTAAAAATTTGTCCAGAATCGTTTATTCTTTGGAAAGTGTAATTAAGCAGAAAAGTTGAGCTTGATTGATGAATAACTTGATTTGTATAGTAGAGCAAATAATTAGCACTTGAATAATATCAAACATGTTTATTAGTCATAACTTTTAAAAATATAAATTTTTGTAAATTATATTATTTAAAAAATGTGCTTGAAACTTTTGTTTTAATTAAGTTAAATTTTTTTGATTAAGTCTGTTGGATTGGGCAGTGCTGCCAATATATTCGATAAAATGATGCCTAATTTCGCGGGGTAATGAAAGCAAAAATTTATATAAAACGCTATATCCAAACGGAATGATCACAAAAGATTTGTTTTTAAGAATGGCATCTACAATTAGATCGGCTGCATAGATAGGTTGCATAATTGGCAAAAGGCGCGGAAAGCGAGATTCAACAGTTTTACTAAAACCGGTCTCAATGGCTGCAGGACAAATTGTAGTTAATTTTATGTGGTCTTTTTTAAATGATTTAAGTTCATCTTCCAACGCTTCCATATAACCAATTATGCCAAACTTAGAAGCACTAAATGAGAGAAATGTTACAAAAATTGTAGCATATCAAAATTATGGTGAATTTGGTTATGTAATTCGAATTTGTATGAATCTAATTGAGATACTAATGAAATTTAGATACAAATACCTGTAGTCAGTAAAACAACCTCTTCCTAGTAGGCCAAAATTGGAAGCAATAGCTACAATGTGACCTTTTTTTGCTTGAATCATTTTGGGTAAAGTGCATTTGGCTGTCCAAAAATGAGGAAGTAAATTATTTTTCAATGTATCCTCAATCATTTGGGGATTCACTTCGATTAACGGATAGCAATTTAAAATGCCGGCATTGTTAATCAAAATGGATACTTCTCCGATTTCGTAAATTTGCTTAAAAGCTCTTTCTACTTGATTAAATTTGCTAAGATCAGTGCGAAAAAATAGCACCTGTCCTCCAGTGGCCTTGATTTTTTCCATAGTTTGTAAACCACAAATCTGGCAATTGATCAGAATTGTAATTAATTTTAATTAATTAAATAACAAACAAATAAAATACCTCATCTTTATCCAAGATGATTACAATGGCCTTCAAATTGCTAAACTTGATTGCTAGCTCTCTGCCTAAGCCTTTGGCACCTCCCGTGATTACCACAATTTCACCAGCCACTTGTTTTGGCTTTATGGAGAACAATGTTTTACTTAATAGATCGAATGATGTCCAGCATATTTGAAAGATGAGATAAACAAGCTCAAGCACCGATAAGAAGATGTTGAACAGAAGCAAAATCATGTTGAGAGTAAATCTAACTGTAAACTAAGCGAATAAGTCAACAAATGAATTTAGGTAAGCACTTTGTTGTTGTCTGTTCAGCTCAATGTCAACATTACTCAACCAGGCTTGATTAAATCAGTTGCCGATCGGTGCCATGGGTGGTGATTTCAGTTGGCTTCACTTGATTAGCTTGCGTTAGTTGATTAGGTTGCAGTTGTTGGTTAGGTTAGAGGCTCTGACTGTTGGATTTGTAAGGGCAAGCTTTAGAATGAGTCGGTTAAAAGGGTCGGAAAATTTGAAGTAAGTTGAATTTAAAGATTGAGTAGATGTGACTTGTGGGAGTAGATTGGTTCGAAAGAGTAGTGGCTGATGAGTAGGTCAGAATAAATGAATGGGAATAGTGAGGGTGGATGAGAATGGAAATGAGAATGGAAATGAGAATGGAAATGAGAATGAAAATAAGAATGGAAATGAGAATGGACGAGAGTGGATAAGAATGGGTGAGAATAGGTGATATTGAATGAGAATGGATGAGAGTGGATGAAAATGATTAAGAGTGGATGAAAGTAGAAAAAATTAGAGAAAACTAATGCTAGATGAAAATAGATTAAAATAAAAGAGAGTAAATGATATTAGATGGGAATGGATGAGAACAAATTAAAGAGTGGATGGCACAAGTTGTCGATGCAGGACAATGATTAAAGTTGGAGGACAAAGAAGAACAGGGGAACACAATGGAAGACAATAGCAGACAATGAATGATGACGGATGAAAATGAATCACAAAGGATGAGAAGAATGGCAAATTCTAACTTTGACTGTGTTTCAATTTGTCTAATCAGTCGCGCCTGTCAAGTACTAACCAAAGCCTCATGTTTATAGCGATCAGCTGTTTTATGCAAACATTTCAAAATTCTTTTGTGCATTTTTTCTCCCCTTTCCAATATCGTAAGCTGGTTTGCCCAAAATACATTGGCGTTTTGACCGGCATTTTACATTCCATTGGATTATCCGTTGGGTTAGCCCATCTTCAGCTGACTAATCCAACCAATTTGTTGGACCATTCGTGACTACTTGCCAACTATTTTGCGGCCACTTTACCAGTATTACACAATCACTGACGACTACAGCCATGGTGGACAACCAAGGAAGAAGTGTGATAGTTTGCGACAATGGCACCGGTGTATGTGCTCATTTCCTTTACATTATCCACTGTCCTCTCATACCTGATCTCCATCTAATTGCTCCTTCTGGTTCTAGTTTGTCAAATGCGGCTTTGCAGGCTCCAACTTTCCTAAGCACACGTTTCCATCTATGGTGGGCAAACCGCTAATTCGTGCAGCGCAGCGTGTTGATGACATCGAAATCAAGGTATTTGTTTCTTAATGTCTTCTTATTTTTTTCATCTTTTTTCTTTGTCCAGGATCTTATGATTGGTGATGAGGCGAGCAAATTGCGTTCCTACCTTGAACTTTCTTATCCTATGGAAAACGGTATTGTGAGAAATTGGGATGACATGGGACACATTTGGGACTACACTTTTTATAACAAGATGAATATCACTCCTAGCAATAGCAAAATTTTGTTGACCGAGCCTCCCATGAACCCGAAAAATAATCGAAAACGAATGTATGAGCAAATGTTTGAAAAATATGAATTTCATTCAGCTTACATTGCTATTCAAGCTTTTCTCACTTTGTATGCACAAGGATTAATGACTGGTATTGTGTTGGATATTGGTGATGGTGTAACACATATTTGTCCTGTTTATGAAGGATTCGCTCTTTCTCATTTGACCAGGTAAATTTCGCTTTTTATATTTCAATTTTTATGTTTTCATGTGTTTTTGCAGGAGACTTGACATTGCCGGACGAGACATAACCAGATATTTAAATAAACTTTTGTTGCTTCGAGGTTACGCATTCAATCACACTGCAGACTTTGAAACCGTGAGAATGTTAAAAGAAAAACTCTGCTACATTGCCTACAATGTGGAACAAGAACAAAGATTGTCTCAAGAAACCACTTATGTTTCAGAGAATTACACGTTGCCAGATGGGAGAGTAATAAAATTAGGTGGAGAAAGGTTTGAAGCGCCAGAAGTGTTGTTTCAACCACATTTAATTAACGTTGAAGGCCAAGGAATTGCAGAACTGTTATTCAATACAATTCAAAGTGGCGATTTGGACATAAGATCTGAGCTTTATAGACATATTGTTTTGAGTGGTGGGTCGACAATGTATCCAGGACTGCCTTCCAGATTGGAACGTGAACTGAAGCAACTGTACCTTGACCGAGTTCTAAACGGAAATGTGGACAGCTTGAACAGGTTCAAGATCCGAATCGAAGACCCGCCCAGAAGAAAGGATATTGTGTTTAGTGGTGGGTCGGTTTTGGCCAATGCGATGAAAAATAGTGATAATTTCTGGCTGACCAAAGATATGTATCATGAAATGGGCATAGATAGAGCGATGCAAATAGTGGCTCGAGGAGGAAACCGGGACTAACTGGCTATTGTAACAGTATTAATCGTTTAGATTCCCTTCTGTATTAGGTGACTTTTTATGGAGTAACTTTGTATTAAATTGTGCTAAGTGACTTTGTACTAAGCTAGCTTGTATTAAGTGACTTTCGACTAAGCGACTTTGTGCTGTGTGGCTTCGTATTGGATAGTTTGATATTGAGTGATTTTGCATTTTTAAGAAATACATCTTTAAAAAATACATCTTTAAGAAATACATCTTTAAGTTGGTCTGGTTAAATAAAAGAGACCAGAAAACTAATTTGAAAATGTTACTTTTTTAGCTTTGACTAGTCTAGACTAGATGGCAGCGGTGTCACGTCGATTGTTTAGGTCTACATTGGTTTAAGGCCACATTTCACAATTTGTTTTGTGCAATGGATTTAGCCGGTTTAATCCGACGTTAATCCGTCTTATCCCTGCTAGTCTTGAGCGAGACTTGTCTTTGAAACTTGTTCTGCCAGCTGTTCAGATAGACCAGCACTGCTCAAGGCAATCATAATGTAGATTAATAATTTGTTGTATTCTTTCTCTTGCAACCAGTTTCAAAAAGATAACTTTGTTTTCAAATTTAATTCATGTGTTTTCATTCATTGCTTTCTCTCTAAAGACGTATGCGAATTGGCAATAGGGACTTTGATCGAGTCAATATGGTCATCCAATGGAAATGTTGTCTGCTAAACTACTTCCTTCTACTCACTCTTTTGGTCTGCGTTTTGACAGATGACTTTTGTGCTAACAAGGACTATTCCACTTTAATGCTTTACCAGAATGTTACTCCAATCAGTGCAGATGTGGGCTCTATCAAAGAAATACAAAACTCCAGCTCATTAAAATCCTGTATTGAACAATGCTGTTTTAATCCAATCACGTGTGATGTTATGTTCTTTCATCAAAAAACTTGTTTCCATATATTGTGCGAATCTGATGCTTACTGCACGCCCATTAAGCGCCAAGAGTTGACTCACACTTTATCTTATATGTTACAAATAAGATCCGCCGATATCAGGAATAAGAAAGACACAGCTCCCAGCCTTCTTAGACAGCTTCGAGAGCCAGTGGATTTCCAGACACATGTTAGTACAAATGAATCGCAATTTCATCATAAACTAAACAAATTGGCAAGCCTGGATAAATATTTCAATATAATTAAGCAAAGCGATGAAAGTGTTTTTAAAGTTGATGAAGGCCAGCAAAATAAAAGAAATAAAGTTGGCCAATTAAATGGCGATTTCACCATTAAAAGCCATAACTTTATTGATTATAGCAGTTTTAAGCACAAATTAAATGCCAGTTCCAGCAAAAAGAAAGTACTGGAACCTTATTCGTCTTTTCAATTTCCATCTACTGTCAATCACTTACTAGAAGACAGAAAACAAGTAACAACCGAATTTCCGGCCAAAACTAGTACTCAGTCTGCAGTTGAAACTTTCACTAAACTTACGGTTTCTGCTGGAGAAAATCAGGTGCTTCATTTACCTGAAAATTCGGTCATTTTGAAAGCATTTGTAGTGCCTAGGGACAAAAATTATTTTTATCAATGGAAAATTGTTGCTCATCCTCAGCAACAGTCTATTGGCACTATGATTGATCAGAGTAAACCCACTCTAAAGCTTACAGAACTTAAAGAAGGATTTTACTCTTTTAATGTCACAGTTACTGGACCAAATGCAGCAGGTGAGGCTTCCGTCAATGTTACGGTTTTGCCGCCTAAACGAGATAATAAGCCACCCACCGTAATTATTAAACCAAACAATACTGTTGTTCAATTACCTACAAATGAAACCATTCTAGATGGTTCTCTGTCAACAGATGACGATGCTATAATTAGCTATAAATGGGAAGTAATTCAAGAACCCATAGGTTATCAATTACCGTCTACTGCAGACTTAAATACGGCGACATTGCAACTTAAAAATCTAATTGCCGGTCTTTACTTATTCAGTTTGACTGTTGTCGATTCTGATAATGCTACTGCATCAGGCTTAGCAAACATTACTGTTCTTGAAGAAATTGATTATCCTCCTAAAGCGGTTGTGGGAGCTGACAAAATTATTTACTTACCCGAAAATAATGTCACACTTAATGGTAAAACTTAATCACTTTTAACATATGTTTAATATTAAATTAAATTAAAAAAAATTTTTTTTTTAGGTAATGCCAGCATTGATGACAAAGGTATTGTTTCTTGGCTTTGGACAAGAAAACAAGATGATGGAGATGAAAGCATGAAAAACAAGGCTATTGATATGAATGGTACAAATACACCTTATCTTTATTTATCTAATTTAGATGTTGGAGTATATACATTTGTTTTAAAAGTAACTGATACCTCAAAACAATCATCTTCTGCTGAAACACACGTTATAGTTAAAGCAGAATCTAAACCTGTAGCAAACGCAGGTTCAAATCAAAAAATATTTATGCCTTTAGAAAAAAATGTTACTTTAGATGGTAGTTTATCTAAAGAAAAATCTATTGGTGGTATTGTCAAATGGCAATGGAGTCAAGTTTCCGGGCCGAAACCAAGCAATATTGTTAATTCAAATTTACCAATTACTAATGTTGAAAATTTAATACCTGGATTTTATGTTTTTAATTTAAAAGTAACAAATTCAAAAAATTTTTCATCCAGTGCAAATGTAAATATAACAGTGATTCAGACAAAAAATGGTTTACCTATTGCAAATGCAGGAGGTGATCAAACTGTTGTTTGTCCATGTAATATTGTTATATTAAATGGTAGTCTTTCATATGACGATATTGGAATCGTATCATATTCATGGACAAGGGAACCTGAATCTTTAGCTGCTGGAACAATATTAGATAATAGTGACAAAAAGCCTGTACTTATGTTAACTGACTTGGTTGAAGGTAGATATTTGTTTAAATTAACTGTAGTAGACACTCAAGGAGCAAAAAATTTTGACATTGCATCATTAATTGTCAAACAAAATGAAAGCCTTGCAAATTTCGTTGAAATATCATTAAATGTGGATAATAGACGGTTCACTATTGAGCAAGAAAATAAACTTTTGAAAAGGATAGAAATTTTACTAAGTGACAATGAAGCCGAAACGGTTCAAATAAGCAATGTTCATTTTCAACCAATGTATATAAATAAACAGGTTTTGCTTTTATTTTCTGTGATTTTTAAATCAACGAAAAAATTTATGCTAGCTAAAGAAGTTGTAAAACGTTTAAAAGCAAAATTAAGAATTGATAAATCATTTTTAAATGTAGAAATTTTGTTTATTAGAACACACATTTGTCAAAACAATTGTTCTGGACACGGAGTATGTGATGAATACTCTAAAGAATGCAATTGTGATACATTTTGGATTGAAAATTTTATTAGGATTCGCTTTGGAGATCAAGAATCAAATTGTGATTGGAGTATCTTATATGTATCTATAATTTTATTTGCAATTATATGCTTTGTTTGGGGTATGCTATGGAGTTTAATTTGCTTATTTATGAATAAAAAGTCTACAAATTTAAAATTAAAGAGAAAATTAAAAAGGATTGAGATAAAAAAAAACGCCAGAAAATATAGAGGTCTAAAGTACACTTTACTTGAAGATAATAATTCTAATGTAGAAAGCAGTGATGATATTAATGATCCAGATAGTATGGTATTAAATAATGTGAAAAAAAAACAAAATTTGCAACAAATTAAAACATCAAGAAGTAATCATTTTAAAGATAGTAGTAAAGGTTCATCTTCAGATTCCGAAATTATATTTGACTCTACTAAAAAGGCTCAATTTTATTCAAAAAGATTTAGTTAACATTAATCTAGTCAATAATATAAAATTATGTATTTAACTTAATCTTAACATGAAATTTGTAAATAACAAATTTTTTGAAATTATTTTATCTTGTCAAATTTTAAAAAATTTGTAATTAATCTGTGATATAATACTACTTGTTTATATTTTTTTAGCGAAAATGGATACGTTACTATATGCATAATTAGGAAATCAGATGTTTTTTACCTGATATATTTTTTAAAAAGAAATAAATTAAAAAACTATTAATATTTCGAAATTTTTATTTTGAATAATAAATATAAAGAATAAAATATATGGTAAAGAAATATAAAGTGGGTGAAATTGATGAAACATGATTTAATGAGTCTGAATGTAAAAAAATTTAATCCATTTTTTGTCATTTTAACCATCTTTGTTTATAGTTATTTATTTGTTCATCACTAATTTGCTCATTACATAAAGGACATGAATCTTTAATTTCTAACCAATTTTGCAAGCATTCTAAATGAAAAATGTGGGTGCAAGGCAGAATTTCAAGTGGGTTTAAAAGTTTGTTGAAACAAATAGGACAATTTTCACTAGGCATCACGTTTAGTTTAGATTGACCATTGCAAGATAGGAACATGTTTAAAATTTTTTCATCTTGGTTTAAGTTGAAATGGTTTTCTAACTGGTTTTTAGCACTTAAATTTAGCTGTTGCTTGCTATTAGCTGAGATACGAGAAAGATTGCTAACAAAATTTGGATCCCAAAAAGTACTCAAAAATTCTTCGTAAGCTTTGGGTCTAGGGTGAAATTCACAATTGATCCTATCACAAGTAAGTTTGTACTTATGTTCAACATTTTTTTCAAGTTCATCAATAAAGCTTGATTTTAAAATATTTTTTTTCACGTTTTTTTCCGCTTTTTTTTCAGCTTTTTTATCTTTTCTTCTTTTGCTTCTTCTCTTGAGATTGTTTCTCAAATTATTGAATGATTCTACAACTTTACGAGTTGGTTCAAAAAATAATCTTAAACTGTCCATTTTGAAAATAAAAGCCAAATATGTATTTTAGTGAACTCTAGAAATTCAGTCAATAATATATGTTGATAATCTATAAGTTGAAAAAGATGTAATGACATAAATAGTTTTGTTCAATTGTGAACGATTGTAAATAGTTGACTGAAGTCGAAAATGGTTGAGCATTCAATCAGACTAAGATGAACAAAAGAAACAGCACATCCAATGGTTCTAATCAATTCACAAAGAGTGTACAATGTAAAATGAATAGTTGTCTGCAAAAAACATTGATTTTTTATCTTAAAACGTTAATTTTCAAAATTATAAGCAGTTGCAACTTAAATACACACACGTAATAAACCACACTCCTCACCTTATTGCGTGCAAATGTGTGTTCTATTTCAAAAAACAAGCTATAAGTTACAAAAAAAAACTGCTTAAATTCAATGCAACTGTTTAATAAGTTGTTAACTAGTCAAATATTTTTGATTAAATTAGCCACAATTAATTACATAGGTAATTGGAATACACATTTACAAACCTATATAATTAAATTGGTCGTTGCATTAGAAGTCATGCAGTGTTTCTACATATATAAACATTGGGTATGTATGAATGAGCACATTTATATATTTATTTAAAGATATGTTTAAAATGAACGTGGATGAAATTTTATTAAATATATATTTATAGTATATTAATTTTGTTTGCTTTATATATTGTACTTGTAGATTTAGAGTCCAATCAAATCAAAAAGATTAGCTTGCTACATTGCTATTTGTTGCCAATCAACATCTATTTTGTTCTATTCTTTTAAATCCAATTTTTTTTTATTAAATATTTTTTTTAAAAGTTGGCACCAATGGTATAAATTAAACAAATAGTCAAACTTGATACAAATTTAATATTAGAGAAGATATATGGATATGCTGTAAATTTATTTTTACTGCTTTTTTGCAAGTTTTTCGTAAATGTTTTCACAAGCAATATTTCATGTTTACATTAGGAAAAGCTCCTTGGATAAAGTAATTTGCAGACATTGGTGCCAAAGATGACCTTTGCTGTTCTGCAGTTTTATCCGTCCAATCTACAATTTTGAAAGACATTTTTTCTTAGAAAATGATTTTATAAATCTTTAACAGTTAATAATCAATGACTCATGAGTTGATTCTGGCTGTTACTAACAATCAAAAATGTGCTTATTAAATGTATAAGTTTGGCAATAAATACAGTGTTTCTACCTAACTAGGACAACCTTGAATTAAATGATTGCCTTAGTGCCCATGTGATTGCATTTGGTTTTTTATTTACTAGTAGTGAAGTAATGTGACCAGGGTCCGCTTTTACTATTTAAAAAGTAAACAAGTGCTTGTGACTTTCTTTAATGTTGCACATCATTTAAGAAAAAACACTTGGGACAATTAAACAGCTCCTTTGGTAAATACGTTGAGCATCAATTTTGAAAAAATACAAAAAGACTTTTTGGATACTTTTTCGCTAATAATTGTCAAAAGTTTATTCATATTGTGAAAAGAAAATTCCCGCTGACTAGCTGTATTATTAAAATTAAAGGTAATTTCTTATATTTAAATCTACTATTTTTTTCAAAAAAAAAAGATAAAACTAAGGGGAAAAAAGTAAAAAAAGAAAAAACCAAAAAAAAAAAAAAATAAAATAAAAATTTATTGTTTGCAGATAGTTACAATGTTGAGTACGTAGGAAAAGATTGTCTTCTTTTGTTATCTGTATAAAAAATTAAATAAATAATTACATTAAGATTAACATATCGTTTTTAATAATCTGGTAATTATACTTTTAAAAATCTAAACTTTATTCAAGATCAAACATTTAAAATTGTTACTTTTGGTTAAAATTAAGTAAAATTTTTATAAATAAAATCATAAATAACTATTTTTAAACAATAAAATAAGTTTACAAAAATTTTAAATATTTGAGTACCTGAATTCCAACAATTTTTATTTTCTATCTATATTAAAAGATTATTTTTAATATGTTTATTTGCTTCCTAACGTGACCACTTTATTCAATGCTATCATAAACGCCAGTCTAGTGGTATTGAAATTTCGTTCAACTTAGATTCAATTGAAAAATATAATTTAAACAAAAATAATAAATATTTATTTAAATCAATCAATTTAGTTTGTTTTACTAATAGTTTATTAATTATTTATTTACTATAAGCATTATATTTTTTTTAAGTTTATTTTTCTATAATTAGCCGTTAATTCATTTTATTATCAGAATTGAGACTATTTTTTTACTCAAGTATTTAATATAACTTGATTATTGATTTTTTTATATTTGTTTATTTATTTATTTATATTATTTTTTTTAAGACGTAACCAAATGCGTCAACACTTAGAGTTACTTTAGCAACATTTATCGTGAAAGATAAAGGTTAAAATGATTACTTATCAAAATTGTATTTAGAAAATTAAACCAATTGATTTAAAACATAAAGTTTTATTAGAAAATGATTGCTAAGTTTGTAAATTTTGAAAAAATGAATGATTTAGATTCATTGATGGAATACATTTTTACATAAATAAGCTAATAAAAGTGTTAAACGATAATTTTTTTTCTTTTAAACAGATAAAAACTGTTTAATTTATTTATGATAAATATGTTAAAATCTTATACTTTAATTAACTTTTCAAATAGAACAAATAAATAGAATATATATTAATAAAAATTATGCTGACAATTTCCAAGCAATTATTCAACAGGTGCATTATTTAAATCTGAACATGATTGACATCTTTGCGTTGTTTTCTGATTTAATTTGGATAAACAAGATTCTTGGTAGATCATACTATTCGATATAATTGAATTTCTTCGACTATCTACTTCAATTTTATTAGAAATTAATAAAGGATCTGTGTTTTTAGTTTTCCATATTGTATCTAAATAGTCATCAAAAGAATTCTGGTCGTTGGTAACCATTTCTTTACAATTGACAAAAGTTGGTGATTTAAGTCCAGAAAATGATTTTCTTTTACTCGGAGCTTTAAGATTACTGTTAATAAATTCAAAATCATCTTTTTCTTCTTTATCTATTTTTATCCACATTTTTTTTTTATTTCCTAAATGTTCCTTGACAAAATTTATTGCTTTAGAAGATTCCATTTTATTGTCTTAAATAATTTTTTTTATAAATAATTAAATAATTTAAACAAACTTTAAATAACATAAATTAAACTTAAAATTTTTTTTAAATTTTTCAAAAAACTAATAAAATATTGGTGAGCGTCGCAATTTATTATGATTGTCTTTTTTTAAATTCTACATTATATACCAAGAGTTTGATAAACAAATCAAATCAAACCAAATCAAAATGAAATAAAAATAATTATTTCTATAATCAAAACTAACTATTTAAATCATTTAATTTAATTTTGTTCTTTTGTATAAAAAATAATCATTAATATTAATTATAAGCACTTTATTAGTTTATTTTATCAGAAAAATTAATTATACAACTACTTTAATTGATTCAATAAAAATAAAATGCATTAAAACCTGTATTAAACTTTGTTAAGCAAAATCAATATAGAATTTTTTTTTAAACTAAAAAAATTTCATAGATATAGATATTAAAACTATGTTCAAATTTTTTTCTTTGAAATCGATTAATATTCAAAAATGTGAAGTTAAAATACTTTATATTTAAAATTTTTTTCATTAAATTTAAAATATATTTTAAATTTAAATTAAACACTAATTACGCAATATTTAAAGATTCAAAATGAGAAAAATATTTAAAACAATTAAAATAAAAATTGTTAAGCATATTCATATTTTCTAAGTGATTCTCTTAATTCACTTACAATTTTCTCGTAAAAAATGATCTGTTGTTGTAAAAACATTTGCATTACATTTTTAAAATCATTAATTCTTTCATTTTGAAAGTGATTCATCTCCGCCAAAACAGCATAAGATATTTGATCAGCCCTTTGAGATACTGAATCACAAACACCTAAATCAATTTTACCTTCTTCTTTTAATTTGAAATGCTCTTTTTTCCTACTTAAGGCTCCTTTATGTATCTCTAAGATTTCTGGCCACGCAGCTAACAAACCTTTATACTCATGCAAAGTGTCAGATAAAGGTTCAAAATCTTGCGTAGGTTGCTCTTCATAATATTTTGCAATATTTTCATAAGATGCACCTGTATGTTTAATCGCATCTAGTAAACTTCGCTCTTCTTGTCCTGATATTTCAAAAGCCGAAGATAATTGTCTAAATCCGTTAGCTACTTTGATAATTTCTCGTTTATTACTTGTTGAATATTTACGACTTTCTTCCTGAGCAACGGCAAACAAATGTTTAACAGAATCATCCATTTTTATTATAAATCTAAAATTAAAAAATGTAAAAGATTGTAAAACAAATAAATGCTATTTTTTATCATTATTTTTTTACCTGTAAAAATAGTCTGTTTTTTTCTCAATTGCATTTATTTCTAATGGAATACTAGGAGGCTGGATAGTAAAAAAAAACGATGCATTAGTAAATTCATCTTTTTCGGCTCTTCGTTTTCCAGTTTTCCATCGCTTTTCATCTGTACAGGTAAGAAAATGCATCCAAACATTACTTTGACTAAGGACTGGATGTCTACAAATACGATTAACCCAAAGTCTTAATTGCCGCATTCTATGTTCTATAAAATCTTCTTGGTATCTTCCAGAAATTTGTTTATCTGGTAATGATGGTAATGGAATCGTCATAAATTTTTCCTCTAAACGTGCATGTAACCAGTCAAATTGTTTATATCTCCTGCTTACTTGAACGTTGTTAAAAGTAGGCGTTAATTGATAAGCAATATAACTTTTTAATCCTTTTAATTTTGATTCTTTTTTAAATGAAGATATTGTGCACGTATATTCATGTTCTATAGGTGCCCACATTATTCGTCCGTTAGAATCTTGCACAATATTAATTAATAAATCGTTTTGAACAATTTTATTTTTTGAACCCAAAATATAATCTTCGCCACCACTTTTGACAAATGTGGAAAAACGATTATAAGATTTACGAACAGCAACCTGTTTATTAGTTTGATTGGAACTTAATGCAGAAACCGACATTGAATGACTGACTGTTAATTCGCCGTGATAATTTTGATTTAAACCAGTGCCTGTTTGATTGTATTCAGTGGTGGTTGTTTGACTATCCTCATCATCATCCCAATCATCATCCCAATCTTCTACATTATCATAGGATTCCGATTCTTGATGAGAATATTGATGAGCAACGGATGATGAGCCTGCATAAAGTTGAGCACTATTTAAATTAGTTGTTTGATAACTACTTATTGGACGAGCGGGAATTTGTGGTGCCGATTCTATGTATGGTTCGACATATTCGCCTGGAAAAAGTCCAATTTCACCCTTTTTGTTACTTCCTTCCCACCATCCTTCACCCACGTCTTGTCTGGTTACAGTGAGGATTTCATTAGCCTTGATTGAAATTTCCCCTGAATCGGGCTGAGCGTCAAAATCATACAGAACCTTGACTTTCATTTTGGGAAGCGATTTATTTGCCAAGAAGAATTACGATTTGAAGATGACTTGCTGGAGATTAGTAAAAAACGTATGTTTTGAAATTAAAGTTGATAAATCAACAAGTTAGTGACTAAAATAGTACACATTTGACATGAACTGGTTGGCTTTTAGCAGGTTTTTTAGTTTAGCTTAAATTAGTTTCAACCTAGTCGAAAGAAAACAAAGACAGAAGTTTGCTAATATAAAATGACAGATGAGACGAAAGAGACAATGATGGGCTTAAAAGTGAAAAGTGGACCCTAAACCTATCATTTAAAAGTGATGGAAAAATATAGTTGCTCAAGTGGATAAAAAAGTGTGTAGAAGTAAGACAGAACGACTTGAAGCATATTGGACACTAGAGCGGAAAAGTTTAGACGAAATTTGATCCAGTTGTTTGACTTACTTGAAAATTGAACATTCAGCACGTTGTTAATCAGTGCACGCACTGTTAATTTGATTGCAGCTGGGTTGATGGCAATTTAGGTTGGCCAATTGTGAATGGCAGAAAAGTTTTGACTAAGTGTCACCTGCACTGCAGGTGGATCAAGTGTAAACAAACTGTCAAATGCAAAATAAACAATGTTGGTTCACGAGAGAGAAACAAATGGCCAGATGAATAGCAGCAACAAAAAGCGTTTTACTGGAGCAGTTCAATAATTGAACATAATTTTCGCAACTGAGCCTTTGAACCTTTATTTGTGAGCTTATTGAGCTGCAAAAAGAGTCATTTAAATTATTTTACATGTTTATCATAATAAAAATGTAATATCAAAAACACCTTTTTGATTAGACGCCGAGTGCGCCGTCTGCAGTTTGCATCTCTTTTGGCAAAAACAACAAATATTTGCAAATAAACATTGTTGTCGTTATGGAAATCAACACTGGAACCACACTTAGATCAGCACTTAAGTCGGCGTTTGAATCCACATTTAAATCTTCATTTGGTAGCACATTCGAATGCGCATTTGTGTCCACTTGTGAGTCCGATTCTGAATCTACTTCTGAGTCCACATTTTAGTCTACATAGTAGTGTTCAACTCGAAATTTAGCTTGGCAAATTTGGCAAACTCAGCGAACTCAGCAAACTCGATTCACCATTTAAATCACCTTCTAAATCACCGTCTAAAGCATCATTTAAATACTTCAACATTCAGACTGCCTGTTTCCAGCCACCCGGCTCTCTCCAACGCCAAGTGTATTTTCACCCATCTTCTGTCGACTGCACCTGCGGGTAATTACTCAATTTGATTTGTTCCACTTATGAATATTTATGAATATTTGCGAATATTGGCTAATATTTTCCAAAGTTTGCCAATATTTATTCTTAATCATCCACCTTTATCCACAGTTATCCACATTCTTCTATCATCTGCAACCGTCCATCTTGATCACTTCTTGCTTCTCCCTTCTCTCTTCTCTTGCTTTTTTGCTTCCACCTGCATCTTGCTCCCCTACTCTATCTTTCTCACTCATTATTCCGAACTTCATCTGTTCAATTCTTGTCTCAATCTGTTCGCCTTCAAAGTTTACCTGCACTTTCATGCTACATTACAAATAAATAAAAAAATACACATATATATTCTGCTATAGTTTGTATATGGCTAGTTCACGATCTGTCCTTTATTGCCATGCCAACACGGTTCAAGCTTTATAAATCTATGCTTGTCAAACATAAAGCCTTTCTAAAACCATCTTGCCAATTATCATCTAAAATATCATCCACTTTAAACCATCATACTATGATTAGCAAGTTTTTTACTCAATCTATCATTCCCAAGTTTTCAACCACCACTCATTAACACTTCTTCTCTTTTTTAGTGTTCTCTTACCACTCGTCTAGTAGTTTGTTTCATCCCAAATTATGAACCAACCTTTTCAATCATCATCAAAGTCGCTTAAATGGACAAGCAACTAGAACATTTTCATGACCAATTAGATGCAATCGTTAGTTCTCATAAAATTAAAAAACACAAAAAAAAGAGAATTATCAAAAGGAAAAAATTAGGCCATCCAAATCTCACCAAGATCTATTCGCACAAATTTCAAAAACTTGAACAATCTAGTGAAAAATTAATCTCTTGTCAATTAAATAATTTGTTTGACCAAGAACACTTTGCCGATACAATTATTGAATGTGGTTCTTTGTTCAAATATTGTCATAGCTGCATTTTACAAGCTAGAATTACTTCCTTATTCAAGCTATTTCTTGATCATTTTACATTAATTGAAACTCAAAATATTGCATTCCAACTTCAAAATCTAGACCAAAATTTCTATTTACATATTAGACTTCCGAAAGAAATTTCACAATTATTTGATTTATCCATATTTTTAAAAGACATTTATTCAGCGCCCGAAATCGAGCAGCAAGAACTTGAATTAACTTTAATTTTAAACAAAATTTTAATTTTAAAAAATTTAAACGCTTATTCTATTCAAAATTTAAAAGATTTTGATTTATTTATGAGTAATACAAATAATGTATCTAATGATTTAAAAATGGAACCTTGTCAGCATCTTTATGCAAATGTGCAATCTAAATTAAATAAAATTAATGATATTCAAGCAAACGATAATAATGAATGCATAGAAACTTCAAATCAAACTAAATTTCATAATAATTTAAATATTGAAAAAGAAAATCAAGATATTATTGAAAATTTAATTCAACCAGAACAACTAAATGAAAATCAACCAATAATAATTAATATTGAAAAAAAAGATGAAAATAATGCAAAAATTGATAATAAAGAATTTCTAAGTAATGCTGATACTTTTTCTGATGTAAGTGAAATTTGTGATGAATTTTCAATTAAATCTGATGGAGGAACAAGTAGCACAGTAAAGATTTCTGATAGTTTGGACATTACTAATACAAATATAGTAAAAAGTGACTCTTTAATAAGTTTAAATTTAGATAGTTTAAATTTGAAAATTAGTCAAAAGCTTGATGATTTAGATGAAAATACAATTGAAGAAACAAAAAAAAATGAAAACAATCTTTTAGATACTTTATTTAAAATTGAAAATGAATCTCTATTACAAGATAATGAAAAAATTATAATTGAATTTGAAGATTTTAATAAATTACATAAAAAGAAAAATAATAAACAAGAAAATATTGATGCAAAAAATGAAGATGAAGAAAAAACAATAAGTAGCTCAATGGTAAGAAGTGGTACATTTGATTTACAATCGCAAACTCCTCTTGAAAAAGCATTAAATGAAAATGATAAATTAATTAATTTTAATAAAAATATAAATAAACTTGAAAAAGAAGAAATTAATTGTGAAGGAGATGATGAAAGTTCTTTAAGTCATAAAATGGAAGCAGATTCTTTAATGATAAGTGAAAGCAAAAACAATGAGGACATCGAAAAACAAAAAAATAATAAAAATTTTGTGCAATATTTTTTAGATGAAAAAGATATTTTGGAACATCAACGATTGCAATCCGATTTTAATAAAGTGCAACCTAAAAATGGATCTGGTTTTATTTTTATAAATTTAAAAGATGAAAACCCAAAAAATATGGAAAAATCAAGCACATTTGATAAAAGAAGAATAAGAAAAAAAAGTGGTTCAGAAAATAATAATGAAACGGAAAAATTAAGTCTAGAAAATTCAATTAATTTAAGTTGCGCACAAAATAAAAACTTAGCACAAGCAAAATCAATAAAAAAATTTAACAGTTTAAGAAAATCAGATCTTAGTAATAATAATCATGATGAATTTTCATCTACAAATATTAAAGTTTTAAAAAATGCATTTTCTAGTCTTCGAACAAGGGTAAATGAAGTAATGAGTCAATCAATGTTTGAAACAACTTGTTCAAATGATAATTTATTGAAGAAAAGCGAATTTAAATCCAATCTTTTAAGTACTAGAACATCAAGTATAGGTAATATTAATAATATTAGTTCAAATAGTTCTTTAAAAATAGGTAAAACACTTTTAAACGCTTTTGAGCAGAAAAATTCTTTAACTTGTAAATCAGTTAATAATTTAGTAAAAAATCCCGAATTATCTGAATTTAAGTCTGATTCAATTATAAGTATGAATTCTAAAACAGAAGAGTTAAGCCCAATACAAAAAAGAAAATCTTCGTCGCAAAACAAACTTTGTCGTGATTTATTAAAGTTATTTTTGAACCAGATGAATTGTGATTTTAATATTTTAGTAGCAGATAAAGGACAACAAATTAGAGCTCATAAATGCATACTATTAGCTCGAAGCGAATATTTTGCAAAAAAATTTTTAAACAATTTTGATTGTAATCAGATAAGTTTAAATGATTTTACTTACGATTCTGTTCACTTTGTTTTATGTCACATTTATAGTGGTTCCGTTCATATTCCCAATTTTAATAATATAGAAAAATCAGAAAGTTTAGAAAATTTAAACATTATAAATGACAACGTTTATGAGGAACTTGATTTATCTGAAATATTATGTTTAGCAGATATGCTTCATCTTGATATTTTAAAAGAGTCCATTGTTTTTGAATTAAAAAAAAATTTATGCCATTATTTTCATAAACCATGCAATGATTGCATTCCAGGAGTTATTAATTGTTTACTTTTAGCACAAAAATGCGAACTACCAGGATTATATAATTCTTGTATTAATTGGATTGGAAAACATTATAAAAAAGTATGGCCAACCAAAAATTTTTCTTCATTATTTTCATCTTTTCATTCATTGTCACCTAAAATACTTCGTAATAATCGTTGTTTAGTGAGTGTAAGAAAAAACAATGATATTATTAATAACTGCTATTTAGCCACAATTGAAAAAGTAACTAATGAAAACATAATAGAAATGATTTTAAATTGTGAAGAGTTAATTACATCTTTGCCTCGAGTCAAATGGACAGAATATATAATTTTACTTATTCAAGAATTGCTATCTGATTGCGAGAAATATGTGTCGAAAAATTTTGATCAGATTGTATCCAATTCATCATTTATACAATTAGGTTATGAAAAAACATGGCAAATTCCCATTTTAGAACAGCATTTTATTGACTCTGTTGATTTAATTAGTTGTGAAACAGCGTGTAAAACAATATTACAACTTGATAATATTATTACAATGTGTGAAGCAGTAAATGATAGCTATGAAGCTTCAATAAGATTATCTTATGGTAATAAAAAAACAAGAAACACATTAGATCAAAATAATTGTTTAGACAAATGTAGAGATCATATTTATGGTAATATAAATTCAAACCTTTCTAAAATATCACAATCTAATAAGATATTAAATTCTCAAATGAATTTTAATGATCTTTTTTTAAATTGTGGCGAATTTTCAAACGAATTTATTAAATCAGTGCAAAAAATTTATAAATACATAGAAAAATTTTTGATTCGTAATGCGAATGAAGCAATTTATTGTGAAAGTTGGAACTTTTTAAGTCCCAGTATACAAGAATACATAAAAAATACTGCTGTTTTAGTTTTTGAATTTGAAAAACCATTAGCAAAACGACCTGTTTTGTCTTCAAGTATCAAAAAACCGACTAAAATGTTTTTATCCAAAAATGCTAATGAAATTAATAGTGATATTCGCGTTAATAAAGGAGCAAAGTTAAATAAATCATTGAATACTAATTTAGAAGATCAAATCTTTAAAAAACACGATGAGGAAATTGATGAATCAGCCAAAGAAGATCATATTTATGATGAGGTACCTGAAGACTTAATTAATGAATTTAAGAATTCAGATAATTGCACAAAATACGCTTCTACAAAACAGTCACAAGTAGCCAAAGTTTCTCCTTATAGTCATAGTACAAACGATAATTATTATGAAAAATGTGACCAAATTTCAGATAATAATTACGAAGACATTATTTATAGCGTTACAAGTCATGATACCCAAAACAAAGTTAAATCAAATTTAGTAAATAAAAGTTTACAAGAAGCTGAACTTTTAGAACAAGAATTGACGAGAAGACTAAAAAAGCAAGAACAATATAATTTAAATAAAACTAATTCAGCTACGTTATCCAATAATCAATTTCGTCAAATAAATTCAAATTTATTTACAAATGGATCTCCTCAATTAAGGACAAGTCTTAGAAGTAAAGCTAGACTTAATTCAGGAAATTCAATGAGTTCTAATTCGGTCAGCTCAACAAGTATTAAAAGCAAAACTACATCATCTAACAAAAAACCTCCATTTAAATAGAAATTTATTCTTACAAATAATGTAGTTACTTTTTAGCGTCAGAAAGATTATCTGCTGATTAATTCAATTTCAAATCACCGAAAAAAAAGTTAAAAATTAATTTTAAAACTTTTTTAAAACTACAGTTTTATCTAGTCATTATCTAATATGTTACTGAAAATAAAACAAGCATACTGTCACGCTTAGTGATTTATAAATGTACTATTTTTTTTATAAAAAATTAAATTGAGAACTTTTTTTAGAATTTGATACTCATTAGTATATTATGCCAAATTCTCATTTTCAACACAAAATATTTAATATTTCAATCACATTAACAACGGTCAACAAAACTTTATTTGTACATAAATAGTATTAAGTTTAATATAAGAAAAAATTAATAAAAGTTAATAAAAAATTAATTTTGAAGTTACATTTTATTCAAATATTTACCTAAATATAAAACCAGCCTATCATTGATATAAATTTATGTTTATCAAATTTTAACAATTTTTTTTTTTTAATGCTTTCATACATAAGCAATAATTTAAAAATGAAATGAATTTAAAAGCAAAATAATTTTAACATAGTTTTGTTATATTAGCAACTTTTATATTAAATATTTTTTAGAACTTTTATTTACATCGAATCAATTTCAAAATGCAAAAAAAAACAATAAAGGCCTAAAAGTTTTAATAAACTAATAAATTAAACATTTGTATAGTAAAAAAATTATGATCTATCGTATACACCGATTCGCTAGTTACAGTCACAATAAATAAGTTAGCTTAAATTAATAGGTTTATTATAGTTTAATAAATGTGTGTATAAAAAAAAAGTTTTAAATATATTTTTTTTTGTGTTTAATAATAAGTAAAAAATAACAATAATCTCATATTTGAAAATGATTTACATATTTAATACAATTTAAAATAATTTTCAATGTGAGTTGAAATTATTCAATTATTTAAAAAATACTAAGTTTTTAAGAAAATGTAAAAAAAAGGAGAAAAAGAAAAACAATAATGATGATGATTTAATATATGAAAACTTAAACATTTAATTGAATGATAATTATCACAATTCCAATTATAAAGCAAACAATTTGTATAATGCAGAACCATTTGATGAATTTAAGAGTAAGATCATGGAAACGTGATAATTTTAAGATTAAATTACTGAACGGTGTTGCAGGATTGGCTTTGATGAATAGTACTACATAAGTTAATACTCGCCACAAAATAAGATGTCCAAAAAGCCCGTAAATATCTAAATTAAAATCATTGTCGCCGATTTCAAAACGATACAGAACACTTTGAACTACTTTGTTTTCAACTGGAAACATTTCTATAAATTCAGCATTTTGAGCTTTAAGTTGGTTATAACTGGCTAGTTCAGCACTGATTTCTGAATGATTGATGTTAATATTTTTCATTTTTAATATTTCACTAACTTCCATTTGTTTATACATATCACAGCGATCAAAACCATAAATGCTCAACATAATACTTTCAAAAGAAAATCGAATAAAACTTAAATTGGTTATTAATGATGCTTCTCCCATATCTTTTATTTTGACGAAAAAACCGGAAAATAAGAAATTAAACAGCATCACAATTGTGGCAACAAAAATGGAAATGTTGAAATTAGTTGTAAATAAAGCTCCAATTAAAAAACCCATGCCTAAATTATTTAAAAGATTACAATTATTTATAGTTTGAAAATTAAATAAAAAAATTTACCTTGAGCAATGAATGATGCCATTACACAAATAAATGCAAATTCTCTAAATCTAGATGGAACAGTACTCCAAGGTAAAGCTTCATCTAATTGATTTAAACCAAATTGTTTAGTTGACCAATACATGAACAAACAATAAAAATAAGGTAAAGGCAATTGAATTAATAATTCAGTAATAGTTTTAGCCCAATAATAAGAACACGTTGAATACCAACCATTCCTATGTTCATTTAAAAAAACCTATAAAAATTTTTAAAATTTTATTAATTAAAATAATTTAATTTAAATATTAAAAAATACTTACTTTGATTTCAGTGGGAAAAGTAAGTACAGTTGGCATTAACGCTGCAAACATCAGAAATAATAAATTAAAAAATAAGAAACTAACATTCTTAGCAGTAAGATCTTCTTTTCTTAAAGAGCTAAGATCTCGTGTAAACATATAACTTGGTAATTTTCCTTGTTCATCTAATAGAAGACATCCATCTTCTTTACCTATTGAATCATCATATAAAACAAAAAGCACAATTGCAACTAAACAATGCAAACCAATTCGAATCATAAGCCATTTTGGTTCTCTTTGAATAGAATTAGTAAATGTGCGTTTAAAAAGTGTCCAAGTATGCCTAAATGAAAATGAATTTCGATTTTCGCATAATTTCTGAATTTCTTTAAGACGTTGTGGACCAGTTCCTTTTGATAAACCTTTTACTTGAGCTACTTGATTGCGGCAATTATTTTCCATTGCTTGTTCAATTTTGTCTACTGTCACTTTTTTGCTTTCAATTGATGAAATATTGCTTACAGTTAATGTCAAAGGTGTTTTTTCTGGACATATGTCTTTTTCCAATGGAATAAGTGTACTGCTATTCATGTAAAGATAATCTTTGCTTAGTGGATCTGGATTATAACTGAACATAGAATTTACTAAATTATCATTCATATTCATTAAATTATTACTAAACTTTAATTCTCCAAATAATCCTTTTTCGGTTTTTAAATTTACAACCATTTGTTGTTTGTCTAAATTGTTTAATTGATTAATTTTGTTATTTACATAATATTCTTTTGGCATATCAATTTTGGTACTATAGTCAAAAAAATTAGTTTGAATTTTGCAGCATTTGCAACAACAAAAGTTATTACAACAGCTATTTAAACCTGTTATAGACTTTTCACATATTTCAATGTTATGCTTGGTAATGCATTTTTTTTTTCCGTATCTTTTGCAATAAGTATAAATGCCTGAATCATCTTCTTCTTCTGAACTTTCATTATCTATTATTTTTGATTTTTTGTTTAATTTATCTAAAATTTTGCATTGATCTTCTTTTGTTTTTCTAGTACTAATTGCTGCATAATCAATAGCAATATCTGCTGGATTATGGCCTTCAGGACATTTTACTTCAAATTCTTTTAAATGCGATTTTAAATTTCGTGGTTGACCAAAAAAAACACATTTTCCACCTTTTAAAGAAAAAACTTACATTTAATAAAATAATAATTTTAATTTCAAATTGTTAACCTTTTGATATGATGTATAATTGATCAAATAATTCAACTAGTTTAAAGCTCGGTTGATGAATTGTAGCCACAATTGCAATATGGTGCGTACGACAAAGTTTTTGCAATTGACTTAACACTACAAAACTTACATTTGAATCTAATCCAGATGTAGGTTCATCTAAAAATAGTAACCTTGGTTTAATTGAACCAACTAATTCTTGTGCAATTGCAATTCTTTTTTTTTGACCACCAGAGCAAGATTTAACTAAAGTATTTCTACAATTTGTTAATTCTAATTGTTCAATTAATTGTTCAATTTTTGAATTTTCAGCTGATTTGTTCATTTTTAAATTAGATGAATAATAAATTGCTTCTTCTACAGTTAGATTCATTAGTAAGTGATCTTGTTCATTTTGGGTAATGAACACAGCTTTTACCTAGATAAAAAAAAGTTATAGCAAAATAATTTTTTTTAATAAATTAATTTGTTTTACCTGTTTATTTTGAACAAATAATTTTCCATCATATTTAACGTTAGCTGTACCAAAAAGACATTTTAGTAAAGTAGATTTTCCAGCCCCTGATGGACCCATAATAGCAAACATTTGTCCAAAATTAATAATTCCATTCAGTTTCTTAAGTATAAGTTGTTGTTCATCTACATTCAAAGCACTTGTATTAAGCTTATAAGCTAATTGATCCACAATAGGGATAGGCTTGTATACATTGATGTCTTCCCAAGCCAAAGCTAAATTATTACTTGCATTGGATCTTTGCATGCTTCCATTGTAGCTTACGTTTGATTGATTATGAAAACTGGATGTGGCACTGTTTTCTCTCTGCATTTTTACACGTAGTTTTGCTGCCAAGTTAGATATAAGAGCACAATTTGTTTGTAAAGGTTCAAAAGAGTGGCTTTTTTTTTTTTTGACAAATCTCGAACTTTGCAATCCACTACACACTCTGACAGGTTGTAGCGAGGCAATAGCACTACACACCAGGCGATGACAAACAGGTGTCGGCCAACTGTCTGTATGCCTGATTGAAATTGGTTTTATACTCGACTTTAATTTGGCTTTAGACTTATTTTTTGACAGATAAATGGACTTATAAGAAGATTTAGATGAAGGTTGGCAAGATTGACAGCTAACACCGGACAAGCTTGATATTTTTTTGCGGTAAAACTGCACAGAATAAGCACAGGATAGTGCACAGATGGCACACTGAGGACAATTTACTGGAGATACTTGATCTCTATTCACATTTGAAAAGGTGAGCTCCCTGGTAGGACTGCTTCGAACACTGGTGCTGACCGTGCTATTACTGCGTGATTCGCTATGGCTGGGACTGGACGGCTTTGACTATTAAGAATCCAAAAAGGCGGTAAAGGATGCGGTGCGCAAATAATTGATGAAAAACAACGGCCAGTGATAGACACATTCAAATCATATTTCATATTTTAAGTCATATTCAGAGTTTAATCAATTGGAATTGGTTAATTTAATAGTATGTGGTTAAAATAAGATAATTTTAATGATTAATGGCCATTGTAAAATGGTGTTGTAATAACGATGCATAAAAGATAAAAAGAAAAAGATTAATTAGCTAATTAAATATAAATAAATTTTGTTTTTAAACAAGCAAAAAAAAAAATGCAAATTTTATGTGATTTTGACAAAAAAAAATGTAAATAAATATTTTGTGATATAAGTTATTAAATTGTTGCACAAGTAAATCAAGTTCAATTTACTTGGAATTTATTTTTTATCTTGTATTTACTAGTCAAAATTTGTTTTGCCCACATAATCAGAAAGGTTTTAAAAAATTTTGCAACAAGTGCAAATTAGTATAACGATCTTTTAATTTTGCAATTGACATGTTTGCATCATTATTTTAATTTTTTAAATCTAGCGATAAATATTAAAAAAACATATTTGCAATTTTTATATGTTAAATTAGTAAAAATAAGAAAATTTTGACGTCTTAATTCAATTTTGATTTTTAACATTGATTTATATAAATAATCAAGTTCAAAACCTATAATTAAAATAACAAATTAAAAAATTGATTTGTAAACTTAATTTTAAATAATATTAATTATATATTAAAAAAATAAAAAAAAAAGTTTACTTTCTTAAAAAAATAACAAAAATTAAGCATAAATATGAATTTTTAATTTAATTTTTAAATATCAGAAATTGTTAAATAATTGCTTAGCAAATAAATTTTTTATTGGCTATTAGATTTTTCTAACTGGTAAATAGATGCATCAATTGAACCAAAATTGATTTAAAGATTGAATAAAAAGACTAAAAGAGTAAATAAATTGCTAAAAGCATAACAAGTACGACAATAATGTTAACAAAAAACATTAAATATTTATTTTTTCATAATTTTTATCTTTTTTTATTTTTTTTCATTTTTCATCTTTTTTTCATCTTCATCTTCTTTGAAAACCTACCAAATACTTTTGGTTTTTTTTTTCCTTTTTTTCTCTTTCTTTCTCTCTTTCTCTAACAGTCAACTTCAATTACACTCGAAATTGTTTCACTTGATTCGCACTCACTTAATTGCTGATTGAAATTTGAAATTAAATTCATAAAACAAGTTGAATGTTTGAAATAGCAAAATTTAACACATTAACTTTTTTAATAATTTTTTAGTTTAATTTAAATTTTCTTCTATTTCTTATTACAAATTATGATTTGACTGCTTTATGCAAGCATTTGAAACAGTAAGAAGTTGTTGTGATTATAATTCAAAAATTTAGCTCGTTTTCTTTTCATCCAATCTAACATATTTAACATATGTACAAATTATATTTGCATTTTTATTTGCATACATATTTTTCTTTTATATAAAAAAGTCAGAAAAAAATCAGAAAAATAATAATTATAAACATATAGTAAGACGCACTATAGTAAACATATAATAATTTATCTAGTCGGTTTAACTCTTACAATTAATTAACTGTATAGTCAATGCCTTTTAAACGGTAAAAACACTTTATGTGATGTAAAGAAAAAGAATAATCAAAGGAAAAAAAATAAGTAGAAGAATAAATAAATCTAATGTAGTCTTTCAACACATTAATAAGACTAATTTCATGGTGAACAAAAAAAAAATCAAACTTTGGTATAAATATACTGCAATTTTTAGAACATATTTAAATATTAAAGTATTTTTAATATATAAAAATTCATAATATAAAAACTGAATTATAAAAATTTATTATAAAATAAATAAAGTACAGTACTTAAAACATAAATTATTCAACTTTATATTTATAAGACTAATAATTGATTACGATTAACTAATCTCTGAAATAAGTAGTCATAATTATATCTAACTGATTGGTCGTTAGGCTCTATGAAAGTCTATTGTATTAAAAAAAAGCAAAGGAGGCAGTTAAAAAAAAAAAGTGGCGCAAATTTATTTAAATAATCGCCCACTTTCAACCCATTCATTTGTTCAGGTATATTTAATAAAGTAGCCACTTTCTAAAGACAATGTCCAAGATTTGAAAAACTCGCCCATATTGCCCAGGGTATTAGAAGTATATTAATCTGATTTAGTCATATCTTAAATGCCTATTTTTTCTTATATAAGATGGACTTTTGTCCGAGCAAACTAAATTTTTATTTTTTATTTTGACTTTTTCTTAATCTTTAAACATGTTTGCCGAATTCGATCTTTGATCTGAAAGTTTGAAAAAAAATGTTGGTTTGTCGCCAGCTTTAGTCAATCAAAATATTAAAAATCATTTTTAATTGCTAGTTTTTAAAAAATCTCTTTAAAAACTAGTTGGTTGAAAATGTTGATTATAGATTTGATTCAAGATTCAATTTTAGATAAAATTTTAGATTTGATTACGATTAAAACAAGTCAAGTTTACATTAGTGGCATAATTAATAATAAATTTAAAATTATTTTTTAAACTTTTTTTCATAAATGTTTCAATTTTTGAGCTTTTAATAAGTGGCCATAAAAAAATGATTCTTCGCCATCAGGCAAAAACTATCTAAATGTTTACGAATTGCATCGAAACTTTCAACGCATCTTGACTAATGTAAGCAGGTTGGACTTTGTATTCAAAGTGAAACTTCACATTTTAGTAGATAACGATAAGATAATAGAATTAAAACAGTCTCCATTTCTATTTGCCTTGTTAGTTCTCTAGTTCTCACACAGTGCTTCACTAGCTTATACATTACTTTGCTTACAGTTACTTGCTTTTACTTAACTAACTTAAAGTGCTTTAAGTATTTTAATTGGAAATAAAAACTGAAAAAAGTTTAACAAACTTTGTTTGTTTTACATAATTATTTTAATTATTTCAAAGCAAACTTAGTCCATATTCGGTCCATATTCAGTTGAATAAATACTAAAAATCGCAATTTTTATACCAGATTCAGGCCAATCTTGGTTGGTACTTAAATTGTATTTTAGTTCATCCCATAGTTAAGTCCGAGATTCATCCGTTGATCTAACCCATATTCATTGTAAAACTCAATTAAAGACGCACTTTTAAAGCCACACTTTAGTTTTCTTCAATTTTTTCATGTTTTTTTCTTTTTACATTAATTTTAAATCTTTAAAATTTATTAAAAAATCTTGTTGACAAATTGCGCTTTATAATTTTAAATTTAAATTGCCTAAATTAATAAACAAAAGAAAACAATTTTTTTTTTTTTTTCAGAGCAATAATGTTTTTATCAGTTTGTTTAACAATTATTCTAATAATTTCAAATTTATTTTTCTTAGTAATTACAAATACACATGCTTATTTTCGACTTTAATAAATTTTTTGTAAAAAAATATTTCATATTCAAGCCCTAATGAACATATTTAAAAAAAAGTACCAACGATTGACAACGTGTTTTGAATGTTATGTAATAAAGATAATTATTTGAAGTTGTAATCTAAATCACTAAAAATCATTTGATTAGCTAAATCTTCCTTTTTTCAAGCGGAAATAAACAGGTATTTTTTTAATTACTCTTAACTCTGTTTTTTTTTCTGCCAACTTCATTTTCTTTTTGCATGGTTTAATCTAATTTTAAGAGCTTGAAAATTTTTGCACCTTGATTGGAAATAAGCATATTAAACAACATCTTTTGTATAATTTTCAATTTAGTTGCGCCTCTCTTGTGCAGTGCGATTGCAAATAATCAACATCTTAACTAAGAGACCAAAGTTTAGGATGAAAATAAAAAATAGTATTCAGGTGATTTTTATTTGAGTTTCCACTTGAATTGCATCTTCAATTTTAACAAAATTTTGATGCAAAACAAAAAACTTATCAATTATGGTCAAAGATAAAAAATAATTATTTTTTAAAAAGCATCATATGCTTTAATGTTTTTTAATAAAAATTTAATTATTTAAATTTTCAAAAATTATCAAACAAAAATTAAAATGATTTAATTTTGTTTACAAAAATGTTTAAAAATGTAATTATCAAAAATACTAAATAATTGTGTAAAATTTTAAATTAATTTTGATGTTTTTAATTTAGCAGATTTAACTTAAAATTCAAAGGACAAATCATTTAAACTGTGTAACAAAGTTAAATATAAACTTGTTTTGATCAAATTTAATAAGTTGACTTTTAGTGATTAAATAAATTTCATCAAATAATTAGTTTTATTAAACTTTGTGTTAAAAATTTAAAATACAAAATTTTAAGATAATCTTTTTATTTATTAATATTAGTTTAAATTTTATTTACTTTCAAATATGAAAAAAAAAATAATCTTTATTTAAAATTTAATCCTAAAAACTATGCTAGAGTTTAAAATTTTTTAATTTAATTGTGTGCAAGTAATTTTTTGTTTTTAATACTAGCAAAACAGTGTTGATTTATGCAACATTTAGCTATTATGTGGAACGCATTAAAAAAATTTAATTTGTCTATTGCAATTTGCAACTAGTGTCGCAGTCATAGTTAAGTAATTTTAATTAAATCAACAATGTTTGTTTTATTTATAAATAATTAATGAAAGCGAAATTAACAGCTATCGGTAATATTTAGCAAATAAAAACTTTTCTATTTATTTTTGCTTTTTTGATACCATGCAATATTTCTTTTAATAATAATTCACACAAACTTAATTTTTATTAATCATAAAATTAAAAATTTGAAAATCATCAAAAAAATAAGTAATCATTATTTTTATTAAAAACTTAATCAATATTACTATTATTTAAAAAGTTTAAAGCTAAACCTTGAATACAATTGAAAATTTTTAGATAAGTTTTATTTTAAGTCACTTTACACTTAAGCATTTCAATAATTAATTTTAAAGCGATTTAAAAGTCTACTTCTTAACAAGCAAGTAATTGAGCTTTATTTATTTAATTTTACTGTTTAAATTAATGAATTAGTTTTTGTACTTTTTAAAAGATAAAGTAACATTTTTTTTTTTAATTTATATTTTGAATGGTTAAAAAAAATTATTAGAACTAAAATAAATTTTTAAAAATGTCAAATTTTTTAATTAAAAAAAAATCAAAATTAATCTTTTAATTTTTTTTATCGTATAAATGATTGCAATTTCTAATTTAACTTTTATTAATTCATTCTTTTTTTTAAATTTATTAAGTTACTAATTTTAATTTAACTTTATTAATTTAATCAATTCTTTATCTATTTTATTAATTTTAATATGCAAAATTTTAATTTTTTTTATTTTTAAAATAAAAAGTTACCTTTTTTAATTTGACACGTTCAAATGGAGACATCATGACAGTAAAAATTTAAAACTAATGTCTGCTATGCAATTTAAATGCTTTCTTTTATTGATTTGTCAGGCCAATGATCAGTTATAGTTAAACAATTAGTTTCTTTTAAAAGTTACTATTTGCATTTAGTAATTAAATTGATTAGCATTTAGACAACAATTACAAATGCTTTAATTGACTATGAATGATGAGTAGTAATTAACAGTATTATTTTTGTATACAAGCACACATAAGCCATGCACTCACACACACACAAAGCATACAGATACACACAAATAAAATAGTTGCGTTAATTAATCAGTGATCACGATTAAATTATTGCAGTGATTTTAATTTGTAAATAGAAACGCACTTGGTGGTTGCTTAAGAAATTAGGTTCACTATATCTGACTGGTCGTTGGACAGAAAAGTTTGAAAATTAATCGACATAATAAAAGATCAGATAGATAAAAGGTTTTAATAAAATTTAATATCAAAATTTAATAGTAATTAATAGAAAAGATATAAGTTAAAAAAAACAACATCAAATAAAATTAAATTGTTTATTTTGTATCAATCGTAAAAATATTTGAACTTTAATTTAATGACGTCTGATTCAAGCGACCAACTTGGACGCAATCTAATCACTGCGAACGGACTCAGCAAGGACGTGCTGAACATATTCAAATGCCGGTATTCCCATAAATACAATTTTCACCTTTGCTTACAAACCTAAGTTTGTTATTGTTTTTGAATCAAAGTCTAGGATAATGAAAAAAACAGAAAACAAGAAAAAACAGTTTAAGACTATAAGAGACAAAAAACAAGGGATAATCAATAAAGATAATCGTATTACATAAATTAATATTAAAAAAGTTTGTAAATTTGCCAACTGATTATTTTAATGCTTAAAGTTTAAGCGCATGCAAAGTCTGTCTAGTTAATTATCGCAAACGTGAAAATAAGGTCTAAAAAAATTACTTGGTAAACTATACCAAGCACAAATTCACATAATTGATTTTATTAATAATACGATAGTTTATTAAACTTAATTGTTTTTAATTGTTCACCTTTTTCATTTTGTATCTTTTTTTTAACTGTTGCACTATTTTCACTTGTTTTTTTTTTTTTTAAATAATTTTTTATTTAATAATTATTTGTTCAATCTTGTTACTACAACTGATTTACTGAAACAAACATTTAAAACTTTTTTTTATATAAGTTGTAGATGGTGCAGAGATGGCAATTACTTGCTAGACACCGTCTCTTCCAGTTGGACAAGTAGTGCAAAATTCAAGGTAACTTTTTTGCAGCTTGTTTTGCTTACCGGCTAAAAGTTGGTTTATTAAAGTACTTTTTAAATATTTCAATATTTTAAGTTAAAATTTTTGAAAAAATGCACAAACTAACAAAACATAAACAAAAAAACTAAAAAAAGTTTCAAAAATAACGTAGTTACAATTATTCAATCAACATTTACAAACAGTAAAAAACAATTTATATAAAATACAATTAATAAACGTACAATTAATTGAACACAATTAATAAAGAACAATGGTTGGTATAAAATTTTAAATAAAATTTGGTTGGAGCTTGGTGAGAGCAGTCAAGCAAATATCGAACTTATATAGAAAAAAATAATTTTGATACAGCCAATGTTAATTGGCAACGACTAAAGATGACAATCAACAAATTTAAAGCGCTTTCACTTTTCTTAATTAGTTTTGCTTTTTTTAAGAACGTGTTTTTATATTTATTTTTTTTTTTTATTTTACTTGTTTATTGTTTTTTTTTAATGTTGTCAATTCTTAATATAAAAAAAAAAATATTTTTTTATTACACATCCTGTGTTTAGTTAAATATAAATATAATTTGATTAAAAACACAATTTTTTACTAAAATCAAAGTATACATCTTCACCAAACGCATCTTTTATTTTAATAAAAAAAATATAAATATTTCATTTTATCTAAGTAACGTTAAAAAATGATTATTATAAAAAATTAAACAAAAAATTAAAATAAAAAAATCAGAATAAATCTATGATTTCCAATTTTAAATGAACACTAAATTATACACTATTATAACTCAACTATAACATTAAATAAAAAATTTAAATAAAATAAATTTTGACAAGTATATATAGTCATAATTAAAACACAATAAAGCAATCGAATTAAATAACCTATAAAACAGCCATCATTTATTTAATACATTGATTAAAAAACAGGCAATAAAGAAAATTGTTTTATTTTACTAAATAATGATGTTCGAAAATAAAGACAAAGATGATGGTAATTGAAAAAAACAGTTTGTTGAAACTTAAAGAAGAAAAGTGAAATCATACAAATTTCACAGATAATTAATGAATTTCCTTTTTTCTTGCTTAACTTGTTGCATTGATGTTGAATTGGTAAGCAAACATATGCGTTTGGTTCAAAATAAAATTATTTTAAACGGGTATTTATTTGTTCCAATATTTTAATTGCAAGCTTATTAATTTATTTATTATTAATTTTTACTAAGTATCTTCATACATTATTAAATTGCTATTTTTAAAAACCTTTTAAATAAAATTTTAATTCTATCACTTTATTTTCACGAAAAAATTTGGATAGCAATCACTTTTGCTTTGTTTTTATTCTTTTTTTATTAAATTAAAAGAAGATAAAAATTAAAAAAATAACTTTTTTTGAACGAAACGAATCCAGTAAAGGAATTGTAGCACTAAAATGCTAAGTTTTAAATACATTACTGCACATAACCTAAACTTTTTACAAACCTAAAAGTATCTGTTGTACTAAAAACTGGTATCGGTAGCGATAAAAGCCACTTTCAACTAAGATCTTAAAAATGAAAGAAATGAAGAAGATGAAATAAATGAAAAAATGATGATACACTTGAATAGAAAAGAAGCCGAACAAGTAAGCTAGTTGTGCATTAAAACCGCAATTTAAAATTTAATCAAAATAGTGATCGGAATAATAATCAAAGCTAAAATTAAGACTGTAGTTCAAATAGAAATGGAAATAAAATCCAATCAGTGATAGAAGCAGCAATTGAAGCAATAATCGAAACAATAATCGAAACAATAATCGAAAGCAATTAAGTTAGAACAGGCCCAGGTAAGAAGTAAGCTTGAGACGTTATGTTGTGCAGAACTGTCGATGGTTTTCCCGTAGCCCGTTTTGGCAGCAGATTTACTTGTACAGTTCGCGTGTGTTAAAGGCTAAAGAGCACACTTTGTTCTTGTCCAATCTTAACTTGTTCAAGCCTCGATTTGTCATATTTTGGTTAATTCAGAACTCAACTTGTTCAGACTTCGACTTGTTCAGAACTTAGCTTGATTAGACCTCTACTTACTCAGACCTCTACTTGCTTAGATTTTCACTTGCTTAAACTTCTATTCACTCAGACATCCACTTGCTCAGACCTTCACTTGCCCAGAGCTCCATTTACTTAGACGTCAACTTGCTCGGACCTCTACTTGCTCAGACCTTCACTTGCCCAAACCTCCACTTGCCCAAACCTCCACTTATCCAGACCTTCACTTGTCCAGACTTCCACTTGTCCAGACCCGTACTTTTCTAAGACTCTTACCTGCTCAGACATTCACTTACTCAGACATTTACTTGTTTAAACATACATTTGCTCAGATATCCACTTACTCAAACTTCCATTTGCTCAGACCTCTACTTGCTCAGAACTCCACTTATCCGATTTTTGCTTGTCCAGTTTTGTTTATGCCCAAGTTGACTTGAGCTGAATTTGTTACAAAAACCAGCATCCTTGTTTCCACAACTTGCCTTCTATAGTTTTAATTTGCAAAATCGTTTGTTGACGTAGATTTGTCCAGCCAGTGGGTCGCCAGTTTGTTTGGTCCACACAATGCGGGCTTTACCCGTCCAAATACGCGGCTTAACTTTTGCATACATCAGTCCCACTTGGCCAGTCATACTTGTGTTTTTTCCCAGCTGATGCAGGTGCAAAAATGCCGTTTATGTACTTAAAGTGAATATTTTTAGATGTTTAACAAGTCATCTTTTGCTTTAGACAACTTCCAATTACTATTTAAGATTTTTATTTATTTATTTTTTTTTTTGGTTTTTTCGCACAGTTTCTGCTCATCATTTCATTAAATTTAGTTTCTTCCTATTTTTCTTATTTTTTCTTGTTTTGGCTTGATTTTAATCATTTTTTTGATTTTATTTTTTTTTTAATTTCTTTTTGGTTCTTTATTATTTTTTATTATTTAGTTTTTTTTCATAATTTTACTTCATTTTTCTTTTTTTTCTATTTAATATATATTTTTAAACCTATTTAATTTTTATTTTATTGATTTTTTTTTTGCAAATTTATACCGGATACGATTGCTATCTATTTATCATGATTAAAAATTAAAAAATATCCAATATCATTTTTAGTATGTATGAACCTGTTTGTTTTTAGTTTAAGTTTATATGCTTTAATTTTATCTATTTCATTAGTTTAGAAAAAATAGATTTTGAAATTATATTAATAAAATTTAAAATTTGATGTCCTCAATTTTTGAACTTGAATCAAAAAAATGATTATTTAAAAATCAATTTTAAGACTAACAATTTAATTAAAAAATTAAATTTATATAGAAACAAATGTGAAATCAGATATTAGATTGAAGTTGGCCTAATTAAAATTGATTAAACTTCATTTAATTACTACAATTGAACTTTATGATAAATTATATAATTATTACTTAATCTAAAATCTCATTTTATTTAGTAAAACTTTTTTTTTTTATTAAACTATAGGTTTTCAAATCTTATTAAATATATATATATTTATTTTGTTAAGTTAATATTTTTTATATTTTAAAGTAAAGTTAAAATTTTTAAGAAATTAGTATCTAAAATTAAATTTGGTTTTATGTCAATAGACGCTTAATTTAAAAATTTATTATAACTTATATTAAATTAAGATTTTAATATATTTCAATATAAAAGTTATTCAAATATACTTAACAAATAACATATTTTAAGTGAACATTGGTCTTTGTTCTAATTTTTTTTTTTTTGTATTTAAACTACCGTATACCTTCCTTTATTCAATTATATATTGCAATTAAAGAAAAATTGATTGTAATTAATTAAACAATTTTCAATGTTTATTATTTACAGTTAAAATCACTTAATAAAGTTAAAAAAAAACAATAGTTTGCAAGATTTGAATTGGTTGACAAGGTTGATGTTTTTAAGATTTTCAATTATTGATTTTCACTAAATCAAAATATAAAAAAACAGTTTTCCTTTTCTTTTAATAATCGGACAATGGGCAAATTTTTACATATTAATTATGATTATCTTTTTTTGTAAAAATAACCTTGTATTCATTTGGATGATGGTTGCGAAAAAAATATTGTTATAAATTGACAGGTGTGAATTAACAGATTTATTATTGAAAAAAAAAAGAAAAACAAAAAGAATTAAAATAAGAGTGATTTGCAATGGAAATGACATTAGGCAAAAATAAAAGATTTTTTGTTAATTTTGTTTACAATTTTGAAACATTTGCATGCAAAGCATATTTAAAAAAAAAAAATAAATTATAATTTTATCAATGTTGTTCATTTTACATTTATGACTTTCAATCTTTGTCATCTTTGTCGTTTTGATCAGAAAACGTAAGCAAAGATGAACTAAGTTTTAAATGCTTGTTTCTATACGTAATGCAAATATTTACTAATAAAATACAGTTTGCATTTGTAGATTATGCTGGTTATTAAATAAATTATATTTAATTAATAAGTTAGTTTACCTATTTGTAAAAGTAGAAATAACTTGAAAATGCGTTTAAGTATGACTTTAATAGTTTAATTGTGATTTAAATATTAACAAATTAAATTGATTCATATTATAATTAAATGTTAATGTAAAAAGCGTAGAAATCTATTAAATTTGCACAATTATGCACAAATATTAATATAAATAATATTTTTCATTATTCATTACTAATAAAACTTTTTTCAATTATTTGTTGATAAATTTAATTTGTATAAAAGTTGAGAACTTAGCAAAATAAGATGTAAAAATATTTTGACTAAATAAAATTTAAAAAATAAATTATTAAACGTACAAACAAATTTATTAAAAAAAAAATTTAAATAAAAAATTGTTTATTTTTTTATACAACAAGAAATCGATATTAAATATTTAAATTCATTAGAAATAAATCTAAAATTTAAGATAATGTTAAAATGTAAATCACTGTTTGTGATTTGAATAAAAATTATTGAAATTGAATACAAAAAGTCAACGCAATGATCTAGAACTTTAAAAAATAAATAAAAAAATGTAAATAAAATTTTCTTGTTTAACAAGAAAAACAAAAAATGTATGATTATCGGAAAATAAATATATTTTTTTAAAATAGTTTGATACAAGAAATTCTTTAAAAAATAAAAAGATGTTAAACTAAAAATATTTAAAAACGACTATATGCAACTTAATAATATTTTATTTGTTATTTTTTTGCAACAATTGCAATCTCAATAATTATTTTAACAAAGTCAAATGAACAAAACGTCAAATGAATGTTTATTAAATATAATTTATAAATCATATTAAAGTTTTTTTTCATTGGACTATTTGTTTTAATTTTTCTTAAGTAAAGGGTTCAGCATTTATTTAACCAATCAGAATTATCCAACTACTGCTGGTTTATGTTTATTGCTAATAGCAATAAAATAATTTTATTAATGAAATAATTATTTTACGTAACAAAAGTTTACCGTTTACTTGTTTAAATTAAAATAAACATTATTTATTTTTTTTTTTTATTTTAAAACTTAATAGATAATGATGCAATTGTGATAACCTTTGTTCATTTAATTTTGTAATCACTGTATTGCGTTCATTGCTGTTCTTATCATTTAAGCATATCTTTAAAAACTTGTGTCAAAATGATAAATTGCTTTCTTTAACAAATGATGAGTTCAATTGCATACTGGAACAATTGGTGCCTAATCTAACCAATTGTATTTCATTTGATTTGTTAACATCTAACACTTGAACACATGGGTGTTTTTAGCATATTTATTATTAAATTTACTTGTTTATTTTATTATATTTAACAAAGTTCGTAATTTAAAAAAAAAATTACATTTAGTATTCAATCTATAAAAAAAAAATTAAATAAAAAATAAATAGAAAAAATAAATAATAATTGTAATCTTTAATGGAGTTCGAAAATGTTAAAAGTGTAACAATTGTGTTATTAAATTAATCGTAGTTCTAGTGTATAAAATTATTATTAAATTTGTAATCTGTCAACAACTGTTGCTTTTTTTTATAATAAACTCTGTACACTCTCCATAATTGTTTAAACTTATGATGGTAATCGATTGAATTTTGCTTACAAACCTAAAATTAAGGTTTTATCAATTGTTAATTGATGCAAATTCAGCATTCATATTTTTATGGCTTATTAATAAGCTTACTTTTGCCTAGTTATTTAATTTATCATAAGAAAATTAAAATTTTTTTGGCTAGGTTTAAGGTTTAGAATTTAGGTTTAGGTTTAGGTTTAAACTAAATTAAAAAAAAAAAATAGCTTTTAAAAATAAAAAAATAATTTTGAAAAACAATTTCAGATGAAATGGTTTATCTAAAAAAGATTATTTAAAATTTTCGGTTAAATAAAAATACCTTAATTTGCATTTCTAACATGTTTAATAATAAAGTTATCTATTAATTTTGATTAGAATAAAAAAATTGCGTTTTTAATGATTATTTTTTTGCTGCATATAAAGTTCAACCATTAAGATTTTATTTTTTATGACATTGGTCTAATTTTACAAAATGTGCATTCAATAATTATGAAATTATTTTTCTAATCAAAATTCATTTCACGTATTTAAATTTAATTTTAAATTTGAATTGTTAGATTGTAAATCTATTATTTTATTTAAAGATCATAGGTTTTTTTATGCTGTTCAAATTAAAATAGATAAAATTAGATGAACTTTGATTAGTTTTGATTGATTTTAATTAAATTTGACCACATTTCATTATAGATTTTAGTTAACTTTTTATCATAGATTTATAATAGTGCACAAATGTATTTGATTTGCAAACAAAGATTTACCGTATTATTGATAAGATACTATTCAAATAATTAAACGGTTGGTTTCTTTGAAAATAAATTTTGCTTAAATTAAATAAACGTGATAAAGATATTTATTTTTAAAAATACTTCATTTAGACAAAATTATAAAAATGAATTTATTTAAATCAAAACATTAATTTTTATGTTTATTTATTAATTTTTTTAATTTTAATAAAAAAATAATAAATTTAAAATTTTATAAAATTTAAATAAGTTATTAATTATTTGTAAATTCTATTTTTAAATATTTAAACAAAAAGAAAAATAAACCTGTTATTTATTATTTATTCTTAATTAAATTTTATATTTAAAATCATATAAGTTAATTTAATTTTATTAATAATAATTGTTATAAAAATAATTTTAATCTAATCATATGTAAATACAAAATTATTTTTATTTAAATTTAAAAACTATTGTTTTCCAAAATTATTATTATTTTTTGTTCGTTTTGTTTAAAACATTTTAATTAAAAAAAGTATATCATTTTTTATTTTTAATAAAAAAATTTGAACTTTATGTTTTAATTTATGTTTTAATTAAAAATATTACGATAAAAATGGATTATATGTCAAATAAGTCAAACAGCGAAACTTGCATCAATATAAAAAGTTTAAATGAAAATGGCAATTTAAAAAAAAATAAGTGTGAATCTTGTGAAAAAAGTGTAAGTAATGATCATGGAGTTTGTATCTTGATGGAAAACAAATCTATGAGTTACAGTTTCAATAATAAATTAAAAAATGAAAATGTCGACAATAGCCAAAATTCAGTTAAAGTTCGACCAAACTTAAAATTTCCTAATCCACTTTCAGCTGATGAATTAGATGAATTTGAAAAAAGTATTATTTTAAATAGACAAAAAATGCTTTGTAGTGACATCTATTTCAATGTAAACCAGATGAAAAGAACATATCTTTTTAAGACATTGATCTTAGGGGACTCTAATACTGGAAAGACAAGTTTTGTAAAAAGATTTTTACATGATTCTATTAATCGCAATTATATACCAACGGTAAGAAGTAATGACAAGATCAGCCTTTTTAAATATTTAATATGCTTCCGTGTATAAGAATAAATTACAATTTAATAAAATGAATTATTAAACTGATTTTAATCTGCTTAAACAATCAACTTTATGATAATTAGATTGCGTTGGAATTCTCAATGAAAATCATCAAATGGGACGAACATCGAGAAGTTAGATTACAAATGTGGGATATTGCAGGTTCAATGGACATCGAAACTATAAAAATGCATTATCGAGATGCAATTGGGGCTTTTATTTTTTTTGATTGCAATTGTCCGGCCACTTTTGCTAATGTGATTCGTTGGAAAAAGGAACTTGATGAAAATGTTCAAATTATTGATGAAAGTCCTTTAACTACTATTCTTATCGCAAACAAGGTAAATATCAAGTTTTTTCTTCTTTTATTAATTTTTGTATCATTTTTTTAGTGCGATTTAAAGGCGGATGATTTATTCAAAAATGAACAATTTTTAAAAGAATTTTGCAAACAACATGGTTTTGGTAGTTACTTATTTACATCAGCTAAAAAAAATATTAATATAGATACTGCTATTACTTGTATGATTGAAAAAATATTTGATTCAAGAATGGAATTTCATTATAATCAAGAACATAATGTTCAATTACAGTTACCACAATCTTCTGTTGTTAAATCTGTATTTAAATGTTTTTGTTAAAATAATAAAAACATTCAAAATATTTAAATTTGTCTATTAAATAATATTTTAAATTAATTATTTATAAAAAAAAAATAACTTATCATTTATTATAATATCAATTAAATAAAATTTAAATTCTATTTTTTTAAAAAATTAAAATTTTTTTTTTTTTATTTTTCAAAACGGCATTTTAAAAATTTTATTTAAAATTTAATTATTTTACATTAAATTATTATTTTTTTAAGCCACATCATGGTTTCAATACCTTTATATAAAATCAATTTTTTAATTCTAAAAAATATTAATGAATAATTTTAATTTACTCAAATTTATAATTATTTTTTTATACTTTTTTAATAATCTATTATTAAATTATGATTAATAAATTATAAATATTAAATTCTAATTTTTAAGTTGTTTTGTTGCCAAGGTTAAAATAAAAATTTAAATTGCTTGCAATCAGTAATAAATTTTCGCTTTTTGATAAAATAGTTCTTATTAAATTTATAAATTTTAAATTTTGCAATCTTGTTTATCTTAAATTTTTATTGCATTCGTTAATTTAATTAATTTTTAATACTTAAAAAAAATAAATAAATGTTTTTTGTTCAAAAAAAATAATTTTATATTTTTTGCATATTTTAAAATAATATTTTTTTATTTAAACTTTCAAAATAAAAAAAAAGATTGCGAAATTTTACTTAAATATTAAAAAATGATTTAATCAATAAAAAAATTACTATAAATAATTTTATTAAAAATTAGTGTCTTAATTTAGTCTTTATAATCTAATAAGTTTCATAAAAATAAAATTACAACTTGAAAAAAAATTTAAATTGTTGTTTAAAAAAAAATGCAGATATAAATTGTAAAATAGTGAAATTAAGCCTTGCCAAAAAGCATCGTTAATAAAGCCATTCTAACATAAAGTCCATATTTGGCTTGACGATAATAAGCTGATCTAGGATCAGTATCTAAGTCTACGCTGATCTCATTGTTTCTTGGAAGTGGATGCATGACTATCATCTTTTGTTTGGCATCAAACATTAGTTGAGGTGTTAAAATAAATTGGCCATAAGATTTAGCATATTCTTCTTCACTACTAAAACGTTCTTTTTGAATTCTTGTCATGTATAATACATCTGTTTCTGCAATAACATCCTCCATTGAAGTATATTCTTCTTGCTTGATTCCTTTAGCTGCTACAGCTTGCTTAATATGTTCAGGCATTTTTAAATTATCAGGAGATACATATTTAAGTTGAACTTTATAGTTAACTAATAATTTGACTAATGAATGCACAGTTCGTCCATGTTTTAAATCACCTACCAATGTAATCTTGAAAAAACAAAATATGAATATTTTTTTTAATTAATGCTATTAATTATTACATACCACAAGACCATTGACTGTTCCAATTTCTTCTCGAATTGTATAAACATCAATTAATGCTTGAGTCGGATGTTCACCAACACCATCTCCAGCATTTACAACTGGAACATTACTAATTTTAGATGCCTTTTCAACTGCTCCTGGTTCATTATGACGTACAACTAATAAATTAGAATAATTTGACATCATCAAAATTGTATCTTCAAAAGATTCTCCTTTATTTACAGATGAGGTGTTTAAATCTAAATCCAAAAAGGTTGCACCTAAAGTTTTTGCAGCAAATTCAAATGAACATTTTGTTCTAGTTGAGTTTTCATAAAATACAGATCCTATTCGTTTGCCTTTTAATACATGATCCATCACTACTCCTTTACTATCATTTACACGATAAGTATTAGCCAAGTTAAACATAAATCGCAAAATATCTCTATTAAACATTTGAACGTTAATTATATTTTTACCAATCAATTGTTTAGAAGCTAATTCATTTGCTTTTGATTGACTAATAGATTGTTCATTAGCTCCTAATTCGAACAACATAGTATTATACATTTCTTTAGCCCGTTGATGTAATTTATTATCTTGATTAATGTCGACTAATTTTTTTATAGAATTTTTTTCTAAAGATTTATATTCAGGAGATAAATCATTATAAGAATCATTTCTTTCTCTTTTTGCAAATCCATTCAAATTTGATTTTGGAGAATTGTCATTCGATAAGCCTACAATAGGTAAACCATTAGTTGTAAAGTTTACATCTGATTCATTTTCTAAACTTATGTCTAATGTATCAACTTCATTTTGAGTTAATAGATTTCCACTTAGTCCACTTGTATTAGCTGTATTTTGTTTATCAGTTAATAAAATTTCCTGACCAAATCCAGGTTGCACTAGAACTTCTCCGTCAACAAATGCTACTTCTCCACGTAAAATGACACGTCTTACTTTTCCTTGTACAGCTCGATTTGCAAAAGGAGTCCAACCCGCTTTAGAATACTTTGTACGTTCAGGTATATTCCAACATTGATCCATATCTACTTCAACATAAGTATCTGATTGATCTGGTAAATTGAAAATTCGCTTTGGATTTGTGTATAATTTTTCAATTAATTCTTCTAAAGTAAGTTTTCCTTGGTTTACCGCTGTTAAAAACAAAGGTAACATAGTTTCTAAACCAGGGAAACCAGGTGGAGAGTCTTTTCTAAGTTTTTCTTCCAGACTGTGAGGTGCATGGTCTGTTGCAAAGCAATCAATAACTGATAAATTTGCCCATAAAGCCTGTTGATCTTTTTTGGAACATAACTCTGGTTTTACTTTAGATTTAAATTCACCTAAGCTTTCTACATCTTCATCGCACATAAATAAATGATGAGGACTTACTTCACAGGTAACTTTAAGCCCAGCTGCTTTTGCTTCTTTTATTACTTGAATTTCGTCTTCTCTTGCAACATGACAAATATGCACAGATCTATTATATTGCTGAGCAAACCAAAGTACTGCTGCAGTTGTTTGTTCTTCAGCATGACAACAAATTGGCATATCGATTGGCCAATTTTGGAAGTGTGGCCTCCAATCAGCTAATTTACTCATCATTAATGCTCCAAATGTACTATTTAAATACATTTTTAAAGCAAGTATTCCACCGTGATTTGGTTTAGCTACCATTTTGGATAGTTCTAAGGCATTAGTTGCAGTTGCTCCTACAAATAAAGCGTAATCACATCTAGCTTGTTCTGAAGCTATTTTTCGGACCATGGCTAAACTTGATTCATTTACAATTGCTGGACTGGTATTAGGCATCACACCAACAAGTGTAACACCTCCTGCAATTGCAGCAGCAGATCCTGAAGAAAAATCTTCTTTGTAAGGTGCTCCCGGAACACGCATATGTACATGAACATCTATTAAACCTGGTAATCTAATTAATTTTCGTGATGTCAAACAATCAATATGTGGCTTAACAACTGGACTTCCATGTATCAAACGGAAAGCAGTAATTAACAATTTAGCACATTTTACATCAGCTATCAAAGGTATAGAATGATCAACGGCAAAACGACGTGTTCGGTACCCTATTGTAGAAACTCTTCGAGCTCCATAACTACGCATAGGTAAATTAATAATTAAATCAAATTCTTTTGTAGCTAGATATTGTGCGATGCTATTAACTTGATTCTCTGTTGTACCTTCTGAACCTACATCACCAAAAGGCCATTCGATCGGTTCAACTTCAATTCCTTGTCCATTGTAAAAATCAGCAGTTCCTAAACTGGCATACAATTTATAGCCCATTGAATGCAAAGTACGAATACTGGGCAATAATTCTAATTTATGTTTATAGCTTCCAATAGATAAAAGAGCTATCTTTTTCTTTGGTATACTAAATCCAGTAGAAATCATTGCTTTTAAGTAAGCTTCATACCGATTTTCACCAAAACAAGCAACTTCACCTGTTGAGGCCATTTCGACGCCTAAATTTACATCAGCACCACTCAATCTTGCAAAACTAAATTGGGGTACTTTAATACCAACTCTTTGGCCAGAGTTTCCGCCATTTAATCGTTGTATATTTGACAAATTACTATCTGTTATATGTGTTCTGAGTTCATCTAATGGTAAACCTAAAATAACTCTTGTTGCGATAGCTACAAAATCACAATTCAAAGTTTTTGATACAAATGGAAAAGAACGAGATACACGAAGATTACATTCAATCACTTTTAATTGACTGTCTTTAGCGATCAATTGCATATTATATGGTCCATTTACATTTAATGCTTTTCCAATACTCTCACATATGTGTCTAATTTTTTGTAAAGTTTCTTTGTTCAAATCTTGAGGAGGAGTAACCAATGTTGCATCTCCTGAATGAACACCTGCGTTTTCTACATGTTCACTAACAGCCATGCAAATTAATTGTCCATCCCGTGCAACCGCATCTACGTCGATTTCTTTTGCTTCAATAATAAATTTGGATACTACGACTGGAAATTCTTTAGATACAGTTTTGGCAGCTTTAAGATAAAGTTCTAAATCACGATCTGAATTAGCCACATTCATTGCCGCACCAGATAAAACATAACTAGGTCTTATAATGCAGGGATAACCAACTTTTTCGCAAAATTCTCTTGCTTCATCAATTCCAGTTGCATTAAGCCATTGTGGTTGACCAATATTAATACTATCCAACAAACGTGAAAACATAAATCTGTTTTCTGCGCCGTCAATTGCTTCCGGTGAAGTTCCAAGTATTCTAGCTTTTTGTAAGTGTAAATGCATTGCAATATTATTTGGTAATTGACCACCCATTGATAAAACAATACCAAGAGGTTGTTCAAGATTATAAATATCCATCACTGTTTCAAAACTAATTTCGTCAAAGTACAAACGATCACACATATCATAATCAGTTGATACAGTTTCAGGATTACAATTGATCATAATTGTTTGTTTTTTGCATTTGCGTATTTCAGATACACAACCAACTGCACAGCAATCAAATTCAACTGAACTGCCAATTCGATACACACCAGAACCAAGTACAATTACAGCATCTCGATTAATTGTGTCTAACAATAAATCAGCTGTATCAGCTTCTTCTACTGAACGTTCTGAACTTAATTTTTTTGAATTAATAAAAGTAACATCATGAGAATCTCCATTATATGTTAAATATAAATAATTAGTCTTAGCAGGATATTCGGCAGCTACTGTATCAACTTGTTTAATTGATGGTAAAATTTGATTTTCTTCTCGGTATTTTCTTATAACAAGTTCAGCTGAATGAACACATTTTGCGATTTGCTTATCAGAAAAACCTAACTTTTTAGCGTTTCTTATTAAATCAACTCCAAAATTGGCAGAATCTAATCTATTTGCTTCTAGTAAATTTTGATAATCAATAATATTTTTCATTTTATGTAGAAACCAAACATCGATTTTGGTTAATTCATGTAATTTTTCAATAGTATAACCTTGTTTTAAAGCCGCAGCAATTACAAAAACACGCTTATCAGTTGGTGATTCAAGTTCGCCATCATTTACCGGTTTCAAATAAGGATCAAAACCATTTACGTTTTCATCTACCATTCTTAAGGCTTTTTGGAATGCTTCTTCAAATTTACGTCCAATAGCCATTACCTAGAGATAACAAATTGAAATTAATATCTTAAATTATCAAAATAGTAAAATACCTCGCCAATACTTTTCATTGAACTACCAATTTTGTTGCTTACACCACTAAATTTACTTAAGTCCCATCTAGGCATTTTAATAACGCAATAATCAAGAGAAGGTTCAAAGAAAGCTGTAGTTGTTTGTGTAACTGAATTTAATAATTCTGGTAATGGATAACCTAGAGCAAGTTTAGCTGCAATATAGGCTAAAGGATAACCAGTTGCTTTACTTGCTAAAGCAGAACTTCTTGATAATCGAGCGTTTACTTCGATTATGTAAAATTCATTTGAATGTGGATTAACGGCATATTGAACATTACATTCTCCTACTACTTCTAAGTGACGAACAATGCGAATTGCCATAGTTCTAAGTTGATTATAATCGAAATCCGATAGTGTTTGTGAAGGAGCAATTACAATAGATTCACCTGTATGCACACCTAGAGGATCTAAGTTTTCCATATTACATACAGTCACACAATTATCATAAGCATCTCTAACTACTTCATATTCTACTTCTTTCCATCCCTTTAAAGATTTATCTAATAATACTTGTGTGGAATGAATTAATGATTGACGAACAAGTTTTTTCAATTCTTGACGATTATTAGCAAAGCCTGATCCTAATCCTCCTAAGGCATAAGCCGCACGAGCCAACACAGGATATTCAAGTTGGTCGGCATACTCCAAAGCTTCTTCAATGGAATAAGCAGCTTTACTTGGGGCAACACTTCCACCTACATCTGCTACTTTCATGGCAAACATTTCACGATCTTCAGATGCAATGATAGAGCTAATCGGAGTACCAAGCACCCGAATATTATATTGTGAAAACACTCCATTTTTTTCTAATTCAATTCCACAATTAAGTGCCGTTTGGCCACCAAACATCAACAAAATGCCATCTGGCCTTTCTAATCGAATTACTTCAGTAACAAATTCAGGAGTAATTGGTAAAAAATATACTTTTTCAGCTAAGCCAGGGGAAGTTTGGACTGTTGCTATGTTTGGATTAATTAAAATTGTATGGATTCCCTCTTCTTTTAATGCTTTTATAGCTTGTGATCCAGAATAATCAAATTCACCAGCTTGACCAATTGATAAACCTCCAGATCCAAGTAATAATACTTTTTTATATTCTTTCCTAACATTTGGATCCATTGGGAAATTAATACTTGGTTTGATATAATTAGAAATTCGATCTAAAATAGGTAACTCATTTAATTCACTCAAACTAGAATCAACTGTTTCTAGAAAAACATCAAACAAAAATTCCATATCTTCAGGACCAGCATGGTGTTCTGGATGAAATTGAACCGAGAAAAATGGTTTTGATTTGTGAACAATTCCTTCATTACTTTTATCATTTGCATTAGTAAAAAGTGGAATCCAATCAGAATTTAATTGATTTGCATCAACGGCATATCCATGATTTTGACTGGTTACAAAGCATGAACCAGTATTATGAAACAAACAAGGTAAATTGTGACCACGATTACCATATTCCATTTTAACAGTTTTTGCACCTGATGCAAGAGCAAGTAATTGGTGTCCAAGACAAATACCAAATATTGGTTTAGTAACTTTTGATTGTAACATTATTTTTAAATTTTCAATTGTTTTATTGCACATTTCTGGATTGCCTGGACCATTACTTAAAAATAAACCATCGAAATCATCCAAATGATTTTGGAAATCATAATTCCATGGTACAAGAATTACTTGACAATTTCTTTTTAAAAAACATCTAATTTGATTAAATTTTACTCCACAATCTACTACCATTATTCTTCTAGATCCCTTCATATTAAAAAGGGACACCTGTTTGCATGAAACAGTAGAAACTAAATTTTTGTGACTATATTCAAAAAAAGGCAAAGAATTGGCTACAGAAATATCGCCAGTAAAAATCTTTCCTAACATTGTTCCACAACTTCTAATTTCTTTAGTTAATTTTCTAGTATCAATATTTGAAATTCCAGCTACATCTTGTTCAATTAACCAAGTGTCCAATGATTTCACTGCTTTCCAGTGACTATAATTTTTAGCAATTTCTCCCACAATTAATCCTGATTGGATAATTTTATATTTTTTATATAAATTTACTCATAAGTTGTTAAAATGTATTATATAGTATAATTTACTAACCTGATGTCCAAATGCGGTTAGATTCAAACCAAGCTTTTAATCCATGCTCATCAACTTCATTATCGTTGGGAACTCCATAATTGCCAATAAGGGGATAAGTTAAGACTAAAATTTGACCACAATAAGACGGGTCTGAAAGAGATTCGGAATAACCTACTAGACCAGTTTGGAAAACTTTATAGGAAAAAAAAAATTTGAATTAAAAGTTAAAAAAGCTAAATTTTAAAAATCATAAATTCAAAAATAAGGACACAAAAAGAAATTTTCTTACCAACTTCTCCAGAAATGTTCTTGATAGATCCGAAGGATTCTCCCTCGTAAATTGAACCATTTTCCAACAGTAAAAATGCTTTCATGGTATTGATGATAAAAAAAATGAATCTTTTTTTAAAGTATCTTAGACCTGATGGCCTTTAAACTAAAATTGACTGTTTTAAGATGCAAATCTTACACTAATTGTATCACTTTAAAACTTGTTTTAAAACAGGTATATAACTTTACCAAGACGGTTATAGTTGATTGTTTAAGCTATGATGCTTGTCTAACAGGCGACGGACAACTTGTACAAAATTGAACAGACTCGATTATAAAGAGTAATAATTGAGCATTGATTGAGGAACACACGTGGTGTAAGCTCTTTTGCGCAGTAAAAGTCATGCCTATTGTAAATATTGGCAATATATTTAAATTAATAAAGTGAACAAAGATTAATGCATGCGACTCCTTAATCACCGAAGTTGACTAATTTGTTATGTTACGAAGGTGAGGCTTGCAAATAAATCGAGATTGAGGCATCTTTAAGATTGCTTTTAAGATCGCCAAGAAAACTTTTTTTCATCATTGATTTATTTGCGAAAATTATTTGTACATTTCCATCTAAATGTAAGATAGCCAGCAAAGTGAAATTTTCCAGCATAGAAACAAATTCCGGCTAATAACTTAATCAAGTTTAAGATGCATTTAAGTTAAACTTGTAATTTATGAACGTAATATATGAATTGCAATTATTGAAAAGTTATTCATGTTTTAAAATGATTAAATAAATGAACCATATATGACAGCCATGGAAAATGAGCAATACTGCCTTTGATCTCCATTCATAATTGTTTATTTTGATTGAAATTAAATGTGTTCAAAAGCTGTTGAATTCCAAGTTGGCTGTTATCACTTTTTCAATTTAAAATTTAACGATTAAAATAGGTGTGGGTTGAAAATATTCTTAACGCTTTACCAGAAGAGTTGTTGAAGTTGAGCAACATTTATCGCTATTTTTGTTCATCTAAATTAAGTTAATTGGTTTTAACTGTTTCAAATGCTTTTGAAGAGAAGTTCGAACAGAGCTAAAAAGAAGGGTTTGTTTATTTTGAGAAATTAACGAAGTTGATTTCAAGTCTGCCTGCCATGACGAGGATGGTTCGATTGGTGGTAGAAGTGTGGTGGTAGAAGTGTGGTGGTAGAAGTGTGGTGGTAGAAGTGTGGTGGTAGAAGTGTGTTGGTAAAAGTGTGGTGGTAAAAGTGTGATGGCAAAGTGTCGGTAGCAAGAGCTTGACTTGCGATTGAAAGTCATTTTAATCACTGTAACTCAATCAAGTCGGAAACACTAATCTTTTATCATATGAAATGGATATGTGCGAAATATTGAGTATTTTCCTAATAGATGCCATTGCGACACTTGAGTGCAAATCAGCAAAAATTAATTAAGTTGAAATGCTAAATTCAGCACAATTAACTTGATTGAACAGTTGATAATGTACCTGGTTACCGGCAAACTGACGACTCCGATTCTGGTCGCAATTATCCATCGGTCCCTGCAAAAAGGCGCAATCGCAAACTGCCTGCTGTTTGCCACATTGTTTCCGTAAAGAAATTTTAGGCAAAACTTTTCTCAAAAACAAATATTCGGTCAGTTTGGCGATCTCCACCATTTTGGCCCTGGTTAGTCTTTGTTTTCCGTTTTTCTTGGTGCAATTGTGATTTGCTCTTTAATCAGACAAGCTACTAATTATGAGTGGTCGTTTTTTCAAACACTTTTCCGAGTCGGAATCGGAGTCTTCTGAAGCCGAGTCAGATACCCCAGTGGTAAAACCAGCCATCGCAACGTAAGTATCACTGTCCGTCTTATTTTCAAACCCTTTCCTACCTTTTCTTTCCTCTTTTTTCATCCTCTATCTTCTTCTAGTGCCTATGCCTTCAGTGATGATGATGAGGAAGAAACCAAGCGCGTGGTGCGCTCTGCTAAAGAAAAACGTTTTGAAGAACTTCAAAACCATATTAAGCAATCTAGAAACCACAAGAAAAACAAGGATATTGCTAAAGTTTTAAGTGGTTTTGAAGAAATTGTTCGTGTTTATCTTAAAGCTAAAAGTGCAATTGAAAAAGGCGGCGAAAATGCCGTACCTAGACTATATATAGGCTATTTATCCGAACTAGACCAATTTACCACTGAACTATGGGAAGATAAGGAAGGCAGAAAGAACATGTCAAAAAATAATTCTAAATCATTGGGAATTTTGAGACAAAAATTAAGAAAATATATCAAAGATTTTGAAGCTGACATTGAAGCATATCGCGTTAACCCTGACGCTAACAAAGAAGATGTACAGTCAAATGATAGTGATTCAGATAGTTCTGGCAAAGGTTCCAGCGATGAAAGTAGTGGAGAAGATGAAAAACCAAAATCTAAATTTTTAAGACGTGGCTCTGATGACGAGTCTGACAGCGATTGGGGTTCAGATGATGATGAAAGTTCTATCTCTAGTGATGATGATGGAGAAGATTTGCGAAGCAAATTTTTAAAACAAGAGACTAGAGAAGCTAAAGAACTTACTAAGAAAAAGAAAGAGAAAAAAGAGGTCAAAAAAGACAAAGAAGCCATTGTCAAAACGGCTAAAGATGATGAAAAATGGGAAAAAGTTGGCGCTGGAATGACCACTACTACAAAACCAAAATTATTTACTAAAACAGATAACTTAACTCATGAAGAAGTTTTAAACAAAGTATATGAAGTTTTGGCAATGAGAGGGAAAAAAAAAATACAAAAAAGTGAACAACTTAATTTATTAAATGAAATACTTATAATTTCTAATAAGCAAAAATTGGGACCAGCATTAGAAATTAAAATTTTATTAGGAATTATAACATCACTTTTTGATTATAATCCAAGCACAGAATCTTCAATCAGATCAAGTTCTTGGTTAAGATGCTTAAAATATATTATTATTTTATTAGAAAGATTAGTTGAAAATCCTGATATTAATTTAGGAGATCATATAAAAGAAGATGAAGAAGTTTATACACAACCACCATATTATGTAAATGGATGTATAATTACAATTATTGAAAGAATGGATGCAGAATTTACAAAAATGCTTCAAGTTGCTGATGCCCATACTCCGGCTTATGTTGACAAGTTAAAATACGAAACTCTTATAACAAAAATTATTACAAAATTGCAAATTTATTTGGAAGATAAAAATCGAGGAACGCCAAGTGAATTGTGCAGAGCTTATTTACTAAGAATTTTACATGTTTATTACAAATTTGATGCAACTTTGTTCCCAAGTACTAAAAAAGAAGAAGATTCAATAACAGATGATTTTGTTAAAATTGATTCCATTCCAGAAATGGATAATGAAAAATTGCCTAAAACAGATATAAAATCTAAACCTGAAGAAGTTCAATCTGAAGTACCAAAAACTACCGAAAATAAAGAATCAGAAGAAATTGGTAAAGAATCAAATGGAGCTAAACCAGAAAACGAATCAATAGAATCTGGGGAAACAAAAACAGAGGATGGCAAACCAGCTGAACCAAAACCTGTAGTAGATAAATTTAAAGAACTAAAAATTGATGTTCCAGAATCAAATGAAAACAGTTTACAATTAATGGATAGATTATGCAAATATATTTATAAAAATGATTCAACTGGAAGAATTCGAACTCAAGCAATTTTATACCATATTTATCATCACGCTCTTCACGATAATTTCTTCCAAGCCCGTGATTTGATTTTAATGTCTCAATTACAACATAATATTGATAAAGCCGATGTTGCTTTACACATTGTTTTCAATAGAGCTTTGGTTCAATTAGGTCTATGCGCATTTAGACATGGTTTTATAAGAGACGCTCATGCAGAATTGCTTGACATTCAATTAATTGGAAGAGCTAAGGAATTACTTGCTCAAGGTATTCTTCCAAAAACTCAATCTCATGATAGAACACCAGAACAAGAAAAAATTGAGAAGCAAAGATTGTTACCATTCCATCAACATATTAATTTAGAACTTCTTGAATGTGCTTATTTAGTTTCAGCTATGTTATTGGAGATTCCCGATGTAGCAGCAAACGAATATAATGTTCGTAAAAAAATTATCACTCGTCCTTTTTATAATCAATTGAGGAAAAATGAAGAGCAACCTTTGATTGGTGCACCTGAATCAATGAGAGAACATGTGATAGCCGCTTCAAAAGCAATGAGAGTTGGAAATTGGAAACAATGTCGAAATTATATTCTTAATGATAAAATGAATGCTAAGGTGTGGAATTTATTCCATCAACCAGATAAAGTCAGAACCATGTTGGTACAGAAGATCAAAGAAGAATCATTAAGAGCCTATTTATTCACATATAGTCATGTATATGATTCGATTTCAATTTTAACTTTGAGCGAAATTTTTGAATTACAAAAAGCTTCAGTACATAGCATTGTTTCTAAAATGATAATTAATGAGGAACTTATGGTAAATAATTATAAATGTATATTTAAGTGTTTGTATTAATTTTTTTTATTTTTACTAAAGGCTTCTTTAGATGAACCTACTCAATCCTTGGTGATGCATCGTACTGAACCAACTAGAATTCAGGGTCTTTCATTACAATTAGCTGAAAAAGTTGGTTATCTTACTGAATATAATGAAAAAATGTTTGAAATGAAATTAATGGGCCAATTAAAGAAACAACCAAATAAGAAAAACTATAATAATGATGATAAAAATGATAACAAGAATAAAACTGGAGGCGACAGAAAATCGAAAGGAAACCGTATTTTTAACAAGAAGAATAACCGCATGAACTACCAAAACAGAAACTACAATCAAGAAAACTAGTTTAAATAATTTTATATAAATATTTAATTTATAAATTATAATTCTTTAGATTTATCAATAATTTTATATTTTCGAGCGTTTGCATTGAATAAATTAATGTTATCCGTGTTTTATAAATGAGGTTTAAGTATTATTTTCTCACTGTGATTTAGAAATGAATACTCACTGTTCAGATGAACGACAAACTTGAGTTTTGCTTCTCAAACAAAAGGTTAACAATGATGATTACCACAAGCAAACACAGACATTTTGTGGATATAAACAAAGAGATAATTTATTTGTTTTGACAGTAAAAACTTTTCTGTCAAAGTTTTCAGTCAAAATTAAGTTTTTAGCCAGATTTATATCAAATGAATTGGACATTTCTGCGGATGGTAAAAAAGTTGTGCCCTCTTTGGATAGATAAACCAAACATTTTGCCTCATTCCAGTCGATTAGTAAATTGCTTTGTTTTGTTTGCTTTGAAACTTAGTTATGTTTAAATAAACAAATTAGTGGAAACTTTTTTTTAAGTTTTTTTCTTAATGAAATGATTCATATTTAAGTTTAGGAAAAACGACTTAGCAAACTATTATGGACGAATTTATAAAGTTTGGTCTTGGGTTCGCTGCCGTCTTTCAAGTGATTTGTATCATAGCAGCTTTTTTTTCAACCAAAGATAAAGATGAAACTGAAACTGACGACCTCCAAGTGGCAAACAATAATCTTCAAACCCAACGCAATTCTGTCAATTGCGTGAAAAAATCAAAGTCCGAAAAAAAAAAAAGAAAGTAACCACAAATATTGTTTATGTAAATACATTTTAATTTTGAAAATAAATGATCTAATACATTCCTATGAAAATGAAAAATGGTTTATTCTTTTTATTTATTTTCATCTTCGTCCTCCTTGACTTTAGCTCTTTTATGGCTTTTATGTCTAGAAGATGAAGAATCATCGTAATCCCTATGTCTTCTTGAATCTCTATAGTCGCGATCTTTATCTTTTTCGCGATCCCGATCACGATCTCTATCGCGTCTACGGCTAGAGGAAGAGGAACTGCCATCATAATCTTTATCTCTTGACCTTTCACGACTACTGTCATATTGATCTCTTCCATAATTAGAACTACTACTTCTACGATAATCCTCGTCTCTTCCGTAATCTCTGTTTGAATAACTTCTACTGTTGGAAGTGCTAGAAGAACTGCTTCGATTGTGCATAAAATCTGATCTTCTTTCATCTGTATCTTCTCGATAACCTCCTTGTTGCTCTTCTTCATAATTGGAGGACGGAATATCCATAGACGGAGGATTCATTGGAAAACGTTGTTGAGATTGATTTATATAATCAGGAGGTGGAAAATTAATTGGATTTACGGGCATCATTCCAGGTCCATGTGGTGATATTCCAGTCATTTGACCATAATCTAAAGTTTGAGGTGGAGGCATACCAAATGGTGGTGGCATACCGAATGGTGGTGGTCCATTTACATTCTGAACTATACCTGGAGCTGGTGGCCTCTGACCTATCACTTGGATAAAATTCTCTTTTACATCTTGAGGTCGTCTTGGAATAGCTGCAGGAACTACACTTGGTACAGCTTGTGCTCCTGAACCAATTACTTCAATTGCTCCACATGTTTTTCTTCCAGGTGGTGGACCAGCTTTCTTTTGTAAACCACTTCCAGCATATTTAGAGTTCTCGTTTACACTAGCAATTAAATTACTATCGGATTTAATTTGTTGTAAATTGTTAGATGAAGCTGATGGTGCAGTGACAGCGTTTAAAGAAGGAATACTATTGTTATGATGATTATGATTATTTGTAAAAGTTCTTAAAACAATATTATTTCCATTCACGTTATGATTTGAGCTCAATATAGTATTGTTTGAGGTTGTAGGAATAGGTCTTTCAACTCCTTCATTTAAAATTTCATTTCTGATTCTTTTTTGCCGTTCACAATATATTTTCCAAGTATCTTCAGTAAATCCATAATTGAAATAATCTGTTATATCTGCACCTGGTTTTCTCCAGGGTTTGTCTTCAAGAGAATCTAAATTTAAATCAAAAATGGATTGCCCATTATAAATTCCAGGAGCTTCGACATCTAATCCACCTGTTTTAGCTTTATTTGCTGTTGCATTAGCGTTTGTTACTTGACCACCTGGGCCGAACGCAGGACCACGCTTGGAAATATTTAAATTTACTGGAGCATATGGAAACGAAGCTGATGGCGGTGTTGCTTTAATATCATTAATAGTGATAGTTATTTCATCATCGTCATCATCATCTGAATCTTCTTCACTATCAGCTTCGCTTTTATCTTCACTTTTATCTTCACTTTTTTCTTCAATTTTGTCATCGCCTTTGTCTTCAATTTTGTCTTCGACTTTGTCTTCAAGCACTGGTTCCACTTTGCTTTCAGCTTGTTCAAATTTTTGCTCAAACTTGCTTTCAACGGACTCATTTTTAGTTTCTTCAAACGGCTGAGTAAATAGTTTGCTATCTTTATCTTCTTTGCTGTCTTCAGGTTTACTTTCAAGCTTAAATTCAGTCAAGTCTGAATTTTTGAGCTGAAATAAATTAACATCTGTTGGCTGTTCTTCTAAAGTAGACGCGAGTTTGTCATCGATAGACTGAATGTTTGAATTGGCAGATTCAATGTTAACATTATCAGTTTGAAGCTCATCTTTCTTTAAATTGTCAAGAAGATCATTTGACTCGTTTGTAGAGAGGAAATTTTCTTGAACATCTGCAGAAGACAAAAGTAGGATTGTTTGTAAGCAAAAAAAGCAAAGGATTACCTGGCGAAGGCAGTGTTTCAGTATTATGGATGGGTTCTTCCATTGATTGAATAAAATGTAAAACTAAATTAAAGAAAGTTAATTGGTACCAAATAACATGTTTACATTAACCGGTAGAGAGTGAGTATTTTGCCGAAACAATCGAAGGTTTAAACAGCTTACTATCGAAACTATCGGCGCAATAATGTTTACAAACCCATGAGACTGCAATTTTGCGAGCTGTTTTTAATACAAACTAATTGTAAATTGATTTGGTTAGAGTCCAAGTTTGACAATTAAGTTGTTTTAGTGAAACATTCCACAAGGTGTGAAAAGGTTTGAGAAGGTGAGCTGGCCAAAAAATGGGAAGCGCAAGATATGACCGTGCAATCACAGTGTTTTCACCTGATGGACACTTGTTCCAGGTAGAATATGCCCAAGAAGCCGTGAAAAAGGGTTCTACTGCCATGGGAGTTCGAGGTGATAACTTAGTGGTGCTGGGAGTGGAGAAAAAGTCCGTGGCCAAGTTGCAAGAAGAAAGAACTGTCCGCAAAATTTGTTTGATAGATAACCATTGTGTAATGGCCTTTGCCGGGCTTACTGCCGATGCTCGAGTTCTGATTGATCGAGCCCGGGTTGAGTGCCAGTCTTATAAACTGACCATGGAGGACTCAGTTAGCATCGAATACATAACCAGGCATATTGCTCAACTAAAACAAAAATATACTCAATCTAACGGAAGGAGACCATTTGGCATTTCAGCTCTTATTGCCGGTTTTGACGATGATGGATCTCCGAAGCTCTTCCAAACTGATCCTTCTGGTGTGTACCATGAGTGGAAAGCCAATGCCACAGGCAGAAGCGGAAAAACTGTGAAGGAATATCTTGAGAAGAACTACACGGACGAAATCGCCAAGTCGGATGAAGCCACCATTAAACTGGCTGTAAAGGCTCTGCTGGAAGTGGTGCAAGGTAAAAACCTAGAAATTGCTGTGATGAAAAGGAATGAGAAACTGCAGATTTTGTCTGAAGAACAACTTGTCAAATATGTAGAGGAAGTTGAGAAGGAGAAACTAGAAGAGGCCGAAAAGAAAAAGAAAAAGCCCACCATCTAAAAGCACGAATTTATTTTAAAATCTTGTACAATGCTAACAATTTTAAATAAATGTTTCTTTTTTAAATTACATTCACCTTGGTTTGATTTAATATGATGCAAACCAGATTTTGCATGTATAAAATTGGAGATAAATATGTGAAATATAAAAGTCATTTTACAGGAACGTGGCTAGCTTACGAATTCGGAAGTAGCTTTGATATTCGGCTTAGAGTGATCAATATGATGATTGTGGTTGTGGGTATGAGAGCTCCAATCATGGTTACCTACATGCCCTTTATAATGTTTAGAGCTAGTTTTGTTAAAGATGGGGAGCATTTCGTTTGCTTCTGAGCTTAAAACTTTCAAGTAGATTATTGCGTCTGTTCCATATCCTTCAAAAGAATTTACAATTAGATCTCCATGCAAATATCTTGCGTAGAGTCTAGATAATGGCAGACCATAGCCATAACCTGCTAGTGGAGCTGTGCTCAGTCCAGACGCAGATGGTTTAGGCGCAGTAGAGTACATGTAATTAAACAGCATGTCTGATAAAGAACGAGGAATGCCTCCTCCACGATCGGCAATCTGCATTTCAAAGGTTCAATAATTACTTAATAAATTATGGTAAAAAAATCACCTTAACTCACCTTTATGGTAAGATCTTCCTTTCCTTTGGTGAGAAGAACATGGATGGGCGGCAAGATGTCAGCATCGCAGTGAGTTTCCACCACTGCTCTCATCGCGTTTTTGAACAGTTCAAATAACATATGATACAAGTGAGACGGAACATAAACGATTGAAATCGGGGCTTCTGAATTGGCTAAAACACAGCAATTTAGCAAACACAGTTTTCTAAGAAAGTTTCAAAAATCTAACCTCCATTTAATTGTTCCACCTTCAGATCTGGGGACATCAAATAATACTGATCACACAAAAACTTGGCATTCTCAAAGGCATCAAGTACCACTGAGTTTACTTCACAGTTCGGATCCACACAGCCAATGTGTCTGGGATGACCAGGCCTATCCATACCAAACAAAGAGGCGTGCTGATTGATCAACATTCTGATTGAAATTCTACACATGTAGAAACGATGCAGAAAGTACTGAATGGAATGCTCCATTTGCTGCTGTACTTGATGGGTTTCTTTCAATTCGATCACTCCTTGTGCCATTGTTTGAACCACATTTGAATGTCGGTTCCTAATGTGCAACAACTTGTCGCAAAAACTCTGCAATTGTTCTGGGCTAGGCGAATTTATTGACTCGAACTCCAAAATTTCGCTAAATGACTTCTCGTACCAGGATTGTACCAAATTTACAGAAGGCATACGAAGTAAGCTTTCAGGTAATAATGAAAGCTCTTGCATAATGTTTGCTAAACGTACCGGAAGTTCTCTTTTCAAAAACAAAAATGATGTCTTTTCACATTTTGCTCGACCTGTTGAATGAGGACAATACAAAATTAGTCTTCATCGTAGTATTTCTCTTTCATTATAATCTTTTATCAAACAATGCTATTTAACAAACTTATCGTGAGGTTAATTATTAACATTGTACACACATTGTATACATTGTCTAAATTGTGTGAATATCCTGAATTGTGTGAATAGTCTAAATTACATGAATAGTTTAAATTGCGTGAATAGTCTAAATTATGTAAATAGCCTAGATTATCTAGATCGTGTAAATTGCCTATACTAGTTAAACTATCTAATTTAAATACATCACTTAATTCAAATATATCATTTAAATTAGATAAATCTAATCTAAATTCATTAAATCGCATAAATTGATCAAATTTCTTAAACGTATTCTTTTACAAAAATTGTTTAAATTATTTTTAAATTAAAGTGTATAAATCATGTAAATTATCTAAACTAACCGAATTGCATTAGACCTAAATAATTTAGACCTAAATTATCTAAGCCGCCTAAGACTAATCTTTCTAAACAGTTTTAACTGCCTAAATCTAATAAAAAATAAATTATAGATTCAAAGTATATGATTCATAGAAAATTAGATAGTCGTTGTATTTACCGAAATCCATGAATTTTTTGATGGACATTGGAGATGGATTAAAGCGAGAGTAATGGTCAATCAGAGATTGAATCTGACGAAAACGAATGCTGGTTAAACGCATTTTATTGGTGAAATTTGACAAAAATGATGTTAACAAATAGAAATGATGAACTGTGCTGATCAATATTATTGTTTGTTATTACTTTGCCTATTTATTACTTGTTTACTACTTATTTTTGTTTAGTTATTTATTACTTATTACTTATTTAGATAAATTTTGCTAAACACTGCAAACAAAGAAGAACATGATCAAAACACCACAAGATAACTGTTTCTCTTGATCAAATGTCAATGTTACTGCAAATTAATGTTATTTTTAAAAATTCTAAAACTTACGTTTCAGTTGTCGAATGCACAATAGTTGTGAATTATATTGTATTTTTAAGAAACACGCAACATTTTCGTTCAAAAATTATTAATTTAACCATGTCAGACTAGTTGGGATTTAAATGGCTGGCCACAATTCAAATGAGTAACACAAAAGCACAGTTCGAGCGGCGTTTACAGAGCAGATGCGATAGGTGATTGACGGTTGGCAAGTAAGTTTTGAACTAGACCGGAAATTGGTTGAGTTCAACAAAACAAATTAAGATGATTTGGAACAGTTGAGTGTGACAAGGTCACAAATGGACGAACAATTACAAAGGAGAATCTCTTTATCTCCCAACACGTAAGAAATGTCTGATGGCTATTGAAGTACACATTTACAATCACACCGTGCAAACAAACTAGAAAATTCTGTATGCCGCCTATTCCGAGCGATTCCTAGACAAACACCACTCTTGATTAAAAACACAATTGCTAAACCACTTCCAAATGCTAAACCATTTGCAATTGCTAAACCACTTGCAATTGCTAAACCACTTTCAATTGCTAAACCTCTTCCAATCACCGATGCTGAAAATAGATCTGATGCTAGAATAACTGGTTTAAAGCAGCTTTATCTGCAAGTACGTACTAGACGGGATTAGCAGATAATTGCAAGAACAAGGCTTCAACATCCGCCTAGATAATCTATTCAATAGATTCTCATCCACAGGATTAAGTTGTATCAGAAGGTTAACTGTAGAAAACACTTTCGACTTGTTTGTTTACAATGGTAACGTCATTGGATCGATCAATGAAAGACATTTAAAAGAATTGCAAATGTAAACAACGATGTAGGTATAGATAAAATGGCTTTTAATGACAAAATGGGAGTCTAAATTATTGATTTTCTTAAGCAGTCTTTTCAAGACCACACAACAAGGAGGCCACTTTAAATAAAAGCTACAGTGGATGGAGGACACGCGAAAGATACACGATAGACATAAGATCAGACACAAGGCCGAAAACAGGGCAATAAACAGGGCTGAAAATTGGGCCAAAAACAGCACCAAAATAACAGCACCAAAATAACAGCACCAGATATAAAAATAAAAACAGGACCACACACAGTATCAAACACAGCGGACTCAAGTGGCAGGACACATTTCAAGTACATTCTGGTCTGAGTAGCAAAAACTTGAAGAAAGTTGCATGTTTTCTTAAACACTATGTATGTCCAAGGATGAACAAAATGTCGTAATTGCTACAAGCCGGAATAGTCCACAACGTGGCCAGGTTCGAAACACGCAAGTGCATCAGTTCAGAAGGAATGGCACTTGAAACTCATCTCATGGAAACTGTGATTTAACGCGGTTGCGTATTTATCGATTCGCTTTGTTTACATACTCTGTCAACACTTCATTACCACTTTCCTACCACTTTCCTACCGCTTTCTTAACACTTTTAGTCACCTTCTTACCGCCCCCTCTTTAAGCATACTTTCTTAAATACTTGTTTTCTAGTGCCAGTTTAAAATATGGTTTCAAAAAACTGTGCTAAACCTGAGTTGCAATCCGCATCTTTTGCATAAAACCGAATGATTGCAAGATGGCTATAACCTTGTCCGAAATAAAACAATTCAAAGCTAGACAGGTATACAAATCGCTTTTTATTCAATTAATTTCTATTCGACTTCAGTTTGATTTATATTCAACTACGAAATTACTACAACCTTCAACATTCTACTTGTTTACATCCAACATTGGTTTATCTTGAAATTTATCATTGACAAGTTTTTATTTCATTTTTCTTTATACCTGTTTAAAACTAATGGCACCTATCATTACAAAATTCATGCCAGATTTGCTCCAAAAATAAGCAAACAAACAGCTTAAGACATATTCACTACTCCACGAATAAGTTTTTTAAACATGAATTCAAAATTGGCAATCTAGAATGACAATTCAGTGTTCGAATCAAGGGAAAAGCAGCAAATATGAAAAATGAAATATGAAAAAAAATATGAACAATCGTCATACTGCTAAATTGCTTACTTTTCAATAAAAATCTATGAGCTTGAGCTCAATTCACTTACGTTTGACTCAATTGGCTTATAATTGTGTATATATGATTAAACATATGTAATTAGGTATATGTGATCAAATATATATGATTAATGTGTGTCGCTAAGTGGATGCAGTTAGAGATAGACGGAAAAGTGTGTGTAGCTTATTTTATATGATAAACAATATATGATTATGAATATATGATTATGAATATATGATTATAAATATACGATTATAAATAAACGATTGTAAATTCAATTGTTACAAGCTCACAAGCTTAAAAAATGCTGACTTGCAGTTAAGAAATATTTCTTACAAGCTTTGTTTTATTGTCGTTCGCTTTAATCAAAAACAGTGTTTAAGCGCAATCAAGTAAAAAAAAAAAACATATTGATCTTTTTTAATTAGCTTAATTTCACACTGATTACAAAATTCGTTCAAGTAGCCCAAATTAAGAAACTTTTTCGTGGAAAACTATCTAGTAGTTTATTTTTAAACTTCAGCCAAACTGAGAATCTTGTCATGGGCGTATGACGAATGTTTTAAGAAAACAATTTTCCGACTTGCAGCATTGAAAATTTGCCACTAGATTGTATTGCGTCAAAATATTCAGACCATATGCCATCCTTTTTCAGCTTGTTTAGGCTAAAAATAATACTGTGTTACTAATAAACAAAAATGGTGATTTAATAACTAAAATAACGGTTCGAATCGACAAATGTTCATGTTTATTAATCTGGTTTCGTTTATTTACAGCGTAAGGATGAATGAGAATGACAGGGCTTAACAATTAAAACAATTAACATAAAAGACACTTTTGGCATATTCTCAACAATCCAAGTTTAGTCGGATCGCACAATGGACAATCTAGAAAATCAATTAGATTAGTGTTAGCAAGTCAGGCAAGTTTTAACCGGTTCTATATCAAAGCAACATTTAAGGTAGCACATCCCAAAGAAGTTTCTTTGCAGTCTCATTTAAACTGCTTGGAAATTGAATATCAAAAGCAATGATTAGATCGCCTCGTTTTTCTGGATTTTTCGAATGAGGAAGACCTTGGCCTGGAATTCGCTTAATCATGTTTGGCCTGATGATGTCGTTCATTTTAATTTTCACTTGATCACCGGTCAGTGTTGGAGTCATGATCACACCTCCGCATAAGGCTTCTCTAAGTGTTATCTTAGCCGAATATCTAATGTCTGACGTACTTTCCCTTTTAAAATGTTTGTGTGGCTTGTCTCTAATTATGAAAACAATGTCAGCAGGTATACTATTTTTAGATTGATCACCTTCTTTTTGAAAAGTGATCTTGGTGCCGGCTTTCCAACCAGGTTTAACATTGATTGTCAACACTTTGTCTTCTTTTCTTGTTGTTCCATCTTCATTCAAAACTTGTTTACTAATTTTCATTCGCTTTGTAGTTCCATTTAAAACTTCTTCTAAAGTCAAATATAAATCATATTCTACTGGCGGATCTTGAGCGTTCATCTTTTGTTTTTGTGGTCTTTTAATATTAAACGACTGGGCTCGACCGAATTTGGCAAAACTTGGAAAACTGCTAAACACTCCGAAATCTGATCCATTATCAAAAAAGAAATCATTTTTTATATCGTTAAAATAGTTGTTAAAAGGATTGTTTGTTCCAAAAAATTCTTCAAATGTTTTAAATGGATCAGTATGAAAATCGTCAAAACAAAAACTAGAACCATTTTGATTTCTAAATGAAGAACCACTTAGACCTGATGCTTTTCGATCATATGCAGCTCGTTTTTCTTTGTCAGATAAAATTTCATAGGCTTCGGCAATTTCCTTAAACTTGTCTTCTGCACCAGGTTCCTTATTTTTATCCGGATGGCATCTTAAAGCCAAGTTTCGATAAGCTTTTTTAATTTCACTCAATGTAGCCTTTCGATCCAGGCCTAAAATTTTGTATAAATCTTTGGCCATTTTATTTTAATAACGCTTAAAAAGTTCAAATAAGTTTACTAATTATAGTATCAACTAAATTAAAAAAAAAAATCAAAAATAAAATAAAATCTAAACTGAGTATTTAAAGATATTTCTTTTTTTATATAATTACTAAATCATCGTAAACAGTTTTTAAAGGTGCAACCAAAGAGTCAAAGATTAAACTAACACAAAATATCTTAAACACATTTCAAAGTGCTAGCTGATTTGTTTAAAAATATTTATGCTTTTAGTTTTAAGATGCTCTTGCTTGCTTAAAAATTCGAAAGAAATTTCATTCTTAAATATAATTCTTAAAAACAAATTTTTAAGTAAAAGCTTCTTTCTTTTGCGCACTAAAATGCATATATTTGCTTTTGTCGACTTAAGCCAGAATTTAAGTGATCACAAATAAATATGCAATATGCGACTTATATCGAAGTGTAAAAAAAGTTGCAATTGTTTAATGAAATTTAATGTTTGTATCAAAAACTTACATTTACACAATGAAATACTTTCTAATATACTCTAATGCCAATAAATTATTTCCACTGTTCTGATAAATAAGGGACAAATTGAAAGAAATTTCTTTTCTTAAATCAAACACATGTTCCTAGAAAAACAAGTAAAGATAGAGATTATTTTTAGATGATTTAAACAGTCGCCTACCTTTTCATCGGCATTACAATCAATTATATCTGAAACTTGAAGAGCTTGTTTGTAAAAATGAATGGCTTCATGCATAAGCCCAAGTTGATGCATTACTCTTCCTGCATTATATAAAGATTCTTGACATTCACCTCGAATTTCTAAATACAAATTAAGAAATGCAGTCAATTGAGCAACCACTAAATGACGATTTGTAATAAATTTTTGACAAGCTAAATGCGTAAAGCCAATCACTATTGAGAACACTGCAAATGTATCATTAGGATTTTGTTTAAAAATGTTTACATATTCAGCTAATGCATGTTTATAACTTCCACTCGTCAAAGCATTATGCCCATTTATATAAGCCAACGGCAAATTATCTGGATGTTTAACAAACAGACGCAAGCAAAACTTATTGTGTCTTAGATCTTGATAAAAATGTCTCATCAACAAACTAAACAAATTCCAAACTTGATTATTGTTCAAATTTCTGAACACAATCGCTTTGGCCAGCAAATAGCTAAACTTAATGTTTCTTATTTTAAACAAAGAAGTTAGCGCAATATAATCTAAATACATGTCTTTATCTGCGAAAGAACTGCATGTGTAAGCGGAAAATATTGTCTTCACAAGTTCTTCTTTTTCATTACACATGTCCAAAACATGACAATATTTTACATAAATGTCCAGTAAATCAAAAGAATCGATTCTGTTTCCCACATAATTATAATTATATGCTGTCAATTCAGAAATGTCTAATTTATCGCCTTGTTCTTTATGCACTTCTTTGAGTGCATCTATTCTAGTTCGTTGAGAAGTAGAAGTTATCATAACAGACATTTCACTTTCATTTGCTAAAAAAGTAAATTCTGATGCCAATAATATTTTACAAGCTGACAAAAATTCATCATACATTTTCTGTTTAAATAATAAATTGCATCTTATTAATAACAAATCTAGGCTAATTTCATTATTGTTGATTTGACCTGTTGCTTCTGTAGCATCTTTGTCACGTCCAGCTTGAATTAACAATTCAGACAATTCTAATTTTGCTTCATTAAATTTTGGAGCTTGTTTAATTACTTCATAATATGCATTTATACTTTTGTCAATTTCATTTAATTTTCTCAAACTTCTCGCATACCGAACCCATACTGCTGAACAATTATAAGTTCTTGAATAAACTAATTCTTTTAAAAGTATAGCAGCTTCTTCATAATGATTTACTTTAATATATGCATCTGCAATATCAAGATAAAGATCTCCCATTTCATTTGGATTTTCTTTGCTAATAAATTTTTCCAATATTTTTGCATATTTAAATATTTTTAAGTTAATAAGACAAACCGCAAGTTTGGAACGCAAATCTATTTGCAATTCCCTAAATAATAAAACAATTTCTATTTCATCTTTACTTTTTTTTATAATTTCTTCAGTTATTTCATCTAAATCAATATTATCTAATCTGAATTTTATTCCACAATAAACAATAAAAACATTTAATGCTTTAATATATTGATCACTGCTAATTAATAATTCTAAATATAAATTTACATCTTCGTTAATAATTGAGGATTGATATTTTTTAAAATTTTCTTCCATTACTTTTATACTTGTTTCAACATTTTTATTAAAATAATGAATTTTAGCAATTTCTTTAGCTATTTGTAATGCAATTTCATGAGTCTGAACATTATCAGTTTTTTTACTACTAATTAAAGACAGTAAAGATTCATAACAATCTAAAGCTTTCTTTTTATCGTCCAAAAGTTCATAAAGTTTACATCTTTCAATATGTAGCAAAAAATTGTTTGGATAAATTTTAATTGCTTTACTATAACAAGTTATAGCCTGAGCATATTTTTTCTGTTCAACAGCCATTTCGGCAACTTTGATCCAATTTTCTCCGTCAGAAGGACTAAGATAGGCTGAAATTAAATTATACTGATAAGCTTTTTCAAATTCCTTCTTTTCTTCATAGACCATGCTTAATGTTTGAAAAGGTTCAGGTGAAGTTGGAGCAAGTCTAATGACTTCTAAACACATTTTAATGGCACCATCATGGTCTCCCCTAGCAAAATGCAAATTAGCTTGCCCTACTAATCCTAAAAGATCTTTAGCCAATTTTTTTCTTCGAGTTCCAGATGTTAGAGACGTGTTTAATCTGTTTTTAGATCTGCTATGTTGATTCGCGCTTAATTCTTTTTCAAACTCTTCAGCTGGTCTCCAATCTGGATCTTCGTCAGATGCTGAAGAAATTTCATCGTCATCATCTGTAATTAAATTATCACTTGACAAATCTTCTCCAACAACCTCATCTTTTTGCTCATTAGATGTAGAAATTGAATTTAAAAGTTTTGTCTCCATTATACTTGTTAATTCGTTAAAAGAAATTGAACCATTAACATATTTAAAAGGTAAAGATGAGTCCCACTGTTCTTCTATTTTTTTATCACAAGATGTACTTGGTTGGTCATTAATTTGTATTTCGTTTAAACTATGCGTGACAAGTGAAGCTGGATCAGTGGTTTTTGTCGGAGATTTTTGCTTAGTATCTGAATTATAATCTAATTCCATCTCAGAATCAGAAGATTGAGAATCACTCATTATTTCACTTACAACTAGATCTCCTTGCTAGAAAATATTAATAATAAGAAAATATTTAGAGGAATAATTAATCTACTATACTAGAGGTACAATACTTACTGCATATTTAATTTTCTTATAAATTTCTTTTTGTTTTTCTGTTACTTGGCCCATAAGGCTATTAAGTAAAAAACTGGCATTATCTGATTTTTCATCCATTTCCGGTCCTTTTTTTTTAAATAACAACCATCAATGTTTAATTAAAAAAAAAACAATTTTAAAACTTTTATTAAAAACGTAAACAAATACAGCATGATTGAAAATTATCTTGACTCATGCGCAAACAACTTTTTTTAACATGACATATTTAACTTTTGATCATTGATTTGTGAAAATGTGTCGATTTTATTGTAAATACAGTTTAAGGCATCTAGATTGTTGGAAACAATCCTCAAATTGATTACAGAATTAATCAAGTGTACTTGCATTAGAATGATATGGCTAGTTGGAAGTGCAAAAATAAAATTATTGTTTTGTATTTCATAACAAGATAACCAATTGAATTTTGAATTAAACTCTTCCAAACTTGTAAGTTCATTTATAATTAAAACACATTTAAAATAATTATTATCATCATTTATAAAATAACTCCATAAATCTTTAAAATTATCCAGATTTAAGTTTGTTGGCATACAAAAATCGCAAAACTCAACTATTTCTTTCTGGATGGAAGAAATATGTATTATGCCATCTTGATCTGTAAAACGTAATTTAATGTCTACATTGAAATCTTCAGTTTCTTTTGGAACCAATTCAAAACTAATTGTCTTACTCTCTTCCATACTTAAATAAGGAATTCTAGTTGTAATTTTGATGTTGTGCTTTTTATTTGAAATGCTTACATTGATGCAGTATAAGCCATCAATTTTATTTATAAAACTATGATTTGCCGATAACTTCAATATAAAAGGCATTAAAACTTTAGAATTCTTTATTTCATCATAACTAAAATATCTGTTTTTTCGAACTCTTTGAATTTGGATTGGAAACAAATTTGAAGAAGATAATTTGATTAGTTGATTATTTTCAAATTCAGACTTGCAAAATATTTCGTTGAGATTTTTCTGATTTGGAAGGGTATTTATTGCAATCAAAAAGATTTGAGCCCAACTTACTAATTCGATGTTATTTTTGGTCACTTTTATCAAAAAATTTAAAATTTGATCTAAAGTTTTTTTAACAGAATCGCTTAAATATTGATTTCTTATCACAGCTGAACAACAAGCTAAAAGATTTTTATGTAAACTTATTTTTGTTTCGGCTTTTTTCATTGTAAAATTTAAAATTATTAAAGTATTTGTATCATCATTTTTAAAATCAATATTATTTAAAATCCATTCAAAAAATAAAAAATATTCTTTTAAATCTAATTCATCTTGAAAATTGTCTGAATGATTTTTTGCCTCTTCGATTATAATTTTAAATATATTTTCACTCAATTCTGGTCTTAATTTCAATAATGAAATTGTTCGACAAATATTTTGTGATGGACATTTTAAAATCATTGAAACTATCAAGTATTCAATTTTATTTTTCATTGAGCTTCTTTTTTCAATTACTGTATTTAAAATTCGATATAATGAATTACTAGCTCTTCTATTATTTTTAATTAAAGTTAAATTTTTCAAAGGTTTTAAATTTTGAAGCAATGTTTCATCATTTACTTCTGCTTGTAAAAGAATTTGTATTTTTTTTTCTTGTGTATCAGGTCCATCTAATACATCACAAACTTCAAACTGTTTAGCATTAAAAAAATGATTTAATTTTAGAGACAAAAATAAAGTACGTGTAAAGTCTAAAATTAATAAACGCTGAGCTGTTAACAATGATGGATGAATACAAAGAGTATTTAGTTGACTAATTAAATAAGCTTCATTTTCCGAATCAAATACTAGTTCAAAGCTATTAAATAGTAAAAGAGCTAAATGAAAACAACAAACTTCTGAAGAATAAATTAAAATGTTTGTAAAAGGCTTAAAAATGCTCGGAGTTATTAAATTATGTGAAGGATTTTTTTTGATAAATTTGTAAATTGTTTCTAAAACTCTACAAACTAAAACTGAATCATCACAGTTTTCCTTTATAAATAAAGTAATTTCTTTAATATCATCTGGATTGAGTTGTTTTGCATTTAGCAATAAAGAAATCAAATGCAAATTATCAGCTTTAAAAGTATCATTCATTATATAATTTTTAATAGTTCCCTAAAAATATTATTGATTAGAATTTGGATTAAATTTTTTAATTTATTAAATTACCGGATAAAATTGTTCAATTTGAAATAGACATTCACAGGAACTTTCATATTCATTATTTAAATTATGTTTATTTTTAAGGTTTTTGAACAAAATTTTGAGAAATATATTTAAAACAGCCAAGATTTGAATATTTTTTTGATCCTACACAAAATAAATCAAAATTAGAGAGCCTAGGAAATATTAAAATTATTCTTACTAAGTAATCATTTGAAAGAATAAGCGTAGTAATTGTATATAAATATTTAGTTTTAACTTCATGATTTAATGATCTTGTTGTCAAAATGTTAATTAAACTGCCCACAATTTGTTCTAAACTATTTAATTAAAAATGAAATGAACAATAATAAAAATTAGACAATCAACTTACAGATCGGCGTTATTTATTCTATCGTAATGAATCTCAAAAAGAGTTAACAAATGAATGCAGGCCTGATTTGAAAGATTATCGTCACATAAAACTTTTAAAGCATCAATAAATGTTTCTTCACTTTTTTTAGCAAATATTTCTTCATTTGACTTGAAAAACTTAAAAATGTCAAACCATTGTTTATTGTTGTTGAAAGCAAAAATGCTAAGTTCTGACTGATCATTTAGCTGGGAAACAATAGAGGATCTTCTGGAAGAGTTATAGACTGCATTTGGTTCTACCATGTTTAAAATCACATTGCCTTTTAATTAACTTTTGATTTAAATTGTTCTGTTTGATTCGTACTGAAAACACGCCTTCTACCAAAGTAAACATTTTTGGTATCCAAGGCAACTTGAATGCGATAAAAGCACAATTTATTTTAATTTTAATTAGTGCAATAGATTAACTTTATTTAAATTAATTAATTTAACATGTTTGGGTTTCAATTTACGTTTACATATAATATATTAGACAATACTAGCTAAAACATAATATGTTCATGTGTTTGTGTGACAATAAACTTGGTAATTTTAAACATTAATAACATGCTAATTTGATGAAAACTTTTCAATAAAAACCTGCTTTAATTAAATTTTTTAAAATTAATAAGCAAAATTAACAAAAAAAAAAATTGCCTCGAATAACTCGATTTGCATCTTTTCTTTCTATAATTCAACAAAGATAGCATTTTAAAAATTTTCTTAAAAATTTTAACATAAACAAGTCGAAATTTTAACTTAAAATAGATTTAAATTTTAAAACATTTAAAATGATTATATATGGGGTACTCAATATTAAAAAAAAACAAAGATAAAAATAGAATTTTGATAAGATAAGTAATTCTTTCAAAAATTCATTGTTTTACTTATGAAACTATTAAAGACTTATTTAAAGATAAAAAAAAATAATTATAAAGTGAAACTTTCTTTTGTCCAAATTGTCTTATTGTGTAATAACATGTGTACAATGGTGTAAGCAAGAAGAATTCGTTTAGAAAAAATATAAATAACGCTAAAAACATTTTTATAATTAAAACTTTTATAATTTCTGGCCGAAATTGGCAAAATTTTTTATTTAAAAAATTAGAATAAAAGGAATGCCCAATCGACCAGATTGGAGGAAATTAATGTTTTTAGCCATTCCACCTTTTAAATCATTACCAATTACTTATGTTAACGGTTAAATAAATTCCCAATCACATATCAACAAACATAATATTTCTGTAAACATAATATTAATACTGAACTTTCGTTTATTTTTAACTAATTTGATTATTTAAATATAATTGGCTTTTTTAATTTATATTAGATAATTCTTTTTCAAGCTCTGCATATAATGCGCTATTTATATCATTGACCATTTCAAATTCTTGCAAATCCTTTGTTAATTCGTCTTCCCATTGTTTATCTAGAAAATTGTTAAAAGCAAACTGTTATCTAAGATATAAGATAAAATTTAACATTAAATAAACTTAAATAGGCGAATTTTTAAAGCATTCTCACCTTAAAAGCCTTCCATTTATATTAAAGGATTTTAAAAAGCGAAAATGTTAATGAGAAAAGTGAAATGCAAATGATATAAATGCATAAATATGCAATTATTGTATTATGCTTAATCATTTTATAAAATTTTTTCAAACATACCATCTTTTGAATTTTCCGTTTTAGAAACGGTAACTTTCCTCATACCACTAGTAAGTTCTTCATCAGTAACTGTATTTTGGATATAATCACTAACAAATTCAGCCTCAGGATTAGTTGGGCTAATATCGTCAGGCCCTTCAGATTCACTTGAACTTGAATGCCAGCCTTTCGAATTTTTGTTCATACTACTTAAAAAGTTACTTTGCTTAATTAAAGAAACTCTGTAAAAATAATTTTTCCAAAAACTTTCTTCGTTAACACTGAGAAAAAAAAATTAAAAATAAGAAAATTCGTTTAACATGTAAAGCCGAATAATGCTCTAAAATACTTACAGTTTAGGAACAATTTCAAAACGCATTCTATTCAAGTTATCATCTTCTTTAAGCAATGTAAGTGCTACTGGTAGCATTTGTTGCAAATCAAAATCAAATTGGACTCCACTAGGAGGAGACCTAACAAAACTACGCTTATCTTGAGACAAACTTAAAATTTGTTTTTTGATCTCTTCTTCCTCTTCACATCCTACCCATGGAGGCTCACCTATTTGTATATTACCACCATGCTCTTTAATAAAATCTTGTTGTTCTTTAGTGAAATCTGCAAGCAAACTAGTAGATTCTACAGTTTTTTTAATATGCTTGGCAGTTGCGGTAACAGTTTGTCCTGCTTTATTTGCCATGTTAAATACAAAGCTACCAAGTGTTTTGGCAGAATCAATAGCTTTTTGAGAAACATTTTCTGTTGGACTTTTCTGGGCTTCTTCGCTAGCTTCGTCTTCTTTAACTTCAGTTTCAGAAACTTGCGATGCTTTTCTCTTGGACTCAGAATCATCACTTTTAAATAAACTGGTGGATTTGCCCCACACATTGGACATAAAATTGGTAGCTCCTGCAGTTAATGAATCTAAATGAAGCAATTTTTCTTAGAAAACGCAAAAAACAAAAAAATCTAAGAAACTGCTTTTTATTATAATCACCTTTTTTAGCTTCGTTTGGTTCTTCCGAATTATCACTAGCTTCTTTAGTTTCCTTGTTTTCCGTCGAATCACTTTTAAATGTTGATTTAAATATATTGGAGACATAGTTAACACCACCCGTTACCTGTTCAGTAATGTTTTCTGCTATGTTAAAATCTTCAAGTAAGGAGAAAGAATCAAAAAAATGTATTTTAAAATAGGTTTGCGTGTTTAGTAAAAGCAAGAAAGTTTTAAATTATATTCAAAAGATAGCTTACTTCCATTATTAGCCTCTTCTGTATTGGTTACAAATTCAGTTTGTGCATCTGAAGTTGATTCGTTATCTTGCGCTTCAGCTACTGGGTCAACTGAATCCGACTTAAAAGGAGCTTTTTTCCAAATATTGGAAACAAAGTCCATTTTGTTGATACAATGTAGCAAAAAACTGAATTACCTTAGCAATTGTTTGTTTATGACGATTGTTTAAAAACAGCAACCAAAGCAATGCAGTCACTTGGTCTGAAACAAACAATGACTATGAAGTAAACAAAAAAAAAACAAGCTTCGTAGAACACCTTCTTCAGTGTTTATGTTTGCATAGCCAATGGAGAAAAAGTGGGAAATTCAAATTCAGTTTTGTTTTTTGCCAACAACTCCCTTCCAAATCGAGTCTGATCACTTTGATTAAGGCATAAATCAAAAGTAATCTACTTATACAAATTTTTTAATTAAAACTTTCATAGTACATATTGAAATATGTGTTGCGACAAACTATTATAAGTGTACATCACAATTGTTTAGAATTTTAACAAAAAAAATGCATTTCAAATAAATGACGACTTTAATCTACACCTCCATTTTTGCATAGATTTCATCAAATTTCAGAACTTAATTAATTCCAACAAAAGCAAAGTATAAACCTAAAGTGATTACTAATTTAATCTAAAACAATCAAATCATCAGTAATAACAATTTGTTCTTTGTTTTTATCCACCATACTCTCGTTTATTGGCTTAAAGTTACCGTGTTTATCAAACTCTATTGATGTGCAATCAATTGGTAATTTTTCTAATATATTCATGGTAAGCCTGATAAATAATTTATTATTAAAACCAACATTTTTAAAAATTTTAATTTTAATTTATACTCATCGTGTTGTAAATCATTCATCTTTATTGGTTTTAAGCATATTGGACAGCTCCAAGAAAATTTATTTTCTGACAATTCCAAAAAAGATCTACCATCAAAACAAGTTAAATGTTCACAATCGTTTCCAACAAAAGGCACTTTAACTCTAGTTTTGCTGATCTATTAAAATTAAAAATATTTAAAATTATTAAATCTCAAAATATATAGTACACTTACAGGGCAAATTAATGAACACTTTATTGAATCCATACTGATTTCATTAGACCCTGAAAAGGCCTTACGAACTAAATAAAATATATAATTAATTACAAAAAATAAGTAAACAATTATAAACTTACTTATTTTTTTAGAAATTCTTTCACTCCTTTTGCCATATGTTTTATCATTTACAATCAAGTTTATAATTTGAAAAACTGGATTTCTTTTTATGTGATAAATTCCTACACAAAGTTTTTTAGGTTTAATTGCTTCTATCCAAGAAATTGAAACAGTATAGAATAAAGACATTTCTAAAAATGCTTTTGTTATGTCAATAGGATACATCCAACTTGTATAATTTTTTTTTTGTTTATCAATTTGTGAAACATTAAACTTAATATCATTTATTAAAATGTTTGCATTTGTTGCAATAGAATCTTGCTGAAACTTTTCATCTTTATCATATTTACCAATTCTAAGAATAATATTAACATCTTTTTTTTTTACACTTTGTAAACTTTTAATAGGTTTTAATAAAGCAAAATCAAATAAAGCATTAAAACTACCATTTTCTGAAGTAACATCCACTGTCTCAATTATTAATTTTTTAGTTATAGTAAACAAAGGATGATAATCACTAAACTTAACAGGATATTTATTGTGCATTTTATTTCTCATATTAAAAACAACGTTATTGATAGAACTAAAAGCGTTTGCCAAATTTTTATCATCTAATGTCTTACTTCTTTTATTTGGTTCGTGAATGATCTTTTTAGAATGTATATCACATGGTTCTGCAAATAACAGCGGACTTTGGTTCATTGGTAAACTTGTCAAATTTAAATGTTGATTTGTAATAGGTGGTGCAAACCCTATTATAAGCAGAAAGTAAGTTATTTGAAATTTAATAAAACAATAAACCTACTTTGAGTTGGTAAGTTTACTTTAACTGTTGGAATCTGGTGTAATTCTCTTCTTAAGTTTGTATTTTTTGAAGTTCTTTCTTTTCGAGAATCTAATCTTCTCGATGAAATATAATCCTGTGCTTCTTTTCCTTCTCGAGATATTGGGTCTGACATTCTCTGCCTGCTAATTGGTGGCTGATATGCTAAATTCATTTGGTTATAAGAATTACTAGCAGGCCAGTCATTAAATTTATTAGGCTCCTTTTCTTTCCAGAAAAGATTCATGTTCTTCATATAATTTTTATATTCAGTAAATGAAAGGTTTGATGAAGTAAGGCGAATTTTATTTTGATTCATTTTTTATGAAATAATTTGCTTATTTAGTTGATTTAGTTCAATTGTCCAGACCATGATTTTACGCAAAAAAAAGTATCCTAAATCAGTATTTCATTTCATTATCAAATTAACTAAAAAAAAGAATATTTAAATAGAATTAAGTAAATTGATTTGAAAAACTACTTAAAAATGTATGAATTCAAACATAAACAAAATATGCAGCATAACTATATATAAAAAAGTAAACAAATACGAACGTTAGTATTTTAAACGCTTTAGATATAGAAATAATGAAAAAAATGATAAACAATAGACCTGCCTATTTGCTATGAAAATGATATAAAAATACTAATTTATTGACAATTTAATTGTTATAATTAATTTTAATAAATTGTTAACCAAATTAATAGCATTGGTAAACGCCATCTATTAAAAGTGATTGCATGCCGTTCAAATCAAAACAAATACATGCTTAATTTGATTCAACTTTAATGAGAAGAAAGAGCGATTTGAAACATGGCTAAAAAAAGTCATTTTTTTAATTATGGAATTCCATTTATTGTAAACTTGAATTATTTGCCACTGTATATTAAAATATTTTTTCACTGAAAATGCTAAATTCTATTTAGATTTTTGTGGTTGGTGGATCATTTGCATTATCAATATTTACGGACATAAGATATAAAATTTCTAGTCACAAACAAAATTTAGGGGTAAGTTTGGCTGTTTCTAGTTTTTTTATTTAATTTTTAAATCAATTCTTATCTAAACAATTTAGATAACAGAAAAAATCAAAAAGGAATATTTAAAAAAAAATAAAACTATAAAAGAACAACTATCTGTTGAAGAGGAATATTTGAACATGAAGAAATCGTTAAATATTGATAACTGGGAAAATAAACGGGGGCCACGTCCTTGGGAAGAAAATTTTGAAGTTAAAAAATAAAAAAACTTTATACTAAAACTTTACACTAAACTTATTAAATTAAGGTTAAACTAGTTTTATTTTAGCACTGATAAAATTTTTTTTGAAAAATTGTTTTTTTTTGTTCATATATATATGTATTTATTTATTAAATTTTTATAAATATAATTAGTATAGATTTAATATCACTAAATCAATTTAAAAATAAAAATTATTAAAAAAAAGTTTAATTTGTGTTAACTTAAAATTATTATTTTAATACGATTGCAAAATTAATAGATGTAGACACTGTTTCAAAATTTCAACGGCTCAAATTTTTTGAAAAAAGGAGCTCAATTTTAAACGATTTTATACTTGTAAAACTTTAATTACAATTGTACGACATATTTTTGCAAGTTAAATTAAACTAAATCATTTTCTACATTATTGAGACTTAACTTATGATGACGGAAAGCACATTCGGCGAGATGGAGATGACAGAAGATTTGTCATATTCTGCAGATGACCAATTAACCCAAACTGTGAATTTAGATGAGAAAGCTCAATTACAAGGAAAAGATGAAAATCTTGAATCTTCTGCTAAAAAAGCGTAAGTCGTTAGATTATTTAAGATAAAATAGTTTTTTAAATAACGCCATTTAAAATAATATAAATATATGCAACTTTTAATGCTTATTAAAAATGTAAAATATAGGTTTGAATAAGTTTGCTATTTAGTTTAAAACTTTTTATTTTTAACTAGAATGAAGCCTAAGCAATGGTGTTTGAGTGATTTCGAAATAGGACGACCTTTAGGAAAAGGTAAATTCGGCAACGTATACTTGGCTAGGGAAATTAAGTCGAAATACATTGTCGCATTGAAAGTGTTGTTTAAATCGCAATTGGTCAAAAACAATGTTCAGCATCAATTGAGAAGAGAAATTGAAATTCAAGCACATTTGCAACATCCAAACATCCTGAGGTTGTTTGGGTATTTTTACGATGAGACTCGAGTCTATCTGATCTTGGAATTTGCTCCTCAAGGAGAACTTTATAATAAACTACGCAAGGCAGGCCACTTTGATAACGAAATGTCCGCACAGGTAAATCTAGGCAATGTTTTTTATTTATTAGTGATCCAAATTTTTTTTCAAAGTATATTTTACAAATGATCGACGCTTTGCAATTTTGTCATAATAAAAATGTTATTCATCGAGACATCAAGCCGGAAAACATCTTAATCGGTTATTTTGGAGAGCTGAAAATTGCAGATTTTGGATGGTCTGTCCACGCACCGTCATCTAGAAGACAAACAATGTGCGGAACTGTTGACTATTTACCTCCGGAAATGGTTACCAATTCTAGTTATGACAAAAGTGTAGATCTTTGGTGTCTAGGCGTTTTGACATATGAATTTTTAGTTGGAAGAGCACCGTTTGAACAAGAAAACAATAGTGACACTTTTAGAAAAATTGTCAGTGTTGACTTTAAATATCCCAATCATGTACATGAATTGGCCAGAGATTTTATTGGCAAAGTAAGTTTTCTTTATTTTTATTTCATTCTATGCTAATTATTTTTTTTGTTAGTTATTAAAATTAAATCCTAAAGAAAGAATGACGCTTTCTGAAGCCAAGGAACATCCTTGGATTAAAACTTTTGTTAAAAAAAAATTTGACAAACATCTTAGATAGTTTTTAGGTTCATAAATTTACATTTTTTTTAAGAATTAATCAAATTTTTTAAACAATTTTTATTGCTTTAAGATTTTACATTTGTCAAACTTTTATTTTTCTTGATTTAATTGAAAAAATATTTTATCTTAATAAATTTCACTTAAATATGGGTTTAAATTGGCAATATTTACTTTAAAACTGTATTACCATTTTTTCCCACTTACTTACTAAAATGTTATAGTAAAAAAAAAAACAAAATAAAAATTTAATTTACTATTGTGTTTTAAGTTGTTTATTTATTAAAGGAGTATTTTATATTATTTACATTTTTAAAAAATTAAAATGAATAAAAACAGCCAAGATGATAAAAAATTAAATCTTGAAGCTACTTCTTCATTGTCAATAACATCTGATTATTATAGTGCTCAAACAAGTTTAAATGAAACATCAACTGATAAAAGGTATAAAATTTAATTTTAATTTTAAGTTAATAATTTATAAATTAAGTATTAATAAACAATGGTCACTTCGAGATTTTGAAATAAGTTTACCTTTAGGTAAAGGCAAATTTGGAAATGTTTATATGGCAAGAGAAAAAAAATCCAAATATTTAGTAGCCTTAAAAGTTTTATTTAAATTTGAAATTGAGAGACATAATTTACATCAACAATTAAAACGTGAAATTGAAATTCAATCCCATTTACTACATCCTAACATATTAAGGCTTTTTGCTTATTTTCATGATGAAAATAAAATCTATTTAGTTCTTGAATATGCACCACAAGGAACATTATTTAAAAAGTTAAAAAAACACGGTTTTTTTGATGAAAAAAGATCTAGTAAAGTAATAAAGTTTTAGTTTTTTTCAATTTTGTATATTATTTATTATTAATATTTTATTTTTTTTAGTATATGAGTCAAATGATTAGCGCAATAGATTTTTGTCACAATAGAAAAGTTATACACAGAGATATTAAACCAGAAAACATTTTAATAGGTTATTTCGGAGAATTAAAAATAGCTGATTTTGGTTGGTCAGTACATTCCCCATCGTTACGTAGACAAACTGTCTGCGGAACAATTGATTATATTTCACCGGAAATGATTTTAAAACAAACTTATAGTGAAAAAATTGATTTATGGAGTTTAGGTGTTTTAACTTATGAGTTACTTGTTGGTAAACCTCCATTTGAATGTGCATCAATAAATGAAACTTATACTAAAATTCAAAATCTTGTAATTGATTATCCGTCACATTTAAGTGAATTATCAATAAATTTTATTCAACAGGTAAATTTATAAAAATAATTGATTATTTGTGATTATATTTTTAAATAAATTTTTAATAATTTTTTCTTAGTTTTTAAAACTAAATCCAGAAGAACGAATGAATTTAGAAGTAGCTCGTAATCACCAATGGATTCAAAAGTACAAGCATACGAAATTACAGAATCAATAAGATGCATAATTCATTGTTTATACAAATTATATGAAATAATATTTCTTAAATAAAGTAGTTTAAGTTTAAAAAAAACCCTCAAGATTGTCTTAATTGAATTTTAATCATCCTGAAAAACCAAAGACAAATTAACAACGTTTTTTTCATAGAAATAGTAAGCTCTTTTTTTCTACAAATTTACTCAATTTTACTGTCCGTTACTTTTAATTAAACCTTAATTTTTTCTTCAACCGACTTACCCAAAATTTTTCTTAAAACCTAAAGAAACTTTTTTAAATAAGGTAATAGTATTTATTTAAAGCAATCAACAAGTTTGAAAAAAGCATGATGAAAATGGAAGTAATAAATGAAGAATTGTACAAAAATAAAGAAAATCTAAATAAACCAAACGAAAATTGTAATAATAAATCACGAAATTTTGAAAAAAGTCCAAAACGGTTAGTTTTCATTTTTAATTTAAAGCATATTTTTTTATTAAGTTTATTAATATTTAAATTTATAGAACACCGAGAAAATGGACTTTACAGGATTTTGAAATTGGTAGACCTTTAGGTCGAGGTAAATTTGGTCGAGTTTTTTTGGCAAGAGAAAAAGAAACCAAATATATTGTAGCTTTAAAAGTACTGTTTAAATCACAGTTAATTAAAAACAATGTACAACATCAATTAAGAAGAGAAATTGAAATTCAATCACATTTACAGCATCCAAATATTTTAAGATTATTTGGATATTTCTATGATGATTACAAAGTTTATCTTATTTTGGAATATGCTCCACAAGGAGAACTTTATAACAAGTTACAAAAAATGAAATATTTCAAAGATGAATTGGCTGCACAAGTATTATAACTACCTAAATTCATAATTAATTAATTTTTTATTATTATTATTGTTTTAGTATATTTTGCAAGTTATTGATGCTATGGAATTTTTTCATTCAAAAAATGTTATTCATCGAGATATTAAACCTGAAAATCTTCTTGTTGGTTACTTTGGTGAACTTAAAATTGCAGATTTTGGCTGGTCCGTTCATTCAAAATCTTCTAATAGAGAGACTATGTGTGGTACACTAGATTATTTATCACCAGAATTGGTTGAAAATATCAGTTATGGAAAAAAAGTAGATCTTTGGTGTTTAGGTGTTTTAACTTATGAGTTTTTAACAGGAACTCCACCATTTGAAAGTGTAGATTCAAAAGAAACATATAAAAAAATAAGTACATTAACTTATAAATTTCCACCACATGTTAGTTTACTAGCAAGAGATTTTGTTTCTAATGTAAGTTTGTGAATATAGAATTTGATTTAAAAAAACTTTATTATGCATTAATCAATTTACATGTTTTATTATTTTTTTTTGTTAAAGTTGCTAAAAGTGAATCCTGACGAGCGAATGAATTTGGCCGAAGCTCGCGAACATCCATGGATTAAAACAAATGTTATTAATCGTATGGATAAATATTTGAAATAAAATTATTAAACAGAAAAATATGTTTTTTTAATATAAAAATAAAAAAATCACAATTAATAATGTTACATTTAATATCATAGAAGTGTTATGTGTTTGTTTTGAATTAAATCCAACAAATGGATAAAAAAAATCTTCGGGCAAATCAAATGAAAATGTGGGACTAGTGGCAATATCAGTGTGCTGTTCATTAGATTCATGAGTGAATTTTGTACTAAAAAAAATTTCTATTGCATCGTTTGTACAGCCATTATTTGAAAAGTCGGATATACAAATTTCTTTATGTTGAAACATTTGTCTTTGAAGAAAAGCAATAATTTTATTTTGTGGTTCTTTTTGTGCTGCTACTTTTGTATATAAAAAATAATAATCTACTCCAACTAAGAGTTCGCAAGATAAACGGTGTTTAGATTGAAAATAATTATTTGATTTTATTTTAAAGTGTGTTTTCATCATTGGTACCCAATTCTCACTGTCGCTGGTATTTGCTTTTCCAAAAGCTAATATTTCATTTACAAAAGTTTGTTTTCTAGTATCTGTTTCAGGCCAAAATTTAAGCTCAAGTTTGTTATTTAATAATTCACAAATCATTTCATTAGTTTGTTTTTTTAAATCAGTTGCATTCGATAAATGTTGAATTTCTTTTGCTAAATTAAACATACAACCTGACCGATAGTTTTCTTTGAATAATATCGGTTTTTTTTTAGATATATTTTCGCAGATATTCATTTCCAAATTAGATATAAAATCTATTCCATATAATTCCATTGATGTATTTATATCATTTAATTTATCATAATATTTTGCAATAATTGGTTTTTTAATTAAGTATCCTGGGTTGCCACTAAATTTCATTTTTTCCTTTTGAAACTCTTCGTTTTCATATTTAAATTTTACTAAAAATGATTGCCATACCATGCCCTTTAATTTAATCAACATTTCATAAGAAATATCTTCATAAGTAGGTATTAAAAAAATTTTTTGGATACCTAAGTTTTCATTAAAATAAATAATATATTCTATTGAAACAAGAACATTAAAGCATTTTTTTGCTTGTAGAAAAGGAGTTTTTAACTGACTACCTGAACTTAAATTAATTTTAATACAATTCAAGTTATCTAAACAAACTTGATCACTTGTTGTTCCTATTGAAGTAAATATTTTTGTATTATTTTCATTGTTATAAATCCCATTTTTTAAGATTAAAGTATTCAAATAATAATAGCCAACATTAAGAAAAGCATTTTGAACACATTCTGTTTCTAAGTTTTTTATATAATGAAAACAATTAGAGTTAAATGTTTCTAAATATTGAACTTTTTTAAAACTATTACATTCTTTATTACTTGCATATAAACTAAATGGAAGTTTCCATTCATCAATTACATCTGCATCAATATTTGATGACTTTTGTATATAAATTGAGCTTCCATGTTTATAAAAAGGTGAAAAGAAATCGATAGAGTTAGCCCAATGTTTATTTGCCCAGCTATATTCATTTTGGAAATTCAGGTTCTGTATTTCTTTTAAATCAGATATGATTTTTTTATCTGGATAATAATCAATTTTTTTACTATTATCAAAATATATACAAAATAAGTTTGGATAAAAATTTAAAAAAGAAAATTCTCTATTTTCATCCAAGTTATTGTTTTCACAATATAAATTAGAACCGTGAGTCTTAATTTTATTCAAACAATTACTAAATAAATTTTTATGACTTATAGTACAATCTTGATCACAACAGCAATTTAAATCGCACTGATTTTCTGATAAATCACAAGTGCAATATTTAGATGGATTTAAATTGAATAATTGTTTTGAAATTTGATCATCTTTTTTCATTAAAAAGTTATTAGAGTTTAAATTATTAGAAAAATTTGATGTTTCATTAAATTCGTTTGAATATGATTCAATAAATTTCAATAAAAAAAATAAAGTTATAAAGATTTCAATTATTTTTATCATTTTAAAATATAATTAAGTTGTAATCAAAAATCAATTGCATTCAACTCCGTACCTTTTGAAATATCGATTAATTACATAAAGTTCCAATTTAATAATAATTTTGGCTTCTAATTCGATTTCAATATTTTCAATTTCGTCTAATTTATTTTTACTATCACTTTTAGAATTGTTATTAAGATAATTTCCAAAATAATCATTGATTAAACTACTATTTGATGACCAAATTGCAGGTAAAATAGGAGAAGTTAAATTTACAAGTAATAATTGCCGCCCAGGTTCACTTGGTAAATAGCAACTACCTTGAGCAAACGGAATAATTGAACTGTTTTCACTATCTAATTTTAAATTACCAATATTATTTAACATTGGAATATTTTCTTTATATACTGAAAACTTAATTTTTGGCCAATTTTGTATAGAATTGCAGGCGAAATGCCAATCTATTGGTTCACTCCAAATCGATGTAGATGTACTTGTAACAGAAAACTGTTTTCCTGAAATCAAATGCCAATTATCACCATGTTCTAATTGATAATGAAGAAATAGCTCTTGAGTTGAAAAAGAGCTCAATTCATTAAACAATCGAAAGCCCGTTATTTGGCCAAAAATGTGCAATTCAGCAGACATGTGAGTTAATTAATTTAAACAAGTTTTGAAAAGTTGAAATTTGTAAATCATAATTAAACATGATCTTAAATAAAAAGTTAATTAAAAATTTATTAAAATTAAATCACAAATTATTTTATTAGAACAACGACTGAATGACTAGTAGTTTTATATAAGTGTTAAAAGTCGATCATAGCAACAATAGGTTCAAATTTTACTTACACCATGGTTACAAGTTATAATTTTCAAAACAAAAATTTCAAAAATTATGAATATAACTAATATAACTAATTTAAATTTTTATATAAATTTAATTTTAAAAAACGCAAACAAATAACAAATTAAATTGTAAGTTTTACAAATCAATTTTATTTGATGTGATTTTTCAAATCAATTTAAATATATAAAAAAAAAAGTTTGACAAGATAAGATGTTTAATCTACACAACATGAAAAATGTTTTTTTTTTTTTTTTTTTTTTTGATTCAATATAAGATCATCTCTAAAAAAGACAATATTAGCAAACAAAATTAACAAAAACATTGTTGAAATTATATTGGTCAAATAGACAAAAATAAAAAATAATTAAAAAATATTTAATTTTAATTGCTCATTAAAATATCTATTTAAATTGTTATTTGAAATAAACTGTTTAAAACATTTTTATAAAAATTATTTTAAACAATTAAAATCAAATGTCAATTATTCTAATAAAACTTAGATTGAAAAATTATTGCAATTAAAATTATTAATTATAATATATATATATATATTTCAATGTAAACTTTGTCAATCTACAATAAGAATAATGTTTTAATCAAAATTTATTTTGATCTATGTGTGCATAATTTTTCAAATAAACAATTTAGGTATATTTTTAAATTGTATGATTAAAAAATATTTTTTACAAATAAGTTATTTAATAAATTGATTTTTTGTTTCATCCTATGATATTTAAAAATTTATAAAAAAAAAAAATCAATATTTAGTTAATAAATATAAGCTACTTTTTTTTTAACTTTTTGCTTAATCAAAATTTGAGATAAATTTAAAATCGAAAACAGTTTAGACAAATAATTTTTATGTGTAAAAAGTATTAAGATAAATAATTAAAAATATGTAAGTTCCTTATTTTGTATATTTGTGTACATGTATTTTATGCAATATGAATGGAAATAAATATTTTTATTTTATTTTCTTTTTATTAAAAATACAAAAATCGAAAAAAAAAGTATTTGGCGATGAAAAAAACAATTTATAAATGGTGAATTTTATTTATTTTTTTTTTTTAAAAGAACGGAAAAAGCAAAACATTTGCTTAAATGTTTGATTAATGAATTTGGATGAAAGCATAAATCAAAAATTTGCTAATTTAATAATTTTGAACTTATTTCAAATATATATATTATAAAAAATGTTTTCTTGGCTTTTACGCTATAAAAATAAACTTAATTTAGTCAAATAAAAAAACATATTGAACACACATCTCAAAAGAAAAATGTTGAAATGAATGCTATTCAATAGTAGTCAATGGAATTGAGTAAAAAAAACATTTATAATATTAATAATTATAAATTGGGATTTTTTTTTGTTAAAATAAATTTAAAATCAAGATGAATGCACACTATTTTTATAAAAAAATTAATTCATTAATCGAGGCTCATTAATGGGAACAGTATGAAGTATTTCGTCCAATAATTGCAAAGCACGATGTAAATGTATTTCGATCCAGCAAGGAGTTTCTTTGATGGTAGGTCGAGGATAATCAGGACCCCAGCCTTTGACAAAAGACAATCTTAGAATGCAAAGTCGTCTTAAATCATCAACACCAATGCCAGCAGCAGCTGACAAGGTTAAAGCTGGAGCAATTCCGCCAACTGAAGACGGACCAGCAATTCTTCCAGCAACAGCTGCTGCTTGTGCCGCAGCAGCTGCTTGAGCAGTAGCAGCTTGTTGTTGCATTTGGGTATGACATTGTTTTAAATCAAACACCTTGGTATAAGCTGATGGATAAATTTTGTGAATTGCATCGCCAGGAGCTCGACCAGCTTCTCTGTCCAAATAGTAAGATTGCACAAACACGGCTTGATCAGATAGACAACGCAGCCACACATCACCTGAAGACAAAGTTTGAGAAAGTTGAAGAAAGTTAAAGTTGAAGAAAGTTAAAGTTGAAGAAAGTTAAAGTTGAAGAAAGTTAAAAAATGTGTGAAAAGGTTTAAAAATGCAGTAGATAATTACCTTCACCAATGACGTCCAATTGAACACCTTTGCCAATGTGTAGTCTAGCTTTTTCACTTTGTTCAGTACGATGCACGTTGGACAAAGCACCCAAACAGAAGCGGTTGCCACCGGCGGGATCAACATAGCCGTCTACAACTACAGTGCTATAACTGCTGGACACCTTGAAAGTTTCGCCAACCTGTTGATCAGACTCAAAGTAGGCTATTGAACACCAATAATCTGGTGGTGGTAAACTGGAAATGGGCTGATTGATACTGTTCATAGTCAAACTGGGCTGGGTAACCGAACTTAACTGACTACTGTTGGACGAACTGTCATGAGATGCGAGCAGAGCATTACTCTGCCAAAAACTGGAACTGTCGGCTGAAGAGGCGACATTGTTAGCCAACCTGGACGTGTCCATAGTGGCTGGCAATGCCATGCTTTGAGTGTAAGATAAAGTGGCCGCACTGGATAGAACACCAGTTGCTGAACTGGATCCAGACACAGCACTGGCAGATGGCCAAAGACTAGCCGACAGATCAAATTGGCCGGCTGAAGAAGGTGGGTTGTTGGAGTGGAGATAACCGGTTGAGTCCAAGTTAGCAAACGATTTCGCCTCGTTTTCATCTAATAAGCCAGTCATGAAAGACGGTGCAGCTGAAGTTTGAGAAGGCGCACCTGCTGCAGAAGTGGATGATTGATGAAGATAGTCATTTTTGTTGACAGATGAATGGCCAGAATTGATAGCAGCAGCAATGCCGGAAGTGATGTTGGAGTTGAGGTTGGAGTTGAGGTTGGAGTTGAGGTTGGAGTTGAGGTTGGAGTTGAGGTTGGAGTTGAGGTTGGAGTTGATGTTGGAGGTGATGTTGGAGTTGAGGTTGGAGTTGAGGTTGGAGTTGATGTTGGTGCTGATGTTGGAGCTGAGGTTGGAGTTGAGGTTGGAACTGAGGTTGGAGTTCAGGTTGGAGTTCAGGTTGGAGTTCAGGTTGGAGTTCAGGTTGGAAGGCATGTTGGAAGGGATGTTGGAGCTAATGTTGGAGCTGATGTTGGAGTTGAGATTGGAGGGCAGAGCGGAGCCAAGAGAAGATCCCAGACCGGAGGCCAGACCAGAGCCCAGACCAGATCCTAAACTAGAACCAAGACCGGAGCCGAGACCAGTGGCCAGAGCAGAGCCCAGAGTGGAGCCGATAGGCATTGCACTGGTGGAAGGGTAGGCATTGCTAGAGGCGGTGGAAAGTCTGCCAAGTTCGTTGTGTCCCGAAGACAAGCTAAGGTTGCTCAGATCGATGGCCGGCGAAATGACTCGTTCGTAGTGATACGGGTTCACACAGACCGAGTCGCATTTCAGGTCAAACGCATACTTGCAATACTTCACATGCTTCAGTTCGTTCTTGTGCAGGTCCGGCCAACGCCAAATTTTCGCATAGATCACATGCGGGAAGCCTTTGCGTCCTGCCACTTGCAGTCGTCCATCTAGAGTTCGTTGGATTGTCACACATTTGGATACGTGGGCTCCGCTTGTGGTTATCGCGGCAATCAGGGAGTCCAGTTCGTCTCGTTTTTCTTTCAGTTTCTTCACCAGACTCTCGATCGCTCTCTTTGCAAACGATTCCGGCTCGCCTCCCTGTCGATGGCACATCAGGCTGTGCACTATTGATAGACAGGCGTCTGCCGAGGTCGGAGTCAGTCCTGACCCTGTAGAGTTGTGTCCGTTATTGCTACTGTTCAGGCTGCTTCCTCCACTTGTTCCTGTCACGCTCGAATTCGACAGGTTGTGCATGTGTGCTCCGTTTCCCCCATGCAATCCTTGCAAATGGCTGTTTCCGGTATGCATTGACCCTCCTAATGAACCCCCTAATGAACTTCCGCTGTGCAATGAATTGCCTCCGCCACTTCCGCCCGACAGCGACAACGGCGAGCCAAAACTTGGTGACAGTTGTGCTCCCGTTGTTCCACCCGTTAACAGGTTCATGTTTGTATGCTTGTTCGCATAAGATTCATCCGGGTTTGACTGATGATGCATCATCACCCTGCAACTTACATTCACTTTTTCTTTACCTTTCTCTTTGTTCTTACAGTTTTAAAAGATTTAACTAAAAACACTTGTCCTGCAAACACTGACAAACAATAACAATTTACACAAATCAAGAGACTGTGGAAAAAAATAAAATCAGAAAAACGAGTACTTTCAACTAAAAACTGAAATTATGAAAAAATTCAAAAAATAACAATTTACTAATTATCGTTTAAATCCTACCCCAACTAATTTCTGCTTTGCTTTTCAATGATTCTACACCAAATTTTGATGGTCATTTGTAATTACTTAAATTAAATTAAAAATATATCTATAATTCAAAAAAAAAAAATAATCAAAAAAAAAATAAAAAAAAAAATAAAAAAAAAAATAATTCTCAATCACTTTGCATTGAAACCGTTTTCAGTATTAATTAATTTGACAAATAATTATTATTTTTCAAATTGCAATTCTCATTATTCTCAATTGCATTAAGATTTAGTTTTTCTATAAATATTATTCTTCTTTTTCTCAAATTTCAATTTCAATTGTTCAAATAAAGCACAACTAATTCATCATTTCATTAAAATTAAATATTTTTTTCAAATGATGCTAAAATAATCAAAAATGAACATTATAAGCTTATATTTCTGATTTTAATAATGATGACGATGATTATCGAAGCTTTGGATTAATTTTTTATTTCTTTTCATAAATAATTTATAACAAATTTGAATTCAATAAAATTATTAAATCAGCAAACTAAGCTTAAACTATAACTATTTTTCAACATTAATGAAAAAAAAAAAAAATTCAAAATATATTTCTTTTCAACTTTTTTAATAATTTGTTTGAAACATAAAAATTAAAAAAAAAAAAAATTATATTGAGATATATTTTTAATTTATCAAACTATATTCAACTATTCCACAATATTCACAATATTCACAAATTTATTATTTTATTTGTTTATTTATAATATTTATATTATATTTTATAATAAATGCTCATTTTTTATAACTTTTGAAAAATTATTAATTAAACTGTATTTTTTTTTAAATTAAATTTAAATTGCTTAATAAAATTTCAATTAAATATCATAAGTTTAAAAAAGATGAAAATATATTTTAAAATTGAGGGATGGTAAATATTATGTTAATGTATATAAAAGAATATATACTTTTGATGAAACAAATTTGAATTTAAGATTAAACACTGAAAACAAACACGTTCAAGTGCACCAATTCGATTGACAGATTTTGCGTCATTTATGGCCGTAATTGTAAACGTTTTAAATAGTTTAATTGCAATTAAAACTAAACTTGACAATAGTTAATAAAACAATTATGCTTATCAATAAACTGTTTTTTGTTATTAATTATTATTATGTTTATTAATATTTTTTGTTATGTTAAAATTTTTTGTTATCACACGCTTGTTTATGAAAACGCGAATCACAAAACTGAATTAACCAAATGCACAGCTGATGTTTCACAACAGCTGAACGAAGCAGCTGATTTGGACACTAAACGGATGAAAATACCTTGAAATGATGATGGTCTAGTGTGGTCTGAAGTTAAAAAGATCCGGCAATTGTAAATAAATCAAAATGCGAATAGATGAACGTGATTTAATAAAGATAAGCAGCTAATGAAGATAAACAACTAATGAAGACAAACAGGCAATGAAGACAATTAATTAATGAAGACAACCAGCTAAATTTAAACCAGCTAATGGCTAACACTGCACATAAATCTGATCCACTCAAAGCACGTGTGATGGTGATAAAGGTCAAGAAGATGAAGCTGCGCAGTTAACCGGAACGTCAACAGACCGGATGCAGACAATGATGAAATGTAAAAAATGTGCAAAACCGGAAGTCGCAAAACACTTGCTTACCACTGAATCTAATTGATGATAAAAATGACATCAACTAAAACAAACAAGAAAAGGTCAATGCTCAGTTCATTCGTTTCTTGTGTGAATCATTTGCATCTCTAGTTGGGCGTGTTCCAATGACAGAGATTTTAGTGCGCTTGTTAATTCCGAAGGCAACCATTTCATGAATTAAACTCATACACAAAAAATATGTATTTAATCGTTGCAATCATTGCATACCACGAAAAAAATATCCTTAGTCCAGTTTGCACAGTTTCTATTAAATCAGATGTTCACAATTTTTGTTTCAACATTCTCTTATCATTGTTTCAACATCACTGATTTTCTTTAGTCACTCAAATATTTCACTTTCAATCGTTTCCTTTTTCACTTCAAGAAGGCCAAACCAGTTATCCTTTATCTATGTGATGAAAAAAAAAATAATTATCACTTATCTATTTTACAAATTCAAGTTCAGTGTCATAAATTAACAAACTAGTTGCACTAATTTATTTTTTGAATTCCAAATATTTGCTTCAAATTATTGTCTTATTTTTTATTGTTTAAAAACAATTTCTCCAAATATACTACTAAATAAATATTTATTAATACTTTACTTATATATTTATTTATAAAAATAAAAATGTTTAATTTTCAAACTATACTTTTACTTTTTACCGCTTTACCAAATTAAGCTAAATTGTGCTAAAATAGTAAACTGCAAACAAGTTAAACAATTTAAATAGTTAAAATACAAAAAAAAAGCAAAATAAAAATCATTTTTTTTTTTATTAAATAAAAAAAAACAATTTATAATAGCTATGTAAGATAATAGTTTTTATTAAATGTACCAAGTTTATAATATATAAAAAAAGAAAGTTAAATTTTAATTTAAAATTCATAATCAACCCTACATTTCCTTTACTGTTTTTGTTGCTAATTTTCTCAAATGTCACACTTGTAATCTTATTTTCTTTAATCTTCATTTTATTTTTACTTTTCTCAAGTTTTCTTTTTTTCTCAACAGATTACTAGTTTTTTTAATTTCACTAAACTCAGCACACTTGTGTGTAGCATATGCAATAACACAAGAAACACTGCATATAATTGATTGCTGGAACAAATACAAATCAAGTTTGGCCACAATATTTTGATCTTGAAAAATAGATGCAATTGTGGGCAGATTTTCTTTGGAAGATTTTCCTAAGTTAATATTTAATTGCTTAAAATTCATTCAGATTGATTTTCTCACTTTTTTTCTTAACATTGATTTAAGTTCGCTGTTCATTAGTTGACTAATGACTAGAAAATGACAGGCGGAACCAGTTAAAAAGAGGCAGACGTTTAAAATAAATGAACATTAATCATAATTAATTTAATGCACAAATCAAAACAACTTATTTCATATATTTTAGGATGCGGCCAAACGAATACGCAGATGTACGGTTTGTCAAATAATTTAATTAAATACAGATTTTTTTAACAACTATTTTCATTAGTCACAAACTTGTTTAAATTAAACTTTTTAAAAATAGGTTTAAATTAAATTTAATTTTTCAAAATTTTTATAACTTGATACAAATCGATTATAGTAGTATTCAGATGACAATTCATTAACAAACTGAAAATTTCATGCATGCATAAATATCTTGAAAAAATAAACTAAATATTAATAAAAAGCGTTTTAATTGTAAAATGTGAAATAAGTTTGTTTTCACAGTTTATAATTATTTTTTACTTAATAATCATTGCTTGCATCATTTGCTCAAAGTGTGAATTTAAATAAAAATTTGTACAATCATTATTAACTAAGGGTCAATTTTTTTTAATCATACTCTTTAACTTGCTTATTTAAAATTTTATTTTTTTTTGTTTAACTAAGATTCAACATTTTTTCAGAATAACTCATAAACATTTTATCATTTTTGAAATAAATTAAATAAATGTTTCTTTGTAATAATTACAAGGTTTTTTCATATAATGCCTTGAATTGACACATTTTTTTTTTGTTTATTTACTTGGTTCCCTAAGATGCCATATTTTTGCTATAATTTTTATTTCAGTAATAATTTAAAATTTCAAGCAACGCTTCATAAAAGTACGCTTCTAATTTTTTAACTTGTTTCTACAAAATCTTATTTTTTCTAGTGCTTGTTTAATTATTTAAGTAGTGCAAAAGATTACAATAAATCAAAATAAACTCTTATAACGATAATACAAAAACCATATGTATAACTATGTAAAACCACATTTTCACAAGTTAATTAATTTAGATTTATTGGTTCCACGTTATTTTTCACGCTTTGTTATCATTTGAAGTGATGATGCAAACGGTAAACAAAAGATTTTTTTATGACATATATTTAAACTACTTCGGTTACAACTACTCATTACCAATTAAAATTAAATTACTGAACATTTTTTATTTATCAATAAATGTTTTCTTAATTCATTTTAAATTTTAAACATTAGTTGAAAATTAAATTTCAATTACGTTTATAATGCTTTTTGTAAATACAATAAGTGTCATTTTTAATTATGTTTAATTATATTAGTTTATCTAAAAAAAATTATTTTAACTTGAAAAAAAAAAGTAAAAAAAAAATTTTAATTTAAATGTAAGCAAATCATTTTTAAAGTGTTTATCAATAAACTAAAATTATTTCTAATAAATGACGACTTTATAAGAAATTAATCTTTGTTTTATGAGAAAAAAATAAAAAATTCACAAGATTTATTTAGTTTTTTCAATTAAACAAAAATTTTCTTTAAATCTTATTCAAAATGAATAATTTGAAAACAATGAAATCTCGATAAGTCTTGATTGATTTTGACCTTTCAATCTAATTTTATCTAATTTACAATTTCTATATATAAAGATGAATTATATTTTTTATTTATTTGTGGTTACCCACTTGTCTATTATTAAAGTTTATTTCTTTTCAACTAACACATTTAAAGTAATAATTATTTTTAATGATTCATTTTGAATTTAAAAATACACTTTTAACAATTATTATAAATGTTAATATTATTTTTTTTTAAAAAATAACGTTTTTTTATAAACTTAAAATGGATATTATTAAATGTTCATTTAAAGATGTATTATGAAATTTGTAGGTGAATAGCAATGATTAAAAAAATATTTTTAAATAACAGATTACATGATAATATGACTATTGACTACTATAAGATGCAAAAATATAAAATCATAATATGTCATTTAATTTGTTTGCCAGCATTTATTTGGTTCTCAATTATAAAAAAATGAATGTTTGCTAAATTTATTTCCATTTTAGTTTTAGTATTAAGTTTAATTTTTTTGATCTTAAACTTGATCATATGGAGTCATACGAAAAAATAACAATCAAACGGCTAAATATTCTAAATTAAGAATGTTTTCTAAGAAAATAAGAAAACAATTAACAAATGAAAAGTTGAAAATAGATTGCAAACAATTAAAAGAGTGATAAAAACTGAAGCGAACAGTTTAAAAGACAGCAAGTGGTTATAAACAAAGGTAATCCATAAACTAATACATACATTTTAAGGTGTTGAGACCGGTCGTGTTAAAACTATCGGTCAAGTCGGACTGTCGTTGTATTGAGACTGTGGATGGTGGATGGTGGATAGTGGATAGTGGATAGTGGATTGTGGATGGTGGATGATGGATGGTGGATAGTGGATAGTGGATAGTGAATGGTGGATGATGGATGGTGGATGATGGATGGTGAATAGTGGATAGTGGATGGTGGATGGTGGGTCGTGGATTGTGGATTGTGGATTGTGAATTGTGGATTCTGGATTGTAAATTTTAGGTTGCGGATTGTAAATGATTGATTATAAATAGTCGTTTATGGATGGTGAATTAAAGAGCTGAAGATGGTAGACTGTCAATGATGGACTGACGATAGTAGATTGACGATGGTAAATCAACGATGATAAGTTGCTGATAATGAAGTGGCGATAATGAACTGGCGATAATGAACTGGCGATAATGGACTGGCGATAATGGACTGGCGATAATGGACTGGCGATAATGGACTGGCGATAATGGACTGGCGATAATGGATTGGCGATATTGAATTGACGATACCGGACTGGTAATACTGGGCTGACGATACTGGACTTGCGATACTGAACTGGCGATGCTGGACTGACAATGGTGAACTACGATGGTAAATTAACGATGTTACAATGACAATGATAAACTAACGATGTTGCACTTGGGTTAACAATAATTGCCAATAGTGAAAACTGTCGATTGTGAAATTTGTCGATGATCGAACTGGCGATGATCGGGCGTTTCGCTGATGCTAAGTCCGGTTCGGATCTGTCAAACAAGCAAAAGGGGCTTTTAATTTTAAAGCAAAGTCCAACTTGACTCAGGTAAGCAACCGCTTGGACAGGTGTGTGTTAAACAAACTTAAATCACACGATTGATTAACACAAATCAAGTCACACTTTGCAGACAAATGTATCTTTTCTAAACGGCGCACAAAGTAAACAATCACGCACTCTAGTTCTCCTGCAGATGGCGCTCTCTAATCACGTGAGCTGCTCTACCTTGACTACAAACCTGTGTTTGTTTACATTGTCATTTGCACGCATGCCCAATTGCTCATTTTGTTCAACTCCTCTGTCTTCAGCTGTTCCTAAATCTTTTCTTAGTTCTCTTCTCATTTTCTTCTTGCTCATTCCATTCTCATCTGATTCTTTTCCATCCAAATGGATGACATTAAAACATGTCGCTTCTGCAACTCTAATTCTATCGTGCTTGAAGACGTACGTATTTTCACTTACTTCATCTACTCTATTCACCTTTCATTCGCTTTTCAGAACATGTCTATTTGCACCGAGTGTGGGTTTGTGCTTAGTGATATCTCTTACCAAAATGACAACACAGACAAATGGACTTCTGATTCCAACGATTATTGCAACTTAAACAATTTAACTTTTTTGATGAAAAAACAGTTATCTCAAAATTCGCGCTGGACACAGTCTAAAAAATTAGGTCTACAAATGCTTATTTTTTGCTGTGATTGTTTTCGATTTTCATCCCAAATGAAAGTTGAAGTTCTCGATTTATACAAAGTTTTAGTGAATCATTCACAATTTCATAATTGCAACAGGGAAACCAAAATGCTTCTAGCCGGTGTTTGCATCTATTTTATTTTAAACAAATTCAATTATGTTGTTACAAAAAACATGGTGGCTAAAGAAATAGGTTGCACTGTATGACAATTTATTTATTTAAATTTACATTTTTATTTATAATCTTTTTTTTCTAGGTTTATGAGCTTGGTAAAGTTTATCGGCGAGTAATTAATTTTACAGATATCGAACGCCCAAAACATTTCAGTATTGACCAGCATATTGAAGGAACAATTGCTAAAATGGCATTTGCTCAAAATGAAATATGTCAAATTGAAAATACAGTAAACGAATTAATTTATTTGCAAAAAAAATGTTGTTTAATTGAAAGTAGGTTTCCATTAAATGTTATCTATGCTTCATCATTTTATGCATGGAAATGTGTAAACATAAATGAACGATGTAATTGTACATTAAAAAATTTTATTCAAAAATTAAATTTAAAATGTAACATAAATAAGCATGTAACAACTTTAAGTAAGTTTTTAATTAAGCTATGCTCATTTATACCTTGGATTTTAAATCAAAAACGTTTGAATCATATTACTGTAACATATTATATAAAAGACATTCTAGAACATCCTAATTCACTGATTAGCGATTATCTTAAAGAAAAAAGTAAAGAAATTGATCAGAAAATAGCATCAAACGCTGTTGAAAAATCAATACTTGAAGAAACTGAAATAGGCAATCAATTCATTTCAGATTCTGAAATCGAAAGCTATATTAGATCAGAAGCAGAAGTAAAATTAATAAAAAAATTAAGGAAAAAAGTTGCAAAAAAAAGCTAATATTTTATTTTTTTACTTAATAAAACTACTATTTATACAAAACTTTTTATGTGCACTTTGTAACAAATTTATGCGTAACCAAAAAAATTTGGCAGTTCTAGATGGCGACATTTATGCATAATTATCTTGAAACTCAGGTTAACTTGCGTTGCACACCTTTCTGCCTCTCTTAATGCTGTTACCTGAACAGTCAAAACACCACACCAGTTGTGGGAGTAGTTAATGGTTAATGGTTGCCTATTTGCTAGAGTAAGAGCACTTTCGTGCAAGAGCAACAAAAAACGAAACAAAATGAAATCAAACGCTTGAGAGTGAACTGTGCGAACAGATGTAACATTCGCATAAGAAAAGAGTAAAAAAAAAACTAGTAAAACACTTGATTAGTCAAACTGTATAATGTAAACCAATATTGATACATCAACTACTTATCAAAAGTCTTATCTTTACCGATCTCAACTTTTCTAAAGTTTGTCAAACTGCAATGGATAAATATAATTTATTTATTGTTTTCCAGGATTTTACCAGCCTTCAATCATTTTTTAATAATCTCAAATTTTGCTCTGATTATTTTTTTCAATTTTCAGCACAGTATTATTAATTCGTATTTCAAATGATTCATTTACATTTACTATGTGGTCAGTTATTTGCGAATTAAAAAATCGCCTCTTCGTTAAACTCTTTCTTGCTTAAGTTTACAAAGTAGTCATTTAAATTATTGTGGTAATTAATTCACTTAAAAATGGTTTAAGAAAGGGGTGTGCAAATTGTGTGGCAAGTAGAAGCAGCCAAAATTAACCACAGTCAGCTCCACAAACAGATGTGTGTATATTTTTACACTTATTTCTTACTCTAAATTCAAGTGTATTTAAACTGTCTTAAATTGTGTTCAATCGGCCAACGTAGAAAACCTGAAATGTGTGAGCTTACCGCAATTATATGTCATACAACATTAGCCGGCATATACCAGCAATTGTCTGTCAGCAAATCAAGTCTAAATAATCGGTCAAAAGACTGATCTTTTTGGATTTACTTGGATTTATTTCTTTTAAGTTTTTTGTTTTTTGCAATTGACAGTGTATTAAAGCCAATATACATAGTATTAGAGCAAGAGTAAAAATTGTTTTTAATACTAACTTTGTCCATAATTTCAAGCTGGAGTTATAATACAATGATCGTAATTTACATTTTTTCAAAAATAATAAAAAGGCAAGTTTAATTATTTTAATTTTTGATTTAATTGAAAATTTAAATATATTCAAGTAAATTAATTAACCATAAATATGTTTTGTGGTTAAAGCCAAATGTAGCCAATTCACATGTGCTAAAACAGTAATTAAAAAAATTATCTTTTCAAATAGTATGTAATTGATTGTGTTTAAATTTATGAACTCAATTTAATCATATAAGAAATTAGTTTTCCATTATTTATGAAACATATTTTTAGAAAAAAAAAAAATAGTAGACTTGATTTTCATCTCATCCAACACCTGTTTGCACCTGGTATTAGCTTGCTATAATTTTTATTTATGCATCTTATCTTTGATCAATTTTCAATTGTGTGCGTCAATTTAAAAAATTTAGTGAAAAGGTTGACTTCGGTGTTCTAAAGCCAATTTAAAAACGCATCTTTTTAAAAAATTCTTAACCTTGAATAAATCAAGCGTCACTTTTATTTCGGCTATTCAAACTATTTTCAAGTTTGAAACGAATCAGAAAAAAAAAATGGAAATAAGATGAAATGGACAATTGAGAAACCAAGTGGTATCCAGTATCTGGTAGTAAAGGGCAAGAGAAGAGAAAAGTTGCAAATATAAAAACACAAACAAACAAGAAAAAACAGCAAAAACTAGTCTAGTGTTTCTTAAAAGTACCAAAATTTCTTTTGTTTGATTTTTTCAGATTACCTCAATGAAAAACTATTTCAAACTAACTAGTTGGTCTTTTAATTTGTTTCCATATCTAATCAAAAGTAATTTTTGATGCAATACATTTTGAACCTAGCAAACATTTAAACCAGTTTGATTTTTATGATTTTAATTTTTTGTGATTAAATTAAAATTTAAACATGCCATTGTTTTTTAGTGTCTTATTTGATTGTTCTATTAGTTTTGATTCAATTTTTTTTTTCTGACATAATTTTAATTTTGCTTTTTTTTATTAAAGCAATGAATTCAATATTTTATCAAAAATTGTTCTATTTCAATATCAAATATTTTTAACTTCAACTATTTTGAAAAAATAAATTTTTTTAGTATTTATTGAAAATGTTAATTAATAGTTTTAGATTATGAATTCAATTACCTAAATAATTTATTTAACTAAAATTTAAGTGATTTTTAAATAATTTATGCTTTGAATAATTTAAATACGAGTTTATGTTTTAAATAGAACTACGCAATTTCAGTTTGCTTAAAAAATTATTACTACATCGTTTTTAATTTTGCTAATTTTATTTATTATAATTTTATTTCACTTTATCAAAAATCAAATTAAAAGGTATTATTATTTTTATTTATATTATTTAATATATTTTTTTTATTTGTTAACTAATTAATATTTTTATTAAAATTGTTGATAATTTTTTAATTTTTTTTTTTGTGATCTTGTTTCTTTGACAGTAATTAAATTTATATCTAATTTCAATTTTTTTTTTTTCATTAATTTAATTCATTAATTTCAAATTTTTTATTTGAAACCATTATTAAAAAAATTGACGTATTATTTCAACTTTATTATTCATATTTTTTATTTGTAATATAAATAAAAAACATTCACAATGCTTTTTATTAATTTTTAATTTAAATTATAAAAATTTTTAAATTTTTAATTTTTCTTCTATTTTATTGTAATAAGAAAGTATATTAAAAAAGCATTTTAGAAATTGTCATCTTTAACCATTTCAGCGGGTGGTTATCTTTAGTTTAGTAAAACATTTATGATAAGTGTGATGTAAAGTTGATTAAACAGTATTTGCTTTTGCAAACTAAATCTAATCAAATAAACCAGTCAATTGTTTCAGATTTTATGCTTGAAAATAATGTTGTAAACTGTTATACATTGGAATTAAATTATATCTTTCTTACGTAAAAAATTGTTAATTGAAATACACTTTTTTTTACAGCTTATTAAAATTAAAATATTAAATTTTCTTTTCCGTTTTTTATATTTTTTTTATTGTTATTCTATTTTAAATTAATTTTTTATAATTTTTTCAAGTTTATTTTTACAGTTATTTTAGTTATTTTTATTCTCAATATATTTATTAAACAATTAATAAAAAAAAATTAATAAAAACATATTTTTTTTATAAATATAAAAATTTTTAAAATATATAAAAAAATTGTTATTTTTAGAATATACTGTTTTTGATAATACGATAAAAATCAAATTACACAATTTACTAATTTAATTATTTAATTGATATAATTAAAAATAAATATTAATTTTTCATAGTTTAATTTATGTTAAAGAAAAATTTAAATAAAACTTATTTGAAAATATTTCTTGTAAAATTTAAATTTTTGATTTTTATTACTCATTATTTATAAATTTAGAAACATGAAACTTATTTGAAATATTATAATTAAAAAAATATCTAATTGAAAAATTTTTAAAAAAAAATCAAATAGTTAATCTATATAATTAACTAGAATTAAGTAAAATATTAATTTATTTTACTTTATTGTTTAAGCTTTATAATGAATTAATTTTGATTTTTACCATTAATGATTATTTAAACTTTTTATAAAATAAATTTAAAAAAATTTAATAAATTACATTTGATTAAAATATTAAAATTAGTAAATTAACTATAAATAAAAAAATAATATTTATTTAAATATAATCAATTAAAATATTTGACATAGATATAAAAAAGTTAAAGGTAATTTTTGATTATTAATAATGTTTTCAAAATAATATTAAATTATTTTTATATTTTTAAATTTTATTTATTTAATTTAAAAGTAATTTAACTAAAAAATTCAGTTTGATTACAAAAAATTGTTCATTCATCTAAAAAATTTGTTAATTTTAGCTAAAAAACTTATTTTATAAAAAACACTTATTTTTTGGATTTTATTCATATTTATTTTGTAAAAAAATTAAATTTTATTTGCATTTTAAATTTATTATAAATTATAGTTTTAAAATATTATTTTTATATTTAAATAATAACAACTGTTGCTTGCTTTTTATAAAAAAAATAATAGTTATAATTAATTAATTTATTTTGTATTTAATTTGTTTTATAAAATAGATTTAAAAAAAAAAGTAAAAATTAGTTTAAGTGACAAAAACGAAGTGCCCAAAGCTAGAAAAAAAACTGGCAGAATTTTTTTAATAGAATACAGATCAAAAAAAGTTAATTACAATTAAAAAAAAAAAAAATTTAATTTTTTGATTAACTGTCACCATTTTTGTTTTTCTGCAAATTTAAATTAGACAGTTTAAAAAAAAACTGGTCATTACTTATTTATTTTAATAATAAAGTCAAAAGATATGTCACGCACTTATCGTAGTACATCAATGCCTTCAAAAGCGGATACTCGTTCTACGCTTACTCCGGCATCTTCTTTATCATCAGTCGATTCTTCCAAATCATCAGATTCTTCATCGGAATCTTCACATTGGTCTAGCAATTTGAGTTTATTTACGGGACCAGGAAAAATAGCCAATTCTACAGGTCAAAATGGAGCACAAATAAGCACAACACATGAATGTACATCAAATTCAATAGATTATTCACCTTGGAAGTTTACTGCTCATAATTGTCTCGTAAAATGTATTTGTTTAGGACCAGTATCTGGTGAAGTATTTGCAAGTGTAGGAAACGATAATCAAATTAAACTTTGGACTCTTGGTAATACCCAATGTTTAATGGTAAGTAAACAGTTTATATTTAAATTTTTTACAAAATTTAGTATTTTTGCATAAATTTAATTAAAAATTTTATTTTTATTATAAGTTTTCAATTTTGAAAATAAAATTAATTTTATATTTAAAAATATATCTAAATATATGTTTTATTTAATTTTTCTAAAATTAATAAATTTTTAACAAAACAAATTAAAAAAATAATTTAACAGATTTTTTTTTAGTTTAGATAATGATTATTTGTAATTTCTATATTTAAACTTTTGAATTAAAATATTTTATAAAAATATTTAAATTAAAGCATTTAATATTTTTTGTTATTATATAAAATTTATTTAAACTAAAATTTAGTTTAATAAATTTTTTAAATGACTTAAAAAAAATTTAGTATCAATAAATGCAACAGACCAATACAAATGTGAATTTTCAATAATAATTTTAATGATTAAATAAAATTGAAATTATTGAAATGAAACGATTTGTAAATTGTAAAGCAAAAAGAAAAAAAAAATGTGATAGTAATAATAAATCACAAATTATTTTAGTTACTTAGAATCTTGATGATTAAATTAATAAATAGCATCAGCTCTTTTTCTTTTGTCTATTGATGTTTAGTTCTTCCTGCTTAGTTGTCAAGGACAAGTAATTTGATTTTTAACTAAATTATACTTGTTTTGCTAAACAGGTGTTGATCAATTTAAACTTTTGAAAAAAAAAAATTTAAGTTTAGTTTTAAGTTAAATCAAATAGTTTAAAAGGATTTAAACATACTCTAAACTATTATTATAAAAAAAAAAAATGATTTAAAAAAAAATGTTTAAACCTATTGGTTTTTAATGCGTGCAACTTTTAACGTGATAATTATGATGTATTACAAATTTGAATTAAAAGACACAAATCTTAAATAACTTAAATAGAGTTTAAAATTTTTAAGAAAATTATTTAAAATATTAATAGAATTTTCTTTAACTAATAAATTTTATAAAATTAGTTCTTTTGTTTTGATAGTTAAATACTTTTTTTATTTTAATTTCTAGGTGCATGAATAAACAGTTTTGTAACATGTTTATTGGATGTACAAAAATTTTTAAAATTTAATGATATCTAAAAACAAAGTTTAACAAACAAGTTAAACTAAGGATTTTCATTTAAATAAAGATTGACTTTATTGAACATTCAAATTTGCAATCTTACCAAAGAAAATATTAACAATATTTTTTTTATTTATTAAAATTATATAAAGAAAAAAATATAATAATTAGTAAAAATTATATGTTTTTAATTAACTATTAATTTAAATAAAAAAAATAATATATTTTTAATAATATAAATATTTAGATTTTATCAATGTAACAAAAAATTAAAATTTTAAACATTTTCTTTTTTAACAATAATACATTAAGAAAATTATTCTTAAAATAAATTTTATTAATAAAAAACAATAAAAAAATAATAATCTACTGACCTATTGAATTTTACTTAATAATTTAGTGACCTTATTTAACTTAATTATCCAAAAATTATTCAAATAAAAGAATCATAAAAAACAAAAAGTATATTGTAAAATCATTAGTAATTATAAATAAAAAAAAAATAAATATAAAATAAATTTTAGATTTAATTTAATCTATTATAATAGTTTTAATAAAACTAATTTTAATAATGTTAAAAAATAAATTATATTTTAACATTTCAAAATAATACAAATTATTCAAATTATTTTTTCAATTTAATTAATTTTTAATTTAGAATTTAATTAATTTGAATAAAATCAAAAGATAATTTATCTTTCAATTATAAAGTTACAAAATTTTTTGCAAAAACTTTAAAACACGTTTTTTGCAAACACATTTATTTGTCAGTATTGAGATAAAAATTGTAAAATTTAAAAATTACATACACTCAGCTGTTCTAATGAGTCTTGACTAATTTTGTTCTATCTAAAATAGTCAACTCATCTGATTAGCACAGATGAACAAGCTAACATGTGACAAATAAAAAGTAAAAGGTTGTATAAAGCTTTATAAAAGTAAAAAATGCTATTTAGCCTTGCAAAAGACCACAAAAATAAAATTTGAAAAAACAAAAGCAAATTAAAAAACTATTTGATGTAATTGTCAAAAATGAAATAATTAGTAAACCATTTAAATTTAAAAAAAATTAATTTTTTTTGTTTGTGTTTTTTTAGTTATTTTATAGATAATAAAATAAATTTGGTTTTAATTCTTAATAAAACTAAATCAAAAAAAAAAATTCATTTTATGAAATTAACAAAAAAATAATTTTTATTTGAATATTAAGCTCTTAGCAACATTTATCCGTTTCATTCGTATTAATTTAATATCATCTGTTAAGATTTTTTTTATGTCTACTATCTTGTCATTTATGAACCAACGTTTAGACTAACTAGGGGTGTTTTTTAAATTTATGACTTATTTTTATAATGAAACTTATTACTTTTGACTATTTTTTGCTTAAAAACTATTTATGTATATTATCAACGGACATTTCTATTTTTTAATTTATATACACTGATTGCGTGACCAGGACTACATCTATAGTTGCAATGTCTAGTTTCGTCCACGTCAACGGAAATAATTGCATTTTTTTTTTGTTAATTTTTTAATTTTTAAACAATTAATATTCATTAGTTTTTTTTATAGAAAAAATGTTTGAATTTATTATAACTAAAAGTTAAAAAGTTAAAAAAGTTATTTTATCTAAAAATTATTTTAATAATCTTGATTTGTTAATATTAATATAATTTGATTTGAATTTTTGTTTTTGAAAAGTTACCAACTGTTTTAATTTTTAAGTTTGCTCTTGATTTGTTTTTACATAGCGTGACTAAATTTTGAATATTTTTTATTTAATCTTAATATGATCTTTTTTTCAAAAACAAAAAGTTCCGGTTTTTAGATTTGACCATGAATTCTTTTTAAGAAAAATTTAATATGATTTTCAATTAATTGCGTGGATTTGTTTTTATTTTTGTTTTAACTATTTAAGAAGAGTTAAAATTTTTTCCAAGGTATCAATTTTTTTAAATATATTTAATTTTAAACTTCCTGCTTAAAATTGAATCAAGTAAATTTTTGCCGTTTTAGATATTACTTTTTCAATATTTTTTTCTAATTATGTTTTAAAAAAATCTTCTTTTTTGATTGTTTTCTTTTAATTTATAAACATTAAAACAAATAGTATTAAAAACAAAAAAAAAACATTTTTTCAAAATAATAGTATAATTATTTATTAAACTTTCTTAAATAAATTTTTATATTGTTTTTTATATATAAATTAAATCATTTAATTTAGACAAATTTTAGTTAAATTTTTGTTTTAATATTACTTTATTTAATAAATAATTATAATAAATATTTAAATTATGCAAAAAATATAAAATTAAACCTTAGTTACTTTGATTAAAAAAAAATTAGATTTTTTTGTTGTATTTATTAAAATTAAAATTTAATTTTTTATTTAAAAAAAGTTAATATATATTTAAATTCTAATTGTTAATTCAAGAAAATTTAGTAACTAATTAATCAGATTCATTTTTATTTCATTTTTAATTATTAATTATGTAAATATTTAAATCTAAATAATTTATATATTTTTAATTTATTAAGCAAAATAAATAAACATAGTTTTTTAGTTTATTTTTTAGTAATATTTTTAATTTAGCCACGCAAGCCTTTGAAATAATTAATTTCTTAATTTTACATTGAAAATTTAGAAAAATTTATTGAACAAAGGTCACGATTTGTTAAAAAAAAATTACGAATATGATGCTAGAATTAAATCAATGTCTAATTATTATTGTTTATAATATTTTATTTAAGTTTAAAAAAAAATACATTTTCTAATTTAAACAATTAAATGCTAATGATTTTGATTCTTAACTTTTGTTTGAATTGACAAGTGGGCGATTTTTTCACGTTTATTTATATAAAAAAAAGTGTGGTTTTTAGAAATCTTGGCCAAATACAAATCAATGAAATTTTTTTTTTAGTTTTTGATTTTTTTAAAGCAATATTAATATTAGTTAAAATTAAAAATTATTTGTGAAATCAATTTTTTGAACATATTTTTATTAAAGTTTGGAATTATTTCATCTTTGATTATTTAGCTTTTGTTTAACTAAATATAAAACTTAGATACTTTTTGATTAGATATATCCTAATTTAAAATATTTTTATTTTCAAGGTTTGCGCCTACTATTTATTTTAAATTATAATAAATTTTTAAAAATAAATTGAATTAAATTATATTAATAAATTTTACATTTATTGTAATTTGATATTATATTTTTTAAAACATAATTATTTCATTTTAATTTTTTGTCAGTATTTGAAAAATTTAAATTAAATTTTTAATATTATTAACAATTAATATTAAATTATTTATTAATTTATTTTAAAAAAAATATAGATAATTCAAGTTGACTATTTATTAATATATTATTTATATATTTTCGATAATTAAATTAGTTATTACAAAGTTAGATTTCTAATTTTAAAAAAAAAACTGAAAAAATAACTATAAGATTTTTTTAAATTAATTTTTGAAATGTTTTTTTTTAAGTAATAAAATTTTACATATACTACCTAATTTTATTTAATAAAAATAATTATATATATATTTTTTTAATTAGACATTAAAAAGTCGACCTTCAGTCGAATGTGTTCAATTTTCACGAAATGAGGAAACATTGGCCACTGGTTCATTAAAAGGATCAGTACAAGTATGGGATTTGAATAGTAGAAGTTGTAAGTTTCTTTTTTTTACTAATTTTTTTTTTGATTTTTATTGGAATTTATTTAATAAAATAATATTTTATCATATTTTTATTACATTTTTTTAATGCTCTTTTTAAACTTTATTTAACATTGAAAATTTATACCAAATTTTTAAATTCAATGATAAATGTACACAAGATCAATTTATTTTTTAAATATTATATTAATTATTTCATATTAATTTTATTTTTATATTGCACTTTAAATTTAATTATTTTATATAATTTTTTTTTTTTTCATAAAATTTACTATCAGTTTAAAAAAAAGAAATTATTTTTTTATGCATAATTTTAATTTAATTTTTTTTAAGATTAATTTTATGCTATAATAATTTATTAAATACAACTAAATATTTTTAAAACAATAGCTACTTTTTGATTTTGTATTTTGAGGATTAATGATTTAAAAAATTAAAAAAAAAACATTTTTATGATAATTATTTATTAAGTAATTAACAATAATCAAAAAAAAAGAAATTATTTTATATATTGTATTTTTAGTATTACGAACATTTCGAGGTCATACATCTACAATAAAGTGCTTAGATTTTTTCCCTTCTGGTGATTATTTAACGTCTGGATCAGCCGATTGTACTGTAAAATTATGGGATAGCCGTAAAAATGAATGCGTTCATACATATGATGTAAGCGATTGTTTTATAGAGTTTTAAAAAATTTTAAAATAATTATTATAATTAAATTAATACTTTTTTTTTTTAAATGTAACTTGATGAAATATAGGGACATGGAAAAGCTATTGTTTGTCAGAGATTTTCTCCAGACGGTAAATGGATTGCCTCCGGAGACAATGATGGAATTATAAAGGTAAAATTCATATATACATTTTTTTTTGTATCTAATTTGATTGATTATTGATTTGAATTTTATTTAAAAATATATAAAGTATATTTAAAAAAAAAAAATTATGTTTAATTTGCTTTAGTATAAATTTAACATTACACTTATTTTGATCAATAAGTATAAAAAAATTTTGTAAATGACTAAATAATGGCCTAATTAATACAATTCCTTGTTTTTATATTTCATTATTAATACTAGTTAAAATGTGAACTAAATAATCTTTTGACATATATGTCGTCAATGTTCTATGTGTGATTATTACAAACTTTTTTATGGTTTATAACAAGATTTCAGTTTTACTATTTTTTATTTCTACACAGTTGTTAAATTATTTTTTAGGTCAATTGACTTTGACCAACTTTGAAATAAAAATTTTATTAAAAACATTAGTTTACTAAATATTTAGTTTTTTTTTCTAAATTAAATAAATAATAAATTAGGAGAAATTTATATTATCTTGATTTTAGATTAAGTAATTATTAATTTTTTTGTAAGATTAAGTTTAAAAATAATTTGATTTTGAAAATTATAAATTTAAGTATTATTAAATTTTTAAATAAAAATTAGAAAAAAATAATAAATTAAAAACATTTTTTAAAACTTGTAAAATGTCATTTAAATATATTACTTTAATTATTGAGCAACTTTAAAAAAAAATTTTTTTAATTATTTTGCTAATTAAAAACTTAACTTTAAAAAAGAAAGTATTTTATTTAAATATTATTACATCTTAATTATTTAAAATCAGTATTTTTTAAAATTATGTTTGCTGTTAAAAAAATAAAAATAATTTTAAGCAATTTAAATTTTTAGGTGTTAAATATTATTTTTCTTTTCCTTTTTTCTATTTTTATAATTAACAAATTACAAAAAAAATTACAATTATAAATTTAAAAGTATAATTTTTTTTTAAGTTTTAAAAAAAATGAAAATATTTTGAATTATTAAAAGCAGTCAATATCTAACATTTAATGAAATTAATCAAAACAAAATTATTGTTAAAAATATTTAATATTTTTTTTTTTTAGATTTGGGATTTAACGGCTTGTAAGAAAATTTGCGATTTAAAATGTCATACAGGGGCCATTACAGATATAAGATTTCATCCTATGGTGTTGATTATGTGCAGTTCAAGTAGTGATGGGAGTGTTTGTTTTTGGAGCTTAGAAGAATTTAGTTTAATTGGTAGAATTGGTGGTAATCTTGGATCTGGAAGTTTGTCTAGTGGATACAGTAGTAGTTCTAATCACAGCAATCATCGGTCTTGTAATCATTTACCAAATACAAAACTTAGCTCTAATGATACTGGAGCTGTACATAAATTACTTTTTCATCCACATGGACATCAACTTCTTGCTACAGCAAAAGATAAATATTTGGTTTGTGATATAAATGATGGGCCCGAACTGAATACGATGGTCTCATTGAATTTTGGTGTGGTTCGTGACATATCGTTCAACAAAATGGGAGTAATGTTAGCTAGCCATTCCCAAACTTGTATTTCAATGCAATTGATTAAATGGGATGAACTGCATAATCTTACTGCCATAGAAAGACGACATTCAGCCAACAGGTAAGTTTTAGATTTTATTTTTTTATATTTAAAATTTTTTTAATTGAATAGAAAGACAATTCATTGAATTGTTTAGTTTTGAATTTTATCATTAAATTTTGCATCAGTTTTATTATTTTTTTGAAATAATAATATATTTAGCCGAGATATTAACCCTTGTCATCATTTGACAGATGCTGATTTTAAAATCTTTCTTTGTAAAACAATTTATTAGACATTATATCACGATTAAAAGTCACTTTTACCATGCTAGGTTATATTTAACCTTTATTACTACTACATATGTCGTGATTTTGGTTTGGACTTTTATTCTAAACTTTTTTTACACTACCTATTTCAAACTGATTTAACTCAATTTGAAAAGGTCATGTTTTCTTTTTGATCATTGTTCATTATTTTTTATTTTTTTTAACCCATTTGTTTTTAACTTTTGTGTTTTCACTCAATCTCTACTTTTGTTTACTTTTAAAATCAAAATGGGTTACTCAAACATGTTTACCTTTTATTTAATAACAATTTTACTAACAATTAAATTTATATTAATCAGTTTTTCTGACTATATATAGCAATTAGTATTACTAATTTTAGTTTATATTTATTTTTATTTAAATTAATCTTAAAATTTAAAATTATAATTTATACAATAGAAAAATTATTAGTTTTTAATTTTATAACTTTTTTTATAAATTTTATTGTTATTTTATATTTATTTTTTTTATAATTTTTGAGATTAAAAATTAAAACAAATATTTTTTTTATAGTTCTTTTTTTCACCTAATTTAAATAATTTAATTTATTAAGTTTTTATTTATAAAATTAGTTATAACTTTTAATATTAATTAATAAAATATTATAAACATCAAATAAAAATTTAAATTAAAAGTTGAATTTTAGAAAGCAATTTTTTTAAGATCTTTAATTTTGTTTTTAAATTACAGTATATATTCTATAAATAATCAAAATATAATTAGGCTTATATTAAAATTAATTTTTTTTTTTAATTTAATTTTTTTAATAGTAATTCATCTCGTCGTAGCTTTGACCAAGGACAACTACAGCAAATTTATTTACAACTTGAGTATGTTCAATTTTTAAATTTTAGTTTTGATTTAATTTTAAATATAATTATTATAAAAATAAGAACAATATAAGAATATAATAAACAAATAAGAAAACAATTTATTTTATTTTTCTTAAAAATGTTTTATTGGACTTAAATATAAATTATAAATTTCAAATATTAAATTACAAATGTATTGATGCGTAAGCAAACTTATAGATTAGAGCAGAGAACCATAGAGACAAGTTTGTGTTTTTGAATTTAGTAGTTGTTTTTATAATTTTAGGCCAATATTCTTTTATCCAAATGGGCTGAACTGTTCCATTGTCAATGAACCCAATGTATTTTTTTTTCAAGGTTTGCTCAACTTTTCAAATTATTGCAAACACTTTTGTATGTTTCGATTGCAATTTTTTGTTCTCTATTAGCTGACTGGGGTTTGTCTTGTTTACCAGAAAAGAAAAAAAATAACACAAATAAAATAACAAATCAAGTGTATTTAACATTTGGTTTGCGTGTTTAACTTTTTTAATTAAGTTAGAGCAAGACAAGAATAAGTTTTTTTACAGTTCATCTTTCTATTCAAATGTCTTTGAACTTTTTGAATAGTTTAAACTGCAATTAATCAAAATATACTTTATATATTTATTTTTTGTGATTATAATTATGATTTAAAAATTTGATTTAAAGCAAATAATTTAATATTATATTTTTATTTATTAAAATAGATCACTTTCATCTAAATATAATGAAGATTGTAAATCTGATAATGAAGAAAACATAATTCTTAAAGAAATTAATTTTAAAAATAATAATTTGCCATATGAAGATCCAAAAGCTTTTAGTCCCAAACGAGAACTTGCCCGAACACCACCAAAAACAAGTCCAGAGCAAGACTTTTCAGATTCAAGTAAGAAACTTTTTAAAACTTTTAAAAAAAATTGAACAGATAAATTATAGATGGCACTATAAATTAAAATAATTTTTTTTTATTAAGCACTAAATTCTACATTTACATTATCAGATAAAACAATTGATCAATTCGGTATGTCTTAATTTAAAAATTAATTATATTTTTAAAAGTAATTTTTAATTTTAAAATTTCTAGAACAACAACGATTAAATTTTAAAAATAAAAATTCAAATATTATTAATAATCAATTTAAATTGCCTTTATTGCCACAACAAAATTTCATCAAATCACAACATACTCATCAAAATTCAATTTCTTCACAGTTAAATAGTCAAAAGACTCATCAATTAAATGGATCCAAACTAAGAAATGTGCCAAAAAGTTTATCTTTAAGAAATTTAAATAGCATTTCTGTAGTTAAGCCTGTGCTTAACAAACTAAATTTGAACCAAAATACAATGGCCAACAATTTCAAAAATGATTTAAATAAGCCCACCGGCAAGTGTCCACCAGCAGCCGTTGTTTTCCCAGATTCTCATCATCCACTAGGTCATAATAGTTGTAGTATTAATAATTTATCACAAATGTCTAATATAAATGCCAAATTTGATAAATATAATAGTGAGCTTGATGCTCTACAGAAGTTACAAGCAAGTAATAATCAATACACACTTAGTATGAACACAATAAGCCAAAATTTAAGTATGAGCATGGGTAATTTATCCAAACTTACCAATGCAGTCACACCTTCAAATGAAATGGACATTGCCGAAAATTTGGTTTTAGAAGAAATTTCTAATGGGCATCAAGAAATTCAACTTGTACTTAATCAAAGAGAATTAAGTTTGAAACTAGCTTTAAACACATGGCGTAACGATACAATTAAAGGATTTCAATTTGCTAATAGTACACAAGACATGACTATTGTTGCTGAACTTCTTAAACTCACCATAATTAAACCGTGCGTATTAAATTTAAGTTTATTAAATAAATATTTAATAAATATTAAAATCTATAATGTTAATTTTTGCTATTTTTTAGCCACGACTGGAACATTCAAATGTGTCAATTACTTTTGCCTCACGTAGACAATCTTTTAAGAAGTAAACAAGAAGTGTAAGTAAATATTGAATTTTATTTCAAACTTTAAATGTTTAATACAAACTTGGAATATTTTTTCAATTCTGATAGATGGCACTAGCTAATCTATTTGAAAAAACTTGCTGTTTTTTGTGAAAATGATTTAAAGCAGATAGGATAAAAGTAGTTAAAATAATAAATAAAAATAATTTGTAAATTATTTACATAATTAATGAATGTTTTAAGTTTTAATTATTTTTTATCATCATTTTTTATGATTCTTTGTTAGGTTTATATATTCTGGCCTAAGACTTATGGTGAAATTTTTTTTTTATATTTACCTTTGCAAATCGTCACAAAAAGTTACAAAATAAATACTCGTGCAAGTTTAATTTTAAATTTATTATTTTAAGGAAGTTGAAAACTAAAGAAAACAAACTATTTTGTAAGCATCAATGGCAGGCCATAATTCATTTGCAATTTGACTTGTGCACAATTGTTTGCTACCATAAAATGAACAAATGCGAACAATCAAAAGCAAAATGGCTAGAAAAAATGAAGAGAAAATCAAGCGAATAATGTTGTGAAACAAGTCAAAATGTGCAACATTTTCCACAAAATTACCTAAACATGTAATCGAACACAACCATTAGGGCTAGAGAATAGTTTTAGCAATTTTTTTGGCCAATTGTGTGCAAAATTCAGAAGTGGCGCCAATTCAAACTATTTGTGCTTTGACCAGGTTAGTGGTTCAGTCACATCTAGTTACTTTTTGTGCTTTACCGCGCCCACCTTGATTGCATTCAGGCCAAATTCAGTGTACGACATGCACAAACACAAAGAGCATTTACGAGAAAAACATAAGTTGATACTGTAACAGTCCATTGTGACTAAGTCTATTCAACTCTATTTTTTCAAATGAATTTGATTTGCAAATTAATTGAACTATTTGCAAATCAATCAATAGTTCTACAAATGCATTAAAACCTTTTTAATCGAGCCAATTTTGCTAATATCTTATTTAAACACATTACAATCAAAACTAAAGAAATTAATTCGTAATTTTTTGACTATTTAATTTACTTTTTTGTAATGTTTGTTTTTCAAGGAAAATATAGATAAGGCAAATTTACCACAAATGTTTCACTATAATTTTTCTTTTCGTTATATTAATGTTCATATTCTATTATTAATTTAGACACTATCTGAACATTATGTAAAAATTGTTTTCTCAGCACCTTTTCTCCATCAAATCATATTAAATTAAGTCAGCGCTAAAAAATATTAAAAGTAACGCTCTAATGTGTCACAGTATTTAGACATATTAATAACTTTAATGATGGACAGACCTAAGCTTCTCTATATTTGTGGGATTAATGATCAGAACCTTTTGTGCAATCTGGTTTAGATTTACTTGTCATTTCTTTTTTTAAATAAATTTAGTTGATCTGCATTCATTGATTTTTTAGTTAATTTTCTTGAATTTAGTCGCTCATTTTCGCCTATTACCACTAGTTTTGCTGACGACCCTCTCGACCTTTGATCCGACCATTGTAAATGCCCTGCGTTCGTTTAAGCTTGTTTCGTTCGACTTTAGGCAGGGCATCGTTGAAAAGCTTTTGAACCGCTTTCGAAATTTGAACCGAACTGCCAAAATAGTGTGTAATTGGTTTAACCTTTGGCCCGGCCGCAGCTTGAAATGACTGTTTGGCCTGGCTTTACTTCCTGTGCGCCTGATTGCGCGATATTTTGGTATTTCTCATCGGTTAGAACCTTTGTTTAGTTTGTCGAGTGTAGACCACACTTAGAAACGCTTTTATTCGCCTGCTTAGACTAGTGTAAAGCTCATTCTTGTTCGTTCATCAAACGATTTGCATAATAAAACACACACCTTTCTTTACCTACCTGATTTGGCCACTATTCTAGCCACTATTTTGGCCACTTTCCTAGCCACAATTTTCTAACCAGCTGCGGCTCCACACTTTTTAGCATCTTGATTGTATTAAACGTGATCAGGTTGATTTATTCCAGGTGAAGTTAGGTTTTTTTTACCAAAACTATAATGTCATCAGATTGTACAAAGCAATTGATCTAACTTAATGCCTATTTTAAGCTATAATGCCATTGTCTTTTATCGACTTTAACCACTTGTGTGTTTTCAATGGCAGTGTTTGCCCACAGCAATATTTGTCGTCTTGTTCTTGTCCAGTGGATTATCCTTTGATGGCCGTTTGTTTATACAAGCGATCATCACTAACACAATCATAGGTTAAAACCTGTCTTAAAAAAGAACTCTTAAAGCCGGCTTATCTACCGCTTTTTTTATTGGTTTAAACGTAAAAAAAAATTTTAACTTTAGATATAAAAGTTTAAGCTGTTGCATTTAAAAACATTTTATTTATTCATTATTCGTTTGTTATTTCAAGCACACAGATGGCTTTAAAGCAGGCCATTTATTATTACAATTAATTTTTTTATTCAAAATTTGGTCAAAGTTAAAAAGTTAAAACAACTAAATTTACATTGAAGCACTTTTTTTTACCAAAATTTTATTTTTTTTTTTTTTGTTAGGATTTATTTTATAAGCTCGATTTAGATAAATTTAAAATTAGGTATTTATAAGCTAAATAATTATATTAAAAATCTTTTAAATCAATAATCATTTAATTGTGGCGTATTTTTGATCATTTTAATTAACTAGTATTATTTTTTATAATTTATTTTAAATTTAGCATTAATTAGCATTAATTAATTTCTATTAGATTTTTATTTTTATTGAAAAATCTTTTTATTTAAAATAAAAATTTATTTATTATTTTTTTTTAAAACATTTTTATTTATTTTTTTAACAAAATAATTTGTCTCACATAAACAGCTGTGTGGATGCTGCACAACAAGCTTTGGAATTCATTTTAAATAATTTCCTTGAATTAATTCGACAAAATATTTCATCACATCCTAGCATTGGTGTAGATATTTCTAGAGAAGAAAGGTAAATTTATAATATTTAAATAATCAATTTCAATTAATTTTAACTAAATTTGTTTAAAAAAAATATAAAATTTTCTTAGCAAAAGTTATGTCGATTTTTTTTTTAATTGTTTTTTAAGTCTTTTAACTAATTTTGATTAATTCAGTCTTTATTTTTGTTTAACAAATTAAGGTTTAAAAAATTAAATCAATGCAAAAATAACAATTTGGTGAAAATTACAGATACATTGAGCGCAAATAATTCATAACATAAAAAATAAGTAAAATAAGTTTTTTAAAATTTCAAATATTTTAAAGAAAACCAAAACAATCATTTATAAAATTGATCAAATTTGCATTTACATTGGCGTTTAACAAGATTATTTGAAAAATAACTTTAAATAGTTTTTAAGCCATGATTAGAGAGCAGAATTATAGCGATATTATAGAAAACATTGCAATTAAATCAATTTTAAAATATAATTGAATATAAATGCGAATACCATAGGTAACCAATTGAGCTAATTTCAGACTAGGCCACATGTTTCACTTGAATGGCAATTGACCAAGATAGCAAAAACAATCAAAAGTTAAAAATGAAGTAAAAAAAAGGCGAATTTTCAAAAACAAAAAGTACAACTTAAAAGATACAAATAAAGGCGAAAAAACAGTAAAACCAAAACTAAATTATCATAATAAGTAGGCAAATGATATTCTGCTAATAGTGCACATGGACACAATACTTCATAGATTGTTAAAGTAATTTGTGAAATGAATCGTTTTAAATGAAAAAAAAACAAATCATTCAACGTAAAAAACAAAAAAAAAATTAGTTTAACTAAAAAAAAAGTAGATTTTAAAACAAAAAAATGAAAAAAAAAACGTTTAAAAAATGGATAATATTGAGAGGCAAAGCACATTACAAAATAGTAAAAATTGAAAATTGGACAATTGAAGAACCAAGTGAAAACAAACTAAAAAATAGGTTTAAAAGATGTAAGATATTGGCTTGTGCAAGTGGCCAAACCTGGTCTAAATTTTAGAAACGTGGCTAGTCTAAGATTGATTTATGAAAGGTCAGCTGAAAAGCAAAAGCTAGAACAGGTCGAAAACATACTAAAAGAAAGGCTAGTTTAATTGGCACTTTGTGTATAAAACTAATTGTTAGGTATATTCACAATGTTCATCTTCCATGTGTATGTTTTATGCAAATGATGCTTTTTCATTTAAAGATTTTACTCTTGTTTTATTATATTTTTCTCTATCTTCTTCATCTTGCTTAATATTTTTTTTCAACTAAATCTTCATCTCTAATTTAAAAATGGTCTAGTTTACTAAATAAATAGCAACACTTGCCACAGAAATTGAATTTAGTTTAATATTTGAGATCACCAAAACATGGTGCGGACATAAAAATTACACCTATTTTAAAATGGCCTTTTAGAACCAGGTAGTTGGTTTTGCTGAACTGGGCGGTCAAATTGGCCACATTTACCACTGTCTCAAATCGGGCGTGGTTAGTTTAAATAGTCATTTTAGTGAACATTAGAAATATTAACTTCATCAAAATGCAAATTGACTGTGGCTTTAACTATTTTTTCATTTTTTTCATTTATTTTTAATTTTAATTTTGTAGTTTTATTGACTTTTAAATTTTGATCAATTTTTTTTTGTCAATTAAATTATTTACAAATATTTTTTAATTAAATATTTGGTTTTAATTTTTTTTAAACTAACATTTTTATTAAAAATAAATCAATTACAAATTTGTTAGAAATTGTTCAAGTCAATTAAGCCATCATATCGGTATTTATTTGATGAGTCGAATTTGATTGAAATCTTTCACCGGACAGTGTTTGCAAGCAATTAAGCATACTTAATGTACACACACATGTGGTTTTACTTTTTTTTTACTGTTTGGCCTTTTAATGCCTTTGTTTATTTTCTTGCTCAACTAAGCCACTATTGTAAGCAGGTAAGGCTGCAAGTGATCAACTCATGTGGCGAACCCTTAAAAAAAGCACCCCTGGTTAGATGGCAAACGCCCACTTGTCAGAGCAGCCCCTTTTTAAACAGGTCAACCAAAAATAAAGGAACTAAAGAAAATGATGATGAAAACGAAGATGATGAAGAAAAAAATAAACAAAATATTTTGGCTACTGAGCTAGTTCAAATGCAACAAGCGGGAAACCACAGTTTTACAGTCAAAATTAGTGAACTGTTGAAACTTTTTGCAAACTTACTTTACTTAGATCAAATTTAGTTGCTACTTTCATTTTTAATTTTTAAGACATTGATTGAAAAGTTTATTTATAAATAATATTTTGGCGCCAAATGTTTAATTGTTTGTTTAAATAATACATTTTCCTTTTCACCCTTTTTTGCTAGTTTTAAAAATTTAGCTAATATCATCATTCATCATTGTCTATTTACTAAAAGCTTTGATTATTTTAGCATTGGTTAACAATTGTTTTGAATTATTTTTAAAAATTTTTTATAAACATTTTAACATATTTAAAAATGTGTTTTTTGTTTTAACTTATTTAACTAATTTTTATAATTTATTTAATTACGAATAAAAATGTTTATTTTTAATATTTTATAATTTAGATGTAAAAAATCGATGGATTGTTATGCTCAATTATTAGCAATGCGAGCTTTTATTTTGAAACACCAATGTGAAATTGGAGAATTAGGCATTAGATTCCGTAAACTGTCAAATTTAATGGAAAAAATTGATGGAAAATGATACAAAATTGGGTGTGATTTGTGCAAGACTGTTTTTTTTTTTTTTTTTTTTAGGTAATCTACTTTTTCGTTTTGAGGCTGGCTGTAATTTTAAGGTGTACAAACACACTGAAAGCGGAATTGTCCACAGTAGTTGTACCTGCGCAGTCTACCTAATTTTGTGTTTTTTTTACAGCACGAATGTTTTGAATTAAAGCTGATAAAACAAACAGAAACAGATGACGATTAGGAAAATTAAATTTAATGATGATGCAAAAATTTAAAATAAGTAAATAATAAAAAAAATAAAATGAATGAATAAAGATTAACAAAAAAAGAGATAAATAATATCAATATTGTTTATTTTATATCAAATTGTAAATTAGAAAAGCGCGGCGAATATTCAAAGTAGTAAATTTACCTTTTGTAAAAATAAAATTTTAAAAATATAGCTAGTTTTTTTAATTAGCACAAACAAATGAAACTAGTGCTTTTAAGATGTTGTACTTGTCAAAATAATTTACATTTAAAACATGTCTAAAATAAAATTTTATTCATCATTAATGAGAACTTTTTAAATACTAAATAATTTTACTGATTTTAATCTGTTAATAGATTTATACAATAAATAGAATTAACATCTTTTTATATTTATAATTTTTTTAAATATTGAAAAATAAAATTTTCTATTGTTTTTTTCAAATTAAATTTATTTTTAATTTTAATAGCATTATTTATATTTATTTTAATTTTATTTCTAAAATTTATTCAAACTAGTTTAATTATTTACTAGACTTAGAAATTTAATAAAATTTAACATCATGCAAAAAAAAAAACAAATTTACATAAAATATAATATTAATTATTATTTATATGCAGCAAAAATAAGTAAAATTTAATAAAACTTAAGATTTGACGCTTTGAAAAAATAATTATAAATTATAGAAATATTATTTTAAAGCGACATCAATTATAAACCTGTTAAAAAATTAATTATTTTATTTATTTTAAAAAAATTATAAATCCTTTTATTGATATTACTTAAAATATTTTTAAAAATAAAAAATTTATTTCTAAAATTTCGGAAAAAATAAAGTTTTTAATTTTTTTAAATTGTTTTTTATCAATTCTTGTAAAGGTATTTTTCTTATTTAAACAACATTGATTCACATTTTTCATAATAAATCAATTTTTAAAATGTATATTAATATGTTTATTTTGTAATTTTCTTTCTGTAAATTTTAATAATAAAAAATATATATTTATATATGTTATCTAAGAAAATTTTTATCTTAATAACAATAAATATATTGTTCAATTTTAAAAATATTAAATACATAATTATGTAAAATTAAAAGAACAAAAAATTAATTTGAAACCAAAACTTAAAGTTATAAAAAATAATTAAAAATAAAACTTATTAACTCAAATAACTGTAAATATTTTTTTAGCGGAAATCCTGTTTATTATTAAATCTTTTTTCTATTTCTTTTACCAGTAATTATTTATAAATTTATATAATATCTAAAATTATAAAATTAAATAAATAAATTAAAAAATTAATTATTTTTAAAAGGAAAAATTATAAAATATTATTAAAATATGTTTCCCGTAAAGTTTTCAGATTTTTTTTTTAAAGTATTAAACAACTAATGTTGGGTGTTGAATTGAGAAATTCATTTAAATACAACTAATGAGTCTACATTAAAATTATAAATTTAAAACTAATTAATACTTGATAGAAATTTTATTAAATTTTTTTTTAAATATATTCATAAATAATTTGCAAACAGATATTAACCGGAAACTTTTTTTTGTCTAAATTTAGATTTCATCTTTTGTATCGATTTTTTATTTTTATTTTAAAAAACTAATCTAAATTGTTTTGAAATAAATTTGAATTAACTTTTGTTTTTATTTTAAAAATATATTATTTATTTTTATTTTTGTTGAAATGTAACTATTAAAATTTAAATTATGGGCGCCACAACTTATTCAAAAATTAGTTAAATGTAAAAACAAATAATAATAAAGTAAATAAAAAGGACAGGAACTGAATCAAGTAAATGTTATTGTTTACTAAAAAATGACACTTCAAAGTGACAAAATAGCGAATTTGAGTGATGTTTTCACATGACCGAAAGAAACCAGTGCTTTAAACTAGGTCTAATTTTATATCATTTAAACTTAAATTTTACGAAGCTAATACTTTGCAAGTTGATACATTGTCTGAAGTAGTTATGCTTGATTCTGGGGTCGGGCGCTTGGCCGGTGGCGTTGCAGTATCTTGGCTTACCTATCTTCCCACAAAAGCAGCATTTTTGCACATTCCAGCATTACGGCCAGCTAGACTGGTGTTTTAATGCTATTAAATGGTTTAAAACACACACGCATTCAAGCTTGAAATAGAAGCTGCAAAATGCCTGCAACAAGTAATCGGATACCTGTAATTAATTTTTATTAATTATGTTCCAAGCTTGCACTAGTCTCAACTGTAACTGTGTGTTACTAAAGTTTGCTAAAATTTAATCAATGTAGCAATTGCAAGTGATGAACATGATGTTTTTTTAACTTGTTTTATCGTAAAGGTTTACGGTTTCAAAATGCAAAGTACTTCAGACCAAAGTATTTGATTGACTCTGATCGCAAATAATTTTTATATTTAATTGTTACAACTAAAATTAAACTTAAAAAAACTGGTCAAGTTTAATAGCTAAAAACTTCATTTAAACGACCTATTTTAAACATCTTTTAGCGTACAAAGAGTTATAGAGTAAATTTTTTTTTTGAGTAATGAATGAATTTTATAAAAAAATATATTATTTTAATAAATACCTTTGATTTTTAAAAGTGATAATGATAATATGTTTACTTGAAATTAAAAATTGCTTGATTTTAAAATAAATTTCTTTGATATTAATTTTTTTAATAGGTTAAGTATTGGATGGTCATCAGTAAGTAATAAATTAAATTTCATTTTGCTTTTAAAATAATAAATAAACCAAAATACATTTTTTTAAAAAAATAAAATAATTAACTAATATTTAATAAATACTTTGTGGCTAAAAACTAAAATGTTATAAAATAAATAATTGATAAAAAACGATGAAAATAAATACAAAAGATTAAATTCAAAATATTGTTATATATAAATAATAATGTGAAAACAAATTAAATTAAAAAATTTATATAAAACAAAAGATTAAAAGATAAGAAAAAATATAAAAAACTGATGATGATAAAGATAAAAAGAAATTATTTTAAAATATAGATGATAAAAGAAAAGAAGAAAAATAAAATGAGAGGGTGCTTACATTAAAATTGTCTTGATTGGCCGTCGTTGTAGTGAATTAAAAATGCACACAATTACTAAAATTGATTTAATGGCGATCATGTAATTGGCAACAATTAAGAACTTGTTGCATTTTCTAAAGATTCTTGTCTTATTCACTTAAAATTGCCATTTCTTATTTGAACTGTTTACTTAAAATTTTCTACATGCTGTTGGTTTTTTTAAATGTTCAAACCAGGTAATTAATTAAAAATTATTTTTAAAACAACAAAAATATATTTGAAACAATACACAAGTGAATGGGCTTAAATTAAAGAATAATAATACATATTGCCATATTAATATTATTATATGCAAGTTTAAAGCGTAGATGAAGACTAACCGCTGGCCACATGGTCAAGCAACATTTCAAAACTTTAAAATAAGACACTTGAATATTTTTTTAGGCTGGGCGGCCGCGCCTAAGAAAAAAATAGGATAAGAAGACAAAAAAATGTAAGATGACTAAGAATAAGAATGATGACGATAATGATGATGATAATGTAGATCAGCTGTTTTGGTCATATGGTGGTTTAGTGACGACTATTGCTAGCGGCCACAACAGCTTGTTGCTGCTGTTGCGATTTCACCAATCAAGCCATCATACCAAAAATGATGACGACTACTTACTACATTGACTGACCAAATCGAATGAGTCAAGTTGATTTAAGAAGAAGCGTTTCTTAACTATAATCTGTAATGTTAAAACATTTTTATTTGATTTTTGGCTATTTTAAAATTTAAAAAGCCTTCAGCCGATAGGAAAGCCGCTGGCTAAACATTGTAGTTCGTGTTTAGGTGCGCCAGTTTAATTTTTGTAAAGCTGATTTCAACCAGTCGATTGTGGGCAAAAAGCGCAGGTGTGTGTTACCATAATGATGGTCAAGAGGACATGGCTATTTTTACTGGACAAAACGGCTAGCGGTATGCCACAACAAATTTAAAAGTATTCAATTAAAGAAGCCACATTGGGCTTGTACAAATCTATCATCAAAACTAATAAATTTCATATAATAAACTATTACGTAATTAAAACCCTTTGGGCAAATACACTTGTGGTTATTTTTTAACTAATATTATAATGGTTAAAGGTGTACAATAATGAATTGCATAAATATTTTGCATAAACATTAATTTTCATTTTTACAAAATTTTTAATAATTATGATTTGAATCAATAATTGGTGATTTATCTATTCAATTATAAATTAGTATTGATTTCACATTTTACAATTATTTTTATTCAAAAAAGTAAATTTTAAATTTATTATAATATTAAATTATAAATAAAATAACGTTTTAAATAAATGAAAAATTTAAATTATAAATTAATTTTTAAAAACCGCATAAATTTATTTTTTAAATTTTAAGTATTTTAAAAGAAAAATGTCAAAAAACAATTTGTTTATTTCTTTGGTTTTAACCAATATTCATTGGCTGTAACAGTTCATAGCTTAAAAAATTTAAATACTTAATATTATAAAAATAACCACCAAATATTTTGTTATTATCAATGTTTTTCAAATGCTAAGTAATTTTTTGTTATATTAAAAAATAATTTTTGAACAATTTAATCTTAACTCATGACAGGTGACCAGCCTAAGCCAAAAACTGGCCGAGATAGTATAAATAAAAAAAAAACAAAAAACTAAACAAAGAGACAGTTACGATAAACTTGAGCTAAAATTAACATTAATTGTAAACAAATAGTTAAAATTTAAAAAAATCATGATGAAAAAAAGTGTAAGTCGTCTGCCAAAATACAAATTATAAAGAATTTTAAATACAAATTGTCAACAGTATTTTTAAATTTGTTTAATTTGGAAATTATTTAATTGAAGTTGAACATCAAAAGATGAAAGATGAAGAAAAATAAAAAAAAATAAAAAAAGAATAAACCCAAATGATATTGTAAGTTGTGACAAAACATTTTTCTAATTTTACTTTTAGTTGAGTTTTTAAAAATTTTAATTTTAAACTAGCCAAAGTGATGGTTGACTGCTTTTTAGCTAATTACACTTAATTACAATTAATTACAGTGCGAATCAACTAGCCACAGTAGCTTTCGTGTAATGTTCAGAAAAAATATTCACTGTCAATTTTTTTTTTTTAAATTGTATATTTATGTATATTAATTATTTTTTTAAGTAAAAAAAAAATTAAAATAGCTGAATTAAACAATGACTCATCTTGAAAATAAGCAAAACAAGTGCAAATAAGCAAGTGCAAAATGAATGTTTATGATTTTCAAATTTTAAACAAAATTGAGATTAACAAAAATTTAAAAAAATAAAATAAAAATGAAGAATTGGCAGAAAAATAAACAAAATTTTAAGATAGTTTTACTTGTGAATGGCGGCCCACTAGACGCAAACTAATTGTATAATTGGTTAGCAATTAAATTTCAGGGCGGCTTCCATTCAAACCAACTTGATAGCTATTCATTTCACCTTTGACTACATTGCAACACTAGTAAAACAAGCCGGTGTGACAATTATCCTATTAAACAACTAAGTTTATGATAATTCTCCTTATAAACAAGTTAAACCAAAGTTTAAAATTATTTTCAAATTAATGTTTAAGAAAATTAGATTAGATAAATATTAAAATATTCAAAAAGCTAAAACAAATAATCGAAACAAATTATTAAAATGCGTGTAAGATGATTAAATTAAATTACCTAACTAAATTACTGAATCAAATTACCAGATAAAATGGTTTAAAATTATTGAAACATATTTGCTTGCCCAAATATAGTTAAAATTATCTTACTTTCAGTAGCTTGAAAAAGTTTGTTTGCTAATATTATAAGTAATTTGAAAGTGTCGGTTTTAAAAAAATATTATTTAAGCAGATAAATTGATTTCAAAGAAAAAACTAAAATTTTTAATAAAAAAACTTACTAAAAAAAAATTTATTAGGATTGCGATTGGCTAGAAGTGGAATCACACTGTGGTCAAACGCACGAATAATCTTTTTAAAATTTGAAACATTTAAAGCTTTGGTTTGCATCTTTGTTTATTCCTTAATTTTTTAAATCTTTTTTAGTTTGACAGAATTGCACTTGTGTTTACCTTTGGTCAAAAAATGCGACCAAAAATTAGATAGCTATTGTGTGAATAAACCAATACAAACGAGACCAAAACAAAATGAAATAATCTAACCTTGTGACTATTTGGCATATTTCAAGTGAAATTAAGTACTCAAGAAAAGCCGACAACTGATGCAACCAAACTCCGGTGGCCGACTGTGTATGAACAAAGAACAGCTAAAAGGATTGATGAGTGCAAACAAAAAATTGGCCTAGAGCTGCATTGATTCGGGTGTTAAATAAAAATGACAAAACTTGCAAACATTATGAATTATACTCTATTTATATTAAGCAACTATTGCCTCTATTTACCTCTATTTACCTCTATTTATCTTTATTTACCTTTATTTACCCTTATTTACTTCTATTTAACGTTATTTACCTGTATTCACCTTTATTCACTTTATTTTGCTATTATTCGTCTCTATTCATTTCTATTCAATACAATTCAAATCAATTGGATAGATTTGGCTTAAAGATTGACGTTTGTCTCTACTTGGTTGCCACCGATTCATCACTATTGAATTGCAATTTGACACGCCTAATTCACAATACTTACTTAGATAATGATTCTAACCTTGTGTTTACATTTGCTTTGGTGGTCAAAAATGTGCTAGCAAAATAAAAAAAATATATTTAAAGATAAATGTGAATAAAGAATAATATTTGTAAAAAAAAAATTAATGAAAAAAAAGAATAAGACATTAGTAGTGAAAAATTGAAAAAGATAAAAAAAAATTAGTTAAAAAAAGTCAAATAAAATTCATATGCTTCTGTTGGTGGTTTTTTGAAAACTTTTCAACAGTAAGTAAATATTGAAAACAAGTCGGATTAGACTTTGTTTAAAAATTTCTTTATTTAACTTTTTAGAATGCTTAAGAAGGTTTGCAAGTGATGTTCTGACAAATGGAGTTGATTCGACAAGCTCTGCCCTTGACTGGTTGAAAGCGTGAAATTCTTGAATAATCAGCTAATCCAGTAGCAAAAAGACTGATTTTATTATTTCAAATCTAAAACATTGAGTTTTATACAACGACATAGTCTTATATTTGTTTGTAGCAAACATTTACAGTCAACAAAAATCAGTTTAAGTTGTTGCATATGATTAAGATTGATACTATTACTAACCATTGGATACGATTACTTTTTGGCCTTTTTCGACTTTTTGACTAGCTAATGATGGTCAATAATCGTAAAAAAGTGCTGTAAACGCGCCACAGTGTTAATTGCACTCAGGCCATGTTAAAATTGGCTTAAACATGTTTACGTCTTGAGTAACTATGTAGAACCTTAATTAACATCTTACAACAGGCATCCACATTTAGCAACAAGCTGTAAACATAATCATTTCAATCTTGAGCTTGTCTCAAGTAGAACAAGTGTAGATTAATGCTTAGTCTTTACCTGTTCACAACGGGTTCATTTAAAACAAAACATCACTTGCATAAGCCGACTGGTAATAAAAAGCTTATAAAAGTCATAAAATTGTTGCGTTTTTTATTACATTGCAGGTAAAAAAAATTTAAATAGTTAAAAGTAGTCACTTGTATGAACACCTACATAAAAAACTTAAGGCGTGATTTTCATGTTTAAAAATATTTTTTAATCTTTTTCCAGTTTATGATATCTTAATTTAATTTTCTTAAATCAATTCCCAAGTTATTTTTAAGAAATATTTTAATTCTTAAATCGATATCGTAAAATATGCAAAAAGCAAAATAAACCTCAAAAAATTGCGCTTGGAAATTTGGTGTTATAATAATTGAACTTTTGATACAATTGTGTTGATGCTATGTGATATTTTTCAATTTTACACCATTAGCTTTAAAATAAAAATAGGCAAGGTCAACTCGAACCCATATTCGACAGCTTTTGCTTAAACATGATTGTATTTACACACTAAATTTAGGCGTGAAACTAGCGTTGCTAACTAACTCTAACTTTCTTATTCTACTAGATCAAATTGACCACCATTGATTCACCACGCGATTGCTTTTACGTTAATTCTTAAGCCTGCTGTTTTCATCAATTATCAAAGTATTCACAAAATGACAAAAAAAAAAAAAAATAAACATATAATGACTTGTAATAATGGTACAAGTAATACCAAAGCAAATTGAAAAATTCTTGAAAAGGTGACAATAAATGCATTTTAAAAATGAAATAATTTGAAAAAGAAAAATAAATAATAAATAAAAGTAACAAAAATAAATAAACTGATTTGAAAATACATAAAATAAAACTCAAAAAATAGAAAAATGGCTAAAATGCTTTTTAACCAGAAAAAAATAACGCTTTTAAGCAAAACAATTGTGACTGGCCAAAAACGAAATAAAAACAAGTCAGATGAATTAAAAAAAAAAAGAATAAACTAAAAGGGTGAGGTGAAAAAAACGCAATAAATCTTGTTTAACGTGAAATGACTTTATTTAAGGTCACACTTTACTAAAGAGACAAAGATTTGCTAGCGGATGGTTGGTTTAAGACAACCCCTCTTTGGCCGGCCTAAATCAGCCACAAAACAACGAGTCTTCACCCCAACACAATTTAAAATTCGCTTTCTTAAATATATTTTCTACAACTGTACCATTGTTTACCTATCAGATTTAAAAGTTTACCATTGTGAATTTGATCAAATGCTATCTATATATTAAATAATTTGTATTTTTAAATTGATTGAAGTAGCAATTTGCTTATTTGTTTAATCAAATAATGGGATAATTAAAACGATCCAAGTTTAATAAGAATAGAATTACAAAAATAAGTTGTTGAACAAAATTAATTTGAAATTCTTATTAAACTGATAAAATTGAAGTTTGTTTTAACTTTGTTTAAATTGCATAGTGATACAGCAATTTATGATTCGATTGGAACAAATTATTTCGCACTTAATCCATTAGAATTTGATAAATTTTCGAGCATTTCTTGCTGCACCAGTCATGACAAAGAATGCAAAGAATTTGGTTAATGAAAAATTGTTTAAATTGTGGCCAAAATAAGGTTGGAAGTACAAAACAAGACTGAGGTCACGTTTCATTTGTCAACCTAACACAATCTAAATAACTTCGAACTTAAAGCAATTCAAAGCTGACTTGTCAAAAAAAACCCGACAGCAACTGCTGTAAATCAAACGCCAAACACTATGCAAACATGCAGTTATGAACCAGCTAAAAGAAGGTGTGGCGACTAATCAAATAATGAATAAATAATCACTACATATAGAGCACGCGTTGATTTGCGACTAGCATCAGTTGTGATGATTCGCCATCGGCTAGTTAGGTTGTATACTAATTTAAAAATAGAGGCAACAACAAAATGCTGGAATCGACTACTTCAATATTAATGATTCTAATAGAAACCACTTGAATGATGATGTCTTAAATATCGACAATTTGAATGTGAACGACTTGAAAGTAAACTGTTTGAATATGAATGATTGAATATGGAGGATTTGAATTGGAGGATTTGAATATGGAGGATTTGAATATGGAGGATTTGGATATAGCGATTTGATAAGCAATTTAAATATGAACGAGTTTAGGTCATATCGACAAATATAATATTGACGACTTGAATATGAATAACTTAAATGTGGCCAATGTAAATATCGACAACTTGCAAAACGATGACTTGAATATTTGAAGATGAATGCGAATGAGTTTAATTTCAACAAGTCTGAAGCGTAAAGTAAAAAGTTACAAAATCCACAAATAAAAAATTGAAAGCCTCAAATCCACAATAACTTTGGCTTGAATAACGGTGGCTTTAACTTTTGCGACTTACACGCGTAAGCAGTTTGCCCTATCTATTTTAGCTGGTTGTGCTCCTTTTGAACTATATTTATTTTATTAAACGGTGCACGTTTTTTACTAATTCTAACAAGCCGCTAACTTTGTCGATGTTGTGGCAGAGGCCTAAACAGATCCCTAGCTTGATCAGTTGGTTTCAGACCACTAACACCAGCGCAAAGCAACAAATGAACATCCATGTCGGCAAACAGCATGGGAACTAATCAGGTCTACTTCTCATAAGCTGGTGGGTGTGTTTGAACGCCAATTTCACTTGAACCCGCTGTTTCAGACTGGGGAGATTACGATTGCGCACTAGTAAAAAGATCAGTTTCAGATCTACTTAATCCTCTTAATAGCATGATCAAGTGTGTGCCCGTTGAATAGCAAAGGTCACACGCTATTTTTACTTTGCTTCTTTGTTCAAACTCTTGTTTTTATTTATTATTTTACTTCACTTTTGTTCAATTCCGGATTATTTTAACAGACATTTTCGCTCTGAATATTTAGCGCATAAGTTGACCGGATTAGAACAAATGTTGGAAAGTTTGATCTAGATTGGCAGACTAATCAGGTGCGCGCTTACCGGGCTTGTGAGCCCACATTAAGAAACTTTATTAAATGCACTTACTGTCAACTTGTTTACACAGCAAGTTGTTTGGCTTGTTTGCTAAGACAAAGATTGTTACACGTGTGATAGGTCGATCTGCGCTTAAGTGATGACCTGAGTTCAGTATAGGCACACGTGGCTAAATTGCTGTTTGTTATCGCCCGCAGCCAGTCATTGGAGTAAATTGAGACCAGAACATTGGTGTAGATGAAGGGAAAAGCAAGGGCAAGTCGAGAAAGACAATCAGAGTATAATGTGAAGAAGAGTTGACTGGTGATAAATACGTGCTAATTGCAGTTTCATTGCATGTAAACAAATTGAGGCCTGAGAATATCCAATGCTGCCTTCTGGCGACTTGCTACCTTGTCGTTTTGCTTTGTGTCGAGTTCCATCAAGCGTTCTAATGTATGTACTGAGGCCACACGCCATCCGCCTTCTTTGCGAACACGTGTGTCATCGTCTTCAGTTGCATTTGTCTTGCCAAATCTGTCTTGCCAAACTTGCGACTTCTTCAGCTTGGGCATCTTTGTTTGGCCTCTTGATTTAGACCCACGTTTTGCAAATTAAATGCACGCATCCGCTTGTTTAAGCTTGTCAAACGCTTGTCACAAATTCTCTGTGCAATGTGGCTTTAAATCTGTCTTCTATTGTGTGGCCTTGATTGCGGCCTACTAGATGTAGCTCTACTTTGTGGCCTTTCTCTGTGGCCTTTCTCTGTGGCCTTTCTCTGTGGTCAAAGCACTGGCTAAATCTTTTTACATTGCGTTTTTACTACTGCTGCCAAATCTTGATTTTAAAATTAATTTTATTTCTATTTAATCTTAAATCTACTTTTTCAGTCAAATTTAATAATCCAATTCTCAACAGCCTAAGCTTTTAAGTTATGGCTTGCAAAAGACCAAAACCTATAGTGCTGAGCCGTAAAAAAGTCTAAAATTAGTCTATAATAAATGAACATCAATCAATGATTTAATCAAATGCAAATATTATGAAAGATGCGAAAAAAATCTTGTGAACAGACTGAAAAAACTAACAATTTTGCAGGTTATTGTGGCGTAATGATGAAATAGATGACCACCACTTGCAGATAATGATGATGAGCAATTGAACAATGGAAACGTGCAAAAATATCTAAAGTTGATCAACTGCAACTGACTAGTGGACTGTGGCAGAACATCCGTTTAAAGCAAGCCAACCAATCAAACAAGAAAAAGCACTTCATTTACTTTAGAAGTTTAGATTGCACGTTAGTGCGAGCGGTGTAATAAACAATGGGGTGCAGAGAACGGGGTATGCTGTTGTTTAAACTACACGTAAAAGACTGCTAAGAAAAATGAGATAAAAATCTTAATTGAATGGTCAGCTAAGGTTAATTGACGGATGAACCAAGCATCTGCGTTTGAGCAGCTGTTTATAAAAATAAGTTTGTCTAGTCAAAAAAGACAAAGAAAAAATCGACAAGGTGGTTTTCTAGCTTAAAAGTGTTAATCTTGGTCGCTATTCAACAAAATCAGCTGTTTAAAAGATTTCTTTTTGATTTTATGCTTTACGATAATCACGTATATACAGACAAAACAATTTTAATTTTGTAATCATTCATCTTTAGTGTCAATGCGATTTTAACGATAAATGATAAACAAAAATTAAATTACTTAATTTTAATTAGATAATTTTTATTTGTTTTTCTACAATTGTTAAATTTTGTTTGATTTTTTTGTTTTGTTTTTAATCTTTTCACAAGACTTAATCCATTCGCCTATAGAAGCGAAGCTAATTTATAAAAAAAAAATAAATAAAACCTAAATTGCACTTTAATCGTTTACAATAGCTAAACTGACCTTAAGTATTTGGTTCAATTGTGTTTTATCTGATAGAACTAATTCAGTTTTTTATATTAAAACAAATAAAAGTCTGAAAAATTGCTTGTGAAAAATGAAAAATAGCAAAAAATGCTCACTTTAAAGCCCAACCAAAACCATCAAGAATGTTAATCATTCAAGAAGTACAAGTTTTAAGTCAGAATAAAAATCGGACAATAAAGCTGAAATTATCAAGCAAAATGAAAATAAAAGAAAATTAAATTTTAAACTGTTTAATTAGATGCTTAAGTCAGTTAAATAATTGCATTAGTTTGGCGTTAAATGGCAAAGAATGATGTTAAACTAAGATGCAAATACAATTTCATCTCGCTTAATCTTGCCATTAGTGTATTCATCACAATTTGATTGTTCACACTGTCCAAGTTCCCACTCGAAAATGTGTTCTTAAGTTTAAAACATTTTACTGTCGAAGAAATGTCGATTTTACCTAGTTGCGCAGTGGTCCGTTTAGTATCCGTTCGGTTGAGTTGAAGAAAGCGACGGAGGTTGGTGTGTTGACCATTAGATCTGTCACAAAGTGGTTTATAAACAAGTAAAAAAGTTAAACAGGCATCTAGTTGTCCTGTCAGAATAGAAGGCAAGTATTAAGAGGAGCAGATTGAGCGGAAGGGTGCATCAGAAGTGGCTTAATTAAGGCAAACATCAGACTAGTTAATTGCGCAATTTCCGTGTTTGAAAATGTGCAAAGTGCAAAGATTTCAATCTAAACAGACAAAGCAATGAAGAAAAGAAGTAAAGTTTAAGTGAAAATCAAATTTGGCAAAATAAAAGCAGTTCAAGTGCATAAAAGTGTGTGCTGATGCAAATGTTGAGTAAATGAAGTCGAGAACAGCTGCAAGAGCATCTTTTTGTGCTAGTCCACCAATAATGAGCCAAACAAAGCTTTAGAGGCTGCCAGTTACAGCTGATCTGCCGTTGCCACTTTTATTGCCGCGGCTTTTACTAGTCCGTTTTGTGCTCATTTGCTTTGCACCAGCTGAAGTGTAGCGTACGCGCTAATGACGCGCAAACAGTTTGAACTGCCGGTCAGACTGGGTACAGCTGTTCAGCGCGAATATAAGGGCCAGAAATGGCGCGAAACAGTTGCATAGTTCGTTTTAACACACCCACAATCAACCAACTCAGTCTAGTGATTCCAATTGATGATATTAACTTATGGGTCGAAGCCTATGGGGTCTAAGCTGAGCAAAAGAGTGCTAGAGATTAAGATTCGGATTAGGGGTTAAAAAATCACAATTCAAAAAACTATTCCAAAATTTTATATTCAAGATCCATACATTTATATCCAAAATTTACTTTAACATCCTTAACTATTAATTTGCTGCTCACTATCACCATTCATAATTTCATTATTAACTCCCCTACTTAATCCTTTGATTTCTTATGACTATCCCTTTATCTATTGCTAATAATTCTTTGTACAATTATACGTCATTCTCTTCTGTTTTTATCACTTTAATCTAATTAATTTTCACTTCACTTTCCTCAAAATAAAAAAACTCACTTTTCAAATTGTCCACAAAAAATAGACAATTAGATACAATGATGTTAATAACTTGTTAAAATAAGGTAAATAACATTTCTTTTTGTGTTTTCTTCCTGCTTTTTTATTTTTAAAAGCCAAAATAAAAGCAATAGCTTGCGTAAAAACAAATTGCACTTGTTTTACTAAATTAGGTCTAATTGCTTTTTGTTTGAGTGGCTTTATGTTTGGCTTTATTTCAGCCGCATTTAAGTCCAGCTACCACTGTGCCCATAAATTCTGATGTACCATCGACCATCTGCTGGTTTATGTAAAAAGACCGGTCACTGATCCATTACATTGGAAGCATTGGGTTGAGGCCATTGGCTTGCTTGAATTTGTAGCATTGATTTCAAGGTGTTGCAAAAGCCAGATAACTTTGTCTCTGAGTCAAATATATTTCTAAACAGACATAATCAAACACAGATTGGAATAGAAGCTCAAAAATCGCATCATTGCATCCCACTTGGGTGGGTAAAATTGAGTGTAGGCATGCATTATGCAAATATTGAATTATATACAAATCAAAAGTTATGAACCAACAGCATGCTATGTTAATTTAGAATATTTTAAGCATTTAAGTGTCTTGGATAAACAACAAAGCTTTTAGCTGACAAAATACGAGTAAGATGCAAAAGTATTATAAAGTTAAACATGTGCATAAATTAATTAAACTGAAAACCTTTCAGTGTGTTTTGTCAATTAAACCACAATTATAGGCGAATAAACGAATTTTGGCGGGTAGCTAGCGGTGAGCCAGGCATCTTGATCCCAATAACTTGGACTAGTCGTTTAATTGTTTTTTTAATAAACGATTTGACTAAATATGTAATTATTGCTATGCGTGAACTGACGTTTATTTATTTGCACCACAACAAAAGCCGAACATAGGTTAGCAAGTGTGAAATTCACTTATAGAAAAGAAGAGTGAACTAATCAAATTGAGTCTGTGGCCCCACATTTTGGACAACTAACGGCGCGGAAACGGAGATTCGGAAAGAACAGTCTTAGCATGAAACATATGAAAAGTGTTGGTATGGTCAAGGTAGAAGTAAAAAGTGAAAAAAATAACTAGCACTCAATGTGACACGCATGATTGGGTCGTGAGCCAATGGTAATGGCACAAGTGTATGTAATAGGCAGATTTTGGCAGAGGAACATCAACGTCTGTCCATTGGATGCAGTCAGTGGCTAGAGTGGTGCACCACTGGCACCGCTAATTGGCGGCCACATCCACAACCGTGGCTGTCGATCCCATTGTCGTCTACATCCATTAGGCGAACCCAAAAACTTCCACCATTGGCTCAGTTCGGCTTGTTAATGCGATTAATAATTTTGCATTCATTCTTCTCGTTTTGTTCTGTCTATGTTTAGCTTCATTTTTTATCTTTGCCATCTTCTTTAATTGTTCATTTAAGCCATTCATTGCTACTCTCTCTTATTTCCAATCTTCTTAATTTTATTGTCAAGCCTTGTTTTACACTTACTTCACCAATTCCTGTTCAATGCCCTTTAGGACCGTCTTTGCTTGGCCAAATCATTCTTCACTTCACTTCTCATCTTCTCAAGCCACTTTTGACCATCAAACATTCGCTCACGAAAAATTCCAGATCGTTTCTCAACGCTTTTACGCTCAAATTCTTACATCGACTCTGCATTGTACGCATGCGACACCAGAAGCAAAAAGACTGCAAATATAGATATAGAAGTAATGAAGGCAAAAAGATGAAACCTAGCAAAAATAGCTTAACGTTTTTGTTTTTTCAGTTTTTTTGCTATTTTGTCACATTAAAACACACCAACTTTTTCCATCAGTCGGCTGGGCTTTAATTGAGAATCAGTGCGACCAGTGTGATCTGTTCCATCAAAAACAAGTGTACAATAGCGGCTTTAGCCTGCAGGCTTTCATAATCCTATTAAAACAAGTTTACAGATTCAGTCAGTGCATTTGCGATCAAAATCAACTCCCAGTTCAATTTGACCTGTGTTCGTTTTGGCCGGCTTTTAAGCAGCTGCCACCAGTTTTAGCTTAGGCCAATTTAACACTTGTCCTTACCTCTGATGCACTTGTTCACATCTTTGGCCAATGGGCAAAACCATATTGCAATTTTTTATAACAAATGCATAAATCGTAGCTAAAGTTCACATTTAAAACTTAAATTCAAACTTGAGTTTGATTATGCTAGATTCAAATTAAAAGCACTAAAATTATTGAAACCAACAGCCATAACCAAAGTGTGGTGCACAACTGGCTTGTTCAAGATAAGAGATGTGCTTGAAAATCGATTTAAACATTCAAAATGTCTTAGCATATACTGGACAAATAAATTTTGAATTTGGCGTCCAAATTCAGCAACTTCTAAAGTGGAATCGCGTAAAAAAAACTAAAAGGATGGATGAATGAGTGGGACAAAAGGAAAACATGTATACATTCAAAATATTACAAGAAAAGCACTAGAAGTAAAAACTAAAAGGCGATTTCAGATTGGTAGGTGAAGAAAGGGCAAGAAACAGATAGTAAGTGAATAGTCTAAGCTGAAATGCAAATATTTGTCTGAAAAAATTCAAACTAAAAATGAATGAAAAATGAAACTAATAAAGCGACGGAAGCAAGATGCAGCAACCCCTGATGTTCCGGTGATGAAAAGAACGCTTTTTTGCATTTGCCACTGTTTTTACCCACTGCCAAACTTGTAGTTGTTTGCTATCTGTTCCGCCTGTTCCGCCTGGTTATAGAAAAACAATGATTTTAATCAGAACTAAAACATTTGGTCAAATGTATCTTTTGCCTGTTAGTTACAATGGCTAGTAAACAACCATCAGAATATCAGTTGTATTTCAGAGGTCTGTTAGCAAACTAGTTAAAAAAATAACACAAAGTTAAAAGAGAAATGACTCGTTTGTTTAGACCGGTGGGTTGAAGTGTTTTTGCAAACAAGCAACTTCAACCACTAGGCATATTGTGACAAGTCGACTATAGCCAAATGTATCAAATGAATCAAAAAAAGACTATATTTGAAACTAGACTTTTAAAAATTAGATCATACATTGAACCATTTTGGTCACGCTTTGTTCATTTAGGCTAACTTGTATCAATTAAAACCATCAGTTTATGTCTTAATCAGCCTAAAAAATTCAATTTAGTTTCAATTTTAAATTTTTGAATTTAATAAAACATTTTTTGTTTATTTTTTATTGCTTATTGTTTTACTAATAAAAAATTTTAGCAAAAAGCTTTTTATGTAAAACCTCATTTTTATTTTCAATCAACTTTATTATTCTTTCATCTATAGTATTTTCAAAAATCAATTAATAGTTGACATTTAAATTTCATATTTTAAAAAAACAAAATTGAAAAGCATAAATAATTTTAAAAAAAAATTAAATTGGAGTTTTAACTATTATAAATAAACCATCTTTGATTTTTATATTTTCCTATTTTGACAATTTAATTCATAAAAATTCACGTGACATGATATGAATAAAAGAGAAAGCGACAAGGCCATATTTAGTCTATGGTGGTTTTAGGTTGGATAAAAATTCTGTCAAATTTGACAACAAATCAAATTTTTCTCCACAATTGATCTTGGTAAAAAAGGTAGTGATGAAGGTTTTTTTTTTAACCTGTAGTTAGTTTTGATTTAGTTTAGGTTTAATTTGGCTTGAAAATCAAATAAAAAATTTATACTTTAAATTTGACTTAACTTGTCGTTTGAATTTAATCTAACTATACTAGATTGATCTAATATGCAAAAGATTATCAGTATAATCAGGAAGTACGCTATTTATTCAAAACCCGATCAAGCCTGTGTGTGGTCTACTAAAGGTTCGAAGTAAAATTTTTTTATTTCGCTTGATTGACTAACCTTTGAACTGTCGACAATTGACCGTCAAATGACCGCTGTTTTATCGTCAAATTGGCCTTAAAAATCAGCTAAACGAATTCGAAGTCACCCCAATTCAAACTACTTTTAAATAAAAACTCAATCAAGCCTAGATTTCATTCACATAACTCTTTAATCACGTTTGTTTCTAAAAAGAAAATACTTTTAGTTTGGAATCATCATTATTTTTCGATTTTTATAGGCAAAAATAAAAATTTACTACTTTTTTTGCTTTTTGAATGCTCTCTTAGTTATTTTTTTTTTGATAATTTTAACTAATGATTCTGAATCAATAAATTGCTTTAAGCAAATTTTGCTTTTTGAATTTATTTAACAGTTTTATTAGAAAATAATAAAACTTTTTTTAAAGTTGTATCATGCCGTTTTTAAAAACTTAAACTGTTACATTTTACAAAATACATTGTATTTTTGATTACTTTGCATGTAAATATAACATGAACCAAACAAAATCAAAACATTTAATAAATAATAAAATGTACCTAATAAATTTTGTATATTAAAAAATATAAAAATGTATTTTTTCTTTAATCTGTGCATTTAATTTTTACCAATAAAATTTTTAATTTTACCATAAAATTATTTAAACAATGTTGAATTTTGTGTTTTTTTTTTTTATTTCAATTTTGTCTAGCCATTTTAGCTACTTTTAGCTAGGTTCTACTATAAAATAGTGTTAAATTTTTATTCAGATGCTTTTTTCAAATAAGGAATGACGAACTAGCAATTCTTTTTCAAAATAACGTCTTAAACTTTTTTTATTTTCTTATTTTTATGATAAAATTTTTCCAACAGATGACTCATAAGCACACCATTACTCAGCTTTTCAAATTATACACACGACAACAGGTCATTCAAAAGTTAAGGGTCTTGCACACAAACTAGGCTCATAAAGTTTTTACGGCCAGATCAATGATTATGCGGCTTTTGTAGGTTTTCATTCTTTAGAAACCAGTGTGTGGGGCATCTTTTTTACTTTTACCATAGAAGCTTGTCTATTGAATCTTGTTTATTGGATGTATTCAACTTTGCCAATTACATCTTGTTCATTTATAGCATCTTGACCTTTCCAGTCTTTAACCCAGTTGGAGCAGATTGGTTCTTTTTACCAAAATTTTTGCTTGACTGTCAAAGCCAATTTCACGCAGATTAGTTTTTTGTTTTTGCAGTTTGTTCCTTTTTACCATTTCCTACTTGTTACTTTTTCGCGTGCCTATTCTCAAACTTTCTCATTCCAGCTGATTGTCTACTGTTTCTATTTCTGTTATCTTTGCTTAATGCATTTGGTTTTCTGCCTTTTGTCAGGACTGATTAAGTTGCTTGAAAGTGCACCGCACTGACTAGTTCATTTAACAAAATGCACCTATTTCATATGTAGCATTTTGTTTGATTTTCTCTGCACGACCACTTCACACCGACTTCACACTGACCCTTAAAAAAACTCTCTTCACTGTTGGGTCTTGTAAATGACAAAAGGGAGTCAGATAAAAAGAAGTAAACACAAATATTGTTATTTTTTCTTATTTGATATAAACAAAAACAAAATGGCAAATCCTTAAAACAAAAGACACGACAAAAAAACTAAACAGTTTTTACCAAAATGAAGGAAAAAAAATTCACTAAAGTTTTGCTTGACAAGGTCAGACTGACCTTTAAAATCTCTAGAGGCTAATTACATGTTCACGGGGCTTGGTTGGACACATCGCTTTGTTTGGATAATTAAGGTAGTAAAAAGTGCTTTATGCTTTCTCTTTATTGCAATTCGACATGCTCATTTACTTTTACTTTTACATTTTCGCCTTAGGTCTACTTTGTGTAATTTGACTTTTACTCTATGCTTCACTCTTTTGTCTTATTTAGCAATGACTTTTTGTCTAAATCAATTGCCTATGAAATTCATATTTTAATGATAAAAAAAACAAATAAATAATAAAACGAAGAAAATAATAAAAATACAATTGATTAGCCTGATTTTCAGGTGAAGAAAATGTTTCAATTTGGTTAACTTTTGCACCAAATAATTGATTGATTTAATGCGAATTATTTATTAATTTCAAAACAGGAACCATTGTAGTAGGGGTCAGATTGAAACACGAAAAAATTTAGAAATGAAGTAGAAATATGAAGAAATGGGAAAAACGAATACAAAAAAAATGTAATTCGAACAATTAGGAGTAAGAAAACACATTAGAACATGTGCATTTGAATTGAAAGTTAAAAAGAAATGCAAATGTGTTAATCGTGGCTTGGGCAGTCCTATATTGACCACAATAGGGTCCGTTTGAACAGGGCATCTTATTGGCCTGTTAATTGGCCTGACTGCACTAACTTTTATAGTTGAACTTGTATTTTGACTACCCTTTGCATCTCCAAGTCTGCATCTGTTCTATTGTGTTCAGCTGGACTAGCACCGGCCGGCATCCGGCATCCGGTCCAGAATCAGCTGTGACCTTTCTTTTTGCTTTTTGACCCTCTTGATCGTCTGTTTTTTTAGCTCCTGTTTTTCAGTTCTGTTGCAGATAAGCAATCACTTGATTTGGTTTTTTGCAATGGTTCTGTGATCGCGTGAAAACGATCGCTTTGCCCAGCTCTTTTGTCATCAAACTATGCTCAGATTGCATCCGTTTTATCAAATTTAATCATTTGAACCATTGGTTTCTTGTTTGAGTGTTGTGAAAGAAGCAGAATAGCTTTGAAAAATTTGCGAAAAACCGAAAACATTGGCAAAGGGGCAAAATGTACTGAAAAAATGCAAAGCAATAACTACAAAATCAGACTTTATTCAGTAAAAATTTGAAAACCGCCGACTGGCAAAAGATGGTTTAGATAGTGGCAGGCTTAGTTAGGGCTAGTAGATGATCAAAAACAACTGCTCCTTCCATAGCCCATTATATTTGTCGTTTACAAGTACATGAATGGAAGCAATATGCACCCCGATATCTAAGTTGGGTGCGACACAAGAAAAATAATTAAGTGCACAAGTTCATTTAACAAAAGTAGCTTGCAAAAAAGTCTGAAAAGCCGTGCAAAATTACAAAAAAAGTTTAAACTAAACGATGATGAGGGTGGTTTATTAAAAAATGGCAAATATCAAGTGATTTTATATTCACAAGTCTAAATGTATTAACGGTGCTAAATTATAAAATAACTACCAAATAAAACTAAAGTTTAAGTACTAAGAATGTTTACTTAGGCAATGATATCAATCCAAAATTACAAGTGTTTAATTAATTTAAATAAACAGGTCTAATTGATTTGATCTTAATGGTTATTTTTTTTTTTACTTTGTTCTACATTTTAAACTTAAAACATATTGCATCTATTGTTTTCTACATTTTAAAAATGTCCAAGTGATGAATTACCAGCTGCTTTAAGTGAACAATTTTGCTACAAAGTCAAATGTGTGAAACCAACTGCTGATTTATGATTAAATCAAGTTTGAGCATGAAAATGAGCAAAACTTAAACTAATAAGACAGGACATAAAATAATAAAGATTGTCTACTTTTGCTACTTTATGGCTAGCAAATAACTATTTAAACTTTTATTGAATTTTAACGTTAAATAAGTATAAAAAATGAAACGAATTCAAGGGGTTTTATTTCTACTGTTCAGTGGTCGATTTTTTTCTTTTCAATTTTTATCGAAATTTGTGTTTGCCTTTACACTTGAATTTATTTGCACACAACAATCTATCGTATTTTAGTTGAGATGAGCGGTAAAAAATCAAAACTACAAACAAAAAGCCGATGTTGTTGTTCATTTTAAATCTTTACTTCAATCTAACAATATTGCAGGTCGAATTTGATTTAACCTTGAACTTTGTTACTAAGTGGACACTTCACTAGGGTAATTTTTATAATCTAAGTTTAAAAATTTGTTATTAAGTACTTGCTTTTAAAATATAAATGAGAAATAAAGTTTTATGAATAAAAAGATCTAAGTCGAAAATACACTTGTGGTTTTGTTCATCTTTTTTTTTTTAAATCATTATACATCATTTTTTATTTTTATTTGCAATTTAATTTTATTGTAAATTTTTTATAGCAACATTTATTTTTGTTAAAAAAATTGAAAACATGAATATCAATTAAATTGAAAAAAAATTAAATAAAAATTAATATAAAATAATTATTGAATAAACATTAAACAATGTTTATAGTTGATGATACAAATTAAATATAAATTAAATTATTTTTTATGTATCATCATTTATTAATAAATGTAATTATTATTAAAATATTATAATTAAATTCAGTTAAAATTTATAATTAAAGAATATGTGTTTAACTAGTTTATATTTTATATGTACGCTCTATAAATATTAAAAAATATAACTAAAGTTGATTTATTTAAGAGTTTAATTTAATTTTTGTAATAAAAATGTAGACTTAAAAAATTTAATAGTAATAAAATATGATTAATGAAATCTTTTTAATAAATTTAAAAATTTAAATATAATAATAATTTTGTAATAAAATAATGATTTAAAAAAAAATATATTACTTTATACATTCAATTAAACTATAATTTATATTTAATTTAAGATTTTTTAATAAAAAAAAAAGTTATTAATGGATTAATTTTGAAAAAAATTGATATTAAAAAAAAAGTTAATAAATTGAAATTAAAATATAAAAAACCTGAATACATCAAAAATTAAAGCTTACATGCTAGCTATGCTTATTATGTTATTAATATTGTTGCTAAAATTTTAATATTTATTCATGATTGCTATGTTGGTATTTATATTGAAAATAGTATTTACAATATATGCACTGATTGAATAAGGTATTTTTTTGTTTTTTGATAACAACTACTTTTTTCTTGACCTAGACTAGCCAATTTTATACTAGTTAAAAACATTGTCAAAGGCCATAATTTTGGATATTTTGAATTGGTTTTGAACATATTTTTAAACACGTGTGCATTTTCAAGCACGTGTTTAAATACTGCCTTCAAACACAAAATCAAAATACATTAGGTTTACATATTAAATATAAAGTGATCTAAGCAAAAACATGAAATAAGAACAAAACCAAGAAAAAAAAATTACAGATTTAAAAGAGAAACGCCTTTTATTCAATTTTTGTCCATTTAGTTCAATTTGCTTCAAATCTAAATCCGTTGGGTTTAAGAACGTGTGGCGAATTTCGTGCAAAATTAGACCAAAAATACAATGGTTTATAAAGCGCAACAACTTGTTTAATTCTGAAATAGGAAACCACTAAAAAATTAAAGGAAAATTTGTAAAATTAAAACAAAAAATAAAATAAATAAATAAAACTAAAAAAAATAAATTTTTAATAAAGTAAACGATTATTGAAAAATTTATTGTAAGTTTGCAATTAAAACAAACCTAGTACTTGTGAATTTGTGAAAAACGAAAAAAAACTGGAACAAAAACTAGAAGTCAGATCTAAAAAAGAGAAGAAATAAGACAGAAAATAAAATAAAAAAACTTAAAAATAAAAACGGAATGAATTAAAATAATGAAACAAGTTAAAAAAAAAAAAAAATCTTACAAAAGCATATACAGTTTGCCAACAGTTTCTCTACATCAAATTTTATTTGACCTATAGAAAGTGAAAAGCTACTCAACTGAGATGATGGCTTGTAATCGTTAATGCAACGACGGCTTACAATTCTGGCCAGCCTAACTAGTCTCAAAAACAAATATTTTTTTGATCATCTTTTTTTCATCTTTTTCTACTTTGCTTTGTCTTTTTATTTTATATTTTTCGTAATCTTAACCTTTTTTCTTAATCTTTTATTTTCAATTTTATTTTGTTCATTTTTTAGCTTTTAATTCTATTCATTTAAGTGTGCATCTTGCTGTGTTTTTTTACTAAACGTTTAGTTTTACTGGTAAAAGACAATAATTTAGTATCAGATGTCGGCTCTGGATAAGCCATTGACGACTTGCCACGGTGGCTAGTTACGGTAACTCAGTGAAACTTATGCCAAAAGGATTCAAAATGTATAGAATGGCAAAAGTAGTAAGTAAAAAAAAAACTGGCTAAACAAGCAAGAGTAACAAGAATGGCAAAAAAGAAAAAATAGAAGAATACTAGAGAAACAATAATATAAAGAGTATCGAAGGAAACAAGAATATAAGGAGTATCAAGAATATCAAGAATACAAGAATATCAAGAATATCAAGAATATCAAGAATATCAAGAATATCAAGAATATCAAGAATATCAAGAATATCATGAGTATAAAGAATATCAAGAGTATTAATAATATCAAAAGTATCGAGAGTATCAAGAGTATCAAGAGTATCAAGAGTATCAAAAGTATCAAGAGTATAAAAAGTATCAAAAGTAGAAATAGTAGCAAAAGTACTAAAGCAGCGATAGTAGAAATAGTAGCAATGGTAGAAATAGTTGAAATAAAAGCAATAGTATAAAATAGTAGCAATGGTAGTACTAGTAGAAATAATAGTAAAACTAGCAAAAATAACAAAAGTAGCAAAAGTGTCTATTAAAACTGGACGTGTACAGTTTTACGGCACTTGGCGTATTCATTATATAAGCTGGTGTTATATGTAGTTCTACACACGCCTATACATCACCACCAACCATCAACACCGCAACGGTGTTTTGGGTTTCGGCTGGCTGCATCATTTGCCGCTGCCTTAAAATTGAGTTTTTGGTTCGATCAACATATAAACAACCTTGTAATTTTTGATTTAATATATTTTGTTAAATCTGTTACAAATCAATATAGACAATTGTCTAAGTAATCAATAAAACTTAAGTCTTTTTTTAAAAATATATCTTCCCACATTGGTCAGTTTGTGGCAGTTTTTTTTAAAAGCTAACGTTGCAGCAAAGCCCTAAAACAAAAACGCATGTCTTTCAGACTTGACGATCAAGTTTAATTTATTAGCTAATTAAGCAAAAGCTAATTCCTTGTCAACTTATTAGTATTGGTTTAGTTTAGGACATCTTTTTTAATGAATCCCGTTTTGACAGATGGTTGCTGTTTACTAGTAGTCGATTGCATAAAAAATCTACAAAATACTGGCTGACAAGTTCAACTAAAATTTATCAACTTACTGAACATGTGTTGATTTTTTTAGTTTATGTTTTAAACACTAATTAGCCACTGTCTGAACAACGATGTTCAGGTGACAAATATAACCAAGCAACTGAGGTAAAGTGACAGGTGCAAAGCAAATAAGAAAATTTGGTTCAAATGCTAATATAAAAGTAAAAAAAAAAAGCAAAAAAAGCAGATAACAATGCTTTAATGTTTGAAAACAAAGAAATTGAAGTATATGAATAATATGACAAAAAAAAAATTAACGCAGCGTAAAAATACTAAACAGGTGCTTGTGCGGGTGGTAGAGACGGAAAAATGACAAATCAAATTAAGCCACAGACAAACTGTTGGCTATGCACTGGCTCCGACAGTTTGCCGTTAAACATATTAGCTTAAGAAATCACATTCACATCTGGAATATCAGCTAAAAAAAGAAATTGTAGACAGACGATAAAAAAGATGAAAAAGAAAAACGATTTTGTGGCCACATTGAGCAGCTGATCCGTCTGGTTAGTGATGCGTTTGCAATTGATTAAAATATTTTCAATTTCAATCTGCCCTAATGAAAAGAAAAAGTTGCATGTAAGTGTGCCGCTTATGTAGCTACTGATCGCGACTTATTTGTGTGAAAAATCACTTGAGATAATCTATATTTTAACTAAAAGATTAAAAGTTTTTAGTCACTTTTAACACTACTCCATGTTTTAATAAATTTGGGTAGTAATTAAAATTATAAACTATTTTTATATTCTATTAAAAATTTGCAAAAATGTGAATAAAAGTAACGTCTGGACAACAAGTTGACTTTATTTGAGAAAAACTTTTTTTCAAACTGTCAAAACTATTGTTTATAAATCAGTACTTAAGCTTTTGTGTTGGAAAAATGAAAAATTCAAAAGTAAACAAAAACAACACCGTAATAAAAATAAGCTAAACATGTTACAATGGTTAAGACAAGAAAAAATAAATTAAAATAAGAAAAACTTTTCACTTGTCACTAGTCACATCCGCCACAAAGCAATGAATGAATAAAGTGAAAAAAGATTAAAATTAATTTAAATTTGTTCTAAAGTTACTGCAAGTAATAACAATCCAGAACAAAGCAACAAGATTAAGATTATTGTCGACTCAGCTCACAAGCATGTAGCAACAGAGAAAATAAATCAAGTCCGAATATCAGAGTCAAGTGGAAGTGCACTTGTTGCCGGACAGAGCGGGTGAAGCAACAAAACGTATCCAGTGATGCGATCAGGTGAGTCTGTACGGTCTAAATGTGAATGTATTAGAAAAGACCAAGTAGCAAAACAAGCCAAGTATCAAAGACAGGCCTGGCTGGTGCAAACAAACTAATGCAATTAGCGGATGGCGTGTGCAAGTGCCGGGCAAAACGTGCTAGATGAACCAGCAGGTGGACGTTGGATGAAGAACACAATAAGACCTATCTTTGATCTTAGCGACCGATAAGTCCTTTCAAATGGCTTCACACAGGATATACGCTTCTGCTGGTGCGAACTTAGATCAAAATCAGATGTCACTATTTTCACAGTTTTATTTTTATATATTTTAAATTCCTTTGTCTGTTGGATCTGCTTGTTTATCAGACTGAGCACCTGTCGTTGCAACTGCTTCGCGATGCCGATTGTTCGCATTTTTTCACATTTCTCTGCACAGTCAAAGAAGTTTGCTTAATAATCAAAACCTCATTTTAAGAAAATATTTAGTCAACTCATGGCTTTGTCTAACTTTTGACTTTTGCGATTCTGAATGATTATTTCAACATCCAAATCAAGTGACAGTAAATTGTCTAATATATAAACAATTTACGATAATCTTGCTTCAATTAGCTAAATGTTTGCTTTTCCACTCTTGCGAAAAACTTGTTCTCAAATTTATTTCTAGATTAAGATGCTTTAATCGTCAATCACATTCCACTTTTAAATTGCGCTCTAGTATTTATTTCAAGTTTAAACTTTCTTAGCAATTGTTTTAAACTATGTCAATTGAATTGCGCGGACTTGATGTTTAATTCATAATTAGTTCTGGATGGTTCGTTTCATTGAGAATTTTTTAATAATCTTTGTTTTTACTTTCATTGGACTCAGCTGTTTTGTATTTGCTTTTTCACAGGCAATAGTAACTCAAATTAATAATATTAAAGAGCAGAAGCATAAAATTAAATTTTTCAAACGTGATTATTTTTGAGAATGTTTATATTCAAGAAAAGTGAAAAATTTAGCCTTAAGTCAATGTTTAACAATTACTTATGTAGTTCATAGATAAAACAAAAGAAAACGATTAAATTAAATCAACGGCCGAAATTAATCAGATCCTCTAATAGAGAAAATTAAGCTTTTTTTTTTAAACTTCACTTTGTTAAACCAAGATAAACCAATGCAAAAGTCAATTGATTCTAGTCAAACCTTAAATAATTTTTTTTAAATTTACACAAACAACCAGAGAAATAAAGAAAAAGATAAAAAACTTAAAAAATTCAAAGTAAAAAAACAATAGCTTTATTGTAATTGGTTAGGTTTTGTTGTTTAAATGTTGTAGTTTACTCATAATATTAAACTTACCTTCAGGTACTATTTTTAAGAAAAGTGGATAAAAAAAGACGATAAAAAAGACGAATAAAGAAAAAGAAAGCTTAGAAGTCTGAGAAAAATAAAAACAGTTTAATAAATATTCATCGGCTAATACCAAGGTAATTGGTCAATGATACAAATTAACTTTAGCCTAATTTATTCAGGAAATAGCCACTAAGGCGGCCAACTATTTATCTAGGCCACTAAGTTATGCCTTATATTAAATAAAATTGTTTTTGCAAGTATTAAAATGCAACTATTTCCATATCCATAGTAATGTGCTTATGGCTAAACAAAGGCCATGTCAAACTAGATTAGTAAAGAACTTGGTTTAGATTCAGGTATTTTTCAGTAATCACACTATAATCGTTTAAACTAGTTTCAATTTAGATTTACAAAAATTATCTTGTAAACACATAGTTAAGCAATTAAATATAAAAACATGTTTAAACTGTTATTTTTTCTTTAAAATAAAAATCAAAAGCTATCTGCTAAATATTTATAAAATAATTTTTTTTTTAACTTTTTTATTCAATAAATATTAATTTAAAATTATTATTTTTTTTTATTTTGAGAAAAACTAATAAAATTTTAAAATCTAAAATTTAATTATATTTTAAATACAACAATTATTAAAAATAATTTTAAAAAATTATAGATTTTAAAAATTTTATTTAATTAACTATATTTTAGTATGAAAAATAAATCAAAATATTTTTTTTTAGCAAAAATTAAATCTATATAAAATAGTTAACCAATTTTTTCAAATATAATGAAAAAAAATATGCTAATTATTTCACTAAAATTAAGCCAGTTACTAACTTTTTATTTTTTTAAGTATCAAATTCAATTTGAATAGTTTAAAAAAATAAGATTGTTTATTATAAGGTCAATTTTATTTTTTATATGATTTTAAGTTCCGTTTATAAGTTTATTCAATATCAAATAAAAGATTTTCAAGACAATTTATGGTATTTTTATTCAAAACAGTTAAAAAAACACAATTGTAATATTTTTTGAAACGAAAAATAACTTGGTTTAGTATAAAATCAAAATCAACTCTTTTATTTGATTTTTTTTTTGCTTAATATTTTTTAGATTATTTTAGTTTTTTTTTTAATTTTTTTTTTTTTTAATAACAATGCATATGTTTTTTTACAAATTTTAAATATTATTTTTTACTTAAAACATTTTTATTTAACACTAAAATTTTGATCAATATGATTTTATAATTTTTTTTTAAATAAAATAAATAATAATGTTTAAAAAACATTTTGAATAATCAACAAATAGGTTCTAAATTTTATAATTTTTAAAATATAGAATATTAAAAAAAAAAAACACTACAAGTAATTTGTTTAAAGTTTATTTTATTGATGTGGTTTTAGTTTAATAATCAAAATTACATGTTACAGGTTATTTTCACATTATAATAATAATTAAAAATGTTTGATGGCTATGTTTATTCATTGCAATTGATTAGTTCTTTTATAATCATTGACTAATGCCTAAAGCAAATCAAGACAGTCTAAGATAAATACTAATTATTAGCGCTAAAAATAACAACTTAAATTTTTGTAGGCAAATGTAAGTTTGCATATATTCAAATGTAAAAATAGAATAGAGATAAAAAGTTTTTGAAAAGTTTTTTTTTTAAACTTTTTTGTTGTTTTTTTTTATTGAATTAAATAAACGATTTACAATTTTAAATCAAAAACAAATAAAAAAACAAATGAAAAGTAATTTCACTTAAATAATTTAATATTGATTAAATTTATAACAAAAAGTAATTGTGATTTTAACTTTGTATCATTTTTCATTTTTAGAAAAATTTAATAAATTTATGATTTTTAACAAGAATTGATTGATTAACTTTTAAAAATTTTAATGTAAAAAATTTAAATAATTTACTTTTTTTATAAATAAAATTATATAATAAAAATTTATTTAAATTGATTATTAAAATTTTCATTCAAACTAAAACATTTAAATAAAATTTTTATTACATAAATAAGAAAAAATGTTTGTAATAATAGTATTTTAATATTTTATTTTTTATTGTGTTAGTTTTTTAGGTTATCTAAAATTTAATTTAAATTTATTTTAATTTAATAGTTTCATATAAAATCTTTTACTTCAATAATATTTAACTTAAAAATATAAACAGATTCTGAAACTTTTTTTTTCATTATCTCACCTTTTTCATAAAAAATGTACAATTTAAATTTTAAACATAAAATAAACAAGTTTTATTTAATAAAAATGTCTTTTTTTTTAATCTAAATCAGATTTTTTATTCTATTTAAAAAAATTTATTTACATTAAATTTGCAATATGTATTGTAATCAAATTCATATCTAATCTCTTAACATTTGTTGACCGCAGTTAATATAACTATTTTCTAGCCAGTTTACACTTGTTAGAAAGCTGTATTTAAACATTGTTTGACAATTAAATCGATTTGAACTTAATAACAAAAGATCAAACAATCTGTTTATATGAAAGCCGAATTTCAAGATCAAAATAGAATAAAAAGGGACAAAATTTAAAAAAATATAAATGTTGATCAAAAACTAAAGTAGACTAGAGCGGCTCGTTTTTCAGCTTAAAACAGATTTTTTAGCTTTACAGTCATTGATAAATTCAATCATACAATGGCAAAAAGCTTTATTTAAAATCTCTAAGACTACATCAATGTATTAAAAAAAAAATTTGAGTTAACCTGAAACTTATAAAAGCAACCGAATTCAAATAAACATTGACCCAACTAATCCAATACTTTAAGCCATTAGTTAATGGACACTTGCCACTGACCATTAATACTGACCATTAGTGTTGACCATTGCTATTGACCACAGTTAGTCTTGGCCAATAGTTATAGTTTTAAGATGTTTATCTTCAAACAACCAATCATCTGGGGTCGATGTTAATAACAAAAAAATATTAACAGCAGCTGCTTTCAACACACTTTTTGTCATTTTAACTTAATGGTCATCAACTTAAAATATAAAAAAACTATTTCAATTGCTTTTTTATTTTATCATTTAAGATTCACTAATTTTTTTCTTATTTTATTTTTAATTTTTTGTTCATCATGTTTTGTAATTTTAATCATTTATCATTATTTGTTCAAATGATTTGTTTTATTTTGATAAATAAAAAAAAAATTCTCACAATACTATAGTTTTAAAATTAATTATTAATAGATACTAATTATTGTTTAAATATTTATTTTAAATATAAACAGTGTGATTTTATTAAAATTATTTAATTTAAGTTCTAATTTGACCGGATATTACTAATGCTTAAATTTGTTTTATTGTTTAAAAATGGGTTCAAAGTTTATTAAAGTAAAATTTGTTAAACATTATAAATAGAAAATTTGATAAATTATTAGTCAAATATAAGAAATCAAGCATTTAAAAATATTTAAAAAGTTCAATTTAAATAGACAAGAAAGCAAATGAATCAAATACATGGTCTAAAGGCTTATATATAAACCGGCTGGTAGACGTTCAAATAAATTTTTTGTTATGGCCTCTATCCAAGCGAAACAAAAGAGAAATATGAATTTCAACTTTTAATTGGCTGTACAATTCAAACCAGTGCTGAGTGAAATCAATTGCAACTGAAACTGACTGGAACTAGATTAAGTGATCCAATGTGATCCTTTGTTTCTTAACTTGTTTATCCATCCTACTTTGTATTTGATTTTTATTTGCTCCGCAATTTGTGTGCTGACTGTCGCGATATAATTTGGCATCTGTTGCTGAACATGTTTGAGTTAATTTCATGTTTGATTGAATTAGGCATTTAAACGCGAATTCCAAACCATCACAATTTTCATCAAGTTAATCTGATTTCGTTCAGAACCGAAGATAATTTTCTTAAATTAGATCATCTGACACGCCATTTTAACAAACTTTGGTTTTTTACTTTAAATTGTTTGTTTTCCAGGAAAACAAAAACATCGTAAAACATTGAATCATTTTTATATATTTTACTTAGCAATTTATCAAAACCACTTAAACACAAATATACTGAATTTTATTTTAAAAACATTCGTGAATACTCGAACAAAATTGAATAATATTAGAATAATAGATAAGAAAATTGTTAAACTTGATAGTTTGTTTTTTTACTTTATCTTTTTTTTCTTTATTTATCCAATTTAAGAAAAATTGCTAAACTTGTGACACAAAAAAGATCACATCAATGACGACAGTGATTTGTGGCCTGTTTTCAATTTAAGATTAGTAGACTGAATTTTCAAAGTTTCATTTAAAACTGTTTCATGTGCATAACACAGTTTAAGTATTCAAATTCGTTTAAATGCCAATTTTAGTGAAAATGGATTGAAATGATTAAGTTTAAAAAAATAGAATGAATAATAAAAGAGAAATAAAAATAACAGTTATCAAACACATTTACTGGCCACACTCTTTACAGTGGCCAAAGATAATAGTACTTGTAAAACAAAGCGGAAAAGCTTTTTCTAGGCCAGTTTGTTTGTTTCACTAGCTGTTTACTATTTTTTGCCTCACTGGTTTTTGATGATGGCCATTACACGAGAGATGGGGGGATGACTAAATCTAGTTTGTCAACATTCTAGTATGTTATATCAAAACACAAAGTATAAAAGCTAAGGCCGTGAAATCTCAGTTTTCAGGTCATAGGTCAATAAATTAGGCCTTGCAAATGAAGTCAACACAGATGCGCCAATCGACCATTTCTCAATAGTATTTTTATCAAAACCATGCGCTTCAACGGAATTTGCATATAAGCAAAAAGCACGACTAACTGATTGGGTTCGAAGCCACTCTCGATTTAGGCCATTGTACAAGTCATTGTATAAGTCAACTTTTGAACTGATCAAACCTAGTCAAAAGTCACTTCAGACCCTCCTCGTCACTCCTGTCAGTGGCTTTTTAACTTATTCTTTTCTGGTCTTGCATTTTACCACTAATCTAAATCTACTAAAATGTGTTCTGATGCACTTTTCCCTCTTCTCCGCTTTTTTCCTATCTGTTGTGTGTAGCACAGATTGGTCTAATGACTGTCGCCTGTCTTGATACTGTCTTGATAGGCCTGACCTCTGTCCCCAACCTCCAATTTCATATCAGAACTTACTTCTACAGTAGCTCAGTGGGGTTCCTTATGCAAATAGGCTTTGCAAGGGCGCGAAATAGACCACCATCTGAGTGGAGGCAAAGACAAGACACGCTCAAAGATGCTATACTAGCAAACTCAGTGGGGTATTCTGAATTTGGTGGATGGAAACAGATTTTTCGATTGCAAAATAATTGTGTTCAAATTTAAATGATCATTTACTTTTTCAACTATTTCACACTATTCTAAATCTGTCATTTTTAATTTTTTTCATTCAACTTTTATTTGGTTTTTAAGTCACTTATTTTATTTACTTGTTTAATCTTTATTTTATGCTAAATTTTCTTTGCATTTTTTTAAATAAAATTATTTTTTTAATTGAACTAATTAAAAATTTTTTTTCGTTTTTAAAATGTTTGTTAAGTTATCACTTGTTGACTTGGGAATTTCCAATGATAAATAGCAGTTTTATATGTATCTGTTCTGCCTTGTTTTAGACTAGTAAAAAAAAAGTTTAGTTAAAGAAAATTTTTAATAATTCAGTTTGAACAAAAAAGATAAACGAATACAAAGTGATACATTTGAATTTTGTTTGCTTCAACACGCTACTTATGTTTTGACTTAATTTCGGTTTTGGTGTTGACTACTTTATTTTCAGTTGCTTGGTCGACTAATTTTATAGTTGTTTAACTCTTTTGATTTATTTTTTGATTTTTTTTTTATTTTTTAAATTACAAAAACGCGGGAAAACATGTTAAAACAGTAAATGCATTAAAATAAGTCATTAGCAAACAGTTTAGCTTTTCTCAGTTAAGTAAAGAAATGAAACCAAAAACAAAAATAAGCATTAAGTTTTTAGTATTTGTCACTTTGTAATCATTTTTTTTGTTTTTTCATTATTTTATTTTTATTTTTGCTTCTTTTTTTGCACATTTGATTTTTTTTTTATTTTTCACTTTTTATTCTTTAGTATCATTGTTTCAATTTTTAATGATAGACATTCAAACAAAGATTTAAATTGTACAAAACTTATTTTAATTTTTTAATTTTTTTTTTTATTTTAACACATTTTATATATATTAAATTATTAATTGTTTGTCTTTTTATATTTTATGCCAATAAGTTTTTACCATTTTTAAACTCAAAATAAACTAAAATAGATAATATGTCCTAATTATAAATACTTTAAATTTAAATAAAAATTTAAATAAAAATTTAAATAAAAATTTAAATAAAAATTCAAATTCAAATTTAAATAAAAATTTAAATAAAAATTTTAATGAAAATGTAAATATAAACAAATATACATAAATTTTTTGTTAAATTTTTTATTAATAATTAAAATTCATTTAAATTAAAATTAAAAAAAATAATAATAATAATTTTTTAAAATATAAAAACAACATTAAAAAAACAATTGGTTTTTTAATATTTGAAAAAATTAAAATAAAAAATTTTCTAAAAAATAATTTATTTATTAATAATAATTTTTATTTATTTTAATAATTTTGGTTATTGAACAACAATATTTATAATATATATATTTATATATAGAGTATTCTCGGTACAAATCTTACATTTTTCTCAGAAGTATTATTTTTTTACGAATTTCTAATGTCTTTTAACAAATGGTTTTGTTGTGGCTGTGTTTTTGGTTTGTTTGATTTTGCTTTCAGATAAAACTCAAACCAATAATGTGTGATGAAGATGAATGATTAAAATTGAGATGTTAATTTTTGTATAGATAAATCAAATGTTCAAACAAAGTTTAACGATTGTTATGTTTATTTACAAATATTAACCAGACTTGAACAAAAAAAAATTAAACAAAAATATTTGAATCGGCAGATTACGACTAAGTTAATTATAATTTTAATTGTTTTTAATCAAAAAAACTAATTAAAAAATAAATTTGTTTCACTAATTATTTACTAAAAAGTGCAAGCAATTTAAAAAGATCAACACTTTTTAAATAATAAGAATGTATCAAAAAATGAAATTCTAAATAAAAATAATTTCCGATTTTTATTTTTGATTAAATTAAGTCTGCAATATGTAAATTTATTGTTTAATTATTTCAAAAATTTATTTAAATTTTTGTTTTAATTAAACCGCATACATAGTTAAACATTGGTTTTTATGTGAATCAAAAGTTATTTACATCTTTAAAAATTTGTTTTTACATTTTTAAAATAATCATGCAGATTTTGAATCATATCAAACAACTAAAAAGGATGTTAAATTCAAAAAATATATTTACGATTGTAAAAAGTTGAAGTAAACTTTAGACAATTATGATCATTTTTAAGATGAAATCAAACAGTTGACAAGACAAAGCCACTGCTAATTGTAACCTTTGTCAGGTTAAATTTTTGCCTAATATTAAGCAAGTTTTGATTGCATTTTTCACGAAAGTTTAAATAACTGAAGCAAAACATGACCTTTAGGTTTGGACAATAAGAAAGGTAATATATAAAAAAATGGTCTAAAGTTTGCATATGAAGTTAAAATAGTTAAAGATTCTTGCATTGCAAATTCTTTAAGCTATGCTTCAGCTGATCTTGACACAGGTTGCAAATTTAAAAAAAAAAAAGATGAAGAGCATTCAAAAGACGCAGTCAACTGCAGCCAATCATCACCGTTTATTTATATATATAATAGACCACACATAGAACAGATACTGTCAGCACAAGAAAACTTAAAATTTTAATCTTAGACACAAAAAGTTTTCTACGCAAAAGTAAAAAAATTTAAAAAAAATATAAAACTAATTCGACTTAATTTGGCAACTAATGATGATGAACCAAACAGTCAACTAGTAATAAATTAATTATTTAAATTTAAAATTGTTTATTTTTTAATTGTTTTGAAATTTTTTAATATAAATATTATAAATAAAATCAAACTAAATTAATTACCAAAGTTAAAAATAAGCAAAATCAAAAAAAAAAAAGTAAAAATACTTTCTTATTACACAATATTTAACAAACTTAACCGCTCAGCAATTTGAACAATAGCGATTTGTAACAAATCTAAAATTATTTTAACTAATATTAAAAAAAATAATATTAATAATAAACAAACTTTTGAAGATAATTAAGTTTTTATCTTTTTTTTTTTTTAATTTCAATATAAACAAGTTGTAATGAAAATTGTATATTTGTCTATGTGTGGGTTTATCAAGAATTTAAAAACAAGTTTATGCATTAATGTTACATTTGAAATATATATATATATATATATATATATATAACAATATAATTTAAAATATATATGCAATTAAATATGTAACTAATATTTCTCCATTTTTTGCTTAACTGCAAACATAAACTATTCACAACTGATTCGACATCGGTGTTGTCATGTAAATACAGATTAGATGAAGTCAAATATGATGTAAAGAAGGATGGGTTTTAGTCAAATGAAAAAAATTGAAAAATGTGAGAACAAGAAAAAACATGATGAGTAAGATGAGAATTATGGATGTTAGAAGGTGAAAAGTGATGAACAAGATGAAGCCAAATAATAAATGATTAAAAAAGGCTATTGCGTATACAATTTGCACAATGTGTTCGATGTTTCCTTGTATATCCTTTGTTTTTCTTCAATTTCTTTGATACGTGCATCACACCGTTTGATTTGTTCACGTAGTATTGAATCTTCAATTGCAGCTCTTTCATCGTCAAATTCCAAACAACCTACGCCTTCTAAACGTTTCAGGTCAATCCAGCCCCGCCAACGTATGCAAACACCATTCATGATAAAGCTAGATTTGATGTGCACCTGTTTCAAAAAAAAAAATAAAATTAGTCAACTAAAATAAAAAACAAACAGTGTGCAAAATTAAGAAAAAGAAGATGTTTTACAAGAAAAAACAACTACTTAATCAGTTTCAATAATAATGACTGCAATGAGGTTAACAAGTTTGAAAACAAGTCAATTGTAATTATCATTTTGGAATACAACTGCATTAAATTTAATTGCAAACTGTTAGTTTACGACCACAGCAATGAATACAAAATGAAAAATTTTAATAAATCAAAGTCAACGTTTATAGGCAAAAAAAATATGGCAAAGAAGAAGCTGATAAATCGGTAGTTTGGTTCGCAATTATAAAATTGAATAAAAAACAGTTAGATTTAAATTGTAAAAAATAAATAAGAGCTGAAATCAGGAAACACGTCTTAAAATTTGAAGCTCGGCCTGAGGCAACATTGGCAAATAGTCTGTAAAAACCTATGTTGCCTAGTTACAACAGATAGACAATTAAGATGCATAATAAAAAGATGAAACAGTTGCCATTGACAACTAGTTACAATGCATCATCACATATAGGTCATCTTCGCGGATCAATGCCGCGGATAAAGCCTAGGCAAGCCGCAAGTCACCACCATATGAACTGTGTGAATAATACTGCGGCTAGGGCGGAAGAAGTGGTTAAAATAAAGAGGGATGTGTAAGAAATGAACAAAAGAAACAGCCATGGCGGGAAAAGACTGATAGTTAGCTAGTAGTAGTTTTTGAGCTGGCCACAAAGGATCTGTCGTTATTTAGACCAACTACTGTGGTAAGACAGCCGCAAGCCACTGAACTTACTGCTGCCATGACAGCATATATGATTTCAAATAGTTAAGCTAACTTGCACATGTCCAGTTATCTGGATTAAGCTGCTTAACAATCTAAAAGCAATATTTATCCTTATTTTTATTTTTTTTTACGATGTGAAGAACCAAAAAAGCGTCTTAAAAAATGAATACAGCTTTTGGCCATGGTAAAAATTTACATAAATTAAAAACTAATTCTTTAATACGCTAAAAAACAATAATGTATATTTTAAAATATCATAAACGTTCTTTAATGATGCTTTAGGGTTTATGGTTTACAAATTCATAATACAACATTCGATTCATTATTTTTTGCAAATTTACAAAAATCAAAAACAAACACGTGTGTGCGTGTTTATATTAAAATTTCAGCAAAACCAAACAAAATAACTTTTGCTTTTTATTTCTTAAACGTTGTTCTGCAAAAAATAAATAGTAATAAAGCTAAATTCACCTTAGGGTGAACTCACTCATTAAAATAAAAAGTTAAAAAAAAAACGGTAAAATTCCACACGCGTTGACCGGTAAACTTAAATTTGGCACCAACAGCCCTTTGGTGGTTTTATCATTTGCTAAAAAACTAAAACGTAAATTGCAAAAACTAGCCAAAATCTCTAAAAAAAAAAAAATGCCAAAGTCAGTCAAAGTCAACTAAACACGTGTTTAAGGTATATTAAACCACATATTTTATTAAGTTTAATTTCTAAATAAAAAAGAAATGTAAAAAAAATTCTAATATCATTGCTTTGAAGGACTTCAGTAAAATTTGCTATTAAATATACCTAAACTTAATAAAAAAATAAAAATATCTTGTTTAACATCACCAAAATTTAAAATATAAATAAAACAAATACTTGCAAGTAATTGCAAGTTAAACCAACTAATAAATAAGATAAAATAAAGCAATATTTTGCTACTTTTTTGCATTTAAATATAAACTGTAGGTCTATAATAACCAAAGGGCGCCCATTTGACAAATAATAGTTGAAAAAGAGCAAAAAAAGCCCCACTGGGTTATAACTAAATAATTTAAAAACTCAATTTTGACTATCTTGTAAAAAAAATATTCACCATAATTTTATTAAAAGTTAAATTTTTGATTTAAATTTTTCAGTTTCAAATAGTATTGAAAAAAATAGTCTAATAAAATAAAATAAAAATTTCTTGAATTTTTCTCACTTTAGTTCAAATGAAAAAATTGAAAAAAGAAAAAAATTATAAAATTTAATATTTTTATTGCAAAATAACACTTGCTTTGTTTTAGGTTTAAGCATCTTATTTTACTAAAAAAAAGTAGTAAACTTAAAAATTTAAAAAATCAGTTAAATATTTAATAATATAAAAAAAAATCAGAAAAAATACCAAATAAAATAAATAAATGAATATAGTTTAAATTATAGCTTATCTATATATTTATCATTTTTTTTTTCTATATAAAATTTCTATATTTAAAAATTCAAAACTTATATTAAAATAATAATATTATTAAATGTCTAAAAAAAATAGCATAAAACAAATAAAAAAGTTAGGCTAAACGTTTGATTAAACCAAGATATTAAAAATTTAAAAATATTTGAAAAAATTGAAAAAAATTGAAAAAAATTGAAAAAAATTGAAAAAAATTGAAAAAAATTGAAAAAAACTGAAAAAAACTGAAAAAAATTGAAAAAATTGAAAAAAATTGAAAAAAATTGAAAAAAATTGGAAAAAATTGGAAAAAAAATGAATAAAAATAACAATTATGTATGTGAATAATCTTAAACAGTAGCTATCTTAAACCTGCTTTCGCAAGTCTGCATAATTATTTTCTTTTTAATAACTTTAATTAAAATAATGTGCAATTAAACAAGTAAAATATCCTTTTATTATTAACCACTTTGATACATTCAAATTTGACTATCTTGTTTTTTGACTACTTAAACAAAATACTTAAAAACACACCCGCTTCATCTGCTTTGTTTTACTATTATGTTTGCCACCCAATTTAAATTTTACTTTGTTCGCCATAAACAAGAGAAGATGCTAGTCCGTTTGCACTTTAGACGTTAGTTTAAAGAGCAAGTGCAACCAAGCGAACCGGGGCCAGATTCACGCCACACTGAGCCAAAGCAAATAAAAATGAAATGTCAGAAGATAGAACAGGAAGATGGAAGATCTAAAAAAAGAAGACAGCAGTTTGCAAAGAATGTTGTGCTGAGAAAATTGCCAAAAAACAATCGGCAGCCAAACGTTGCTCAATTAAATGCTGTTAATGATAAACAAAGACTGGCCAAACCCAGCTCGAGTACGTGCTTAGAAAAGGGCGCAGACGCAACTGTCGCCTAGCAGCTGCTCCATAAATAAGTAAACCTGCATCTTTTTGCTGTTGCACACGTTTATCCGACTTACTTCCGGTTAAACTGGTGAACCATTTGGTCGAAACCGACAAACACGTAAACACTAGATCAAAACCAAAGTGATCAAAACGATAAAAAATTATCTGCACTGTGTTGTAAGCAGCACTGTGTGGCAAGCAATCAAGGTTAATTGTGGAAAAATTGATGTGGAAAAAGTAAAAATTAGTGTGCAATTAACAATTAGCGCAGTCCAGCACAAAACAAATGATGAAATAAAATTGAACTACTTAGACCAAAGATTCTACTAAGAGTAAAGCAGGAAAAAGGGAAGAGGAAAAAAGTGAAGAAAAGAGTGAAGAAGCAGAAAAGAAATGAGTGAAAAAACAAACAGCAATCAATAACTGGTTAAAACAAGCCGAAAATCAGTGAAGACCTTAGAATCTAATTCAGAAACTAAGAAACTAACAGACTAACAAATAACTGACAAATGAATTGAAAAGGTGTTGCATGCTCGATCAGTTGAGCATGCAAACACGCTATTTGATTCATCTTAGACCTTTTAATAATCTAAAAATTAATTGCACTTGGTGTAAGTATAATATTCTTAGGCGACACATATTGAGCACCCTTAGTCAAATCAAAGGAAGAACGTGTTACAAGTGATGCAAGAGAAACAAAATATATGTTTGACATGCTTATGCATGACTTAAACCAGTTAGTCAAAGTGATTGCAGGCCAACTTAAATTAGCTCCTACCAATTATGCTTCACTGCACAAGTGTCCACATTCACTACATTCAGAACAGGTGTGTATGTGTGTATGTTGAATTAAAAATCCAATCTTCTTAATCTTTTTTTGTTTATCTTCATGTCTATTTTTCGCTTCACTGACTCTATTTTGACTTTCGGCCGCTGGCCCACACAAGTCCTCTATTAAAGTATTAAAGTCATTTCTAAAACTGTTCTGTCGAAATGTGTAGTGTCTACTGCGCTCGAACACCTTGACATGTTTGAATTAAGATATCAAGTAAAAGCAAAAACAATTTAACACTAAAGTCAGAAAATTAATTTAAAAAAAGAAAATGAAAAAAGAAAATGAAAAAAGAAAATAAATAATTCAATCATTTGATTGTAACTAATTAGTCATAAAGCAAAACAGAAATGGGAAAACGTTTTTTTAGCTTACCTTGCCGGGTTCCCTTTGAAAATCACATCCTTCACCAAAACTATTTACACCATTCAAACATGGATTAAAAATCAATTGGAAATTCGTACCAGTAGAAATAAAAGACTAATTAACAAAAGAAAAAACAAAGCGAAATTAAAACTAAGTAATTAGACAAAAGGACGTTATAAAGCAATGTTTAATAAGCTCTATATTAAGTTTGAATGTTAATCCTTTAGATAATTTTAAAAAAAGAATTCTTTCGTGAAATTATGCTTGTTGAAATAAATTGAATTAAATTAAATTTAAAAATGTTTTCTGTTTTGAAACAAGTGAAAACTTACAATATCTATATAGCCATCACGACAAGCTGCATAGAAACGCATTTGGCGTTCTTCAATCATTTTATCTCGGAAACCGGTGTATCGTACCTAGAAAAAAAATGAAGACAAAGAATTAATGAAAAGTGTGCAACGAGAGAACAGTTTTAAATCGTACTTCACTTTCTCGGCTCAATTTTTTAAAAAGCTCATCTGATTCAAATTTAGCTTTTTGATTAAGCACCACACGCGGCATTCGAAAGATGAAGCGAGGCAACTGCTCGAAGATGGTAGGTTCTGCAAACGGTAGCATCTTCATCTTTTGCCAGCTATTCGTTGTATTCCAAATGGACATGAAAAAGTGGGAAGATTCACAAAAGGGTTGAAAACAGATTCACTTAATTGAAAACACAGCACACTAGATACAAGATGAACTAATGAGTAGAAAATAGAAGATAAGCTGAGCAGAAGAAGCAAAATACATTGGTTGACGATTTGGATGAATAAGAAGAGCCACAAGAAACAATTGGTTAAGTTATTTGCACTTGTTAGCACAGAACAAGTGTTATCACAAACAAGAACTGTTTTGCACAGTGAAGATGGAAGAGATGGAAAACAAATCCAACAGATGAAATAGATGAAACATGAAAAGACGAACAGATGAAAAAGATGAAACAAGAAGAAAGACGAGCAGCTCAAACAGATTAAGCACACAGAGAAGCTGACATTGAAAAGGAAGTGAAGTGGTTGTGCTGAGAGGTGTTCAGTTCCAGCCAGCTCCGAAATCACTTGGCAATCTTTCACACAGTCTTTTGCAGATGTGGACAGGACAGCGGCGAAAGTGCAACTGAACACAGCCGTTCTCTAACAGACAGACTTGCTCGACTGCGTTTGCTTTGGGCCGGTTGCGATCAACTCTGCCTGGCTTGAACGGGCTCGACAAGCCGGCAAATGCAAATGTGGTTGTGTGCGTGGCCATGCAGATGGGCTGCCAATGGCAGGCGTTTGCCCTTTGTTTGCCCTCTGTCTGTGGTGTTCTCCATCTATTCTCACTACAGTTTTGTATAGAGCAACGCACACACACTTGATCGCGTCCAAATTGCGGCTTTAGCGGTGCACCAGGGCAATTCTAATGCTGCGTGTGATTGGGCGCAAACGGGGCTGGTTCGTTGTTCTGGCTGGCCACACCAAAAATCCAGCCCACTGTGGCCAATGTAGGCTGTGGCTAAAAGCCAGAACAGCCACAAGTCTGACCAAAACGCAAACCAAAGCCAAAAACACAGACACACACTTGCAATAGCCATACTTGCATATACATATATTGCACACTATACAGTGAACGTCTTAACAGTGCCCTTAACTTAGACAATGGCAATATTGCACATATGTGCATCTACACACACACACATACACCACACACACATACACCACACACACATACACCACACACACACACAAACACACACCACACACACCACACACACCACACACACCACACACACCACACCACACACACCACACACACCACACACACCACACACACCACACACACCACACACACACCCCCTCAATCCAACCCTATTTCACTGATCATCTCTTAAACCACTTTTTTCATTACACATTTCTTACATCTCCTTTACACATTTCTTACATCTCTCAAGTGTACAAATCGCCACCAAAACCATCTTTTGCTTCGCTGAGCTATTGCACTTCCACCTGCTCTCTGTTCTCATTCGCAATATAGACTGCTCCTCATCAAACCACTTTCAAAACTTCTTCTTTGTTCTATATTGCACTTTGTGTGAACTACAACTTATTTGATCACAATTTCACAATCAGTCTCAATTAAGTTCCTCCAATAATTCTAACCTAAACCTGACCACATCATCCAAAACTGTTTGAGTTCATAATCATTCACCAGCTTCTTTGCCCTGATTATCTATTTTATTTGCAGCTTTTCAATGCATAATTATGATTTGCCAATACTAGTCCTATTTAGCCGTCTAACCGCTGACCAAAGCTCCTCCCCAACACACAAAGCCAAACCTTAACCACAGACTCCGCCCAAACCAATGTTGTCCATTGTTGCATACGGCGGCCTAGCTAAGTTAACGCCCGCCCACCAATCATCTATGGAACGTGGCAAGTTGACCAGCCTAGACTGTGGGCGCGGTGAACGATGCACGCGTCAACCTAAAGGATCACAGCCATCGGAAAAGGCTTGTCTAAAGATCGGGTGTCCGCATCGGTATTCAAGTGCATGCTTGAAGGTCATTCAAACACCGGAAGTGGCAATAAATTGTTTCACATTTTCACATTCATTACAAAACGCGTCATTCGGCATATTTGATTTTTTATTACTTTTAAACAGAAACAATGCAAAACTGTAATTATGCACACTGCGCCACGGATAAATCTGAAAAACACTTGATATTTGACCACATATCTGTTTGCTTGCCATGATTTGCCGCATCAATTTATCTCAATTTAATCCAAATATATCTTAACGAGCTTCCTGCTTAATGATGCGCATCCTGTTTCCACCAATTTTGTCCACCGTTTGATCAACTATTTAATGCATCTGCATCAATAATTATTATCTTCGCCAGTGTTCTTTCACTCGCATTGCTTTCAAGTTTTACAAATGCGCTTTTTAGGTTTGGTTTCAGCTTTTTCAACTTGTTCAATGATTAAAAACATGTTTAAATGCATAAAAAATAAAAGCTTGAAATTTATTTTTTTCTCAAAAGGTTTAAAATTTGCGGCCTGAGATGCAAAAACAGTAGTACGAACATATTTAATTGGCCTGTATGTGAACTAAAAAGCTCAAGGGACAAGTGGCTTGCATCCATTTCGCTTGTCATTGCATACATTGGATTGCGTTCGTTTTGTAACAACTGATCCGCTTTGCTTCTTTTCTGACTCTTTTTACACATGAAGCCACTCATTCATGCACTTGATAGCACTTGAGCCAAACTCCAAATTGAACATCATGGCACCAACCACGCCTCCAGCTACTCTCTCCGGAAGTAACACCGCATCAATTTTACCGCATCAGTCGCTTGGCAGCAATGTAATTGCAAAAAAAACTAAAAAATTGCGTGCTCTTGTTTTCTCTGTGGCAAGCGACCACTGTATGATCATGGTTGGTGAACAGATTGTGGCTCAAGATAGATGGTTATTTAGCAAAGTAATTGTGTGATCTTCATAGAGCAAGGTAACTTACACAATAATGCACAAATAGCAAAACTTTGCCTTTTATTCAATTATGTGGTGATCAGATTAAATCTGACCGTGGTTAATCCCTGTTTATTTTTATAGGCACAAAACAATCTTATTCTCACACCAACTTCATTTCTACCAATCATATTTATTCACAACAAAATATGCGTCAAAACATTAACTTGCAATTCTAAACAAAGCATGAGCAAAATCAAAAATCCATTCAACCATCTTAATTCATTCACATATTCATTCACTTAATCATTTTTTTAATCTAATTATTAATCTAATCATCAACCTAATCATCAACCTAATCATTAACCAAAGCATCAACCAAAGCATTAACCAAATTGTCATTAAAAGCGTCAACTAAATTGTCATCCTAATCATCTGCTATGAAATATCAGCCACTGTCGACAGCTGTTCACAAACCAGCTGTACATCAGCGGGCTGACAAGCTCCGCAGATCAACTAAAATAACTTTTCGCCGTTATTTTAGCTAACTTTTCATCATTTTTATTTTCTTAATTTTTTCTTTAATGTTTCTTATCTTTTCTTGCTTGCTAGTCAATATTAGCTCTGTTCTATTAAAACGATTATTCCAAAAAGCGTTATACTAAAGTGTTAAATTGCCATAAGTTGCTTATTTGGTGTGAAACGGCAAATCACTTCCGCTGTTTTGCACTGAGCAAAGGCGGCATTTTTAAGTTTTTTCATTATTTCATCACTTTTTCTTGTTTATTCTGCTTTTTACACTTTCTTTTATGCGCTAGGTCGCTACTAAATTATCATAATTTAAATCTTAAATAAAATGCAATCAATTATTCATATAATAAATTACAATTTTTTATTAAAATAAAAATTTATTAATAAAGATGCAAGAAAAATAAATATAACTAAAACTTCAAGGTGTGCATATGCAGTAAAAAAAAAATATTAATTATTTTATTAGTATTGAAACGATGAAAAAATTGCAGTGATTTCGAAAAATAAGTAACGACAATTAGCTTATACATTTTATTTGACTGTAATTGGAAGCTTAGCCGCCAAGTGCAAAGTCCTACTATTAATAAATTCGTAAGAGAATGGATTTCTAGAAAATAACACTAATAATTGCATTGAAAAAATGAAAAGCTAAATTCAAATGTTAAATAAAAATGGAGTATTCTTTCAATAGTGACGCAAATCATTTGAGAAACGGTTTGAAATTTAATTATGATTAGTAATTTTGCTTTCACTTAATTTAATTCCACTATTTTAAACAGATGTATAATCAAAGCAAAAGAAAAACAGTCTAGCTAAATTTAACCTTGATGTTAAACCGTCTAGAACTGACCTGAATCTGTTTAAATAGACAACTTATGTGAAAGTTTTATTTGAAATTTTTTTATTTATTTAAAAAATAAATTATTTTTCATCATTTGGTCACTTTAGTAAATTTATTTAAATAGTAAAAGCATTAACATGTGTGTTTTAAATGAATTTATTTAAACTGAAAAGAAATCACATTAATAATATTAATTTATTTATCTTTTGAATGATGAAATAAAAAATGGTAATTTACTTGCGTACGTTTTGAGCTTAATTTTTGTGATTTGTGTAAAGGATTTTTTTTTATATAAATTTTGGCTATTTAAAAAGAAAAATGAAATTAGTGCATGTTTTGTTTAAGTTTGAAAGCAGATCAATTAATAAATTATGGTTAGAATTAATTGTACCATAATTAGGACTAGATAATGTTAAATTTGAAATTAATTAGTTTAGAAGATTAAGTTTGACACGAACTAATGAGGGTTTGGAAAGGAGAGAGACGAGCCAACTTTTGAATTATTAGCAAGCGCATGGTGATGCCGTCTATTGGTTGGAAGAAAGCATAGAATTTAGAGTGACAGCGTTGAGATGGCGATGAAAAATGAGGCGAGCAAAAATGAAATTTGAAGTGGGTGAATTGATTGGTTTAAAAAAGTGTGTTAAAATGGATGATTAATTAAATGATGTAAAATTAAAAGTCAATTAAATGAGCAGTAACAAGAGTGAGTACTGACAAGGACGAGCACTCTTAAAGATGAGTACTAATAAGGATAAGCATTAATAAGGATGGACACTAATAAGGGAATGTGGTGAAAATACAGTCGCTAAGCATTTTTATCTTTAAAGCGCCAGTTTACTTTATGTGAACAGCTTTTGAAATATGAATGCTCGCACATTTATCTGAAGTAATTAAAAATGTAAAATTAAGTGGAAGCGAGTCATAAATTCAAATAAGTTGGAATTAGTGTTGTTGACTGGTTGCCTAAGCATTGGCTTAAGACGAGAAGACGTTGCTTTTATTAGACTTTGTTTAAGACCGAGAATGGCCAGTGTGAGCTGCGAAGTGGAGTTCAAGGGGGGCTTGGAGATACTTTTTGACAACGTGAAAAGTTTGAAGGTGGATTTGGCTTTAGAAAACGGGACTAGCGTTCGTCAGCTGATCCAGCACCTGAAACAAAACCACTTGAAAGCCAGACCAGAACTGTTTGTGAGCGGCGAAGACATCCGACCAGGAATCTTGATCGTAATCAATGGAGTTGACTCGGAACTGTTGGACCATTTGGATTATCAAGTGCAAGACAAGGATGTGATCCTGTTCATTTCCACTTTGCATGGAGGCTGAACGGCCCTTTGCGTGCACGTCGCATGTGCATTGCATGTACCTTGCGTGAATGTAACACTTGTTAGCAGACAATAAAGCCGAAATTATGAAATTATGAAATTGTGAAATTGTGAAATTGTGAAATTGAGAAATTGTGAGGTTGTGAGGTTGTGAGGTTGTGAGGTTGTGAGGTTGTGAGGTTGTGAGGTTGTGAGGTTGTGAGGTTGTGAAGTTATGGAGTTGTGAGGTTGTGAGGTTGTGAGGTTGTGAGGTTGTGAGGTTGTGAAGTTATGGAGTTGTGAGGTTGTGAGGTTGTGAGGTTGTGAGGTTGTGAGGTTGTGAAGTTATGGAGTTGTGAGGTTGTGAGGTTGTGAGGTTGTGAGGTTGTGAAGTTATGGAGTTGTGAAATTATGAAGTTATGGAGTTGTGAAATTATGAAGTTATGGAGTTGTGAAATTATGAAGTTATGGAGTTATGAATTAATAACTGCTGTGACTATGTTGCTCGGCATGGCTCGCCACGGACTCGACCAGCTTCCAAGGCGCCATCTGTTCAAACCTAGAAAAGCACATGTGTTTACGTGTAATCATTCGTCCGATGCATTCGCAATTAGATTAACCAGAAAGGCACACCTTTTATTTTTAAACTAGATTTGAAACAATTTCAATACTGACGTTGGAACTTTTCATTTCCTACAATTTTCATTCACGATAACCAAAAGAAACATTTGTTCTTGATCGACAATGTTATCTTTAAGAAAAAGCACACTTTGCACTAGGCTATCAATAAATTTCCTTCCAAGGTGAGTAGTATTTATCAGCTTTTATCTGTACTGTAAACAGCAATATTTATTAATAAGTTTCCAATCGAAACCTTTCCGTTTGCGACCCGCAGATACTTGTCAACTCCTGTGTCCAACTTGCTCTCCAGAGTTGACGAGTTCAGTGTGAAAAACGAGCCCATTCTTTCCTACCTTAAGGGCAGTGCCGAGAGAAACAGTCTGGAACAGGAACTACAACAGTTGGCAGACTCACTTACGGAAATTCCTTTGGTGGTAGGCGGACAAAAGTTCAGTTCCAATCTAGTCAAGTACCAGGTCGCACCGTTCGACCATGCCAAGAAAATTGCCAAATATTACTGGGCCACCCCGGACATCATTTCCAAAGCGATTCAATCATCTCAGCAAGCGCGGCAAAAATGGGAACGAGTTCCGATTAATGAAAAAATCCAAATGTTTTTGAGAGCTGCTGATTTAGTATCTGGCAAATACAGACACCGCTTAAACGCCACCACAATGCTGGGACAGGCAAAAACTGTGATTCAGGCAGAAATTGACTCAGCTTGTGAATTAGCAGACTTCTTCAGATTCAATGCTTATTTTGCTAAAGAATTGCTCAAGTATCAACCTATTTCCACTAATCCTAAACAAGTGTTAAACACGTTCCGGTATCGAGGAATTGATGGTTTCATTGCGGCCATTTCTCCATTCAATTTCACCGCTATCGGTGGAAATTTGGCCACTGCACCCACTTTGATGGGAAACGTTGTTCTGTGGAAACCTTCAGACACCGCCGTGCTTTCTAATTACATTATTTATCAAATCCTAGAAGAAGTTGGCTTCCCTCCGGGTGTTGTCAATTTTTTACCTTCTGACGGGCCTGTTTTCGGCAATGCAATTACCAACTCGCCTTATTTGGCTGGCATTAATTTCACTGGTTCTGTTGCCACTTTTAAACACATCTGGAAACAAGTTTCTAACAATCTTGACTCGTATATCAATTTTCCACGTTTGATTGGAGAGTGTGGTGGTAAAAATTTTCACTTTGTTCATCCATCTGCAGACTTAAGCACTGTTGTTCCTTGCACAATCAGGTCCGCATTTGAATATTGTGGACAAAAATGTTCTGCTTGTTCCAGAATTTACGTACCTCAAAGTTTATGGTCCAAAACTAAAGAAAGCTTAATTCATAATTTAAAAAATATCAAACTTGGAAGTCCTCTGGATTTCTCCTCATTTTTGTCTGCGGTAATTGATGAAAAAGCCTTTCAAAGAATCGTTTCTTATATTGAACATGCCAAAAGTTCTGAAAACCTTGAAATAATTGCCGGTGGTAATTATAACAGCAAAAAAGGCTATTTTATCGAACCCACTATTGTTCTAAGTAAAGATCCAAATGATAAAATTATGACAGAAGAAATTTTTGGACCAGTTCTATCTGTTTATGTTTATCCGGATAATCAAATTGATCAAACATTAGAAATTGTTAAAAATAGTACAAAGTTTGCATTAACTGGTTCCATTTTTGCGCAAGATTCTCAATTTTTAAATCAAGCAACAGAATCTTTGAAAATGAATGCAGGTAATTTTTACATTAATGATAAATCCACTGGCTCTGTTGTTGGACAACAACCATTTGGTGGAAGTCGTATGTCCGGTACAAACGACAAAGCCGGCGGACCTCATTATTTATTAAGATGGGCATCACCACAAAACGTTAAAGAAACATTTGTTCCTCAAAAAGAAATTAATTATCCATATATGGAAAATTAATTCTATATTTAATTATTTAAATTTAAGAAGATATCAATCTTTAAATATTACAATTTATTGCTACAAATATAAAATTATGCTAGTTATTTTTTTGATAGTCTATAGGTTTTAATTTTTTTCTTTTTTTAAATATAAGTTAATTATAAATTCAATTTAAATTCTTATTTATCAATAAAAATATTAATTTAAATTAGATCATTCTGTTTCGAAACTAGTGCAATACAAGCAGAATCAATATTTGGATAGCTATATTCAAAACCTAAATCAATGCATTTTTGTGGTTTCACTTTTTGGCTTCCTAGCAATAAAAGACACCTTTCTTTTCCATATAAAAATTTAATTAATGATTCAGGAGTATGAAAAAAAACAGGTCTTTTCATTGTCCTTGCTAGTGTATCAGTAAATATTTTATTAGTAATTAATTCAGGTGCAACTCCGTTTAAAACGCCGCTTACATTTTCATTTTCGATCGAAAACAAAAATAATCTAATAAGATCTTTTATGTGTATCCATGGAACAAATTGATTTCCTTTACCTAAATAACTAGCTAATCCTAAACTAAATGGTAGTCTCAATTGATCTATAATTCCTCCACTATTTCCTACGAAAATATATATTATTTAAAATGTAAATAATAATTAATTCAATTAGCTTACCAAGAACTAATCCAGGTCTAATAATAACTCTTCTTGTTTTAATATTTTCTGGCAACTCACTCGCGCTCTCCCACTGCTGAACTAATTTATTCCAAACATTATTAGCTGCACATAAAGAATATTCATTGAATTCTTTAGGACTATTAAATTCATAGTATCCAACACCTGATATACTAATAAATAAATAGGGTAAACTATTACTTTTTTGAATTGCTTTTACTAGATTTAAATTAGTATCGATTCGAGATTGAAATATTTGTTTTTCAAAAGTTGAATTCCATTTTTTGTATGGTTGAAATACATTTTTACCACAAACATTAATCACTAGATGTGTATTTTCAGGTAGGCCAACATCATTAATTATTTCCTAAATTTTTATGTATATTATTTAATATTTATAAAAAAAAAAAAAAACTTTAAAATACCCATGATACTTCATCTTGATTTTTTGGTTTTCTACTTATTGATGTAACATTTAAGCCAAGATGTTTAAAAGCATTTGTCAATTTTTTTCCGATAAAACCTGTGCCTCCAGCTTTGAAAAAATAAATAATGTAGTTTAATGTTAAATGTATAGTATTTATCTTTTACCAATTACAACGTTCTTAAACTTGGATAGCATTTAAAAAATTTTTTACTATTGAGTAAATTTTAATTTCAATATTTAGTTATCAAATATTAAAAAAGTGTTATTTAATAAATTAAATATTATCAAAATACAATATTTTTTAAAAAAATATTTATTCACACGTGCGCACTTAGTATTCTAACATTAAAGTTTTAAAATATAAACAATATATTTTAATAGTTAAATAACATTTAGTTAAAAAAATATTAATAATTAAATAAAGTTTATTTTAACTATAATGATCAAAATAAATGTTGTAATTCTGTCAATTAATTTTATCAATAAAGCTATATTTTTTTAATTATAACTTTTTTTCATTTTAATAAAAATTTTATTATTGAGCTAAAAATATTAATTGCATTTAAATTAAAGAAAAAAAAATTAATTTTAATTTAAACAATAAATTTTAATATTATAAACCTGAATTTGTTTAAAATAGGTAAAAAATAAATTTATTATAAATGTAGAAAGTTGTATAAAAAACATTAAAAAAACGTCATTGTTAAATTAGTTAAGTTTGCAAAAACAAACTTTTTAAGGACAAACATAGGTCAATTAAGATTCGGATGTTTATGATCTCTTTTTCGGCCTGCGCTGAATGGGTTTATATGAAATATTTTAGAACTGTTTGCAAACAAAGTTTTTAATGCCACCCCCTATTAAAATATAGTAGCGAGTTTGGCATTCCGCAATTATAATGACATTGCAAAAAGTTGCGTTCTAAGTCTATACCAATTAAATTGTGTTAATTAAAGTTGTAAACATCTCAATAAACAAAAATTATCCGCAGATTAAGTATTTAAGACGAATGTCAAAACTGGTAAAATACCAGACAAATAACGGATTTGCAGCAACTAAATTATAATTTGTCAACTTTGCTAAACAAAATTTTTGTAAAATGAATAACAAACCAGTGATTTTTGTTATTGGAGGACCAGGTAGTGGTAAAGGAACACAATGCGATAAAATTGTGAAAAAGTAAGCTAAATGTTTATTAATTTTAAATTTAAATTAAGTGTGACTTTTTTAAATTAAAGATATGGCTTTACTCATTTATCAACAGGAGATTTACTGAGGGAGGCTGTGGCTTCTGGATCTGAATGTGGCAAACGCTTGAATGAAATTATGCAAAGGTACTCAGACAATTCAAATTGCTTAACAAATAAATTAAATAAATTATTTATTAACTAGTGGAAGGTTAGTGCCTATGAATGAAGTTCTTAGTTTACTCAAATGTGCAATTCAACAAAAAGCAGCTCAATCTAAAGGATTTCTTGTAGATGGTTATCCACGTGAAGTATGCAAACTAGATTATAATTATTGACAAAATTTAACTAAATTATATTTTTTTTTAAGTGTGAACAAGCTGTTCAATTTGAAAAAGATGTTTGCCAATGCACGTTTTTACTTTATTTTGACGTTAAAGATGAAACAATGATAAAAAGATTGCTGGATAGAGGAAAAACAAGTGGTAGAGTAGATGACAATGAAGAAACAATTAAAAAAAGATTGGCAACTTTCCATCAGCACACGGATCCAATTCTAAAATATTTTGGATCAAAAGTAAAAAAAATTGATGGCGAACGAGACGTAGAAGTGATATTTGCTGATGTATGTCGCCATATTGAAAATTCATGTAAACTTTAATTTTAATTAAAAAATTAATAATAATATAAGCAAATGAAAAAATTAATTGCAATTGCCGTTAATGATTTTTGAAACAAAAACAATTTTCGATTAGACTATCAATTGAATAAAAGAATTTGTAAATAATTATCATGACTTATATTTACTTTAGCCACGTAAGTTTGAGGTTAATGTTTAGAATGGACACTTGAAGAGTGGATAAAAGAGTAAGTAGATAATGAAATATATTTAATATAGTCGATAAATGAATGATTAAATGGACAATCCAAATAATTAACTAAATGAATGATGAATGAAATGAGTAACTAGAAAGATAAAAAATAGATAATCCAAATAAATAAGTTGACAAATAATGAGAAAATAAGTTAATTAAGTGACAACCAGATAAATAGTGATAGATTTAAAATGCAAATTGTTATTAAACTTAAACTTTAAATCATTTTAAGTAGGTTTAAACTGCACTGAAATGAATTACGAATTTAAAATTGCCGCATTCGGCTAACTTATTTTTATGAGTTTGAAAATAGTGTGAGCTTTATTTGCAAACCTCATCTAGATGAACATAGCACATTGATAATAATTAATAAAATGCACACATTTACGTGGTCAGAATAAGCACACACTTAGGGCCAGACAGGAATTAAAGATTAAATAAAGATTAGAACAGTAAAGCAGCGAGTGTGTAGCTTAAAGCACTGTTAAAAGGTTTAGTTTGGTTGATTGCAATCGAGTAAATTGATTGTCAGTTTAACTAGTTTGAGAATTAGGCAGTTTGAGAATAAAGTAATACAGTAAATTTAGCATTAGTAATCAAGTTAGAGAAATGAAGTTAGAGAAATGAAGTTAGAGAAATGGAGCTAGAGAAATGGAGCTAGAGAAATGGAGCTAGAGAAATGGAGCTAGAGAAATGGAGCTAGAGAAATGAAGCTAGAGAAATGAAGCCACAGTAATCCAGTTTCGGTAATCCAGCTAGAGTAATCTAGCTACTGCAATCCAGTCTCAGTAATCCAGTTTCGGTAATCCAGCTAGAGTAATCTAGCTACTGCAATCTAGTCTCAGTAATTTAGCCATAGCAATCCAGTCTCAGAAATTTAACCAGAGTAATCCAAGCCCAGTAATCCAAGCCCAGTAATCCAAGCCCAGTAATCCAAGCCCAGTAATCCAAGCCCAGTAATCCAAGCATAATAAATCCAGTAGGACCAAAGCCAAACTCTGACCACAAACAGATACTACCATCGTGCAACAGTGAACGGCGCGGCTGGCTGCGACAGCGCCATCTACCCCTGAAAATAACAGCATGCTCTGCCTATTTTTTTGTTCGTTGTTTTTTGTTTGGTCTTAAATCTGCCTTTCGTGTACATATTTTTCTTTGCAACTAACTTAATCTTATTGAACTAGTTTTAGATGTAAATTAGAATCTATTTTCTGCTTTAATTGTAATTATAGTTGATGCCACAATTGCGAACGTAATTCAGTTTCCATTGTTAAACGCAGTTTAATTCTAAGTTTTGTCATCATTGGTTGGAGGTTTGGGCGAGAGAGAAAAGTAAGTAAGATTGGTCTTGAGGCCGAGTCCTGTCCTTAGTCCGTTTCTGCCACACCTATCACTATTAGTCGCAGGTGCCCTGTTTGTCTCAGATCACTATCATTATTCTCTTCAGTCCTACCCATCCCTGCTTCATATCCATCTTTCCTCTCCATCCACCCTTTTTCTTCATTTACCTTTTAAAAACAGTTCACATGCTACTGCTCTGTTTACCACCGGCCGGTTCTCTTCCAACCAACTTGTTTCAACTGGTTTTGTCCAAGTTAATTCCGTCTTAACTAGTCTACTTCGTACTAGCTTTGTTCAAACTAGCCATGTGCTAATCAATCCTGTACAAAATGTCTTCCCTTTTCAGCTAATCCTAATAACCTAGTCTTCTGGGCAACTCTTTTTAAATTAACTCATTATTAACTACTCTTTCAAAATAATCCTCTTACAATAGTTCTCTTGGAATAACCCTCTCAGACTAACCCTCTCACATTGGTCCTCTCAGACCAACTCTCAAACAAACTCTCAAACAAATCCTTTCACACCAACTCTCTCACACCAACTCTCTTCAAGCTCACCTTAATCCTAAACCTAAAACTTATTCACTATAAACCAATTCACTACAAATTAATTCACTTCAAGCTAATCCACTCCAAACTAACCCCTCTCAAACTAAAATTCTTACGTTTAATTTTCTTCTCGATCACTCTTAACTAATTAACTGATCATCTTATTTCTTTTAGACAACTACAAGCCAAGTGAGCGCAAAAGCGCAAAAGCCGAATATCAAAGCGTTTTACAAACCTAAACCGCTATCACGGTGCAATTACAAGAGAACAAATTTTTTATTGGTCAAAGTGGAAAATCGGGCTTCAAATTAAAGTGTTGATTTATTTGAAAACTGTTGTAACGCTACTAATAATGATTTGTTCAGTTAAATTGGCTCTTAATAATGAATACAAATCCACTATCATTTGCGATTAATGCCATTTCAAATATTGTGAACACATTGACCAAGAAGAATTACAAACAACAGTTGGCTGAAATACAAAGGGTATGTGCTGATTTTAACTTACTAACATCACTTCTTTTATATTGGCAGGCAGAAAGAGGTGGGTGGGGTGAAGCCTAATTAAAAAAAAAAAATACTAAGTTTTGATGAGAAAAACATTTGGTCAGAAATCAAACTGCCACATTCCAAATTGAACCAAAATTAAACAGAAAATTTAAAAGAAAGAGTAATCGAGAAAGATATTGTAAAACAGTGAGAGAATACGCCACTTGTAATTTAGACAAAAATGCTTTATATTTTTAGTTGGTAAATTTGCTTTTTGTTTGCACCACACAAGAGTTTAACTCTTTTTGTTTACTACGCATTTTTATACCAATGGTTAAACATTGTGAATTCATTTTCACCTAATACAGCTTCTGATTTTTTTTCGTCTTGCAATTTATACATCCCCTAAGTTATTCACTACTTTCTCAATCCACCTTGATTCAACTCAATACACTTCCATCCACCTTCATCTGCCTTCATCCGTCTTTATTTCTTAATATTGCACACGTCTATTCTTTTGTTATTTAATTTTTCTTACCTCAATCTTCTTTTCATCTTACCATTTAGCTATTGGAAAACATTGGATTTGAATGTGAGAGACATTTATATCGTTGTTTATTTGAAGCTATTTTATCCACATCGCAATCAAATTTAAATAAATTAAGTTTGTACCAACAACTGTTTCTAGATCTTGGCAACTTTTTTGATAAACCAAATTTTGTCACATTATTAAGTTACGCTCTAGATAAAGAAAGCACCAAACTTATTGCACCTGATTCAAACGATTCTGAAGATCCAGAATTAACTGAAAAATTACAAACTATAAGCAAATGTTTAAAATTTAATGAGTTACAAAAATTCGCATTATATTTTAGTCTTAGTCAACTAAGTAAAATTAAAACAGAAGTTAATTTGAGCAAGTGCAACTTTTCATCTCAACCACAATTAACTCATTTTATTTTGACACAATTACAACTTTTTGGTAAAAACAAATTTAATGAAATAGTCAAGTATATTCAAGAAGGTAAAACAAATTATTAAAAAAAAAATTTATATATAGTTTTTATTTTTTAGATCTTAAAGCAAATCTTCCTAAAGGAAAAAAAAATTCATCACAAGTTTTTGTGAATCTTTTAAATTGTGATAATTTAATAATGGAGGGAATATTACCTAGCAATCCTTCTTCATCTAAAGATGATCAACTTGCTGCCTTTTTAATAAATGAAAAAACTTTTCAAATTAATTCAGAAATTATGAAGCACTACAATGTGACACCTAAATTGTGTGCAAAATTATTATTTGCTCTTTGTGATACAAGAGCTGAAATCGCACAGGGAAAAAATTCAAAAGATGAAATTGAACAATTATGTAGCATTTGTAGAGAGTTTCTTTCATCGGCATCTCCATTATTAGATATCATACAAGCTATAGATAGTGAAGCTTTTGCAAATGTAAATACAAAAATTACAAACAAATTATTTGGAAAAATTAATCCATCTTTTCATCGGTTTTGGCAATTTTGTATAAATCTTTGTAACACTGATAAGCAAGGCATTTCTTTATTAGGAATGTTATTTTTTAGTAAAGTGTGGAAATACAATATTGAATTTCAATTTGGATTTATTTATAATTGCATAAAAAGTCAACTTGTTGCAAAACTTTTGTCTTCAGGATCAGCAAATGTTTCATCTGCTTCTGACTTAGGAAGTTTAGTGCTTCATCTTGATTCTTTAAAATCTCAACCAGATTTTGAACTTAGTCCAGAATTAAATAACTGGAAATTTCAAAGAGTTTATCAAATTTTAATTGAACTGGGCTTAAAATCATTTTATGGACATATATTAGAATTATTTAAATGGCCGATACAAAATTGTCCAGATATAGTAACTCTTGGTTTATTAGAAGTTACTGTAAATCCAAGTACAATCAAAAATGAAGTATTAAATTTAGTGATTCCAGCATTCTTAAGTAATCATCCAAATGCAGCAATTATATTGCATACAATTTGGAACTCCAACGATACCTTGAATCGCGGTCAGCCAAATTATGTCCAATGGGCTAAACATGTACTATTACAATCAATGTGTGAATTTTATATGAAAAGTGCTTTAGAAGAACAACCATCTAAATTATCTAGGATTTTAGATGTCGCACAAGATTTAAAAGCTTTAAGTTTATTGTTAAATAGCAACTGTTATCCATTTGTAATAGATTTGGCTTGTTTAGCATCAAGAAGAGAATACCTAAAATTGGATAAATGGTTATTAGACAAAATGCATCATAATGGTGAACCATTTATAAGGGCTTGTATTCAATTTTTAAATCGTCGCTGTAGTGTTTTATTAACAGGAGCTAAATCATTAGAAGGTAATCAACAACAAATTCCACCTAGTTTACCTTCAGAAACATTAGCAACAATGCTTGCATGTTTACATCAACATTTATTAAATTCTGCGAATGATACAGATCATTACGGTAAACGAGTTACAAGTCCTTATTTATCTCAAGAAATAAGCGAAACTATTTTGACCATGGTTGGAAATTCACCCTTTTTATTACAAAAAGTACCCCGTCAAGCACCTCCAGGTGTAATTAGTACACCTGGAAAATCAGTAACACAAGGGAATATAGCAAATATAAACGATATAAATTTGAATTCTTTGTCAATTAGTGCAAATTCAAATAATGCTTTTTGCCAAATTCGAAACTCATTTTCTACAATACCATTTTTAGGAAATAACGCTAATCAACCACAATTTGCGGCAGCTTTAGCAGGCAATTTAGGTCAGAATACTGATAGATCACGACCAATTGACCCTGTTTTAGATTCCGCAGTTTCTTTAGAAATTGAAAAAGAAGCGGACACTTATTTCCAAAGGATTTATAACCAATCATCTAGTGGCAGTATGACTGTAGATGAAGTCCTTGATATGCTTAGAAGATTTCAAGATTCACCAAACAAAAGAGAACGAGATATATGCAATTGTATGATTAGAAATTTATTTAAGGAATATGTATACTTTCCACAATATCCAGAAAAAGAGCTTTTTATAACTGCACAATTATTTGGGGGAATTATTCAATTAAACTTAGTTAAATATATGGTATTGGTACTCGCTTTAAAACATATAATAGATGCCTTAAGAAAGCCTCCTGGTAGCAACATGTTCAAATTTGGAATAGCGGCTCTAGATAAATTTAAAACAAAGCTTAAAGAATTCCCTTTGTATTGTCTTCACTTAAGTGATATGAGCCATTTTACTGAATTTCCATCTGCTTTAATAGAATATATAAATTACGGGAAATTGTCACAATCACCACCACACAGATCAAATTTACAATCTGGCGTTTTAAATCAAGCTAGTTCTCCAACTCAATCAAATCAAGTTGGAAATGTATCACAATTACAAACTGCTATCGGTGCTGGAGTGTTTGGCTCTGGAATAACAAATAATTCGATGCAAGTGATTAGTTCTAATCAGATGGGTGCAGGTCAAATAACCAATTCACAAAAAAGTATTGTCAACAGTTCTATTCAGAATGTGGTTTCTAGTAATTCTGGTGCCGGAAGCGGTAGTGGTTCAAGTTCCTCAACTCGTCCGTCCATTGCTAATTCAACAAATATTGACACTTTACTTGCTGCTGGCGACACGATTTACCAGACTCCATCTGAAGCAATTCAAGATAAAGTTGCTTTTATTATTAATAATCTTTCTCAAATGAATTTAGCACAAAAAACAGAAGAATTTAAAGAAGTTATTGGAAACGAAGACATTTATAATGGATGGATCGCCCAATATTTTGTGATGAAAAGAGCTAGTATTGAGCCTAATTTTCACTCATTATATTCAAACTTTATTGAAATGCTAAAATTAAACGAATTGACTAAGATTGTAATTGGAGAAACATTCAGAAATATCAAAGTTTTATTGCGAAGTGATAAAGAAATCGCAAATTTTAGTGATCGTAGTTTACTTAAAAACCTAGGACATTGGTTGGGTATGCTTACGCTCGCTAAAAATAAACCAATTTTAGCTATCGATTTAAATTTGAAATTTTTATTGATTGAAGCATACCATAAAGGAATTCAGGAATTATTATATGTAGTACCTTTTATTGCCAAAGTACTTGAAAGTTGTGCAAAATCAAAAATATTTAGACCTCCAAATCCTTGGACAATGGGCATTGTCAAAGTTTTAATTGAGTTGCATCAAGAACCCGACTTAAAACTAAATTTAAAGTTCGAAGTAGAAGTTTTAAGCAAGACGTTAAACGTAAATATAACAGAATGGATCGGCAAAACCAACGCTGTTCTTAAAAACGAAGAAATAATGAATCGCGTAATGAGCCAACAACAATTAGCTGGTGGAGTTAAACAACTAGTTCAAGCTCCAGTAATGTCACAAGGAATGCAAGCTCAAGTGCAGCAATTAACAAATCAGATGGCATCGCAACAATCATCTATTGGACAACAACAACTTCAGCAATCAAGATTAGTTGGACAACAAGCAAATCCACAAGTGCAACAGCATTCATTGCAAAACACATCTTCAATAAATCAACAATCGTTAACTCAAACTCCAAATCAACCATCACTTTTACCTCCTTCAAGTGAACACGGTTTTTTACCTAATTCAAGTTCACCAACAATGTCATTTTCAAATCCACCAATTGGTTCATTGTCATCCGCTCAAATATCGATCGGAAATTCAAACGCCGCTCTTAGAGTTTTTAATTATAACGACATAAATGTCAATAATCCAGGAAATTTAGGACATCAAATTTTAATTCAATCAAGTTTACCTTTATTGCAAGTTTTACCTAATTTAAAACAATGGATCAGACCTGCAATTGAAAGAGCAATTCAAGAATGGGTCCAACCGGTTGTCGAACGAAGTACCAAAGCTAGTGTAATTACTGCAGAGCAAATTATTAAAAAGGATTTTGCTTTAGAAGCTGATGAAAGCAAAATGTGCTTAGCAGCACAATATTTGGTTAGAAACTTGACTTCTGGTATGGCGATGATTTCTGGTAAAGAAACATTGTTTCTTTCTTTGAAAAATGCTATTATTGCTGCATTCAATAATTCGCCAAATACAGCAAATAAAGAACTTATTGAAGCTACAGCAAATTCAATCACAGTAGATAACATTGACTTAGCTTGTTGCTATATTCAAAAAGCAGCTATTGAAAAAGCCATACCGGAATTAGATAAACGTTTAGCACCTGAATATGAAAATAGACGAAAAGCACGCCAAGAAGGTAGAAGATATTTTGATACAAATGCGGTTAATTATCAAGCAGAAAGAATACCAGAACAAATAAGATTGAAAGTTGGTTCAGTCACTCCCCAACAATTTAAAATTTACGAAGAACTTGGAAAAAATATTCCTGGATTTAGTTCAACATCAATTACTAACTCTAATGTTTCCGTTACTGGTTTATCGGGTGAAAATATTGGAGCTTTAGGAACTTTTAACAACCAAATTGTTCCACCTAATTTTATTAAGCAAATCACAAGTGCACCTACTGCTTTGCCTTCAGCAGGCCCTATTGCAAGATCTACAAACTTGGCTTCAAACATGAATATGACTCTTATGGCACAAAACGTTCAACCTGGATACAATACTGAAGTAGCTACTGGTGGAGTTGATCCAGCAATGATTGCTTTATTTGATAAATTAGTACCTGAGCTAGATTCGTTATTGCAACAATTTATTCAAGTGATGCAACCAAGTCAACTTATAAACTCAATACATGCTATTTATGAGCTGGTGGTTAATACTAGAGCTAATCCAAATGATGTTGTGAATACTTTAAACCTAGTACAAAAAATATTAGATTCTTTAAGTCAATTGATTCTTTGTGCTGACAATTCTACAACTGAAGTCGTTCCTTTGGCAAGAGCAAGAGATTTATATGTAATTATACTAAAAGGCTTATCAGAAACCAAAATCTATGGACATCAATGGATTACTAAACAAGTTACTCGTATTGTTTTAGATCGCCTTTTAACAGGTAGCAATACTTCACCACCTTTGCCAGATGATTTATTTGACATTTTAATGCGCTCCGGTTTGATTAACGTGGCTTTATTAGATCATTATTTAGTGAGTCTATTTGAATCCACTTCAAATCCAATTGCCTTAGCGTTTACACTACAATTTGTAAAAATGTATGGTCATACTGGTATTCATGAAAGTGAAATTCCCAATATTATTGCAGCCTTAATTAAGTTGAGTAAAAGTTGCTCCTCTAATCCTTTAGCATTAGAAATTCAGCAGATTTTGGAAAGTTTTAGAGCAAATTCAATTAACGCCATTTCAAATCCTGGCGATGGATCATTTATAATTCAACAAGCAATGAATCATAATAACATCGAAGCTGATTCTCCTGAATTTGCAGAAAAAACTGAAAAGCTTTTGAGAGAATGGGTTAGCATTTATAACTCCCCACATAATTTGGGGAAGGTATTTAATCTTTACGTACACTCGATGAATCATCAGGGGATCTTAAAGACAGATGATTCTATAACAAGATTTTTCAGACTGTCTACAGAGCTTTGTGTTAATTTGTGTTATAATTTCTTGTCTGTCCAACATCCTAATAACCAATCAGTTGTCGATGTCCGAACTAAATGCTTTTACACACTTGATGCTTTTGCACATTTAATTGTGATGCTAGTTCGTCACAGTGGTTCAAATACCGGGGCTGCATCCGAGACCACAGCTAAATTGAATTTGTTAAACAAGGTTTTAGGCATTATAGCTAGTGTTGCTATTCAAGATCAAGAAAATCGTAGCAGCAATTTTCAACATTTGCCATATTACCGTATATTTGTTATTTTGTTTATGGAACTTACTTTAGGACCTAACAATTTGGTCCAACCAAATATTAATCCACAAGTCCAGCAAATCGGATTTGGAATGAATCAAAGCCAAAACCAAAATCAACAGGAGCCAATAAATGAAAATATTCAATATCGTGTTCTTAATGCTTTTTGTCAAACTCTAAGAATTTTGAAGCCACACAAAGCTCCTTCTTTTGCGTTTGCTTGGTTAGACTTCATTTCACATCGTACATTTATGGACAAATGTTTGAATGGACCAAATCAAGTTAATACAGGTGCATCAGTGAACGGCTGGCCGCACTATGCCCAATTGTTAATTGAATTAATTAAGTTTGAAGCACCTTTTTTACGTAACGTCGAACTTCCACAATCAGTTGATTTGCTTTACAAGGGCACACTAAAAGTGCTATTGGTACTATTGCATGACTTTCCCGAATTTCTTTGCGAATATTGTTATGAACTATGCGACGCAATACCATGTAATGCTATACAAATGAGAAATCTAGTTTTGAGTGCATTCCCAAGAAATATGAGATTACCTGATCCATTTACACCAAATTTGAAAATAGATACTTTGCCTGAAATAGTACAACCTCCAAAAGGCACTACTTTAATATTAGGATCATTATCAAATGTTCCTTTTAAAAAGGATTTAGATTTATACATTAGAACTAGAAGTCCAGTGACTTTCTTGTCAGATTTAAGAGGATATTTGCAGCAATCTTCACAACAGCAACAGGGAGAATCATCAAAGTACAACATTCCTTTGATAAATGCTCTTGTTCTTTATGTTGGTCAAGCAGCAATACAATCAATTACTCCTAAACATATTAATATGACTACGATTGCACATTCCTCTCATATGGACATTTTTCAAAATTTGGCTGTAGATTTGGACACAGAAGGCAAGTTTTTAGTAAATTTAATTTTATCAATTTTTTATTAAAATTTTTTTTTTCGTTATTTTAGGCCGTTATTTGTTTTTAAATGCAATTGCAAATCAACTAAGATATCCTAATTCGAACACTCATTACTTCAGCTGCACATTATTATACTTATTTGCAGAGTCCAATAATGAAGCAATACAAGAACAAATTACTAGAGTCCTGTTAGAACGATTAATTGTAAATCGACCTCATCCGTGGGGATTACTAGTTACTTTTATTGAACTTATTAAAAATCCTGCATTTAAGTTTTGGCATCATGAATTTGTACGTTGTGCGCCTGAAATTGAAAAGTGAGTAACTACTTTATTGAAAAATTATTTTAAGATAACATTTTAATTATATATTTGATGTTAGGTTGTTTGAATCAGTGGCTAGAAGTTGTATGCAACAGCAGCAAAAAACTAATCACGCTACTTCATCACCTGGTCAAATTGCTAGCGAGGCAATTAATCACACTGCCTCTGCCTAATTATTATTATTTTTTTTTTTTATTGATTCATAATTCAAATTGACTGTTTTATGAAAATCAAAATTATTTGGTAAAAAAAGGGTGCAAATCATAACTTAACTAAAAAAAAGCTAAATGTAAACAAAGATGATTTTAAAGCACATTCATTAAAAATTAATTAAAAGATAAATATTAAAATATTAAATGTTAAAGCAAAAAACATTAACCGATACATTTTTACAGATATTTTTATTAGATTACAACGTTTCATTTCATTTTTTAAAATAATTATATATAAAATGTAAATATCTAAATATTTTCTTTGTATTTTCTAATTTGATATATATTGAGTTAATAAAGTTATTTTACGTATTTTTTTCTCTATATTATTAATAAATTATTTTTTTGAAAACTGATTTTCTTAAGGGCAAAAGTAACAAATTATAATAAGTTTATTTATTTTTTTTAATAGCAACATCATCTTAAATTAAAAATTGTTTTTCACTTTGTCGCAAGCTTAATTTGCGCTTAAATCTCTTGTTTACATAATATACAAGTTTACCACGTCGACAAGATTCAAGACATAATCTCACTTGACGAGTAAATTAATTATAAATAAAAACTGTTTATAATCTAATGTTTTCTAAAAAAAAAAGCAAGTAAAAAAACAAAAAGTTTCAAACTTTTGTTATCATAATTAAGTTTATTTTAACAGAAGAAAATAACAAAATAAATGTCTATTTGTAAAAAAAATAAGGTTAATAAAGAAAATGTTCTAAAATAAATTTTAAGAATCTAAATTAATATCTTTGCTGGTGTTCAATTGCTTCCTTTGCATGGCTTCAAATACTTTAATCTCTTTTTTTTCTTTTTGTTCATTACGTTGAATAAATTGAATGCGATTTTGAATTATCCTTTTAACAATTTTTGCTGTAGTCAGATCGTTACCACTTTTGATTAATAAAAATTTTCCTTGCTGTTTAGGCAACTATAAATTGAAAAAAAAAATAAATAAATAATCTTAAAATAAAAGCAAATTAAGCATATTTCAAATAATTACATCATAAGGATCATTTCCATCTACATCTTCACAGAAATTAGTTGAACCGTGACAAACAAAATCTACTTTAAAATGGTCCATTAAGTCTTGGGTAACAGTATAAGGTGCACCGATAACTACCTCGTCTACATACTATGAAAAATGAAATTATTCAAATAAGTAATATAAAAATATGAAATCTAAGCTTGAAATTCGACTCACTTTACATGCTAGAACAGAGAGAACTCTTTCGTGCAAATTCATAATTGGAAAATTGGATCCATGATATTTATTGACTAAATTATCTGAATGTAAGCCAACGACAATGTAATCAGCTTTTTGTTTAACTTTTTCTAGAAAGTCCACATGGCCAACATGGAACAAATCAAAGGCTCCAGAACAATATGCAATTTTATCACCAGGTTTGGGCTCTTTGGCTTCAGCAAATTGAAAAATTTTTTTTGTAGAAGGCAAAAATTGTGAAATAGTTGTCCATGGAGAATGCAACATCTTATTATCACCATTTTCTTTATTTTTAAAATTAGATTGAGAATCAGATTGATGGTGTTGTTTGGTTAGAAGCAACATTCTACCAACCAAGTCAGTAGTGGATACACCTGCCGTTCTCTCGCATTCCTTATATTTTCCAGCTTCTTTAACATATCTGTAGGTATCATGTCCGTTTGCATCTAAAGTGATATCATTGCCATGAACACAAAAATCGCAATCATACTTTTCCAAAGTTTCCAAAGAAGTAATATACGGGGCACCTTCCACAACTTGATCTACCCATTTAATAGCTCGAACCATTTTGTATCTTTCTTGTTCGTTAAAAACCGGTGGACCTTTGTGCAGTTCGATTTCGGCGTCTGTATGCACTCCAACAATCAACCGATCACCAAGAGCTATAGACAAATATTTGGATTAATAAGTTTTAACAAATGAATTAATAGAATAAAACAAATAAAAAATGAATTGTAGCAACCTTTGGCCTGTCTAAGTTGATTGGCATGTCCAAAATGTACCATGTCGTAGCATCCATCGCACCAAACCTTAACTAGCTTGTCTTGTTTTTTTTCACATTTATTCTGCATAGAATCCATTTTGATTGAAATTCACAAAGTGCAATCTGTGTAAATGGATTGGAGAACGACACACAATTAACAGTATTGAATAAATTTATAGCTGTTTATAATTAATGGCAAAGCAAAGTACTATTGATAATAAATAGGCAAAGATAAAATAAGAGAAGCGCGCCAAGAGATGGTAGCAAACAAATATGATTGTGAGAATCTGTGCGTAAAGATGAAAAGAGGATTCTCTGTCAAATTGCCAGAAATATGAGGTGTGGCAAAGAGCTGGGCAATGAGCGATTGAAGGCACATCTGGCATCTGTCAATGGCCACACGTAAAGCTTGTGTAACGAATGATAGCGGCATCTAGCCCAGTAAGGGCTTTATTGATATGCCACCCTCTTTTTGAAACGGTGTCTATAAGATGGCCATTGCCAAATGCACTAGGTGGAGTAGGTTGTGGGCACAAGTTTATAATTACACAGACACAATTAGACAAGCAAACGAAACAGGCACAATTAACAAAACAATTAACAGGCACAATTAATAGGCACAATTAATAAACACAATTAACAAATACAATTAACGGGCGAAATTACACCGTTAAAACAGTGTCGAGAACGAGCCATGTAGTCGCGTCACTTTATAATGTGGCTGAAGAGTACGCTTATCTGGTCTCCACTTGTGACTGTTTTGGATTGACTTGGATCGACTTGGATTGAGGTGGATTGAATTGAATCGAGGTGGATTAACTCGAATTGACTTGGATTGACTTGGATTGACTGGGATTGATTTGGATTGACTTGGATTGACTTGGATTGACTGGGATTGATTTGGATTGACTTGGATTGACTTGGATTGACTTGGATTGACTTGGATTGACTTGGATTGACTGGGATTGATTTGGATTGACTTGGATTGACTTGGATTGACTTGGATTGACTTGGATTGACTTGGATTAACTTAAATTGACCTGAATTGACTTGGATTAACTTAAATTAACCTGAATTGACTTGGGCTGACTTAAATTGACCTAAATTGACTTGGATTAATTCGTATTGTCCCAGATTGTTTCAGATTATTATAAATTATCTAGTAACTGTGACAAGTCGAGTGTTTCTTAGGCAAAACGGCAGAGCCCGAAAACTAGATTTGACAGCAATGCTTAGCTCACCTGGCTGAAAAAATCGACCTGAGTTTTTAACATGACCATTAGCCTTGAATTGAAAGGCCGATCAAACATAAAAGCAGAACTAGGTTCTTCAGGTATCTTTCCTAGCAGATTTACACCCATCCAAACTGCGGCGCAATTGAACCGCCACAATGCTAATGCAAACAATTGCAACAGTCTTTGCGCCTGCACTACCATTCCACTCTATAACATCATATTACATACTCACCACGCCTGTTACTAACGCCTCATTTCTTGCTCTCACCGGAAACAAATGTTTCATGTTTGTAACTGTTTCAACTTAGACCAGTGCAAAGGTGTTGCTCATTTTCACTCTACTCAGCATCTCAATCGGATTACAACTCATTTCACACGTAGCTTTCCATTTCACTAGACTAGGCCATCTAAACTGGTGAATTTCCACTTGTTCTGACTCTGAAAATATTACTCAAACTGATAGTAATTGGGCACGCAAAAGCACATCAATTGGAACAAGTCATATTTTAATATTAAAGTTTAATAGAAATCATTGCTTATGTAAAAACAGTTTGCTGGTGTAATAATTGAATTATTTTTTAGTAAGTTGAATTGGTTGTGGCTCTGTATTGTGAAAGTCTCTGGCTATGTATCGTAATTTCACTCTACTTTGTATGGGCGTGTAGCATATGGTCGTGTGCAGATCATGGTATATGTATATGCAAGTGTATAAACTATATATGTATATAAAGTGTATATGTAATAGTTGGTGTATATAAATAATCTTAGACAGAGTTCCGGTATTAATTTCAATTAACTATAATTAGCCTGTTACAAACGCTTTAAAATTTTCTTTTCTTTTAAACATTATAAATAAATAAATATCAAATGAAAAAATAATAAAACTAAAAGATAAATTTTCAATTTGTACAAATGTAGATATTTTTTTTGTATTCTGCAATCATTTTCACATTTTGTATATTGTGTATTAATAATATACATTTTTAATCTGAATAAAGTTTTACACAAACAACACCTGTTTCGTGCAAAGTTGGTTGGAAATGATAATATTCTTATTAAATATATTGGTTAACATTTATATTAACATGTGTAATTCTAGAAGAAAAAAAAAATATATTCTATTATTACAATACCAGACAATATTTTGTTGATACAGTGAAAACTCATATCGATAAAAACAAAAACATCGGCTCAAACTTTTTCACACATGATAGCCAAAATGAATTAAAGGCGCAATTCACTTAAACGCTTAAAACCTGTTAAGCTAGAATTGAAAGATGAGCATCACTAGTTGGCGACGGCCAATCCAGCGACTAACCACTTAGTCTTTGACCAAAACACATGAAGCAATTAAAAGTAACAAGTCGACAAAGTCGTTTGAATTTAATTTGCTGTTAAAAATTGGCTTTTGAACAAAAACTGCACAGTTCAACTGGCAAACAAGACCCTGTTTTTGAACCATGTAAAACAGGTGAACAACAAAACACAGGTGAAACACATTTTCACACTTTGCGTATCAGTATTGAATATTCTAATTCGAAACAGAAGTTTAAGATTTCTTATTGCACAGAGTTCGAAATTTCAAACGTTTGTATCCAATTTTCAATTGTAATTCTGTCAGTTTGTTGAATACTTTTCAAAAAGCAAGTACAACGATTGCCTCTTTTTGAAAGTCAGACATCCATCTAGTCAATCAAGAATCAGAAGAAAAGAAATTGAGAAGCCGAAAGAGAAGTGTTGAAGCTTCTGCCTTGAATAATTTAAAATGTCTAATTGCATTCACATAAGATTTGGTTGATTAAAACTAAACCTGAGACACACAAGTAACTGATTCCAACTTAAGTCGATGGTTTTTGAATTTGAAAAAGTCAGTATATGTGGCCAAACAATTTTCGTGTTTATGGTGTTTATTTTTGTGGGTGTTTGTAAATTTGTTTGTGTGTGTGTATATGCAAGTGTGTATATGCAGTGTGAGTGTTATGGAAGGTGTAAAAATATGTATAAGAGTGTAAAAGTAGTGTTCAAGGGTTTAAAGTTGATCTGACCTTCAATATGCTCGATATATTGAATACATCTTGCATACTCAATGCATTCAACATATTCAACATGTGTACGAAAGTAGACTTCAAATATATTTAATCTAGTTAAAATTGAAAAAGCTAGTAATCAACTGTAGAAAAAATAATTGAAATGACAAATAAATTAAACAAGTTGAAGAAAAATTATTTTAATTAATTAATATCCTAATTATCAATGGAACAGACAAAAGTGTACAATTTTACACCCAGAACTAGTTCCGGAAAGTGTGGTTGCCTGTGCTGTTGAATGAAGCACATTTTGAATACTATGGGGTTATTGTTATGAGAATTGGTTACGAGGATGTTGTGGTGGAAAAGATATGTGGAGATTGAGGAGGGGTTGTTTGAAAGTATATGTTATATTGTTGAATATTTTGTGGTATTTTGGGGTAATGAGGTTAGTTTTAATGAATAATTGTTATGTTGGGATTGGGTTTATTGTTTAGGATTTTTGTGGGGGTTTTGGGTGTTATTGTTTTATTTATAATAATAATAATTATAATAAAATAATATATGTTATTTATATATTGGTTGGAATTATTTTTATTATGTAAATTATAGATGAATTTATATATGTGTGGAATTAGGTATATATGGGGGATTAGTTTGGTGATGGTATTTATATTATTTTTGAAATATTAGTTTTAAGGAGTAAGGGAGGGTTGGATTGGTTTTATTGAATTTTGGGTTTGTTTTTGATTGATTTGGTTTATTTGAAGTTTGTAGGTTTGGATGTGAGTTTTGCTGACTGGCCAATTGAGAGTTTTGAGTGTTGATCAGGCCAAACTGTTGCTGAGTGGCAACATAGTTGTAATGTTGCTGCTGTTGTGGCACATGTTGCTGCTGTAGTTGCTGCTGTAAATGCTGTTGCTGTTGAGACTGAATAGAATGTTGCTGTACAGAGACGCCCACCTGCTGTCCATAATAGGCCTTCTGAGCATTTTGCAAAGTTTGGTTTTGATAGAAAGCGGCCGGAGGCGGAGGGGCCTGTTGAGCAGCAGGAGGACCAGCAATTCCGGCCGGGTGCAAAGTTGGCTGAGGTTGAACATAATGCTGTTTAAGAATATGGGAAGCAGCTATGTTCTGCTGATGCATGCGGAAGTCGGCAGTATTGACCTGACCGGGCTGGGGCACCTGCTGCGACGGCTGGGGCACCGGTTGCAACTGTGGCGGCGGGACCTGAGCGGGGACAAACATAGCATTGGGCTGACTGAGCTGGTTGCGTTGATGTTGAAGCAAGTGTTGGTTGGCAAAGTGTTGCTGTTGTTGAGCAGCAGCAGCATGGGCATGGGCAAACTGGGCCATCACAGCAGAAGGCATGGCATTTTGGTGCAGGTTCTTCATCTGGTTGGCAAACTGTTGATAAATGTTCACCCCGGCAGATGCGTTTGGTGGTGGCGGAGGAACCGAGGATCCGGTCACCTGAGAGCCCGAATTGTAGATCAGATTGGAAGGGCTGGAAATGCGAGGCATGGAGCCCATCTGGTACTGACTTTGCACCCTTCTCACACTGTCCAAACTGGACGGGTTGTTAATGTGATTGATTAGACTGGGGGGCGAAGACGAAATGAGCACCGAGTGCTGTTGCTGTTGTTGCACCTGCTGTTGCTGCACTTGTTGTGGCACCTGCTGTTGTACCTGCTGCTGTGGCTGCAAGTGCATCGGTCCAGCCGCGCTGTTCTGCGACTGTTGATACATTTGCTGATGTGACTTCTTCAGTTCTTCTGCACACATGGGCTTCATTGTGTTCACAAACACGAAAGGTGAACTGTTGTTAGAGGAGTTCATTGTGGACAACACGTGGTGACTTTGCTCCATCTGTCTTATTGGCGAACGCATCTTATTCTCTTCGAACTTGTTCTCCAGACTCAGTTGGCCAGCGTCTTCGTTCACGATCTCCAGCACTGCCGGCATGGACGGCATGTTCTCCCACACGTTCTTAATCGAAGCGATCTTCTTGTCCAGCTCATCTGTGGAAGGCGATCCTTGCGGGTTGTCCACGTTGCGAGACGCACCCACCACTTTGCTCACGTTGAGACACGGCTTGTGGGCAAATGCAAAGCTGCCTTCGTTCTCCTTCTTCTCCTTCTCTTCCGGGTAGTGTGGTGTGGAATTTAGCTCCAGCTCGGCCTTGTTGGACGTCTCCTGCAATCAAAAACAAACGTTACTCTTTCGTCAAAACAGACTGGCTGGGTAGAAATCAAAAGCAAACTAAAACCGGCCGCAACCGGTTAAGCAAAACCAATACAAGAACTAAAGACCAAAAAACAAAACCATTTTCGAGCAGCGAGGGTGCACTCACTTTGATCACTAGTCTACTGTCCAGCTTATTGCCAAATTTGTCCAAAACTGCGTTCTCGGCCTTAAGCTTTGTGTTTTCAAATATGACCGTGCAAACTGGTTTGCCCTCGTCCAGCTTTTCTGTGCCAACTGGCGAACAGTTCCGCGACATAGCAGCCACAGTAGTCACAGTGGAAACTGTCACTCCTATCTTTCCGCCTGTGCTCGGCGACGATCTTTGTGATGATGCATTAGATGCAAGTTGATCACTCAAATCGATGCCACTGTCTTGATGGTCAAAACTAGACGACTTAGACGAACTGCTGAATATTTTGCTCTCATCACTGTTCTTCTCCGCCTTCTTCGCCATTGACTGGCTCAGTTCGGCGTTCACAGTGTTCAACCTCTCTTTGGAAGCATTTGTCAACTGCTTTGTCAAACGCACTTCTTCTACAAGCTCAACTCTATCTGCGCTGGTGTTTGCATCTACTAATTTACAACTTGGCTCTCCTTGCTTAAAAAATCTAGGTGGCAAAACGCTTTGTCTTGTTCTTGTATTGATCTTTTGCTTGTTTAGCATCTAGGACACAATAAACAAATTATTTAAGAAAGTTAAACAAGATTAGTAAAAAAGTTGCTACATTTTTGTGCTCAACATGCAAATTTCACTCATATCTATTCAAAAGCACAAAAAAAATACTTTACCTCCGATCTTATTTTAGACTCCACTGCCATCGATTTGCCTTTCTTTTTCAATCCATGCTGTTGTTCACTTTCCAAAAATGTGTTCTCATTTCCTGTCTTCGTCTGTTTACATTCGTTCTCTTCACTAACATAAGACGACTTCCGGTGTGAACTACTTGTCTGCTTGTTCTGTCTTTCTTTTATTTCATTATTTTTCGTCTGTTTGCTTTTTCTCTCATTTCCATCCTCAAATTCAGATGTGGATTCCCACTTTTCGCCATGTGCTTTATTTTTCTCATGCTTTCTGTTTGTTGACCGATAAGCTTCATCATAACTTTCCACCGAATGTTTTCTACTACTTTCTCGAGCATTTCTTAAACCTGTATTTCTAAATGTCTCTTTTTCATTATTTTTTGACTCTTTTTCGTTGCTCACTTTTTCACTTTCACAATTCTTACTCTCACTTGGTTCAGAATTTCTTTTATTTACTGATTGTTTATTTTCACCAAACGCAGCTTTTGAAGGCGGTGGACCATAATTCCTTTGCAAATTTCTGCCATTATTACTACTTTGTGAATTCTCTCTATTTATATTACTTGTCTTATTCCGATTATTCTTATTTTCTTCATTTTCACGATAATCTTTCTTATTCTCATATCTTGCTTTATTTGAACTAAATGAGCAATTTTTAGAATCTTCTAAATAGGTGTCTCCTTTTTTATTTGCATTTGATCTTCTTACATTTTCAGTTTCATTTTTTGCAATTTTATCACTTGCTCTTCTAAAATCTTTATGATTATTTGGTCGAATTTCGTCATTTCTTAATCTTGTATCATATTTCTGATCAAATCTATTTGATCCTCTTTTTAATTCATCTTGATGCTCCCTATTATGCTGCAATAAACCTTCTTTAACAACTTTTGGCTTAGATTCTTTTTTCATGTCCTGTTTACTCTGACTAGTTTCAGAAAATCTACTATTTTGAGAAGATTCTAATTGTTTAGATCTGTCATTAAAATCAGAGTTAATTTTGCTTATATTTCCAGAACTGTTTTGTCTTGTTCGTTCTTTTTTAGTTTCATTTTTCTGATTGTTTTTAGCTTGTTTTTTATCAAAATTATAATTAGCATTATTTCCCTCAAATTCAGCAGAAACCTCATTTTGAATCTCGTCCTTTTTATTAAGTCTTGATTTTGTATTTTTAGTTTGATCCACAGACTCTTCAAATCTTTTACCAGTTTGAATAGTTGATCGATTTTCTGGTTGAGTAAAATTTTCAGAAATTTCACTTAAATGATTTTGTTCAATTTCCATTAATTGTTGATCCGTATTTTTCATTTCATTTACATCATCATTAGTAAAGTTTACATTATGACCACTTAATTTATCTTCTTCTTTAGATACATTTATTTTTGTGTTAAATTCTTCTGATAATTGTTTATCTAAATTTGATTTTTCGTAATCTCGATCTCTGTTTGTTCTCCAACTTGTTTGTCTACTAAGAATTCTTTTTTGATAGTTTTCATTATTTTCACTGCCTTCATATGCAGAACCTTGGCTATCATTACGATTTCTATCTATTTGTTTAGAATGATAATTAGCTTGTTCATAATTTCTATTTGAATTATTAGAATCATATCTATTATTAAAACTAAAATTTTGCTGTAATTTTTGGAAACGTGGTGGTAAAGATTGTTGAAACTGTCTATTATTATTATTAAAATTTGAATTATCTGAATTATTTCTATTATTATTGTAATTATTTCGATTATTAATTACATTTTCTCTTGGTTTTTCTTCTTTTTCATTAACAGGTGAGATTTTAATTTCATCTTGACTACGTAAATGTTTATTTTCAATTTGTTCAGAATTTTTAGATCTTTCTTCTAAAGCTTTTAATTTTTCTTGAGCAGCTTGTCGACTCAATTGATATTTTCGCTCTTCTTCGTCTCTTCTTTGTTTAGCTTTTTCAATTTCACTTAGATCAGCTTTTAATTTTAATCTTTTGGTTTCTTCTTCTTGATTTTCAATTTTAGTTACATTATTTCGTTCACTCTGGTATGATTTATTACTATTATAAGTTTGGTGACGAGGGTTTTGATAATCATTTCTAGGCCTTGATTGCTTTGGAATATTACTGTTATTGTTGTTGTTGGTGTTGCTGCTGTTGCTGCTGTTATTGTTGTTGTTGTTGTTGTTGCTGTTGTTATTATTATTGTTGTTGTTATTATTATTGTTGTTATTATTGTTGTTGTTATTATTATTATTATTAATGATGCTGCTGCTATTACTGTTGTTGTTATTATTACTACTACTGATGCTACTATTATTATTATTGTTATTATTAGTATTAATAGTACTGTTACTACTTGAAAAATTAATTTCTTGACTTTTATTTTGTGACACTAAATCATCAAATTCTTCTTTTTCTGGTTCATTATTATTATCAGGTGATGAAGTTTCTTCATCATCATCACTGAAATTTAACTTTGCGTTAAAATCAATTTTATCACGTGTTTTAGTCCAATCTTCTAGATGTTCATCATCTAGTAATTCATCAAAATTTTCCAATTCTTTGTTTGACAAAATTGAAACGCGTGGCCTTTCAGGCATTTCCTCTCTTTGCCGAGTATTTGTGTTATAATTCCTAATTGAGAAAAAATGATAAATAATTTAAATAAAAAAGATTATTTAAATACATTACCTATCATGCCGTCTTGTGTTTAAAGGGTAATTTTGATTGTTTGCATAATTATTTTTGAAATTATTTCCGTTATTTGTTGCAACATTATTTACGTTATTAAAACGATTTGTGTTTTGATAGGAATTTTGCCTATTTGGTTGATTCGAGGAATTCCAGCCGTTATTTTTCATGGTCGGATTTCTTTGAATATTATCATTCTGGGCAGTATTAGAATTGTAAGCTCTATTTGTGAAATCTTCAATTGATGAAGGTTCATCCAGGCCGTTTACGTAATTGCCATTGTTCTGTGGTTGGCTTGCGGCTGTTTGAGGCTGGTTGGAGGTGCCTCTGGTCCAGTTTCCAACTGTTTGAGGTCTTAGACTTGGTCCAGGGCCATACGTGTCTGAGCTTGGTTTGGGCTGAAGATTGTGAACTGTATCCGCTCCATCTAAAGAGGGAAATTCTTGTGGAAAGAAAGGCAATTTGCCTGTGGTGAGCTTGGCCGGCGAAGCGGTTAGCAAAGGATCTGGACCAGCTGACCAACTTTTGGACTGAGTTTGATTGCTGGGAACATCTGAAGTGGTTGTGGTCACAAGTGTGGTCACAGTGGTGGATGGTGTCTTTATGGAAGCGGAGACAACCGCTGAGGATTGACTGGAGCCGTTCTGAGAGGGGTTGGAGCTGCGCTGTGAAATGGAGCCAGGTAGAGTAGAACCAGCAGAACTGGAGCCAACTAAGGTAGAGCCAGCTGAAGTAGAGCCAAGTGCACTGGGTCCAAGTAGACCAGATCCAGGTGGAGTAGATCCAGATGGAGTGGACACACCGGTCTCTTCCTGTTTGGCCCATCCTTGGCCATCCTTGGAGCTCGGATTGGCGGGCTTGCCACATGTTTCGCTTTTTAAACTAGGTAAATTGGCTGGAGGAGGAACTCGACGACCTGCGCCTACCTTACCCAACGTCTGCAGTCCATGTTTGGCTGGTGCTGGTTAAGAAAAGGGTTAACCAGAAGAAAAGGATTAGCATAACATTGGCAGTGGCAGTTGCACATACGTACCAACTTGTTTTGTATTTTCTAAACTTTTACCCTTGTACAAATTGTTAATATTTAGCGAACTGTATTTTTGCTTCGATCCTTTTTCTTTGTCCGCTTTGGAAGCAAGCCCTGAAACTGTGGACATGCTGACAACAAGAACACATTGAATAACTGTATAACTGTTTCACTTTGCAGCCTAGCCAGGAAACAAGTTCCGCCGGATGCACACTTGAAAGCAGAGGATCTGGAGAAGGTGAAATGATCAAATTCGGATGGCCCAGTAGGGTTGATTGTTAGGACACTTCCACTAGTATTGTGGTCTAAGGTTTTGCACTAGTATTGTGGTCTAAGGTTTAGGTCTAGTTTTTGCACTAGTTTTTAGCAGTAGTGTTTGCACTAGTCTTTTGCACCAGTGTTTGGTTTGCTGAAGTATTGGAGCAGGATGTTTTGCCAATCTGGTGTTTGGCGGTGTTTCCAACAAAAAGTGTTTCGAGAAATTGTTTTGAACAGTGTTTGAACAGAATGATTTCTGCACTAGTTTACCAGTCTGGTTTACTAGTTTGTTTTGCTGGTGTATTCGTTTAGTTTATTCCACTGGTGTATTCCACTGGTGTATTCCACTGGTGTATTCCACTGGTGTATTCCACTGGTGTATTCCACTGGTGTATTCCACTGGTGTATTCCACTGGTGTATTCCTCTAGTTTATCCACTAGTTTATCCACTAGTTTATCCACTAGTATATCCACTAGTATATCCACTAGTTTATCCACTAGTATATCCACTAGTCTATCCACTAGTCTATCCACTAGTCTATCCACTTGTCTATCCACTAGTCTGTTCACTAGTCTATTCCTCTAGTTTATTCCACTAGTCTATTCCTCTAGTTTATTCCACTAGCCTATTCGACTAGTCTGTTGCACTAGCCTATTCTAACAATCTGTTCCTCCAGTCTGTTGCACCAGTCTGTCTCACCAGTCTATTCCACCAGCCTGATCCACCAGTCTGTTGCACTAGTATCTCTTGCTCCACTGGCTCTGCCGTCCCAACCTCACCAAGCACAAGGTCAAAGTTGAGGACACACTTTCACAGTATCAGATGCACAGATGCTGGACTTGACAGATGTTGGGTTTGACAAGAGGCAAGGATTTGTGAAAGAGAAGATGTCCTGCAAATCCTTGCTCTGGATGTCGCACTCACACTCACTTGCACACAGCTGCTGGCCAAGCTGTTTCCAAATTTGATCAAATTGATTGAAAGCGATTAATAAGTTTCACTGGTGATTTGTTTATGCTTGTTTCGTGTTGTTTTATTTATTTTACTATCAAAATACTCAATTAAAAATACTATTTCACAAAATAAAAAAATTAAAAAAAAAATCTTTTGTGTTTGTTGTTCAAAATGGAGACGGCACAGTGTTGAGCCGGTGCTGCACAATCGTAGCAATGGCTGGCAAAATGTCTACACTGTGCGCCGAGCCAGCGTGTGGTTGGTTGGCTGGTCGCAGCGCCATCTCTCCACTGTCTTGTTGTTTCTGGCTTGGTTGATTGTTTTGCGCTTGTCCTGAGCACAGATGGCGCTCCTGTCGATCCGCTGCTCTTTTCCCAGTTGCTTCTGCTGCAGCCGATTGTGCCAGTTCGAGCAGTGGCAAACAATCCACTGTCCACCGCTGTCTCAGCAAATTTGCATGACTCAGCGGGGCAGGGGCAGTGTCAGGGGTAGGCAAGGGTGTGCAAGGCAACAAAAACGTCTTAATGGCAAAGTTAAGAAAGTCAATGCGAAATGTATCTCTCAGGCTTATCCTTGTGTCTGTCTATGTGCTTCTGTGTGTTTTTTGTTTTCTCCCTTTATCCTTCATTTTTGTCGGTTAATTTTTCTTCTTTAATACCTGTTCCTTAATACTTGCTCTTAATACTTTTGTTCCTTAGTATTTTTTCATTCTCGATCTCCTTTTTCTTCACTACTTTGCCAACCAGCTGCAGTGCGCATGTGTTTTAAACAACCTAAACAAACCACTTGGACCACTGTCAAAAGCATGTGCTTAGAACACACCTTTCCAGTGTTTTACTTTTGCTTGAAACTGTTGCAACTTTGTTTTAGCATCTTATTCAGACAAGTGCAATATCTTTCAATTGTATTCACTTCCGTATTTTATCACACCCATTTAGTCCAGGTGTCCAATAATGCGCACTGACCAGGTTGCGCGCACGTCCCAACCTGACACACTTGCCACGCTCTCTTTGCTTCGTACTTTGCTCATTGCTGAAGGGACCGCGTGCAAAGTGCGCCCAATTATTTATTATCACTTCTTTTTCTTCTTAGTCTTCTCCTTAATCTCTTATATTCTTCATATTCTTCATATTCTTCATATTCTTCATATTATTCATATTCTTCATATTCTTCATACTCTTCATATTCCCTATATTCCTCATATTCTTCATATTCCTCATATTTCCTATATTCCTCATATTCTTCATATTCCTCATATTCCTCATATTCCTCATATTCTTCATATTCTTCATATTCCTCATATTCCTCATATTCCTCATATTCCCTATATTCTTCATATTCCTCATATTCCTCATATTCCCTATATTCTTCATATTCCTCATATTCCTCATATTCCTCATATTCCTCATATTCCTCATATTCTTCATAATCTTCATATTCCCCATAATCTTCACATTCTTCATAATCTTCACATTCCCCATAATCTTCACATTCCCCATAATCTTCACATTCCCCATAATCTTCACATTCCCCATAATCTTCACATTCCCCATAATCTTCACATTCCCCATAATCCTTACATTTCTTATTTTTCACCTTAAGCTTACCAAACTTTCAATTTATCTGCTGACTAATCTACTTTCTTATCTAATGACTAATTTTATTATCAAACCTATTGATTATTCACCTTTTACTTACTCATTTCCAATTGCTGACCAGTTTTATCAACTCTCTCTCTTATTTTCTTATCACCCTTTTTCACTTTTTCCCAAATCTATTTATTTACTAAACTAGCAAATAAACACAACGCATAATCTAAACGATTCTTAAACATTTACTTAAATAAATTTCTTAAATAAACCAGAAAACGGTCTGTCAACTCAAATCAAATCATTTCAACAAATTATTTAATATGTTCATAACATGCAAAAAAAAAAAATTCAAACTGGCCTAAAAGTTAGCCAAAATTATAAATTTTAACATTTCCTTCACCAATCGCTAATTTGTTTAAATTACTATTCCTTTTTTGTAGCTAAACTTTAATCATGATTAAGCAATCTTAACTTGTTAAACTAATTCAAAACTGCAGCTAACATTTAAAGTAAATATTTAAATCATTTTTTAATTAATGTAAACTTCTTTTTGCAAAGTTTATTTTGATAATTTTTGCACATTTTTCCAAGTATATAAACTGTTTAATTAGAAAGTCAAAAAATAAACAATATGAACTTATGCTTAAATTAACATTATAAAAAATACAAAAATTATTTTTAAAACTTAATCTCAAATTGTTGACAATAAATGAAGATTTAAAAGTTTTTCTTTTCAAATTTTTGGAATGGTGGGCACAACCACAATGCCAAAGTGCAAGCCAGTTTAGTCCAATGTTTATTAAAATAAAAATAAATAAATATGAATACAAAAATAAAATAGACAATGTGTCTCATAATTTGAACAGATAAAATAATCCTATAATTGAGCAGTTTGTCTTAATTAAACATTCAATTTTCATTTAACATGCAATAACCCTAGACAATATTAATCAATTGTGTTAGCTTCTTCTTTTTTAATTCCATCAAAACTTTCATGATACTTTTGAACAATAAAAGGCCAATCTACTACTTCTGAAATAGGAATCACTTTTTCTTCTTTTTCAGCTTGTTTCCTTTTACCAGGACTTAACATTTTGCTTCTAACTTGAGCTCGTTTGTCTGCTGTTTTATGAAGCCACCTTTTTCCGGCCGAAATTGCAGTAGGAGGCAATTTTAAGTTGGCCAATGTAACCTTGGCAAATTGTTCCTTAATTTTCTTCTTTTTTTCTAAACTTGTGGTAAATTCAGTAAAATATTTGTAGCCCATTCCAAGTACCAAATTCAGTGGAGGCGGAGTGGGCAACATTCTTGTCATGTTACGAATCAATTTTGCCCTTCCTAATTGTAACAAAATGAAAAAATATGTCAAATTTAACTTTAAAATAAAATCTTATACTCTAGTCTCAAACTTGACCATGATCTACTAATTAAAATTTTTTTTTTTACCATATTTCCATTCCACGTCTGATCTATCATCTATTCTTTGATAGGTGTTCGACATCATTGCAATTAGCAAATTCATTAAAACAATCATCACAATAGTCATGTAAATGCCAAACACAATTTTCATTAAATTTTTTGCAAAACTTGGTGAATAGTTTTTAGCTGGTAAATAATCATGCGCCACGATACCAAATAAAGCAAAAAATAACATCTCAAAACATTGAGGAACACTTTCAAAATCATATGGAACTTGTAAATCTTTTTTAGGCCCATAAACTGCAATGTAAATTGAACTAATATGTAAAGTAAAGCCAAACAAAAATATAAGCAAAACTACTAAAAAACGAACCAAATCAATCAAAATTTCAATTATGATCACACCCCATGGACCAAATAATGGATGAAAAGTTAAATAATTTAATAATTCCACAAAACTAAGTAACAAAACTAATCCTAAAATTTGGTTACGATAATAAAAAACATCTAATTTAATTAGCTTATGCCAATCTTCGTTGTTTTTAAAATAACTATTATTTAAAATAAATGCTCCTAAATGCACTAGAATAGCACAAAAACCTAAACAAATAATTACATTTTTAATTGCACCTAAATCAAATTTAAAAAAAAATTAATTTAAACAGTAAATAACCGAAATATTTAATTACCTAGTCCGGATTTATCACCTGGGCTTATAAGTTCACTAGCTAAAATGCCTATTAGCCAAATATAAAGCAACCATTCATACCAAGTAGGCACACAATTTGTGTATTCATAAATTTTCACATTAGGATAAATTGTGTTTAAAGTTAACAATAAAATAAAATATAAATGAGAAGTAAAATATGCCATAAATTTAATTATGGGTATTTTAGAAAATTTGTTTTTAAAAGGACAAGAAAATGCAATCCAAATTAAAGGGCAAAACAAAAATCCAATCATAATTAGAATCAATTTTTTTGAATTGTAATTTGTTAATTGGCCTATCCAAACTTGAGTTAAATAGGTTTGTACAGCATGTTGAGCTACTACATCTTTTCTTTCTAATTCAATTAAACAATCTAAAAGTTCAGTTTTTTTATTATCGATTGCTCTTAAAAGTTTACCTTAAAATTAAACAAAAATAAATAATTAAATTTAAATTGTAAATTGAAACCCACCTGAATCTGAAATGATTGCCACAACGGATAATAAATTAATTGCAAACTGATCACAACTGTCCCTTGCGCCTTCTAAATCTTTAGCAATTTGTTTTTCCTCTAGCGCAAGATTATCATAATATTTAGCCAATTTGACTGCAATTTCAATCGGTGCTTCAGATTTTAAAATGAATTCTTCAATAGGTTTATTATGATTAGTTTTTGAGCATTGCATTAATTCAATTAAAAAATGAGAATCTTCCATCAATTGCATTGAATCGTGTTCTTTGGTCAATAAATAAGAAAGCACGTTATAATGGCCAGATGAAACAGCATAATAAATAGCAGTTTTGGCATCATCAGTTTCAGCTAATGGACTAGCTCCACTATCTATTAAAAGTTTGACAACATCCAAATAGCCGTGTTTGCCAGCATAATGCAAAGGTGTCCATTTTTTATTGTCAAGCGAATCGATTTCTGCGCCTTGACCAATTAACAAATTGATCATTTCTTTTCTTCCTCTGGATGCAGCTAAATGAACACAAGTGCGCCCAAATTTGTCAGTTTGATACAATGAATCAGTAGAACGAGAAATAAGCAAGTTGGCCACAAGTTGATGGCCTCCTTGAGCAGCTAAATGAAATGGTATAACTCCATTTAATTCGGAGGCGGCATCCACCTTCACCCCAGTACTGTTCATTAGAAGTCGAACTGGTCCTTCGTGTCCAAACTGAGCGGCCAAATGTAATGGAGTAAAGCCGAAATCTGAGTTTGGACTAACAGAAGACCGTTCAGTGCGGATGCTTCCAGGAACTAGATCCAACATTTCGCTAACAAAATCAGTTTGACCATTTTTTGCAGCTACATGAAGGGCGGTGAGACCAGTTTTCCTAGAACAAAGTTTAAAATCAACATGCCCCTTTAAAATGGTCAGAATTTTGACATGTCCAAATTTGGCTGCTAAATGTAAAGCTGTCATGCCGGCCCGGTCTTCGCGAGCCACATTTGCACCTGCTTCTATCAGAAACTTGACCACCTTGTCGAAACCATGTTCTGCAGCCAAATGTAAAGCAGTGGAATCTAGCTTTTTGATAACTGAAAACTTGACGGCTTCTTGGTTAAACTCTTTTAGTTGCTTAAGTACCTGAATACTGCCCTTTATGGCGGCAATGTGTGCACAGGTGAGGCCATTTTTGTTTGGCATTGAGACCAGTTCAGGTCTTTGTTCCAGAAACAGTTTCACTATTTCTGTATGATTATTTTCGGCTGCCAGATGCAGAGCTGTCTGACTTTCGTTGTCGGTCGCATTAGAGTCAGCATTCAGATTAATTAAACACTTACACACTTCCAATTGGCCAGACTTGGCAGCCAGATGCAGAGGGGTTTGTCTGCTTAGTGTCATTGCATCAATTATGGCCTCGTGTTTCTCAACCAAATCTTGCACCAATTGAACGAAGCCATTATTGGCAGCCAGATGCAAAGGTGTCATTCCAGCCTTGTTACGCACATTGACAAAAGCGTTGTTTTCTAACAGCACTTCACAAGCTTCCAAATGGCCTAGTTCTGCTGCCAAATGAAGTCCCACAGTCCCACTTGTATCAAAAATATCTACTCTTGCGTTTTGTTCTAACAAAATCTTAATTATTTCGGCATGTCCGTTTTTACAGGCGTAAAATAAAGGCGACCATCCGTTGTTGGCCACTTCGTTGCAAACCAACTGAGCTTTGGCTGGGGCAAGGTCCAGTATGACTTGTTTCAACTGTTCCACGCCACCATATTTGCAAGCATAATGGACTACTGTCTCTTGTTTATCGTTTGTTATGCTTATATTTCCGCCTGATTTCAGCAACAGCTGCATTATGTCTGCATGCTCATTCGGACGGTGTATTTTATCTGAGCCAATTGCTGCCGCCAAATGGATACATGTCTCTCCATCCTGCGAAAATGAAATCATAGCTCAGTTATCAGTTTAAAACAGATAATTTTATTTTGTAACTCTTTTGTTTTCTCTCAACATCATTATCCTAATTGACTTGTATGCAAGCAACAAAGTTGAGATCACCTGATGCAATGCGATTGATTTAGCCGGTTGCTTAAAAGTATTGCAACTTACTTTGTTTTGTTTATTGATCAATTCCATCACTAAGTCTTCGGATTTTTCTTTGTTGTTGCTTCGAACAAAATCAATAATCTTTTTCACGATGGCGAAGTGGCATTCTCTCACACTAATGTGCATTACATTTTCTCCTTTAGCATTCACCATTTCTGGTCTAGCCCCTTCTTCGATAAGTCTATCAAACGTGTCTACATAACCACATCTGGCTGCTACATGTAAAGATGTTTCTCCATTCTAATCAAACAATAATTAAAAAAAGCATCATTTTAAGTATCATGTTTAATTTTTCATTTGTAAAGCCTACATTTTGACATTCGTTAATTCGGGCGCCAGAACTAATCAACATAGCCAAACATTTAAGACAATCACTTGTTTTGGCCGCAATATGTAACGGGGTTTCTCCATGTTTTTCAGTTTTTGCATTAATGGACGCCCCATAGCCTAACAGCAATTCGATCACTTGATCTTTGCGATTTTCAACTGCCAAATGCAAAGCTGTATATCCGTCCTAAAAATTATAAACATAATAAAGTTTCGTCAGTAGTTAATCATAATTGAAAATTTAATAATTGGGAAATTTGTAATTATTTTTCTAGAATAAAAGCCAAAAAAATATTACAACAGATTTTAAACAAATTGCACAAGTTGTTGTTTTCCAATAAATCAAGCTATTAAAAATAATTGCAAAAACGAATGAAAAATTTGTTACCTTGGTCGCAGCATCTACTTTTTCGCCTTTTTGCAGAACAATTCGAACTATGTCCACGTGTCCGGCCATAGCTGCCATATGTAGCACTTTAGTGCCATTCTTCACAATTTTACAAAATTGTTTATATGCAAACCATTATCAAATTCGTATAATGACAACAAAAATATTCAATGATGCAAACAAACATAAATAAGGTTAAAAAAAACAATGTTAGAACAAAAAACATTTTGCAATTAATTTACCTTGTCTGACATTAGCAAAGGTACTCCTTTTTTTACATAAAGCATCACAGTTTCTTTGGGACAGTTCTTACATACCAAATGCATTACGGTACTTCCTGCCTATATTAAATAAAAAAATAATAAAACTTTTACTATAAAACGATTGAGTCTTAGTTTAATTCAATCTGATTCGCAAAATAATGATTTAAGCTTTTTCAACATCCTATAAAACTTGCATATGACAGTTTTATCAAATCATAGGATAAAAAAATGCTGATTTAATTAACCATTTAATTAGTGTTTTGACTAACCCGCTTTTTGTTGATAAATTAGTGCAAACGTTTCATGGCACAAAAAATTATTTATGAAAAATAACTTTAAACCTCAAATCCATTTAACATTGGCCACATTTTTGATCTAATTTTTTTGCAACCTCTATTCGATCTGATTTGTTCAAGGTTTACGCTTATGTTAATGTATAAATAATTTGACCTATGTTTGGTTTGTGTGATTCGTTTTTATTTGTTCTAACTGATTGCGTGTTTGTCTTCTGGATTCTCCTTGGTCACTGTTTTGCTAAACATAGGTGTCTACTAGCTTTAACACTGTGACAAACTGTAGTAAAAATTAATGATATTCAAAGTTTAAAAACAACCATTGCATGTTTAGTTGACCATTTTTTCTAAACAATTTACAACAAAGCTTTCTAGTTCATTCTGATCATAATTAATTTAAAATTGTTTTTCTTTTAAACTTAAATCCTTTTTAAATAAAACTAAAACTTGAAAGTTTTACCTTTTTACCTATATATACAAGCTAATCTTATTAACTTGTGCTTATTACATAATAAGCATTATTATGAAAATATAAAGGATATGCAGTTTAATGACATAAAGATAGAAAATAATCTTACTTTAGTGCGATGATTCAATGATGCTCGACATTTGTCTACTAGAAAGTCCATCATTCGTGTATTGCCTTTTTCTGTAGCAATATGCAATGCTGTACGATGCTTTTTATCTTGAATATCTGGATTTAAACCTTCAAAACCTCCTAAATACCGCACCATGCCTTGTATTCAAGCATTTTGATTAGTTTTATGTTTTAAATTGTAATGCAAAAAATTTTTACTTACTCTCATCATTAAGTAAAGCTGCAATATGCAGCGCTGTCATTCCGTCTTTCTAAATAAAAAATAAACATATAACATTACTTGAAAAGCATCTTGAAAATTAGTTTAAAAATAAAACAATTTTACATTTTGCATATTGATCGAACAACCTCGATCAATTAAAAGTTTTAGCATTTCAAGATCACGGCGTTTTGCACATATGTGAATTGCAGCGTCTCCAGTTCCATCTCGACGAGCTTCCATCTGTTCTTTTACACAGTCTGATAAGAGTTCTTTAGCAAGACCATGGTTTCCTAAAAACAAAGTTTTTAGTTTAACAACATGAATAAGCTTTTTTTCAAACTTTACTAACCAACTTCGACAGCATAAAGTATCGGAATGTTATTATCAGCATCTTTTTGCAATCTTATTTCTTTTGGCGAACTCTTTAATATTAGTTGAACAGGAACAACAGCCGCCCCTGTTGGTTTTGAAGATATGATATGCAAAGCAAGCTGTTTTTTAGGCTATTTTTATAAATAATAATAATATTAATTATTGAAAAACAGACTAATTAAACCTACTCCTCCAAATACTGATACATCAACACGTTTCATAAGAAGTAGTTTTATAGTATCTTCTCTAGCATTAGAACAAGCTACATGTAATGCCGTAATATCATCATCAGCTTTTGCATTCACATTAAATCCTAATGAAATTAATTTCTCTAGAATTGTAACGCGATTATCTCTAGCTGCATACATTATGGGTGTCCAATTATTTTCTTCATTTACCACCAAAGTGTCAAAGGTTCTTTTATCAGCTTGTTTTAAAAAGGTTTCTACTGCCAACCAATCACCTTGTTTATTATTTATTAAAATAGAATTAATTTTTTTTTTATTTGATAATATATCTAAAAGTACCTTTTTTGCATAATAAAATTAGCTTTACAGATGGTGTAAGAGATTTTCTTCTTAAAAGAGAAGCTGTATCTTGCTTACTGTTCCTATGCTGTGCACTAGGCTTTCTTCCCGTTTGAGTTCCTTTCTTAATACTTTTTGTTGTGGTCTTACTAGCATTGGAACTAGTTGAGGGTTTAGGACTTTTTACTGAAGGATCTGTAGACTTGCTTGCTGTAGAAGGTTCAATAGAATCATTGTTTGATTCTTTAGTTTCGTCTTTTTCGTTTGTTTCAACTAAGCTAGGAGAAGATGTTACCATTACCTGGTTTTCAGCAACATCTTCCAAATTATGTGATCCATTTTTTGTTTTAATACTTGCATTTTTTTGAGCTGTTTTAGAATCACTAGCTTCCGAATTAGTTTTTAATGAACTTGATTTAGAACTGTTGCTGCCTGTTTGATTTTTTGTTTTATTCAATGTACTTTTTAGCTGCATTTTGTTTTTTAATTTATAAGTATAAGAAGATGGATATGATGTTGAGGTAGACGGGATAGGATTACTAAAATTGTTGATATTTTGTTCTTCAACTTTTTTCTCATAAGATGGCAAATGAAGCAATGTATTCACTGAACTTGAATCACTATCATTTTCATTACTTTGATTAAATGTATCTTTTGTATTAATTGAAAAGTCACTTATTTTATCTAAGTTAATTTCATTTTCACTTTCATTTATATCAAAATCTTCTTCAAAACTTTCTCTATTTGACTGTATATCGTCTAAACTGAATTTCACCTCGCGATGAAATTTATTTTGCTCAATAGACTGATTATCAAGTTCTGATGTCGAATTTGTAATGGTCAAACTATCAAACTTTTCTTCTTCTACAATATTTGTCTCATTTAGTATTTTTTTTTTTCGGTAATTATCAAAAGCAAGTAAGACTTGTTCTTCAGGATTGTCAAAACTGTGAACCTGATTTTTGTTCTGAAAATGTCTGAACAAAATATTTTTGAACAAACTTTTTTGTGGTGCTTTAGCTGTAGATCGTGATTCAGTGTCACCAATCTGCTGGTCACCGGCTAAACAAACGTGAAAATGCAAAAATACATACACAATGAACGCCAGAATTAAAAAAATAAAAAGGAAATAAAAAATAAAATTCATTAAGCAAATGTGCAAAACGTTGTATAATGGATTTATGACAATCTAATTTTTGACTAGCAAAGACAAAACCAAAAAATGTAAAAAAACAACTATTAAAATTTTCATCTAGATTTATGTTAAAAATGGCATAAAAATAAACCAGATCTCATATTTTAGCTTTAATAATTAAAAAAAAATTTAGATCATTTTTTAAAAAAAACGAACTATTTTTATTTTTTAACATATATATGTTTTTGGTAAATATTGACATTTTAGATTTCTTTAATTTTTAGCTACTTTCTTGTTATTTAGTAATGAAGTGCTATTTTTTTTTATTGTACTTAACGAAACTTGATAAAAAAAAAGAATTCAAAAAAAGTTCACTTTTTAAATGCTTTGTTTGCTTGTTTGAATTTAATTATTTTTACATGATCTGCTAATGAAAATGTAAATAAATATTCTATTTAAATTAATGGTTTTTTAATCAAAAAAACTTTGATTTAGCTTTCTTTGTTAATTAAACTTGTTAAGATAAAAAATTCAAAATTCTTACTAAGCAAACTATTTTCATTGATTGGATTATTATTTTTATTAATTTAAAAGCTTTATTTACATTACAGTGGGAAATTTAAATAATACATACCGGATGAAGAATCATTTGCTTGCTTATCAAAATTAATTAAATTATTTTTGACACTTTTAAGCTTTGCATTCAATATATCCATTTTGAAATGAATTTTTGCAACAAAAAATTTTTTTTAAATAATCTTTATTTAATTTCACAATAGAATTTCAAATTTATTGTACAAATTATTGAAATTTTTTTTAAAAATTGATGATAAATTTTAAAAAATTAAAAATTTACAAATGTTTAATTAATTTTAATCTTATCCATTGGTTATCTGTTAACAAAATGAGCAACTTCAAATTGCTCATTTTTTTTGGTCGTCAATATATTGCATTAGAAATTTTAATATAACCAATGAAAGATATTTCCGCAAGTTATAATTAGTAAAAATGTATTGTCTAGGCCAAATGAACAGAAGAACCAACAAGCCAGCGAAACCAATCAAATGTCTAATTATATATGTAATTGTTTTACTGCTTTAGGTTGCTTCACATGAAAATTGACTTTTTTGAAAATAACCTAAATTTAAACATTGCTCTATGGCTCAACAAAATTAATTGGCCATTTGCAAAATTCAAAATTAGACCAAGAAAATTAAAGGTTTTTAAAAGTTTTTTAATTAAAAAATGCAGTTTTTTGTCAATTTTAAAAGTTTAGTTTAAACTGTAAAATATTTTGTTCTAACTAGCTATTCAAATTATACTGATTAAATTTATGATCTACAAGCAAGTTGAAACAGACGGATTGTTTTTGTCATTATTAAATTTAAAGCTAAACAAGATGACTTCTTAAATCTAAATTGATTATAATAAATTTTTAGAAAAAGACAAACTTAAAAAAATTTAATTAATATTAAGCATCTACTTTATTAAAATTATAATAATTTTTCAATTAAATAGTTATAATTTAATTTTTCTTCTTAGTTTCCCAATTGAATCTGTCGGCTGGACCAATTTCAGCCAAAGTATATGTCGGTAGTAAGGTGAACAATGTTACCGCAATAACAGGCAATGCCACATAAAACCATTTTCCACTTATTCTGGCAAACAAGGGTCTGTTATGATTTCCAGAAGTTCCAGCATTACGTTGAGATAAAGAAGTCATCTTAAATTGTCTGGCCAGAACAGCATTTCTAGAAAAAGATTTCATTGCTTCAAAAAACATTTTGAATTCTGCAAAAAAACGTGCAAAAATTAATGGCTTTCCACTTTCAATAATTAATATCTACTATGGATAGCAGTCCTCAACTAACCACAATTATCTTAATCCCAATCAAAGATGTCTAGTCAAAGCCAAAAACCAAATCCAAAGAATGAACGTGAAAATGAATAACACACTTGAGTACTGTACAAACACAAACAATGCGTGCACGCATGTTCGGTCACCTTTAAAAAAAAAGCGCAAAACTTGAATACAAAACTTATATTTTTTTATTAAAAAAAGTTTCAATTTATTCAGCTAAATATATAAGAATTTTCTTTAAGATATTGATAAACAAGTTTTGTAAACTAAATTTTAAATAAAGAGAAATAATAACTTTCAATGAGTTACAATGTCAATTAATCCTATTTTTCATAAGAAAATAAAATAACATTACAAAACATTGAACAATACTGATTGTAAATTTAGATATATAGGAACGATAAATAGTAATATAATTATTTACATCAAAAAAATATAAGATGATATTTGTGATTTTGTGATGTTTTTATATAAAATTATCTTTTTAACGGTGATTTTAAAGCCAGGTAAATGATAAATTTACAATGTTCAGCACAATGTTTTTTTGGTCTAATAAATTAAAATTGGCAGCAAATCGTACTGTATAAAAATATTGAATAAATTTCTAAGTTTGATATATTGATAATTTAAAAATTTTAAATTTAAAAAAATATATTTATATATATGATGAAATGCGAATTAAGCTTTAATATTGATTATTGTCAATATTGAAAAAAACCGCTTGCAAATTAATGGTGATGCTCATTTATGACATATTGTACCAAAGTTTTTAATTTTTTCTACTGTATAAAGAGTAGCCTGAGAAATGTCATTAAACACTTTTTGATTATGTCTTTTAGCTAAATCTATCAAATAATCCCTTCCTCTATTATAGTCTGCGTTTGCTATTTTGGAAATCTATAAATTTAAAGTTTAAATTAATTAAATTAAAAAAATAATTATAAATAAAATTACCTTTTCTCCATTAATTACAACTTCTTCAGGTAGGTGTTGAACACATAGCACGATATTATGCCCCTTAGCAATATAATGAGCAGCCTGTGGAAAAATAATTAAGAACTTCATTACAATCAAAGATAAGCTTATATTAAGAAATATGCAACATGTGGCTAATGCTTGCGTTTCAATGTCGTAGGAATACATTAAGTTAAAAATACATATTTCACATTTAAAGTTTTTTTTTTTTTTTTTTTTTTTTTTTTTATATCAAAATTGTCACGTCTGTTTTTTTTTAATTACGTCAATGGTTTGGCAAAGTTTTAAAATCCCTGCATCAGTGACAAAATGTATTTGGATGTAAACCAGTGTAATGATGCAACTGTTGCTTTGTGCAAAAGTTCATTTAAAAACATTTATCAAAAAACATGATAAATAAATCTAAAGACAGCATATACACATTTATTTTTTGTTTTTTACTTACCACTAACATGGAAAACAATGAACGAGAATCGTTTGTAATTACAAAAAAAAGCACTCTTGAGTTTAAAATAGCCGAAACTTCAAAAGGACTGATATTTTCAACATATGAATCTTCATATTGGTAGTAAAATGATATATGATGTTTTCTAATAGAAAAAAAAATAAATTTCATATTGATTTGAATGCAAGTTATAAACTTACTTTAAAATAGGTATAGACACTTCTTCTCTCCATTTGGAAGGAAATCCAGTGCCTCCTAAATAAACATCTCGGCATTCCACCTGAAACGGATATGTATATTTTTTCTGTTCAACAGAAAAAGATGATGAGTTGAACATTGATTTACCATTGTGGTAATTGCCATTTATAAAGTGTTGATCTTTGGCAAAGTTGTTTACAATTGATCCTGGTTCGATAAAGCCATTACGTTTATTTTCAATGATAACGCTGCCACGCTTGCCAATAGGTCTAGGACGAGAATGAGGTGTCTGATGGCTAGAAAGCCATTCAAATATTTTCTGCAAAGGTCTTACGATGGAGCTAACATTGTGGGAATTGTTAAGATTACCACTTAAACTTTTGCTCATAATGGTGGCAGGCGTGACTGACTGTAATCTTTCTTTGGTGGTCTTTTTATCTTCACAACTGTGTTCATGAATGGCGATCAAGCAGCAGAACTGTTCAAAGTTCAGTCTAAGATCGCAATTGTTTTCATTATTAACGTAGTTTTCACTGCATCTAAGCTGATAAAAAATGATGGCTCTAATGGTGTCTTCACTGATCTCATTGCCAGTGATTAGACGAAACGCATATTGAACATCAAACAGTCTAAGTTCGCCGAAATTGGCTACGTCTAGGGAACGAAAAATTTCCCTTAATTTCACAATTTTTTCGCTCATTTTCAGTAACTTATTGTGCATGTTTTGGCGATATTCATGTATCAATTGGTCAGTACTGTGGTTTTCTTTTACTATTTTAACAGTATAGGCGATGGCCTTGTTCAAGTTCTGAAACACTGGTATGCCTTGTCTTTCCATTAGGTTGCGAACTACTCGCTGAGCTTGGCTTAGGTCTTGAAGCTCCTTTTGCGTGATGGTTTCACCTGAGATCAATGTGTCAGCTGCATTGAACTCTTTGATCACACAGACTAACTTGCGATTTTTGGCAGACAATTCGGCCATTTCAATCATAGCCGAGATCGACCTGGTTTGATTATCAATCACAAAAAACAAAACGTTGGCCACACGTTTAGCATGATTTTCAATTTCAATGAGCTCGGGTCGCCAACGAGACACCTGTGGATTGTAATATTTCACATTTTGCTTTTCTAGGTTGGGAATAGCCACCTCTGCTCGCCATGTGGTTGGATTGCAAGAGCCTCCAAGAAAAACTAAGCTGGAACTGCCATCAGAATGCATTTAAGAGCACGAAAAATTCACTGGTTTAAACACCGTTTAACACACTTTGAACACCCTACTTTGACAAGCACACACAACTAATATACGACAAGTTAAGCAATTTGCAAATTTCCCAATTTTTTTCTCACAAACTTTGCTTGTCTTTAAGACTAATCTTGAAATGAAAGCTTTTGGATAATTGTGATGGAAATCCAACGTCATTAGCTCGCTGGCCACTGGTCAAGTTCAAAATTTGATTCTGGTTAGAGTAAAGCCTAGACCACGGGTTTCAAGAGGCTTGTCACACTGGTAAAAGGCTGGAAATGAGCTGCAAAAGACTAAATCAACTGCTCTTTTAATTTGCTTTATAACACCAAAGTGAAAGATGACTGTGAAGTTAAATGACTGATGATGGGTGGACTGGTCGGCTGGGTTTGTCGGTTGTGAACAGTCAAACAGCTCCTGATTAAGCTTGCCAAAGGATTCCTCGGCAAACGCTTCCCGAACGCTCTCGGTTAAGCTCTTCTCCTAAGCTCCGCACCTTGGTGGGCGTGTTACTACTTGCATACACTTTAGTATGTGTAAATATGTATAAGAAACACTATGTATATATTTGCATAGAGTGTTTATGTGTATGGCATATTTTATAATGTATTTCAGTATATTTTTATGTATTTGGTATATGTTAAGTATTTACTAATAGTCTTGTTGCTGTGGGTTAACTGGCGCCAACCAAAATTGTCCGTGGCCAAACGGGCCAAGCCGAAAAAAACAACAAACTTTTCAAGATCACGACCTTGTATTCAAATGGCAAACTAAGACAGTTAACTAATCACATTTATCTTCTTCGTTTTATTTAGCACAGTCAAATTTTTGCTTCAATATTAATAATTCTCCATTCAAACAGTGTTTTCACTTTTAATTAAGCTTCGAATTCTTCTTTTCACAATACTTCTTTACCAAACACACTCGGCCTAAATTTGTTCAGCACAAGTTTCTAATGTGCATCAAAAAACTACTGGGGCACAGCAAAGTTTGTTTACTTTCAGGCTTTCTGTTTTTTTACTTTATTTTTTATTTTTTTGTTTCAATTTTACAAAATTTTTTCAATCATAGTTCAAGAGTCAGAGATAAAAAACTATTAAACTAATTCAAATTATTTGTTTCAATAATTCATTCAGTTTTTTTATTATTCATAATTTATTTTTCCAAGAATAGATTTGCGCCAAAAAGAAATCTAGTTGAAAATTTTACTTATACCTGAAAAAAATGATAAATATATTAGTTTATTTAAGGATTCTTTTAATTCAAAAAATTTATATGTCAAACTTAAAATCAACTGTTAGATACTTGAAAAAGTTTTTAGAATCAGTTTCTTTTTTGTTAAGCAAAAAATTTTGCTTATTTTTTTTCTTTCTTTCTTTCTTATTTGTTTAAAATTGCATTATTTGGGAATAAATTAATTACACATTCAAATATAAAATTCATATTAAACCAACCAATTTTCAAATTTCAAAAAATAGCGCGCCAAATACATAGTTTTGTAAAGTACACATACTATGCACTTTAAATACGATAAGATTCAAGCAAAAGTATGATTTCACAAAAAAAAAGAAATTTAAGACTTTAATTTAATTACTAGGAAAAACCATTGAATAATATTTGATATGACTTAAAGTTGCACAACACATAACTAGATCAAGCAAAATTGAAACGAGTAATTTTAAATAAATAAAAAATATGAAAAACGAACAATCATTCGAATTAAGTTTAAATAAAGTTTGAACTTAAAATGTTGGACTAACGGGTTAAAGGTGTTTTAAATTTGGCACAATTAAAAGTAGTTATTTTCCAACAAATCACTAGTTTTAAACAAAACAACATTGTTTGTCACAATCGAACCGAAAACAATTTTTAAAATCACATGGAAAACTTGCTGATTTGTCTAATAGATGTGGATTAATAGTGTTTCGAATCTATACTAACTTAACTTTTTTAATTAAACTTTCAAATTCAACAATATTTTGTAAACACAAACAGCAAAATAATTATTAAACATGGGCCACGCTTGTCTATCGCGACATTGGATCTTACTGTCGGAGCTTGGTTCCTTTCAGACTATTTAAAAAGTCCTTATGTTTTAGCTATTTTTAATCGGTTTTCTAATCTGGTTACATTTTCAATTTTGTCAAATAAATTAACCTGTTCTGAAGCTAACTGGCAAAGTCTTTAAGAAAGAAAAATTATTTTAAGATTCTGATTCAAGAAAAAAGCTGGCACTGAGTTTTCGACTTTCTTTGCTTTTGCACAAGCGCACATTTTTTTCAAAAAAGATTCTTTGAAGCAGATTTTTCAAATAATTAAAACCAAATTTTGAATCTTTGATGATAGTTCTAAATTAAAGACGATTGCTACTAATTCGGGCTAAATCATTTGAAATAACCAAAATTAATTAACCAAAAAAATTAATTGCAACTAATCAGAACTAACAACTAATAGCAACTAATAACAACTAATAACAACCAATTACTTGTCAATTGCAATACTAGTTTCAACTACTTTTGACTATTTTCAACCAGTTTCGGACATTAAACAGTCGATTAAATTGGCTAGTTTCCTTCTTCTACCTTTCCTACCTATTTGATTTGATTGAAAAAATTAATGGATGATAAAAAATTGCTTTTGCAATTTAAACTAAACTTTTCAAGTTCAACGAATCAAATGATTAACTCAGATTTAGCCAATTTTGATTGCTTTAAAAACGTTGACAAAAGCGACTTTTCATCTTGATTAACTTTTTAAGAAATTGTATTGACTGATAATTTGTTTAACGTTTAATTAATTAGTTAACTTTTAATTAACCATTTTGCAAATTTTGCTTATGAACGACTTGCTCTTCAATAGAACTGCAATCAATGTTTGTATCTTCTTTTTGTATGAATATTTCTATTAATATTTTTTAGATCTAATTTATTACTAGATTGTGAATAAGAATTGTATTCATTAGTGTAAATCGTGAAATTTAACTATTATTATTTTATGATTGTGAAAATAAGTTAATACAATAATTATTCAATATTAATATTGATAATAAATAATTGAAAAAGTGATTTTAAAAGAAAATAAATTTTAGAAACAATAAATGTGAAAACTAGCAATTTATGATAAAAATTTGAAATATTTTTTTTTATATTCTTTTAATAAATATACAAATCAATATAATAAATAATTTTTTATTTGGTCATAGAAAACTAGTGATAATTATTTTTATTAAAGTGATCGAAATAATTAATGAAGTTAAAAAATTTCAGGCGTGAAAACTTGGAAAGTGCGTAATATGACTGAAAACTAAAATGGTCAAGATAATAAAGTTTTCAGAAAACAATGGAAAGCTTAGAAACAAATAGAAAAAAAACAATGTAAGTAATTTATTAATTATTAATACAATCAAAATTATTATTGCGCACCGTTTTTCTATTTTTTTTTTTTTTTTGTAATTTTTTTATTTTTTTTGGTGCATTTACTTGAAATTGAAATCACAATATTTAACTAACTTAGGCATTTTTAATAAAGAAAGGTTTTCCTGTTTTCAATATTCAATGTCAATAGTATGAAATCAAGCTTTAATCATATCTATTAGAATATTTTTTTTAAAACTGGTTGAACAAAGATTAAAAGTTTGAAGTAATTTAGCTTGAACCTAAATATTATAGCACAATAAAAACAATGAAAATTTACTTTAGTGCATTGCAATAAATTATTATTGAAACATAATAATTTTAAATGAAATATAATTGACAATAATAATTATAGAAGTAAACATGTTAATAGCATTAAATAAAAAGTGATGATTTTAGCGATTTATAATGAAACGTCTTAAAAAATTGATTTATAGATATTTTTCCCTATGATTTATTTTTAAATTAGATAAAAAAAATCTAATTAAAAACAATGGCATGAAAAAATATTTAATTGATTTAAATAGAATTAATTTTTCTGATAAACTTGTTTGGTCAATAAAATTTTTATTTATTTATTGGTATAAAATTTAATTTTAAATTATTCAGTTTTTTTTTAAAATCTAAATTATGAAACTTTTTGTCTGTTATTTATAGATGTAAGATAGATTTCGTTTAATTAAAAAAATAATTAAAGCACGTGAGTCCAATAGCGATTTTATTACGTAAGCAAAACAAAACATGAACACATGATATTTTGTGTAAAAAAGGTTTATTTTTCTTAGTGATGAACGCTTTATTAGATGTTATTTGATATTATTGGATGTTACCATTTAGTTGAATGATAGAAGAATAATTATTTGATGTTATTATTGGATGTGATTGTTTGATGTTGCTATTTGATGTTATTATAAGTTACATTGATAAAGTGGAGTTAATTTGTTATTTAATTATAAATGTGTGTGTGCGTTTGTGTGTGAAGTGTGTTTGAAGAGTATTTAAAGTGAAGAAACTGTCATTTAAATTATGCTTGATTGCATTGAAAAACAATTCAAACGTTCTTACCACAACTAAACAATTGGCCAGTGATTGCTGCAATTGGAGCTAATTGTGCCATCTTTTTGAGGTGATTGAATAGGCGAAATTGGGTCAAAAAGAAGCAATCAATTAAAGCTCTATAATCAAATGACATCACATGCCATTATCCGTGTTGACAAACGTAAACAATTCTTGCCATCGTTCGTATAAATAAGAGTAAACGTAAACAACAAATAACGCTATTTATACAAAGCAATAGTAAGCCAAAAGAGCAAAAAGAAATGCAAAAATGTAAACAAAACTGTTGCGGCGTGTTTTGCTTACAGTTGATTGTTTGTGGTGTTTGTTTAAAAACAACAAGATTAGTGCAAACAATCTGCCATCTTAGATTCGGCATTGGTAATAAAGTCGATGTTGCCCATCAGACTGCCATGCTCAAGCCGATTACACATCCCAACCACTGCTTTTGGTTATTCTTAAAGTTGCAAAATCCAAGTGAAAAAAAAAACATTTTCTTATCACGTCTTAAATCTTTTTCATCAGATAACACACACAGGTTAATATTTATATATGCACATATACTTGATTTGTATCTTGAATTCGTTATCTTGTATGTCTCCTACTTAAAATCCATATCTTAATCTCTTATCTTGCCTGATATATAAATTTTAATATCATTAAATCCTCTATCTTTAATTCGTTATCAAAACTGCTGCATTTTAAATACCATATATACATCCTATGTAAACATATAAATCTACACACGTCTTATGTTTTAAAGTGCCTTGTTTGTGGTCATGGTTTAAGTGAATAAGATGACTTTAAGAATTTCAGTTTCTTGTTCGAATAATCACAAAACGATTGCTACTAACTTTTGTAATAATTAAGAGTTTCTTTTTGATTCGGAATCAAAATGAGCTGAATTAGATGTCTGATTATTTGAGTACTGTCAAAACAGGTAAAAAACAAGTGAAATACCAGACAGGTGTTTAAATACATACTTATAGATTGCATATTATATATAATTCATATTTCTTTCATAAGTTGCCAATTACAAACATTTCAACAGTTTAATCTGTTTTACAGACTCAATTAACTAATTTTTCACAAAAAATTTGTTTTTAATTATTTTTTTATGTAAAAAAAGGTTTAACGTTTGATTGCAGCAAAAAGAAAAACCGTAAAAAATTTTAATAAAATTAACAAGATTTTTTTTGCAAGTAAATTGAAATTCGAAATAGTAATTGATAGAGAAAATCAAGTTTTTTTTTCTTTTTTTTTGTAAATTTTATTAAATAGCTAAACTTAAACACGCGTTAATTTTTAATAAATTGTTTCTAATTTGTAGCTAATTTTTGATTTTAATTAAATTTTTATTCTTTTTTAGTTTTTATTTTTTTTTTTTTTTGTAAATTTCATAATTTATTATTAACAATTTAATTTTTTTCTTTTTTGTTCATCAAATTATAAAATTTATTTTTCAAAAACAAGTTTACGTGCTTTTATATTTAGTTAAAAAATAACAACTTTATTATTTACCATTTATAGTTAAATACATTTTAATTAATAAGCATAAATTACATTTAACTTTGAAATAATAATAATAATAAAATAAAATTTAATTTTATTATTATAATTAACTATAGTAAAAACAAATCTAAAGGTAAATAAAATTATTCTTAATAAAGTTTGGATAACTATTGTTTGATTATCTTAATAAGACAATTAAATTCCACACTATGCTAAATAATTACTTTACTTTTTTAAATAGTATTGAGAGTATTTTTTAATAAACTTACTTTAAAAACCAAAATATTTTTAATATGCTTATTTAATCTTGATCATTTATTTATTAAAATGAAGTACAAAGGAAACAACTGATATATTTATTTTTAAGTTTTTATTAGAAAAAAAACAACTATAATTAACTGTCAGACAGTTCGCATTTGATTCATAAAACAAATAAATTTTTAATAATTATTTTTCATTTGAAATAACTGACAAATATTTTTATGATTGAAAAAGAAAAAATTTTGCTTAATCAGTTAGCATATCGAAACTAAATGATCTGTAATTGTGCAATAAAAAAAAATGTTTAAAAAATAAAAAAACATGTTAAAAATCTTATTTTTCTAAATTGGTAAAGAATACATTAAACAATCAAATATTTTTATATTTTTTTTATAAATCTGAAAAAGTGTAGCTTTTTTTGTTAATTTTTTCAATTTAGACGGCTTTGAAAATAGTTAAATTTAATTTTCTTCATAAAAATGGATTAAATGGTTTTAATATTTTGAATGCATATTTGCAGTTGATCGAAATTGCAAAACTTAGCGTATGCTTGAACATGATGAAACCGTTCTCTTATCAAACATTTAGCTCAGACCTAGAAAATGAAAATGAACATTATACAGTAATTTGAGTAAATCGGTTTGATTTTATTGTGATAAATAAAATAAATAAATTATGTTTGTTTTTTGTAAATGTATTCATTCCAATTAATATTGCATAAAAATATTGTGATTTAAGAATAGAATTGCGGCTTTTTAATTTTTTCTTAATTGTCTGTGTAAAGTATTTTAAAATAGAAGCTAAAAATCACTTTCTCTATTTTTCAGATTATTTTGCACAAACCATTGTGAGTTCAAATTCTAGCTTTTGTTGGTGCTTAGCAAAATACGGATTAAAAGATAATAAATCGGTTTTCATGGTTTTGAAAAGCAAAATGTCACATATACCGGCTGCAATCAATGAAATCAGTTTAGTGCAATTAGATTTTTGCATAATTAATTTCTTTTTGTGATAACTTGTTGTTTTGTTTGAATTCATTTTCATCAAAGGCCTAATTACGTTTTTTGCAGTCTTGAAAACAGGGCAAATCGCGATTGAAGAAAAACCACCTACTCAGTTTTTTGCTCAGTCAAGTGTTCCAGAAGAACAAATGCAGCCATCATCGAACGATCGTAGCGTACACAGTGCTTCCATTGAACAGGTGCATCAAATTCCAATGGCAGTTCTTCAACGCCCAGTTCCATCCGAATTGCAAGAGTCAAAGGTGCAAAGCTTAATGCACACAATTCAGGTAAGAGACTACTTATTATGAGCTTTTGCAATTTTATAAACACACTAGCTCGAAAGCCCGTTTCTGAATATTTATTTTGGATTTATTCTCTCTTCTACAGACACAGCCAGACAATGTACCTCCAATTGATGTTCTTTGGATCAAAGGCAAACAAGGTATTCTATAAATACTTGCACATTATGCATTATTAGTCAAAGCACTATTATTAGACTCAGCTCATTTATAAATATTCAAATTTTTTGCTAATTAAACGATTGCATTTAAATTTTTATTTTTTGTCAATTCAAGTTCAATTTTTAATTCAATTAATTTAAAAGGTGGAAACTATTATTATTCTTTCGGAGGCTGCCATCGCTATGAAGCAATCAGAAGACTCGGATTACCTGAAATAAAATGCAAACTTATCGATTGTACTAGTGAAGATTTACGACTTTATCTCGGTTCTTCTACACCAGATTTACTTTAGTTTAAATCAACTTAAAAAACACATTTTATTTATTAATTTTATTCAGAATTTTAACAAATTATTTTCACCGTTTTAATATATCAACCTCTGTTAATCTTAACAGGTTATTATTTTACTAGATATTTAAATCTTATCAATTGATAATTTTAGATTATTAATCAATTAATTTAAGATCAAATTTATTTTCAATTATTTTATTTTAATTTTTACAAAATTTACTTTATTAAGTCGGATTTTAATAATTTATAATTTTATCATTACTTAACTTTGTCTAATTATTTTTAATCTTATTTGTTTTTGTTATTTATTTTAACCTTAATTGTGATAATGTCATTATTTTACGTTAATCAATTAATTTACGTTTAAGTTGCAGATTTTATTAGTAATTAATCAAACATTAATTAATTTTTTATTAATTTTTAAGTTTTATTAAAAATTTATTAATTATTTTAAAAGTTTTTAAACAACATAAAATAAAAAATTATTATTATATATTTAAATATTTTTATTAAATAATTAAAATATTAACAAAAATTTTTTATTTTAAATTAAATTAATAATTAATTTCAATTTTTAATCTGAAAAAAAAAATCAAAAAACATGTGTTTCTTAAACACAAAATTTAAAAATTTAACCTCATATTTAAAATTGACCAGTTTAATGTTTACTTAAATTTGAATGAATTATTAATTATTATTATATTTTGAAAATAATAATATTAAAATCTATTTTAAAATATATGTCTTAATTCAAATCAACTTTGAAATAAATAATAATTTTCTATTAGAATTTCATATAATTTAGCAAATCATTTTCAATTAATAGCAATTTTTTTATATTTGACATTTTACGTAAAAATTAAATTTTTATTTTGAACCTAAATAAACATTTTATTTTTCAAATAAAATGTACCTTGACGACAACATTCTTATTTTTATGTCTGCATGTGGCTTATACAGATTTCAAATGTCTATGGCAATATCATAACAATGCTAAATGTGATCTAAATCAATTTTTTTTCCATGATTAAATTCCACAAAAAAATTGAAGAATTGAATTAAATTATAATCAAATTTAATTTATCAAATACTCAATTATTTAAGTGCTCAAATTGTTGAAAGAATTTAATTGAAAGTAGCAGAATATTGTACAACTGAAGCAATTTTTTTTATTTTAGCAATTATTCGGAACATTAAAGAATTTTAAATCATATATAAGAATCATAAAGAGATCATTTTTAATTTAGCTATTTAACTAATGCATTAATAAATTCAATGGAAAAGATTGGAAACTGAATATGAGTTTTATTTAAAATAATAAGCTTAAATTACACAACGTAATCAAAAAGGAAGTTAAAATTTAAATTTATTAAAAAAAAGTTTAACTAATTTAAAACAATTGAGGAAAAGATTAAATCAGTTAAAAAGTGTGCATAAGAATACAGTTTGATAAAAATTATAGAAAATTTGCCAAAACTATTTTTCAAAAATCAAAGACCTAGAAGCATTATTTGTAAAGAAGTAGGATAAAGATGAGAAAAAAGATTGAAAAAATTAAAAAATTATTCAGATGAAGAAAAAAATGTCCAGGTATAGAAGATAGTCGGACATGTTGTATGATATATTGTATAGCGCATTCGTGCGAAGGCAATCCATATTGCGTCGGTCTGACGACCCTTTGCTTCCCACTCCCTAGTGCAGATTTCTTTTGTTTTTCTCCTTTAGTTGTGTTGCTCATATTTTGAATTATTAATTATTATATTAAGCCATCATTTGTCTTTGCTCATACTTAAATGTTTGGCTCTGACAATGTTCGCCTATTTATGCTTGTGATCTGAGTCAATTATGTTTTTGCCATTTCTGTTCAGATTGTTTAAAAGCAGTTTGTTTTTCAAACTGCTATTCAATGTGAGATTACGAATTAAGTACGAATTTCACATCAGTCGATTAATTTCCGATCATTAGCGCATCAATTACGCAATTCCGGTGCTGATCACATGAGAGTTTAAAGTTTGGTTTTTATTGCTAAAATGTTTAAGAAACAAATCACAAAAAGATGCCAGATTTAAAATGGAGTTTTTGACAGGGAGAAGAAGGCAGTTGTCGAAGCAGTTTGCGTCTGTTTGCGAGAACCGCGCAATGGCGTATTCAAATAAGGATCTGCAACTGACCTTGACCTGTAAATCAAGGTATTTGGTTTATTAGAAAGGAGTTGGCGTTAGATTGTGGTGTAAATAAGGTTTTTGGACAAGGTGTTCTAGAAAGGGTGTTTCGAACAGAGTGTTCTAGATGAGCAACATTAAATGGGGTAATTGAGACAAGGGTGTTCTGGAAAATTGTTCTAAACTCAGTATTAAATGTTGGTAATTTGAAGAAGACATTTTCAGAAGGTATTCGCAAGGTGTTGCAAAGAAAGTGTTGAAAAGAAAGTGTTGTAAAGAAGTGTTGTGATTCAAATAAGTTATTTACAAGAGCAAATGTTGCTTATTATGTTTTAAGTATGCTGGTTACTGTCCTCAACAATCAGTTCTAACGAGTGTCAACTTGCAGAGGGTGCCAAGTGGCCTTCAAGTGCACCACACTCTGCGCGGATCGTCAGAACAGGCATGCGAACTGATCTCAGTGCGATCTCTTTATTGCTAGCTCACTAAGCCCGACCACTTTCAACCAATCTCTTTTGTCTCATCTCCTCATCCATCCTCATTCATCCAACCTCTTTCTTATAAAATCCCTCTGCCAAGCTTTCTTAACCAAACTCTCTCAACCAAACTCTCTTAAACCAAACTCTCTCAAACCAAACTCTCTCAAACCAAACTCTCTTAAATCAAACTCTCTCAAACCAAACTCTTTCAAACTAAACTCTCACATCCAGCCCATCTCATTCATTTGCTCTCATCCATCCGTTCTCGTCCATCCACTCTTGTTCACTAGTTTTCATCCAGCCTTTTTTATCTAACCCATCTATTAAGTCTCTCCGAAATGATGCTAAAGACAAACTAGTTATTACCAAAGTTTTAGTGTTTAGTTTTGTTCACTTTATTTTTGTCAATTTGGTCTAAAATTCGCACAATTACTAGTGTAATTCTGTCAACATTTGTGGCATTTTAAACGAGTTCTTATCTTAATTTTCATCTTTATACTACTACCTGTTTATTTATGTTATTCATTCATTCTCAACGTTTTCAATTGGAAAAAAAACTATTTGTTTAAGTTTTGGTTGACGCTTGAATTCATGTTCATTTTTAATAAATTTATATAATTTTTCATTCGATTCACTTTCAATTATTTCTATTTAATTACATTCATTAGTTATACTTTGACTTAAATGTTTTTTTTTAACCAAAACGGCCTAAGCAATATTCTACTAATTTATACCAATAGTTTTACATTTAGAATAGAGTGAAAGAATATATGGCATTCAAATAATCTTCAATTACAATTTGAAAAATACGTGAAAATGTCTAAAATATTGACTAGTGAGCCTTTATGTGGACATAATTCAAAAAACAAATGGATCGAGTTTCAGGAAAATAAAGAAAATTCCAACTTAAATGGTAAACGAGTTGCTGAAGATGTGCATAGACCAAGACCAGTGGCGTCTAACCAAGAAAGAAATTACAATTGCACAATTTATGAAGTTGATTCTGTCAATAATGATAACCATGTAGCCACAATTCAGCCTTCAAAAATGGAGTTTAAAAATCAAACAGTCAAGGTTTATTTACCACCTCCACCACCTCCACCTTCAAAATTGTCCCAGGATGAAAAAAAAGACAATGCTTTCTTAAATAAAACCAAATCTAATATTTTTGAAATGCCGAATTCATTAAACAACGACAGTGTTTTAAAACCAAACGATAATTTAAAAGACAATTCATTACAAACGATTCCGTTAAAAGAGACCACGTCGATATCTATGCAGCAAATGAATCCATTTAGTAATATTTATTTTTTTAAATCTAAATTTAATAATAAATTTAACAATTAAATTTTATTTTATTTTTTTTTTATTTCAAAGAAAACGGCGATTTGTTAGTGAGTTTATTACCTTTGAATTCTCACTGTTCTTGGATCACCCCAGCTGTTTTTAAAGCTCAATTGGTGCCTGAAGAACTAATGAGCCCTGTTTTAAGAGTAATTTTTTATTTTTAGTTGAGCTAATTATAAATAATGTTTTTAATTTAGCTGACAGTGGAAGATTATGTATCATCAATGCAAATGCTGTTAAATGATTTCAGATTTAATTTGTACATAATATTTTATAAAAAAATCTTAATGATTTGGATAACCCTTGGATTTGCTGTTCTTTTATTTCTATTATTTTCTGGTCTCAATGGAATATCCTTATTTATTGGCATTATAATTTGGCTTATTATGAATGGCTGTGGAATATTTGTTTCGTTATGGGCAAAACTAAAGGTTTATTAATTTTTAAATTTTAAAATTTGCATTTTTTAAAATTTATTTTATATTTACAGTTGACTAAAAACTTAGAAAGGTGTTTGGCCCAGGTAAATGAATCTTTTTATAAAAATAATATTCTTCTTGGCGTTGATGATAGAGGAAAAATTTCATGCCATAAAATAAATTTGACTTTTATTTATTTTGACGTTAGCAAGTGCATTGTAGGTTGCCTAATTTAAATTAAAAAACATAATTTTAATAATTTTTCTTTTTTTTAAAGAATTATCTCAACGATATTTTAGCCAATAATGATAATAATAAAATGAATCCAATAAATGCCACAATTAATAATTTACATAATTTAAACCATTCAGAAAATAAAAGTCAAAAGAATGTAATTAATTTAGAAGAAAATGATGTAGAAATTTCTGACATTATTATTACAGGTAATACTCCAACAAGATTGAGCCAAAAACAGGTGCGTTTACATAATTTTTAAATGTATTCAAGTTAGACAATATTTTTTTTTTTGTAGAAATATGGTGAAAAATTACTTTTAAGATATAGTCAACGATTTGTGAAAGAATTCAGTAGGCATAAGATAGCTTTGAATATTCCGTTACATTTTGACGCTTCTGTTACTCCTGCGGCAAATCTTCAACCCCGTCACTGTGAAACAGCTCGATGCCCTTGTCAATATATTGAAGAACATTTGAAATTCAAGCCATTAAATCAGTTTAGCTTCCGAGAAATTTTTGCTTAAATATTGTTTTAATAATTTTCAGTTAAATTTAGAAAGGTTTTAAATTCTTTAATACAAAATATTTATTATTTTTTTATTACTTTTGCCTAAAAAGATCAATTTTGCTAAGCTCAAGGTAATCCAGAAGTTATTCAGTTTAAAAGCAATAAAGTAATTGGACATTTATTTCTTTTTTTATTTTCAATAAGTGAAAATCTTTTTTTTATATATTTAAACATTTAAACACATGTAATTAAAAATGTTAAATTTATGTTTATGATTAGTTTATTGCTTGTTTTTGTAAAAGCTTTTCGCAATTTTAAGCATGGAAATATTTGTTATAGATTGTCAATTTTATTTGTTTTTTAAATTTATTTTCTCTGTAAATTAATCTCATTTAATATGCAAAATTTTTTTAAACAAAAAAATTGTTTCTATTATCTTGATTATTTTAACACGACGATAATTAGATCTTATGAATCTTGATATTTGCTAAACAATTGTGTTTAATTTTAACACCGTTTTATTTATTGATAATGAAATTATCTGTGTTTAATTGAAAAAATTTTACTAAACAAATTGTTAATAGATGTAAAATAGTTTGAAAAAATATACATACTTTATACAAAAAGCAATAGATAATTTAGCCATTGGTTTAAAAAGCAATAGATTAAAAACTGAAAACATTTGTTTTAAAATATAAATAAAAAAGACATTTTTTGCTAGATAATTTTTTTAATAATTTGCCTTAAGATGCAAAGTTTTTTTTTTTTTTTCGCACTACATTTTAGTGTTATGTGAAATTACACACAAAGTAAGTACAATATAGAGTTTTTTAAGTTTTTCCTTTGCATTGATAGTGTGGGCAAACCAAATAAGAAGTTTAAGAATTGAACTCTTTGTCAAACATGAATACACCCAAATCGTTTCCGACTCTTTTCAAGTTGGTCACATAGCCTCCCAACTTTTTGATTGATTCGACCTGTTCGTTTAGGAAGTGAGTTTCAAGGAAATCGCACAACTGAAAAACAAAAACATGGTTTAGATTGCATAATTAATAAAAACATAAATGATAAACATACGTGAGGATCGTTATGTTGATTGGATACACGATGCAAAGCCAGGAGAGAGTTGTTTACGTTTTTTTCCAGAGTCAAAGCAGCTTGAAATGCATCCAGGGCCGAGCCCCATTGGGTCACTTCAGGAGCCATGATGTTGGATAAGACCAAATTGCCACCTCTTTCACTCATGTACTCAATAAATTTGTCAGCATGAGCCTTTTCTTCATTGCTGGATTCGCGGAAAAATTTGGCCAAGTTGTGCAAGGCCACATCGTGTCTGTCGAAATAGTAAGCCTATGAAAAGGAGAATTTGAGTAAAAAGATTGCAAAGCGACAATTAGGCAGTTACCATTGACAAATAGACGTAGGAAGCGCTTAACTCCATATTGATTTGGTTATTGATTGCCGCCTCACAATCTGCATGGAAGTTTTGACGGATGCTTGGAGATGCCATGGTAGGAAACAGCTATGGAAAGAAGAGTGTATATGAGTGAAAGAAATGCAGAATAGAGAAGAAGAAAGAGGATAAAACGAATTGAAAAACAATAGTACACAATTGGAGAGTAGTTGTTTACTACGGGTGTATTGTTTTGCTTATTATTGCTAATTTTGCAATATTCACTGTGGCGATGTTTTCTTAAAAACGAGGCCCACATGACGAGTAGGTTAGTTTAAGAATCGAGCCTAAGAATTGGACTAAAGAATCGAGCCTAGAAGTCGGCTGGAGAAGTGGGCAAGGAGTTCGAAGGAGTAACAAAGTCAGATGTGCGAGCAGAGAGTGAAATTAAGAGTGCAAGAACAGCGAAATAAAGAGAATAATTACTTGAAGTTGGTGGATGCGATGAAGTATAGCAGGTTGAAGGAAAATCGGTAGCACTTCTTAAAGGTTTTCTTAAATGAGTGTGAGAATCTTTTTTCAAGGACCTTGCTGATTGTCTGGACAAGCACTGTTGACGCAGAAAGCAATACAACAAAGGGACAAGGATCAAGCGAAAGGACTGTTGCTGCAACGGACACGGATTAGCTATTGCTTGCAAACATGCTCCTCAACGCGCATTTATGCTTGTTCAGTGCTCATGCGCACTTGATCCGGATCAGCTGCGCACTCTCTTTTGCTTGCATGACCAACTGCAGCGCATCTTTGTTGCACCTGTGCCTACCTCACCACTGCTCCCCATTGTCCTAGACTAGTCTGTTTTAATCTTACTTTGAGTCTTAGCATAATCTAATCATAATCTAATCATAATCTAATCAACCACAATTAACCACAATCAACAATGGATTAGAAAACCAATCATCCCAATCATCCCAATCATCCCAATCATCCCAATCATCCCATCACATACCCAACCAAGTCTCCAAAATTTATCTTACATTTCACTTTATCTTTCATTTCACCTCCTCAAACTCTTATCGTTTCTTACATCTGTTCACTTAGCACAACAAACTAGCAGCATGACCACTGCTCCCTGCTCAACTGACTCACTTACTCTCTATCTGTTTGCCCATCTATCTGTCTGTCCATTTGTTCCAGGCTCCTTTAAACTGTTTTATTGCAAAAGCAACCATTTACTTTTATATTATTTTAAATTTGTCTGCTTTTTATATTCTCATTTATTTAATCATGTTCTTCTCTTGCACTGTTCTCTGAAAAATTTCATTTCTTATTCATTTTCTTCTTACCGTTCATCAGCTTTCAAAACATGTCTAACAATTTCATTTTATTTACGTAAATTTTCCTAAATTAGCATCGCTCAATTCAATCGAATCATTTTCATTTATTACAATTTGTTCATTTTTTCAAATTATTGAGCAACTTTTTCTCGTTTTCTCAAATTATCAAGAAATTACCACATTTAAGACAGTTCTTGCAAACAAGTGATCATGTGCTTGCCTGATAATTGCAATAAAACATTCAATCCTTTGTTGCAATTTCGATTGGTAAACAATTTCTTCTAGTACCATAAATAAGCGATAACGAAAATTACAATTATCTTGTCTTTTCAAACAAGCTTTCTTTTTAAAGTTCATTATTTTTATCTTAATCGTTTAAAATTTAGTCAAATTCAATCTAACATAGTTCACTAGCTTTTCAACTATAATTGTTATTCAGTTTTTATTACGCATTATTATTTGTTTGTTTGCAAATCAATAATTTCTATTAAACATTTTTGTCTAAAAGTGATCATTGATTAAATAATATCCATTTTAAATAGGTTCAAATAATTCAATTTAAAATAAGTAAATATATTATAGTTTTAAATACTTAATTAGTACAAAAGTTAATGTGCTTTTTCTAAAAGCACCACTTAACATTCTTTGTTATTCGATGTTGCTTTTTTTCTTTTTACAAGATTATTTTTTTTATTTTCTGATTATTACAAAAAAAACTAGTTGCCTTCATTTTTTTTTCTTAGCTTTATTCTCTTCACTTATATCTTCATTGCAAGTTTTTTATTTTTAAATTAATTACGACTTTTCTAAAACTAAACTTTTATAATCATGTTTGTTTATTAATGAAATGTCTATAAAAATTAGTTTTAAATTTTTTATTAATTTCTAAAATTATATGCCTTAGTTTTTATAAAAAAAAAAAATTTACTTGTTTTAAATCTATTGTATTGATAAATTGTAAAATTAAATTTTTTATGTTTTAAATTAAATTTTGTTTTTTTTTATTGTTTCACTAATTCACTTTTTGTCTTTGAAAAAAAAGTAAAAAAAAAAGCGATCTACTAAAATAATTTAAGTACAAAATCAATTGAACTTTTAAAAAAATTATATTTTTATAGGAGAAAGCAAATTTTAAAATTTTTTTTAAAAAGTTATATAAAAACAGCTATGCCTTATAAAAAGCAAGAACATTATTCAAGGTAATAGGATTAAATAATAAGTAAAATAAGATCATAAAAGCAGATCATGAATTTAATCTTAAAATTAAACTTGGCAATCAAATAAAAGGCGTGATTAAGGATTTTTGGAAAGTTAAAATTAAAAAACTTTTAGAATAGCAGCTTGCTATTTATACAAAAGTTTTATTTCTTCAACCATGTGTAAAATTTTCTATTTGTAAACATCGTTTGCAATTATTTTTTAATCAATTTTGCTTTTTTTTAAATTTAAAAATGAGAAAATTAAAATATCATGAACAAAAACTGCTTAAAAAAACTAATTTAATAGATTGGGATCCGAGAAGTGCTAAAGAATTAAAATATATTAAAAAATATCAGATAACTAGAGAAGAATTTTCAAGGTATTCATTTGAAAATGTTTTGAAATTTTGTTTTAACTAAATTTATTATATAGATACAATCGATTAATACATCAAGTTAGGGAGTTAGTCGAAAAAATTAAAAATCTAGATGAAGATGAATTCAGAATTAATGCATCTAATCAATTAACAAATAAACTTTACAGTATGGGTGTAATTGAATCAAAAAGACTTAAAACTATTTCAAGATTAAACGCTGCAGCATTTGCAAAAAGAAGATTACCTGTATATATAATTAAATCAAAAATGTTTAATGGACCTTTATCTGTAGCTGGTTTGTTTATTTATTTATAATGATTCAATTTTTAAATTAAATTTTTTTTATTATAGTCAAATATGTTCAACATGGACATGTTAGAGTTGGACCAAATATTGTAAAAGACCCTGCATTTATAGTAACCAGAGAATGTCAAGATTATATTACATGGTCTACTAAATTTAAAAGTAAAATCGATGAATATAATGACGAAAAAGATGATTACATTGATTGATATATTTATTAATGCTTATTTTTTAAAATCATTTACATTACTTAAAAATAAAAAAAATGTTTATTTGTAAATTAATTAATTCATATAGCATAATCTAGCAATCAACAAAGCGGCTAAATAGTAAATCAAAAAAATTAATTCATATTTGTTTACTTGTTTTTTATAATCTAATCGATGACATAGGATGACTTTAAATGAAAAAATAAAAAAAAGTTGATTAAAACTCCAAAGTGCTCTAAATAGACCTTTTTTTACATGACCTGAAATATACTGTCTTATAAACACAATAGTACAAAAATAAAGTGATAAGGCATCAGATACAAACAGCGGAACATAAACATGTAACCATGTATATGCTTCTAAATATCCTTCTAACTTTAATGCTAATAAAATCAGATAAGGCACCATTAGCGTGCAATTAATCCAAAATTCAAAAACAGTCATGCCTAGCCATTCTGATAATTTTTTAATTTCAAACATTTTTTCATTAAGTTAAATTATTTTCTAAGTTTTCTTCTTTATTTTTTTTACTTTCTAAAAATTCTTTGTATTTTCTTTTAGCTTCTCGATTTTTTTCAGCTTTTTGTTTTCTTTTAAGTTGTTTTTCTTTTAAAATTTTTAATTTTTGATTTTCAATGCTGTTTTCTCCGTTTATTAAATTATCAAGCTTAATTATTAATTTTTCTCGAGCAATTTCGCGATTTTTAGTTAGTAATCTAGACTGATGACATTTTATAATTATATCTAGAAAGAAAGAAAAGATTTTTTATTTAAAATTTTTTATTTATAATTAATTTTAATAAAATTACTTGTTGGCAAATGTCGTAAAACTACACAATTAGATAGTTTATTAACGTTTTGACCTCCTGGTCCACTTCCATGAACAAATTGTTCTTCAATTTCAGTTTCTTTTAATTTAGGAACGTTAGAATAATCAATTTGATTTTTTTTTTCAGATTTGTTTCTAGAGAATAATTTTGTAGCCGGAAAATAATTTGTTGAATTAGCAGAATTATTATGAATTATGAACAGCCTTAAAGCTAAAGAGCGTGATGAAATTTTGATGTGATTTGTTTGTCGCAAAAAGACATTGTAAATGAACAAAGTATTTAATGAAATTAAAGATAATTTGTTGAGAAATTTGAACATTTAAATTAATCTTCGTTTGCTAAGAAAAGCCAATCCTTTCTAAAAAATGAGAAACCAAATAAATATAAATCAAACAAAATTACTTAAGTAATTTACCTCGTAGAAAAATTTTCTATCTTGTTTTTCAACCAAATTTTGATTTTTTCTGAATTCCTGTTTAACCCGAAGTAGGTAAAATTTTTGGTCGGTATATTTCAAAGTTTGACCATATCTCAATAGACTTTTATATAAAGCTAATACCTGCGCTCTTTCTAATGTCATCATTTGAATAAGTCAAACAAGGGTTAAATTAAGGATTGTTTACAAAAAGCATGTTTTCACTATATGCATTAGACGTACGCACGTTTTGTAAAAATAGCTGGCTAAAATTATTGAATGAATCTTAAATTATTTTTAAATGGATTTAATGTGTTATACTTATATAAATAAAACAGCGAGAACAGGTGAAAAAGGTTTAATTTAAATTTGTCAAACCAAATGTTAATTGTATCAAGTCTATTTCTTTAAACGCTATCTTGTCAAACATTTAAATGCGTGACATTTAATTAGTAGATAAAATCTCTCAAATGAATTACATTAGCACTGTTTTTAGTATTCTGACTTATCTGTTCAAATAGACTAGACTAGTAAGAAAACTTAATTTGTCAAAGAAACATGTACTAACCATGTTTGCTCTTTCGATCATTCGCTCTTTGTATGGTTTACGTTTGGTGAGAAAATCTATGTCATCTTTAAGTGGTCTACGGTGTTCTCTAGATAAGTTCTTATCCGAATCAATATTTCGAAACGTCTCGCGATTAATTTCATTAGAACCGAAATACTTATAATCTTCGTACACGGAATAAACAGGAGAATATGTCCGATATCTATAAACAGGTCGATTAATAGGTCTGTTTTGCGGACGATACTTAATCAAAAAATTCATTATTCACTTTCTTATAACTTATGAGAAAAAAAATCACTATAAGCCACTGTCTATTTTATTTCTAAACTAGTTTATATTTACAAAAAATACTTTAAACTTTCTTAATTTTGCTCTAATATCTTCTATCTTTAAATTAGCTCAAGTACACATTAATCATGTGCTCTAAAGACATTGAAAAAATTGCATTTTTGGCGCAATTTTCGCGAAACTCTAAGATATTTACAAAAAAATGTTTATCATTTCATACGGAATGTCAAAATAAATAAAAATAACTAATTATCTAAAAATAATATCAAAAAAGTACATAAATAAAATTCAAGATTTGCAAAAGCAAATTATTTAGTTTTATTATGATTGAAATTGATTTTTTGTCTTTATTTCGCTATTTAATTATATATTATAAAAATCATAACTTTAATAAGTAAATTAAATATTAAATTTAAACTTTTTATATAAAATTTACTTTAAATATTTAAAATCGTTCTTTTATTTCAATACAAGCTTTTTATTTTTAAATTTTTCTTATTTTGAATACAAAATCAAACATTGTGATAAATGTTGAAACATTATATTTATTATTTTAATTTATTTTTTGTCATTATTACGTGTATCTAATTTAATATTTTTATTAAAAAAAAAGTGAAAAAATAAAAACAAACATTGATTAAAATTTTATTATTATTTTAAAAATTATTATTCAATTATAATTAATTTATTAATAAATATTATTTTTTAATATATTTCGTGATTAGAATTTAAAAATATATAAAAATATAATAAAAAAATATTTTAAAATTTTATTATTTATAGGCCATTTCGATAAAATATTTTTTTTACATATAACATATGTTAAATTTTTTTTTTTATTTCTTAAATATTTAAAATTTTAAAACTTTTTATAGCCAATTCATTTATTAAAAAAAATATATTTATTTAGGTTTTTATTTTTTAATATAAATATTAAACAAATTAATAATTCAATTTAAAAATTTAGAAATTAAATAAAAAGATTGATCAATTAAATTGTATATCTATAGTAAATAAATAAAATAAAATATTAAGCATAAATTAATAAAAAATGTTAATGATGCTTAACTTTTATTGAAATTTTCTAATAAACAAATTTACATGCTTTGCATCATTTATTAATCTCGAATTTTTTTATTAGTTATTTGTAGTAAATTTTAAGATTTTTGTATTTTAATAATTTAAATATAATATTAAAAAATAATTAGTACATACTAAAACCAATATTTATTATTATTTTTTTTTTTTTAAATTTCATATGTAAAGACTAATTAATATTTAAAAGTTAAAGTGATTTGTAAAAACAATTAGTTAATTTATTTAAGTCAAATTCATTTAAATTTATCTGAAAATAATTTTGAAAATGTAGAAATTAACTTTTTTTTTTTTTTAATATAAATATACCTAAAAATAATTTAAGTAAATAAAATTAAAATAAAAAACAAATAAAAATTTAAAACGCTTGTAAATTAAATACATATTGATGATACGTGGATAATTGATTTTATTAAAAATATTTATTTTGAAACAAAATACTCCAAACTAAACAAAATAAATATTTTATTGAGAAATTATATGTGTAGAAAGATTTTTTTTTTAATTTCAATTGAAACTTTAAAAGTAAATTTAGATTGAAATTTGTGTAAAATAATAGATTATTTAAAATTTATATGCTCATGAAAAAATAATATATTAAAATAAATTTTAGAAAAAATGTGGACAGACATTTAATTTGTTTTGTTTGCGAGCAAAGTTTTCTTAGGCAAATAAAGCTGAAATTAATGATGCGATTAATGGCGTCAGTCTTATTAACATCTTAAAATAAAAATTTGTTTAAATGAATTAAATTTTTATTTGAATTAGAATCAACTGTATTTGAACAAATAATGGTCAATTTTTTTAATTTTATCTAAATATTTAACAAGCATTGAAAAATTGATTTTATTTTTTAATTAACATTTTAAATCATTATATTTCAATTAATTTAAAAATTTTCACGTGGTGAATTTATTTAACAAATGTTAATTTTTTTAACTTTTAATTAATTTAAGTTTAAAAATAAAAACTAGTTTATTACTAAAAAATAAATAAAAATTTTTAACTAGTGTAATTTTTTTTTAAACTTTAATAGTCGTTACTTTTTGATTGTAACACAAAAAAAAAAAATTATAGATAAATATTATTTAAAATTAAAGGATTAAGAATCAAATTATGTAATAAAGGTTATTTTATTATTTTTTTTAATTAAACTTAATGCTTAGTTATTTAAAATTTATTTTTAAATTTTTTATTAACAAATTAATTTTATTTAAATTTAATAAACTTTCATATCATTATTCATATGAAAATTTTATTTTTAATATTATAATTTGAATAATTAAAATTTATAGTTACAATATAATTAAATATAATATTCCAAGAAATATTTAATGAAATATATTTTTCAATTAAATATAATAGATAAAACATTAATTTCTTAATTAATTACTTTAAGTAAATATATATATTTAATTTACAGAATTCATTCTTTTATTAAATTGTTATAAAACAATTAAAATGTATTAAAAAAATTAGTTGCTAAATAAAAAAAAATCTAAATTAAACAAATTTTTTAAAATTAAGAAATTTAAATTGAAAATAAAATAGTTTTGCATAAGTTAGAATATAAAAATTTTTAAATTTTTTATTATGAATAAAGTAAAGTATTAAACAAATTATAAAAAATGTGTTTTATTTAATCAAATACAATTGAACTTTGTTTTTACAAAATCAAACATTAAAAGTTTAATAAATTACAGGTATACTAATTTCATTATAAATTAAAATTATTTTGGATACTTATGATAATATGCTAAAAGCTTTTTTTAATTGTAATTTGCAATCACAAGATGGTTAAAATTAACATTTGTTGATTTTAAGCATTTTTGTTAAAGATTTAGGCTATTTATTTTTATTCAAATTTATTTCATCTTTATTATCTTTTTTGTTTATCTTTTACCTGCGCTGGCGTCAATCTTACTTTGCGCATGATTTATTATTTGTTCAACGAAACTAGCTTGAGTCGGCTCATTCAATTTACTTGGCTTTGGTTTACAGTTAAGGCCAGTTCTGATCTAGAAACCATGAGTGCATTTTAAATTTATTTGTAGCTTTTATACAATGAATCTGTTTTACATTAGTTGAAACGTTAATTTCAAACTAGTCTAAAAGTGTCAATTTTTTCTATTTCCGGCTTGATTTTTTTTATTTCAATATTATTTTAAATAAATACTTTTGACTCAATTTTAATTCTAATACTATTTTTATTTTAAAATTTATTTTATTAGTATTTTTGTATTAAGTTTTGTTTGAACAAAATTATTGTTTTGTCAAAAAATTATTTTTTTTTATCCTATTAGTTTCAATACAAAATATGTCGTTTCAAAAATTTTCAGTTAAAAGATATTTTTTTAAATATTTTTCACAAATTTTTAAACTTAACTTTTTTTTTGCGATTTTTAAATTTGGCACTTAATTTAATAACTTCATTAATTATAAATTAATAATTAAAAATCAAATTTTTAAAGTGCTTTTGCCTACTTATGCTGTTAAATGGATCATTTTATTTATTTGTAATTTTTTTTTCAAATACTTAAATTGCATCTTTGAAAGGTTAAAATCAATAGAATTTTTTACACGCAAAATAGATCTTATCTAAACAAATGCTTTTGATTTCACCTCAAGTGTCATTCATCACAAGCAATCAACTTTAAGTTTAGTTTCTAGTTTTTTGATACCTAAAACTAGTTCAATCAAGCGAGTCAACATTGAACTAAATTTGATGCTCAAGTAAGTAAAATAATTTTTTGGTTTTTTTTAGGTTGTATTTTCTTCAATTTTTTTTTTAATGATTTTATATAAAAGTTTGGTTTTATATTGTTTGTCTTTTTTCATCATTTTGTCATCTTTTTTTTTATCTTCAATATTTTTTTTATAAATTTTTTTATAATTTTTATTTTATTTATTCAATATTTACCATTTGTTTATTTATAATTCATTTTTATAAATATTATATAAAAAATAAAATTTTTGCATTAAATTCTTTCATTAAAATTTTGTTTATTTTTTTTTATCAATTTGTATTCATATGTTGTTTTTATTTAAAGTGGATCACATTTTTATATCAAACTTTATTGGTTGTGATTTTAAATTTGTTTAATTTATTTATTAAACTTATATAATTTAATATAGTAGTATATAATACTATAATACCGTATTTCTAATATAAATTAGAATTTTTTTATATTTCTTATTTAATTAATATTTTTTATTATTTTTTTTTTAAAAATGTCCACTTATATAAAAAATGTAACAATCATAATTTGTACTTAAACTATTATTTGCAGGTCAGTTAAGTAAAATTTTTTTTTTTTAATTTTTTTTTATTTAATTTACAATAAAAACAATTATTTTAAAATTTTAAATCATCTAATATTTACTTTTTAATATATTTAAAATATTTGTTTAAACAAGGTTTTAAGACATAATTTTTTGTTTAACAAGATTAGTAATTTAAAAAAATTAAAGAAATAAATTTAATTTATTTTATCATAAATTAGTAATATTAATGTTAAAATTTAAAAATTAATAATTTTTTTTTTGTTTTATGTATATTAAATACTACTTAATTAATTTTTTTATTTAATGTGTCAAAATATCACAAATAACAATGTTTATTAATTATCTATGTTTAAGTTATAGATGTCAATATCAAAAAGTTTGTTTTTATAGTGTTTTTTTTTGTAAATAAGTATTATGCACATTTATGATATTTAATATTGATACTGGTAAATTAATATGTGCATTTAAAGGATAAAGTTCAATGTCAAAAAAATATTTTTATATAATTTAAACTAATAAAATAGTTTTTAATAATAATTCAAACTTGTTGACAGTTTGATAAGAATTATAATTTTACTTTGATTATTTAAATTATTTTTTTTTTATTTGTCAAAATTTTTAATTTTAATTATTAATTTTTTTTAATTATTAAATTTTATTTTTTTATTAAATTTTGAATTTTGTAACTTGTTGTTTAAATTTAAAAAAAAAAATAACCATTTTAAAATATATAAACTTCTTTTATTATAAAATTTTAAAAAATAAATTTTAGTTAATTTAAATGTTTAAATATTCTAATTTTTGTATAATTGACTTTTTTTTGACATTTAAATTATTTTTTCTTACTAAAGCATTAAATGATATTTTATTTTTTTTTTAAATAAAACAAGTGTATAGTAAAAAGTCAATTATTTTAATTGCAATTCATTTACAAATGTTATATATTTTTTTTTTTAAGTATATAAATATTCATTTTTAGTATTTTAATTTTTAAATCAATTTTAAATATTCAATAATAATATTTTTAAACTTTTAAAAATAGTTATTTTTTTAAAATTGTTTTTATTAAAATTAAAATTTTATATAAAAATATATATTGGATTTAGTAGAATAAATTATTTTGTAAAAATTTAAATTGAAGTTTATTAAATATCTTTAAAGTTTTTTGCACCTGTTATTTTTAATGTTATTTTATTTTTTTGATTACATCTATCATTTTTTCAATTGAACACTTGATTTTATTTATTTTTAACTAGTTTTGATTGTTCAATCATTTTTATTTGTTCATTTATTTACCTGAATTAATTTATGTAAATTGTAGATTATATCAAAAAAATGTTTAAAAAAAATATTTTTTTTTATTTTAAATTTTTATTAGTGTGAATAAATATGTGGTTGAAAAAATATTTGAATATTTGATATTTAAAAATTTATAATTTACTAAAGCGTTTGATAATTTTTAAAAAAATATTTTGGCTAAGAACAAATAAAATTTTTTTTTTATTTTTTAAAACAAGTTTTAAAAATAATTCCAAAAATTTTATTTTTTTTTTAATTTTATTATATTTTCATATTATTCATAATTTTTTTTTTTTAATATTAATCTGATTTAAAACAATTTTTAAATTTTTAACCTATTTAATAAATTAAAATTTGTTGATTTAATCTTTAGTTATAGACATAAGTAAAATTCTTTTTTTTTTTAATTATTTTTATATAATTAAATTAATTTTTTTTTATCTTCGGTTGTCATTTTTTAAATTAGGTTAAATAAATTTTGGTTAAAATGTAAATTTTATATTAAGTTTTATATGCTATTATATGTTAATTTTTTTTAATATAAATAGTTTAAAATACGCACGCGCTTTTTAACAAGTCGATTTTAAATTTGCTTAAAAAAAACAAAGTTATAAAAAACTGAGAAAAAGTCGATATTTAGCTTCCGGTTTCAACTAAAATATTTTTTTTAGTTTGTTGCTTGTGTATTTTTATAATAAAAATCATTTAGTATATTTTATTTTTAAACTAATTTTAATTAACATATTTACTATTTTTTATGTCATTTTAATTTTGTACTTTAATTTTAGTTAAACATAAAATTTTAAAATTTTTATGTAATAAAAAATAAAAAATTGACTTAAAATTTTAATGCCAAAAAAATGATATATTTACTACTTTAGGTTTAAAGTTTAGATTTAGGAATTATTAAGTTTATTTTAATTATTATTTTATGTAATAAAATTTAGTTTTATATTTTAAAATTATTATATAATAAATATTTAATTAAATTAATATAAATTTATTTAACAATTTACGAATTTATAAATAATTCAAAAAACATTTTTTTTTAAATTTTAATAAGTTAAAAATAAATTAAATAGATATAAAAAAATTAATATTAAATAATTAGTTTATAATGATTGAATTAAATTTAATAATTTCAAATTTATATTTTAATATTATTTATGTTTCTTATTTTTGTCCAAAATTAAATTTTTTTTATCTTTAATTTATATAGCGTTAGTAATTTGAAATTTGAACTGTTTTAATGATACCTTTTATAGCTTTATTGCATATCAATGTGATTTGTTATATCAGTGTTAAAAATAAGCTTATTTTTTTTTTTTTTTTTTTCATTATCTTTTATGGTTGGCAAAATTTATTGAAATGATAATATATTATTCACTGCAATAATATATTATAATTATTAATACCTACATGTGTTCAAGTATATAAATTATTCATTGCTTTTTATTTTTATATATTCTTTTTCAAATGTTTTTCATTTCCGTGATATTTTTTTGTCTATAGTTTCATTAAATTTAGTCTGATCTAGTTTGCAACTATATTAGTCGTGTAATTTTAATGATACTTTGCATTTTATTTATATTTTACTTATTATTGATTTATAATCAGATGTATTTTCTTATTTCAATGATAAAAAATTATTTATAAAAATGATTTTACAACATTATTAAAATTATAGTAATATAAATAATAATTTATAATAATACTTAAACTTTTTATAAAAATAAATTTGCTTAAATCATGTAAATTGTTTATTTAAAAAATAAAAAATTTTGATTGAGTTAAAATTATTACAATCGTTTTATTTGTTATTATTAAAAGTGTGAAAAAAAAGCTTGTTGCATTATGATCATCATTTAGCAATAAGCCAAACCTCATGTTTTGTTTAAGCTTGTCAAATTTCTATTTGTTTTAACTAATGAAAAAAGTGGCTGTCATAGGATTACAATGTTGATAAGTCTAGTAAAGTGAACAAAAATATTTCAATTAAAATAAACGGCTTTATAAAATTAAAACACTAAATTAGTGAAAAATAAAAAATGAACAAAATGTCATCAGTATGCCGATGTTTATAAAAATAATATAAAAATATAATTTGCTTTTGGAATTTCAAAATGATTATTTTTTTTTAAAATCAAAATTTAGATTTTATTGATTCAAATAACTATTTTTTATAAACAATATTAATGTAAACAAAAGATGATTTATTTAAAATAAATTTAAAAATTAAAAATAATTTATTAAATAATATAAATTTTAAATTAATTGTTTTAATTTAAATTAAAAAGTTAATTTTATTTTAAAAAAATTATTTTTCTGATATAAAATGGCTTTTAAAATATATGTCAAATAAATTAATTCAATTAGTTTTAAATATAGATATTTTGAAATTTCTTTTTTATTTAAATTTTGAATAAATTATTTATTAATGTAATAATTTAATTAAAAGTATAATTTGAAAAATTAATATTCTATTAAATAAAATATGTTATCTTTTTATAAAATACTAACTGAAAAATGGTAAAAAATTGTTTGAGAAAAATAATAGATTAATAAAGTTTTTAAATAATATTCAATTCATATTTATTTCAAAAAATTATCAAATTAAAATAAAATATAATACTTTCATCATTGTAAAATGAAAAATATTTAGATTTAGTTAGAAGACATATCATAAATTAAAAACAAAATAAAATTTTGTTGATACTTATTTTATTTGTTAATCTTTAAATTTTTTTTCTTCTATTTCGATTATAGGTAGCTATAAAAAATTTAAATGTTTTGAAAAAATTCTTTGTTGCAAGAAATGAATATGTTTGAAGAGTTTTCACCTTTTTAACTTAAGAATGCAAAACACAAGATAATTGATTTATTTTGAAATTTTATTTTATTTTCAATTACTAGCTTAAAGAAAAGCTTAAAAAATAAGCATAAAAAATTTTGAATAAAATTTGAATTGACTTACATGTTGACTTATTTAATGAAAAGATTTAAATTGAAAAGATTTAAATTGGTAAAATAATCTGACTAATTTTTAGATTATATTTGCTTTTTACGTTTGCTTGTTCTAAATTGCTAGATTAAATTTTTTAGTTTATAAAAATATTTCATTTTTAGATTTTTGGTTGTCAGTAATGATTAAGCTTAAAATAGTTTCTTAAAAAATTTTAACTTAATTGCAACTTGTTTCAATTGGTATTTTTGTGCATAATTTTTAATTTTACTTTTTGCCTATTTTTTAATCAAATATTAGACTGTTTAGCATTTTCTTAATTAACTATGGTAAACAAATTGCGAATAAAACTAAGAATTCATGCCTAATTATTTTTTATTTTTTTTTTTTATTTTTTTTAAATATTTAGATTTAAAAATTAATGTAATTTAAATTTAATTTAAATTACTGAAAATTAATAATTTTTATAAGCAATATTTATTTGTAGATTTGTAAAGCTTTTTTTTTTTTTTTTGGTAAATTTACTAAAAAGTTAATATAATTTGGATTAGTAAATAATTTTAAAACAAAGTTAGTAATTATAAATAAATAACATTTTCATTTTTTTTTTTAAATTACAAAAAACTTTGCTTAAAACTGTTTTTTAGTTTTGTTTTTAGTTTCAAGGTTCTGTAAAATGTAAACTTCACAATGACTTTTACTAATGTTTTATTTTGAGCTATTTTCTTAAGGTAAAAATTTTTTTTATGTGTAACAATTTTTATTTTTTAAATGATAAACATTAAAAAACTCAAAAATTAAAGGATATTTTACCATAATTTATTAAACTTGTTACTTTTGCCTTTTTTACCTATTTTATATTAAAATTTATTTTGTAGCATCATTTACATTATAAATTATTTATATTTTAATCTAAGTTAGATTTATACATTAATTTTGTAATAATATATTAAATTTTCTAACAAATAATTTTAATTAAAAAAACTACAATTACTACTGACTTTTAAGTTATTTGTCCGAGTCTTTTTATACTCTGTCTTTGGGCTTTTCTCTTTAGTTTGTTTAGCAGGATATTATATCCTTTGTAACAAACCTTTAACTTTTATATTACAACACGTTTATTTGGGAACTTCACAGTTACTCATGGTGTCATTCTTTACTGACGACTGGAACCTTTATAGTCAATTGCGGAGGGATATTAAGTCTTCTTTATCTAAAAGGTCGTCTAGAACACGGGAGTTAAAACTGCGGTTCACCCAAATCTATCTTTCAGGGATAAAGAGCATTGCTTCGTTCTTTACCTTAGCACTAAAAGAACGAAGACTCTTAACTAACTAATTACATATAACTATTTCATATATGTGTTCTATTAAAAAGGTTTACTTCACTACAAGGTAAATATTTTTTTTAAAAACAATAAAAAATTTAAAAAAATTTAAAAATTAAATTATAACATGATTACCAATTAGTAATTTAATATTGTTAAATTTAAATTTAATAAATAAGTTTATTTTTTATAGTAATTCATATTAAAAGACGATTAAAAAATAATTTAAAAAATATTTTATTACAAATTAAATAATAAGAAAAAATTATTTAAAAAAAAAACAATTGTTAATAATAATTAATTACATTATTTTAACATTAAATTTTTTATTAAATTTTTAAAATACAAAAAAAAATAACTATGAATACAAATTGATTTAAAAAAAATAACAATTTTATTTAATTCTGATAAATCTTATTTTTTTTTAAATGTATAAATGTGCTAATTTTTTTAGTCTAATTTAAAAAAAAATACTGATTAAAATTAATTTTACCACTAAAATCTTAAATTTTGCAAAAAATTGAGTTTTTTATTTATTTTTATAGTTAAATGTATATATAATATTAAAATTTAAATCAATTAAATTGTTGTGTTTATAGTTTTTAAAGATTGGAAAGAGTTCAAATAAAAATTTTTAATTAAATTATTAAAACATTAAAATATAATTTTAAAAATTTAAAAAATAAATTAATAAAATAAAAAATTAAATTTTAATTATATTATTTAAAAAATATAAACAAAAATTCTGCTTATTTTTTAAAACATTTTTTTTTATTTTAATAGTTATTTGATTTAAAATGGTTAAATAAAATAAAAAAAAATTTTCAATAATTAAAAAAATTAATCCTATAAATTAATCTTTTTAAATTATTTAACTATTATTATTTTAGCTATTTTTTTCACTAGTATTATTTATAACAAAATATATATATGAAATTTTTTGTATATATAAAAAATTAAAAATAAGTTTGCTTTTTTTAATTTGAAGTTACTTTATTAAAAGTAAAGAATTTAAATCAATCAACAATTTATTTATTTAAAATTTATTTTTTATTTATATTTTGTAACTTAATTAATTATTTTTAATATTTATTTATTTCTAGATATGTGGATATTTTGTTTTTTATCTCATTAAGTAATATGTATGTAATACATCTTAAATAAAAAAGTTTTTTAAATAATTTTTTACATTGTTAACCATTATTTAAAGATAATTTTTTTTTTAAATTGGTTTATCTGCAGTTAATGCAGATAATTTTAATAATTGGTTTAGAATGAATTTATTTCAATTTAAAACTAATTTGAAAAAAAATCATTCATTACACAAACGAGATGTTTACCAAAAAGCAACTGCATCTTTTCAGTCTCGTCTTTATATGCAGCAGTTAGGCCGTGCATCTTTATTAGACAATTCCGGATTTAGTTTAAATAGTGAAAATCAAAAATTTGCATTAATTTTAATTTTGCTTGCTTTGGCTTGTTACGTTGTTGCGTTTACATTATTAATGGTTCGTCAAGTAAGAAAGGATACTCAAAGATCTAATTTGGATACTTGTGATTGCATTAAAATTAACGGTCAACATTGTGAAGAGTGTGAATATGTAGAAGAAAGTGATATTCAAATTGAAAACGAAAAAAAAATTTCCAAAAGAGGATTGTCTTTAATTACATCACCTTCTGAAATTCCATCAAATTTTCAACGAATTGTTTCAGCTAAAACATTAACCAAAATTCCATTAACTGTTTGTTACAGTCCAAACATGGGTGCACATAAAAAAAAATCACATAAGTACAAATCATCTATTGAAAAGGTGCCTTGGTATAATATCGACCGTCTATCCGTTGATCAAACTCATTACCAATCGGAAATTCCCGCCTTTAATTCAAAGTTAGGTTCAAATCAAACACAAACCTCTGCTTTGAATGATTGCGCATATCAATCTGGCCTTAGTTCAGTAATTACGTTCAATCATCACAAACGCACTCGTTGTAAATCGAAACCAATTGTGCATCTTTAATCAATTTCCAATCAACTTTTCTTTCTTTAACATATATGAAATACATTTTATTGTGAATAAATTTTAACAAAAATGAATAGTAATTTAAATCGAAATAATTACAATTTAAAATAGCAAAATTTATCAAAATCTAATTAAATATAAAATTAAAGTTAAACTTAAAACAAGCAAAAAAAATATATTGAAATGTTAAGATAAGTTACAATTGTTTAATAAATATAATTGAACTTATTTAATTGAAGTTTAAACGACACGCTTTAACTTTAACAACTTTTATGATTTTATTGTTCTTTTTTTTTTATTGCTGTATTTCATTTGTCAAATCGTTTGTTCCATTGAAACATTTTATTTTTTTTTATGATAAATTTTTTTAAATTACTAGACATTTCTTAAAATTTTCATATGTTCAAAAATGTAGATTTTTGTTAAATGATTCTAAAAATCCAAAAAATATGTTTTAAAGAAAAAAAATGTATTTTTATTAAACATGTACATTAAATCTTGTGATGTTTGGTAAATATTCTAATAATGTATATTAAATATAAATGTTTAGGCAAATTCAAGTTCAATTGTCATTTAAAATGGCGATTGACATTAGTTTTACATCAAAGTGTGAATTTATATTACAATTAGTAATTTATTTCAGGAAAATAATGAAATATTTTTGTTTTTTTACACTATAATTAGATTGTAATTTTAATATAAAACGTATCAATAATTTATCATTAAAATGAAACTTAATAGAATCTTTACCTTTTTATCTTTGCCAATTTTTAAAAAGTTTGCTTAGTTAAGATAAAGTTTTTTGCAACAAAAAAAATTAAATTGGATACAATGTAATTAGAAAAATCAATTGACCTTAATTAAATAGAAAAATAATAAAAATGAAAATGGCAATATAAAATAAATATTTGGTTAAAAAAATAAGAAATTGTCCTATTTGTAATCTGTCTAGACCAGTGCTTGTTCTTAGTAAAACGCCTTTTTTTTCTTCATTTTTAAAAATACAAATTCTAACGCGCTCATTTATCTATGGCTATTTTAGTCTACTGTTAAACAGTCAATTTAAACACACTTTTAACACTTTAAAATTCAGCTTCATATTTTGTACTCAAAATTATTAAAAATAATATTTAATTAATAAATTATGAACTAAAAAAAATTTATAACTAGTTTGTCTGTTTTATTATTTTTAATGTAAATAATTTCTGTTTTTTATTATCTAGAACCACAGGACAATTGTTTGTATTTAATTGTGAAGTTCATTTTAAAATTTAATTAAATAATACTATTAATGACCTAAAGTAAATTCACAAAAAAAAAACGTCAATTATATATTTTGTTTTTATCAAGTTTAAATTTTTAAAATTAAGTTTAAATTAGTTACAATATAAAATTAATTATAGTTTGGCTAATCAATAAATTAACTAATTTAAAAAAAATTAATTTTTCTAATTTAAAGTAAGAAATTGTTTTTTATAAAAGTTGTTTCACATATTTTAGCTATTATTTTTATATCTTACTCAAATATATATTTATTTTAAAAATTGTGTAAAAATAATATTTCTATTAATATGATTTAATATTATTATTTTTATTATTATTTTTTTTTTATTATTTTTGTAATTTGTTTTAAAAATTTAGAGATTAATTTAATACTATTTTAATTTTAAGACAAAAAAATTGCATTCAATAATTGTATTTGGTTAAATTTTTTTAAACTATGTTAAAATTTAATTTAAACAGATGTTTTAAAATTAAATAAATTTACTGATGTGGTTTACACACGAATGGTTATTTTTTGATTTTATTATTTAACTTTTTAATTTATTTTTTATTTAAACTAAAAAAAGTTTTTAACAATTTAATGTTAAAAAAAAAACTTCAAGTGTCCTTGTATTTAATTTATTTTTTTTTTTTATTATATCTTAAATAATAAAACTATTTTTTTTTATTTCAAAAAAAATGCTTCAATATTTTTTTTACTTATTATTTAAAATATTTATTATATATAATTGTCATTGTATTAAATTTTGAATTATTTACTAAAACAAAGTTAATTTAAAATTCATCACAAAAATTTGCTAATTATGATGATTTAAAAAATTTTTTAAAAACTAATTAAATTTAAATAATGAAAATTTTTAAATTAATTTATAATAATTAAATAATTTAATAAATATTAGTTATAAATTTAAATCAAAAAAATGATTTTTTTTAATTTATTTATATATTTAAAGCTTTTATTATAAAATTACTTAAAAAGTATAAATTAAATTTACTATAATAAATTAGTTGATTATTTATATTTTTGTAACAGATAAAAATATTTTAAAAAATAACAGAGGTTTAAAAAAAAACTTTATACAAGTAAATTTTATTAATTTTAAAAAATTTTAAATTATAATAAACAAATTAAACAAGTGAAAAAAATGACAATTAAAATTAAAAATTTTGAAAAATTTATTTTATATAAAAATGATTTTATATAATTAGTATAAATTATATATATAACTATAATTTAATCAAAAGTTTTATGTTAAAAAAAAACTAAATATTGTTATTTAAAATAAAAACTTTTTTAATTATTTTTTAATTTTTAATCCTTAATTGCATTATACAAAATCTTAAGTAAAAAAATCAATATTTTTTATATATTTTAATATAAAAATAAATAAATTAATAAATTATACAAAATAAAAAAATTTTTATATCTAAATTGCAGGTATTGCGGTTTTGAAAAAGAAGCCAAATATCATCTAATGCAATATTGTAAAGAAATAAATCTAAATGTTAAAGTAATTGATATATAATTAAATTAAACTTTATTATAATCCGCATATATGGTTCTATGTGTTATTTACTTAGAAAGTCTTAAGAAAAGTATTATAACTAACTAGTGAAATTAGCTGAGAATTTTAATCCGAATAAAGTATAAAGGCAAGTCCTGTAGGTAGATGCATAAGGATCGGGTTGTACTTTCAAGTGTAACGTCTGGCATGAAAAACTGTGCTAGCACTAGATTAATTCTGACTTTGGCGGGAGATAGCTATGACTATTAGTTAAATTATTATTTAAAGATGTAATCTAAGGTCTTATAACTAAACTACATTATGTATAAATATTTGATTTTGCTTAGACTTATTGATTAACTAAATAAGTTTACACATTTGTAGATGGAATATATAAAAAAATAAGAGATGATTGTCCTTCACCCTTCTAATGTGAAGAAGAAGAGCAGAGAAGTCTGGAATTAAAATCGAGACTGATTTGAGAACTTCACTTGAAAAAAATATCTCATTTAAGAAGTGTTTTAGATCCTAAAATATAAATTCTTATTCTTAGTTTTTTAAAAGTGTTTCTTTCAATCTTTAAACGGTTTTATGTGAGAGTTGTGTGTTCCAAATCGTAATGTCTAGTGTGTTAAACAGTGTTAAATATCAGAGATCTAAGACCTCAAATGGCTTCCCAGCAGATTGAACACTAAATCTAAAAAATCTTTGTGTAAATGAAAAAAACTTTGAATATTTATTTAATATTCTTATAAAAAAATTTAACAAAGATAACAGTTTTTGTATATTATAACAGTGATCAAATAATTTAAATTTTGATCACAAAATTAATTAATGGTATTAAATCTATCTTAAACTTAAATTATTTTTGATTATTATATATATACATACGCATATATATATATACGCATGCATCCATTAGGATAGCGATTTATAAATATATCTGAATAATGAGAGGAGGTGGAAAGTAATAAAAAAAAAAATATATTAAAATAAATAAATTAAACTTTTTTAATATAGTAAGATTATTTATAACTAAATAAGAAAAAATGCAAATTAATAATATTAAAAAAGTGTTAAAAATAAATGACCAAAAAAAATGATCATATTATGATTTTATTAATATTAAATTAATGTATCTTATTAAAAGAAAAAATATTTTTTAAAATAATTTTTTATTTTTTTAATTTACGGATTCATATAAAAAATAATTTTAAATATAATTACGATATAAGTTAATTGCAATTAAAATTTTGAATATTTTATTTTGTTAATAATGCATTACCAAATTAAAAAAAAAACAAAAAACAATGAACTTTAAAGATAAAAAATTATTAAAATTTTAAAAGTTTAAATTTGGGTATATTTATAAATAAGTTTTTTAATAATATAAAGATTTTTTGTAAAAACAAATAAATATTACTAGATAATACAAAATATTTGATTTTAAACTTATTTATAATTATATTATTTTAATATACTATTCTAATTTTTAGAACTTATATATAAAATTTTATCAATTTATTTAATTTAAATTGATTAAAAATGTTTTTAATAAATAAATCTGAGTATTTTATAAATACAAAATACTAGAAAAAACCTTAAACTTTCTTCAGTTAAAATAGACTATTTTACTTTTTTCATAATCTTTTAGCTACTATTATTTGATTATCGAATTGTTTCACTGTTTTGATAATCAAAAAATTAATTCTTTAGATAAAATTAATATTTTTAAAATTTAACTTATGATTAAAATTTTAAATGAATATATATTTACATTATCATATTTTATATATTATATATTTTATCAAAATTGAATTTATGAAAATTGTTATTTTAAACAGTAGAAATTAATATTTTTTAATATTTATCTTATCTTAATAAAGTATAATAGTGTAATTTATTCAACACAAATTATATATATGAAATTATGTAAAATATATGAAATTTAATATATTTAGGTTACTATTTTCAAAATATTTAGAAATCACTTTTAAATATAATATATTAAATTTGGAAAATTTCGATATAATTAAAAATTAATATAAATCCAAATTTTTTTTTTTAATATTTCAATGATTATTGTTTTATCTATAAAATATACAATTTTTCAATTTAAACTGACAATAAAAAAGTTATTATTCAAGACAAAGCCCAAAGGTTTATTATTTATTTGAGTTTAATATATAACCTAAATTATGCCTAAAGACACAATTAATTTTTTTTGATTTTACTAAATTTTAAATTTTTTTTTTTTTTAATAATATTTATATAAAACGTGATAAAAATAATTTAAATATACTAACAAAATTGTTAAAAAATAAATTATATTGCCATAAATTTTAATTAATCTACAATTTAAATAAAATAGCAAAAATAAAAAAAAAAAATTGTAGTAAAACTACTAGGATAAAACTAAGGTAAAGTATTAGAAGTTTGAACAACTACTAAGAATGAATAGTTCTTACGTTTCGTAATAGTTGACCAAATAGCTGGTATAACAGTAAACTTTAAATATATAGAGAAGATAACTCGTATATGGCATTAAAATAGAATAATTGTTAAGCAATGGTTGAATTATGTAAAGTTATGTAACGAGAGAGAATATTCAAGTAGGGGTATAAATAGTTTCTGTAATGATCAGGTTAAAAATCAGCCAAAGGAAAATAGGTTAATAACTCAGAGACTCAGAAAGCATGCCTTGAGTAGTAAAAGAGTATGATATAAAGACTGACGAGAAAATTGAATAAAAAGAGAAAGAAAAAAAAAGAGATAACAAAACTGTTCTGAGTTCTCTAAGAGTGTAATTTTGTATTAATTTGAAATTAAGAAAAGGGTTACAAACCCGTTATGTGTGTGTTAATTTCAATTAACAAGAATGTTTAGATTTAGCAAGGTAATTTTTCAATTGTGAGTATCTTAAATTTAATTAAGAAAATCTCACAACAAAATAAATTAAAGTAATAATTTATTTATTATAAATAATTTAATATTATTTTTTTGCTGTTAAAAAATAAATTTAATAAATCAAAATAAATTGATTTATATTGAAATAAAAAATAATAAAAATTTTAAATAAATTTTAATTACAATTTAGTACAAAAGAAATCTACTTTTAAATATGTAAAACAAATGTAATTTTTATAAATTATTTTTTTTTATAAAGTTGTTTGATATTTTTTTTAAAGCATCAATTTTTAGAATTTCCACTTAAAATCTTTTCTTAATGTTTTTTTTCTTTTTTTGTCACAAAACGAGTATTTTAATAGGTTGATATTTACAGTTTTTACAAAACAAAAACTTTCTTTACCGCAAAACTAATTTTTAAAATTTTTTTTTTTATTTAATAGCTTTACTTTAATAAATTTTTAACTAATTTTTAAAAAAAATTATTTTAAATATTTAAAATTTTCACTCAGTATAAAATGATTAATAAAAAAATATATTGTATTTATTATAAAAAGTATATTTTTTTTTATATAATATTTTAATTTAGTAAACTTAAGAAATTTTTATGTACTTAAGTTATTAATATAATAAACTTTTTGAATTTTTATTTTAAATAGTTAAAAAAATATATCTAATCTTTTCTATTTTTTTAAAAAATAAATTAAAAAATTAATGATGTTATTGTCAAATATTTTTAACACATTTTTAAAAAAATTTAAAACTTTTATAAAATTCTTTGTTGAATTTTTATAATAAAGACATAATTTGTCAACTAGTAAGTTTCTTTAATTTAAATTTGATATATGGTTTTTTATATATTAATTTGGTTTTTGTGTTTTTCAAATTTATTTTTTTATTAAAAATTTACTAAAATATTTTTTTTTATTAAAGACTATAATACTATAAATTATTTTTTAAAAATTAATTTTTATAAACACATTTTTATTTATTTTATTCAATTTGCAAAAATTTGAATGATTTTAAATATTATTTTAATTTCTATATATTTTAATGACATTAGTAATTATCAATTTTAAAATAATTAATTAAAAATAAAGTCTATTGTTAAAAGATTGCACAATCTATCATTCTTAGTAGTTTTTCAAGCAATTAGTACTTCATCTTTGTTTTATAGCGTATATGATCAAGGATTTAGGGAAAATGTGGTTTTACAACAAAATATATATTATTGCAAATTTAGCTACAAAGTAAACAATATATACCAAAAACGCAATTTAACTCAATCAAAATAAATTTAATTTTAATATAACTTCAATTTGTAAAGTTTGTATTTTTTTTAATATTCATTTGTATATTTGTAAGCAAAAATAAAAAAAAAAATAATTGTTATTAATGCCATAATTAATATTTAATCTTGCTCATGACATAAATTCTATTTAAAAGTTTAGTTTTAAGATTATTATAATATGGAAAATATAAATAAACCTTTACAAAATTAGTTGAAAATTAAATCTAGTTTTATTTGTATTACTAAATAATAAATTTTATCTGTTTAAATCTTTTGTATATTATTTTATTTAAAATTTTAAGAAAAATATTTTATTTTAAATATAGATTATTTTTTTTTTTTTTTAAAAAAAAGCTAAAAAAAGAGTTAAAGAATTTTAAATATTTTATAGTTCAGGTATCTTTATTTATTTTGAGCTTATTTAATATTATTTTTTAATTATTGTATTTGTTTTAAAGACATCTTAGCTGAAAATCAAATTAGATTTATTAAAAACAAATTACTTTATTATTGTTATTTTAAAAATATAAATTGCTTATTTTTTAAAATCTCAATAAAAAAATTAAATACAACAAATCTTATCTTAACTAAAATATACAAATTTTGGGTAATAAAATAAAAAATATAAATAAAAAATCTCTGAATTACTTGAAATTTCAAATATATAAATGAAAATTCAAGGTTAATTACTTTTTAAAAAATTAACTTTAAAAAGATAATAAATAAAATAAGTTTGTACATAACATTAAATTATTAAAAAAAAAATTATAATAGATTTAAAAAGATACATTATAAATCTTTTTATAAAATTCTTTAAAAATATTAAGTTTGATTATAATGAAAAAAAAAAATTTTAAGATAATTGTTTGCTTTATTAAAAGGCGAAGCATTAGATAAATTATATATTTAATACATATAGAAAAATTAAATAATTATATGATTTTAATAAATGTAAAAATTTATCAATAACTATAAAAACAAAAAAAAAATTTATAAATTAAAAAATTATTTAATTCGAATTATAATTGTTGTTAATTAATTAATTAAAATTTTTTAATAAATAAAATAATTGTTAAAATAAAAAGCAAGTTAGTTTTTTTTGTGTTATCTAAAAATCTAATTAAATATTTAGGTTTTTAAAATTTTTAAATTAGAAAATAAATGTTTAAATATAAATTTAAAATAAAAAATTATTTACTATAAAAAAAAAAAAATATTTTTTTTGAAAAAAACAAAAAATAATAAAAAAAATAAGCAATTAAATAAGAAAAAAATATCAAAGATTGGATTATAAATGATATCAGCATATATATAGATTGGTTTTTAAAACAATATTATTAGAAAGTAAATAAAGATTATTTTATAAAAATATTAGAAACATAACATAACTAATTTAAATAATGGGTTAAAATAATGGGTTTTAGAGTTAACTAAAGCTAAGCATAGGTTTTAATACTAAGCATATCAAGAAACAACCTTAGTTTTATAATTTTATTTAGAAATAATAAAAATGATAATGACATCTATCAGAAACTAAATGGATTTTTATTTGTAAATCAAACATTTTTGGTAGACACCGTTACCAAAAATGGTAACGCTAGTTTATTATTAAAAAACAGCACGCAAAAACAACCTGTTATTACAATGTATTAAAACATTTTTTTTAAAATATTTGTTAGCTTTACATTGATAAAAAAAAAATATTACTAGATTTCTTATGATTTACTTACTCAACTACTAGCTTTATAAAAATATTGCAAATTTGATTTTTATTTTGTACATAAAAATTTAGTAGTATAGGATAAAATGTCCTGACAACACAAATCTGGTAACGTACTTATTATTTCAGACCTATTCAAAACGTTTAACATTGATTAAAAATTAGTATCTTTGTAATGCAATATTATCAAATTATTTTTATATATAAAAGCATTTATATCACGTATACTTTTGTATTTAAAATAATCATACATTTTTATTTGAGAGTATATAAAAATCAAGATCAACTATTCAGACATTAAAGGTTCAAGAGTATATATCAATAAAAATATCTTGAATACATAGTGTCAAACCACAAGCATTAAACTTTACTTTTAGATTACGTATTGTTATTATGTTATTTATACATAACAAAACGATTTAAAAAAAAAATTGAACTTATATTAAAAATCTAATTAGCAACGTATAATCGACATTATACTTTCTTAGTATTTCAATTTAAACTTCAAAAGAATAAAGCTCCTTATTACATTATTTAATTACGTCTACGTAATTACTATTGACATCAATAAATTTATTTAGTAAATTCTTAGAATTAATTAATGTTAAATCTGGTTACAAATTAGACAGTTTATGTATTAAAGTCATTTTCAAGACAAATGTATTTTAACTTACCAATATAACAAATTTTATATGCTTATTTTTTTTAGATATTATTTTTTATATAAAAAATTACTTTTTTTTTTGATTTGATTATATAATTTTTAAAAAAAAATATCAATATATAATTTACCAAACATTAAATAAAATATATAAATATTATCATATTTATAGTTTTATAATTTATAAAAAACAAATTTAATTTGATGTAAAATCATGTTTTTATGATTTGATAATTTTTATAAAAATAATTAATGACAAAGGCAATATATAAATGTATATTTAAAATTTAATTTTTGCTTTCTAAATAAAAAAATTTTAAAATTAAATGCTAAAATTATAGGATAAATTGATTTAATCTTTGTCATAAACAAAACATTATTACAAAATTGTAATTGGGATAAATATACAATAATAAATTGTTAGAGAGATTTTAGAAAATAAATATTATGAAATAGTAACTAAATTTTTGTCATCTATATTAAGAAAACAATAGTTTAATCTTTATTAATTAACAAGTATAAATAAATCATTTAACTAATTTATTTTTGGTTTAAATTTAGATTATGATAGCTATTTTTTAAATAAGTGACATATAGATTATAGATTTTATTTCAGATTTTTAAAAGATAATTAAACAAAAAGATTTAGAAACCTAAGCTTATTATTTGATTTATTATTTTTTTAAATAAATTTTGGCATAAAAATTGTGTTATTTTAATATTTAATATTTACTAAAATATCAATATTGATTGCTTTTTCAATAGTCTGAAAAGTCATTTTAGATTAATAATTGTTTAATCAGATTTAATATAATATTTATTTTTATTCAGTTTTTAGTTGTTTAGATTGCTGGGTCATGTAATTACATTTGATAAGCTATTTTGATCAATTTTATTTATTTTTTTATATGGAAAAATTTTGTTTAATTTTGTGGCTAAATTTTAATAATTTCAATTAAAAAAAAAGTCAATGTAAAAAAAATAAAATGTTAATTTTATAAAATTTATAAAATTTAAATTATTTTTTGGTCTATTTATTGTGATTAATTTAGTTATTAAAAATATTTTAATCATATAAATTAAATAATTTTTAAACAAAATTTTCAAAAAATATTCATTTTATAAACAATTATAATGTAAATTTTTATAAGAGAAAAACTTAAATTTTTTTTTATAATTATTGTTTATTTAAGTTAATTGTTTTTTTATAAATAAAAATTATTTTAAATAGTTAGAATGTAATTTTTTTTTTAATTTTTACTAAAGCAATTTTTTTAATGTTTTGTCAAATTCTTTTTTTTTTTTAAAAAAACATAAAATATTTTGATAAGTTTATTTTAATATGTTATAGGCTCTGCATGTTTTTAATGCACTAGTTTATTTTCATTCCTTTGTTAATCTTAGAATTTTGCTAATTTTTTTTTTACCTTAAATTTTTGTTTTTTTACTATTTTTTTTTATTTTTTACTATTTTTTTATATTTTTTACTATATTTTTTTACTATTTTTAATATAATTTTATACAACTTTATTATTTTAAATAGTTCAAATTTTAATTTAATTTAAAAATGACAAATAAACTATATTTTTAATTTTAAAAACTTGTAAATTTAAAATTTAGTTATCACTTTTCCTTAAAAAAAAATGCTTTAATATTTTTTTCAAATTTTAACCCAATAAATTGTAAGGATATAATTTTTTAAACCTATTTCTATTAATACTTAAAATATAACTCAAACAATATGTTAAAAAGTTTAATCTAAAAATGAAGCTTGATTAGATAATAAACTAATCAACAAACTTAAATACAAATATACTATTATTAATATTTGAAAAATTATTAATTTTAAACATATTTTTAATCAAAAAAAAATTTTAAATTAATTTAAAAAAAAAAAAATATTTTTTATATTATAATTTATAAACACAACTATTTTTTTATAATACAATTCAGTCATTTTTTATCTTAAAGAAATCGCTTAATTTTAATAAGTTTTAAATAATTTATAGTTAAAGTTTTAAAAAAATTTAAGTCTTTTTTTTTGAATGATCTTTTCTAAAAAAATCTTTTTATTCTTTTAAAGTTTTTAGCATAAATTGTCTTTACAAGTATTAAAATTTTATTATTATTATTTTTTTACCAATAATATAATATTGCCATCTTTTTTTAAAAAAAAAATTATTATACATATAACACAGTAAAAAAAAAATATAAAATTTAATTTAGAAAAGTATTATTTAATTTAAAAAGAAAAGTTTATTATGTCAATTTAAAATAAAATATATTAATATATTATGTAAAAAATCAAGTTAAAATTTATAAAAATTCTCAATGTTTTACAGTAATATGTATTACAAATTATTGTTTTTTTCATCTAAACAAAAATATTAAATGTATTAAAATTTTTTTTATTTATTTTTAAAAAAAAAACAATTTTTAAATTATAAAACAAATGCAAAAAAGTGAATGTAAAAGTTTTATAAAATATTTTTTTAATATTTATTTATACCTAATAAAAACTATCAGTCCTTTATAAATATTTCTATGTAACTCAGCTGGTTTTAGTTTAATAATGAGCTGACATTAAAATGTTTTAAAAAATACCAAAAATTAATAAAGAAATCATAATTATAAATTCAAAAATAAAAATTTTAATTTTAAAAACATTAGGTTTATAGTCAAAAAATTAAAAAAATTGCAATATAAATACAGCATTGTAATTATCAAATCAATACTGTTCCATTTAAGATAAGCAAAATTATTTAAATTTTTAAAATTTTATGATTTTTATAAAACAAAGCAAACAAAAATAGTTTTTTATGGGTTAAAATAATTTTAATCATATTTTTTAAATAATTAATCCTACAACCTCAAATTGTTTTTATAAAAAAAAATAGTTCTTACTGTTTAGTCTATTACAAAAATTTTTAAATTCAAATTTAATTATTTTTAATTTTTTTGTTAGTTTACTTTTTGCAACTGTTTATTTGCAGTTAATCTATTAGTATTTAAAACTTTTTTTAGTTTACTTTTTTTTTATTTTTGATGCTCCTATTTAAGTACTTTATTTTATTTTTAAAAATTACTTTTTTAGCCACATTTTAATTTTAACCACATACAATATTTTTTTTAACAAATACAAAAATTGATTTGAAATTGAAGATTAGAACTTATTTAAAATTTATAAACTTATACGAATCTGTAATGTTTAATTTATAAAAAATATTTTTTTTTTTTTGTCAATTTTACTACAAATTTTAATTCTTGAAAGATCATAAACGATTATATCCGCCCGACAAAAAATTGTAAGAAGTCTAACAGGAGGATAAATCCACCCACCATTTTTAAATAATGATATCTTTTTTATTTTTTATTTTTAAGCTTAAATTTTTGGTATATTTATTAAATAAACCTTTCTGACCAATTAAAGAAAAAAAATTGTAATAAAAATAACAAAAAAATTAACAATAATATAAGAGCGGGTTAAATTTTTTTTTGTACTTAAATTTGAGCTGAGTTGGGTATACTTTATACTGATTTTACATTGAATATCAAATTATTTGCTAAAAAGATATTTTAAGCAAACTTAGAAATAAATCTAAATCTAAAATTTTTAATCTAACGTATTTTTAATTATAATTTAAATTACTAAGAATATTTTTTTTCAGATTTTAAATTAACTGTGTTTAAACAAATATTCTGTATTTATTGATAAATCAGAACTTGTTAATTTATAATTGTTTTTAATTGTAAATATTAATAAACAAAAAACAAATAAAAAAATAATTTTATTTTTAAAATTAAAACTTTGAAATTTTATGAACAAAGGTCTAAAATGAGTTATAAAAATTCTAAATTTAATAATTAAAAAAAAAAAAAAAAAAATATTTTAATGTTTGGCAGACATTAATATACTTATGAACAAAATTACAAATCAATATAAAATTTTTCAATATAAAATTAATATAAAAAATAATTTTTAAAAAAACGTGCTGGTCTTTTTAAAATTACAGGCTTAAAATTGTTGGTCCGCAAAGGGTTAATATTGAAATCAGTCAGAATTTTTATCTTTTTTATTGTTTAAATAATGTTATAACAATAATGTTGATTTTTGATAAAATTATGATTTTTAACCAGTTTTTTATTATTTTATCTTATTAATACTGAAAATATTTTAAAAATTTTAATATTTTTAGTCAATAATAATAGTTAATAAAATTAGTCAAATATTGTATTGGTTATGATTTTTTTTTTTAGTTTATAAAATATAACTAAATACAGTCTACTACTATTTGCAACAATAAAAATTATTAAATAAAAAAAAATATTTAGCACAATTTTAAATATATATTAAAGTATTAAGGTTTTATGAAATTATCAATTATGTTAAATATGGCTATGTGAATATATATTTTTAATTATTATATTCTTATTATTAATTATTTTATTTTTTAATTAAAAATTTAAATTCTAACAAAAAATCTTTTTTATTTTCATAATTAATTTTAATATTTTAATATAAAAAAAAATAAATGTGTTACACTAATTCTATTTTCTATAATAAATTGTGAAATTAGATAATATATATGAAATATTTAAACTTATACAAATTTAATTTAATTTAAAATAAACTTAATAAAACAAATAATAATCTGCTTTAAAATATTTCAATTTAAAATAATTTTTGTTGTTCGTATATTTATTTAATGGACTGATAAGAATTAAATTTAATAAAAATTTGAAATTCAATTCAATTAAAATTTAAAGTTTATAATATAAGAACTATATTTAATCAAATTTTTTATTTTAGTTTAAAAATTATATTTAATGTATTGAACATTTTAAAATCTTAACTTATGAGTAATAACTTCAAAATAAAAATTCAATTTTTATTTTTTGTATTTTAAATTAATTTTGTATGAATATTTCTTTATTTGTCATTATGTCAGACACATGATAATGTATTATTTGTAGCTATCTTCTCCTATAATAATTTTTTATAAAAAATATTTATAACATAAAAAATTTTCTAATAAACTAAAAATCAATTTTAAAATAAAAAAAATATATATTTTTATATTTAACCTTGAATAAAAAAAAAAATTATTTATTACAAAAAAATATTTTGAAAAAAAAATATAAAAAACAACATGGTAAAAAAATTATACTGAAACTAAATTTTATAATTAAAAATGAACTGAAAAATACATTATTTCATATATAAAAACTATAATTTTTTAAAGGTTTAATTATTTTATGTTAAGTAAAAATTAAAAATTTTTTTTTACACTTAAAAATATTTTACTTAAAATATTTTAATATCTTATATTACACATATTAACAACTAAAATTATATTTTATTTTAAAATAAACTAAAATTAACTATTTATTATAATGTTTGTAAAAAAATTTATAACTTTATTTTTTATGCTAATTTATTTTAAATATCAAAAATATTTTTTATTTAATAGAAAGTTTTTTAAAAAAATATGTTGAATGTTAATTATAAATTGTTATAATTTTTATTGATAAATTAGTTTTTTATAAATGTATTATAAAAAAAAATTAATTATTTTATATTTTGTATAAATTGATACATATAAAATTAACTAATAATAATTTTATTTAATAAAAAATGTGCGCATGATCTATTTTGAGATTATATTTTGTATTTTTTTTTAAATGAAATTTAATCATATTTTTTATTTTAATATATTTTAATATTTATAAAAAAAAAAAATAAACAAAATAAAACTTAATTGTAAATATTATCTTTTTAAAAATTAATGAGTTTGCAAATATAAAATACATTTCAATAAAATAAAATTGATTTGAAAAGTTCGCAAAAAAATAAGTTTAAAAAAAAATTAATAAAATAAATAAAAATTAAAATAAAAAACAATTTAAATTTAAAAAAGTAAAAATTTTGTTTGATTAATAAATAAAAAAAATTAAATTTGATAATTTTAGACAATCAATCTTATAAACAAATTTTAACTAAGTTACATTGTCAGCTGAATTACTAAAATATAATAAAGATATTCAAAATAAAGAAAATAATTTTTATTTTGTTAGCATTTTTTGACTGTTGACAATGTCACAACTGATTTAAATTAAGCAAAAAGTGATTTTTTGTCTAGACGAGATTATTAAGATCAAAGCACAGATAATTTACATGTAAAAAATTAAACATTTGAAATATTGATTTTTTTCATAATTTCAAAAAATAACTAGAAAATTGTTTTAATATAAAATAATTTAGTATTATTAGTTTGAAAATTAAAATAAAATAAAAAATGAAGATAAATGACAAACAACCATTAGCAAAATTAATTAAACAATGATGGATCAAAAAAAAAACAAAAAAATATTTTGTTTATAACAATTACACTAAATTTAAAAGCTTTTAAAGTTTGAAAATGATCAAAATAAATAAACATATTCTAAATTAAGTTGTTTTAAATCTTATCATATTTTAAATCTTTTATATTTTCGCTTTTGAACTCAATCAATTATATAGTTTTACATATATTTTTTAAAATTAAACCTAATAATTGTTCTAAATAGTTGTAATAAATATATGAACTAATAAACTAAGACAATTTGTAAGGTTTACTTTTATTTATAATTATTGTTAATGTGCTATATATTTAGAAAAATATATATTTTTTGTAATAATTTATAAAAAAAATATTTATTTAATAAAAAAAAAAAATATTTAAAAAAAATTTTTTTTTATAATTTTATAAATTTTTTTTAACTAAAATTATAAAAAAATTATAAGATTATTTAATTAAAATAATTTTGTTGATTAGCATTATATATTTTTAAATAACATTATCTAAGTATTATAAAATAATAATATTTATACAATTGATTAGACAGTACTTTTACTAAATTTAAAATAAAAATTTTAATATAGTTATTTATAAATTATTACAAACTGTTTACTTTATTTATAAAAACATATTTTTTTCATCTATTAGCAGTTAATAGAATCCTAAAAGTTATAATACTTTATTAGAATAAAATAACGGACTAAAAAACAAAATACAAAAAAAATAAGTTAATTTATATATAAGTTCAAGGCATGAAATATTAAAAAAATAAACGCAAATAATAAATTAAATAATTATTGTGAAATACCCAAAAAAACTAATTTAATCAAAAACGACCCAAAAAAAAATATTTTATAATCATTATTGCAATTTTTACATTTAAAAAAGCTTTACAGAATGGCTAACAAGGTGTAAAATTAAAATAAATAAGAATAAATATTTTTATTGAGAGTTGTCACACAATAAATTAATTTTCTTAATAAACTAGTTTTTTAAGAATTCAACTAATTTATTAAAATATATATTTATTTAAAATATTTTATTAATAAAAAAAATTCACTTAATTTTTTTGATATAAAAATTTTATATTATAAATATATAATGATTATTAAATAAATTTAAAATGTCTAAATTGTTATTGAGTTATATTAAAAAATTTATTCTTTTTGTAATATGAATATTTATGCTATAAACTAATAAATAAAAGCAAGGTATTTTTCATATTTTCTTTTTAATTACTTGATTTTTCTGTAATATAACATTCGTTCTTTCTTTATCATCATATATACTAAATAGATCTTCTTTAAAATGTTTTTTTTCTTATCACAAATTTGTGAATCTAAATTGTGTCTGGACTATTTTTAAATTTTACCACGTTTTTTTTACTACTTTAATTTGCTTTTTTAAGAAAATCAATCTTCTCAACTTATAAATTAATTAGTTGATTCTTTACAATTGAAATCTGAGTTGATGTTTTAGTTTGCAAATATGGTCAACTCTTTTTGATCTAATTAACTTTAATATCATTATAATTAAAATTGTAATTTTTTTATCAAAACTGTCTTCTGACAATCTTCTCATTATTTAATAAAACATAAGAATGATTATTTTGCAATACTTAAGATTTTTGAGTTTAGATCTGCAACAACATCCAGATATCTTTAACTATTCGAGCTTTGTAAATTTTGTGGTATAAAAAAAATTATAAAAATGTTGAATTAATTTTGGCTTTTTCAAATGTTAAACTAATTTTTTCAAAATTTCATAAAGCATTTTAGACCATCAACATAATTTTGATATTTCTTAATAAAGTTTCATTTTTTATCAGTTATTTATTGCCTAAATTCCAAAGTATTAAGCTAGTTTAGTTTTAAACAAGCAATCTGATAAACCAAAGACATTTAATTGAGCTTTAACATCTTTTAACCATCTCTGATAGTTAAAAATATTTATTTTTTGTATATCATTGACCATAATATTAATTTTTGTTATTTGATTCTTTTTATTATTGATTTGATGTTTTTTTGCAATTATCTTGTTCTTTGGTTGAATTTTTATCTTTTAATTATTTCAAAATAATTTTTACTAAAATTTAAATTTCTTTTTTTGAATCGTCAAGTCTCATAATCTATTAAATTATTGCTTATGCATATATAACTTGAGTAATACTCTGCATATATACAATAAGTTAAGGAAATAATAGGTTAAATAAGTATTACATAAGAAGTAGGAATGTGATACTTAAGATATATAAATAGATAAAAAACTATATAAATGGATTATTAATATATCTTAATAATTAAAAAATATTATTTTTTAAAAATTATTATAAATAAATTAAAATTGAATCTTTTATTTAATATTATATTATTTTAAAACTTACATTAAAATTTTCTTAAATCAATTTTTTAAAATATATAAATTTAAAATTAAACTGATTTTTTTTTATTTAAAAAAAAATAATTATATAATAGTTTTTATTTTTAACTTTTATTTAAATGTCTTTAAATATTTAAAATATGAGTTGAACGCTTTAATTCATGGGTACACAAACATGTTTATATATTTATTATCTAATAAAATACTTAGAATATCAAAGGTTTTTTTCAAAGCTATAAGTTCAAAATCATAAATATCAATGCCATTTGAGTTTTACCAATAAAATCAAAAACTTAAACATTTTTAATTATTTTTCAGTTTTTTTTTTTTTATTATGGATATTATGCTATTTTAAATGTTAAATACATATTTTAATATATTTATTTTAATCTGAAATCAACCCACCTATTATTTTAATCTTTCTATTTTTTTTTTTAATTTACAATTAATTTAATTCTCAAACTTTCTTTTTTAAGTAATTTATCTTAAGTATTAAGTTTATAAAGTGTTAAAAATTTAATTTTTGATTCATTTTTTAGTTTAAGTTTTAAAATTTAAAAATAAAAAATAATAAAAAAATACAATGTTTAAATTAATGTTATGGATAAGTTATATAAAATAATCTAATATGGTATTTTTTTTTTTTTGAATATAAAGACGACTGCAGCGAATATAGTGTTGAGGTTCAATATTTAGTGGAGCTTCATTCAAGGCGTCCTGTTAGCACATAAAATCTTCTGGATTCATCGCGAACATTGATGTCAATCTCAATTTACGTATTTAAAACATAAATTTAATAATAATTAATAAATATTATTAAATAATATTTTTAAAAAAAATATTTTTATTTAAATTTTATTTTCAAAAATTTTAAATCTAAAAATAAAAAAAACACATTATATGTGTTATAAAGATGTAATTATTTATTTTTTAAAATTGAAGTTATGAACGTATTTATTAGAATAAAAAAAAATTTATAACCTGATAAAATTAAAAAAATTTATGTTAATTTTTAGTAAAATTAAAAAAAAAATAAAATTTACCTTAATAAAAAATAAATAAATTATTAAATTTTTATTAAAAAGATTGTATTAAAGAAAATTATAAATGATTTTTTTAATTTACATTTTTTTTATAATTTTTATTATATTTTATTAAATTTTTTTTTAAACAATTAAAAATTAAAATGTTTGCAAATTTTATTTTTAACATTTTTTTGTGGCAATTTTAAATGAATGACAAATATGATGAAAAAAATGATTATAAAAATATAATTCTGAGTATAAATTATTAAATTTTTTAGACAAATTATATTAATAAAAATATATAATTTTTCTATTATTTATTTTTTTATTATTTATCATGACAATATTTAAAAATTATCCAAACCAATATAAAAATATTAAAAATTAAAAATAAATTTTGGATATGTATTTGACAAATTTAATATTTTTAAATTTAAAAAAAAAATTTAATTATTATAATTAGCAAAAAAGTGAAAAAAAAATTAATGTAATACTTTGAAAAGTTCTGTTTGATACGCAGAACTGTCCAAGCTTTTGCATTTAATATGCAAACATGAATCAAGACCATAATTAGCAATCAACTGACCATTCAGCTCCATAATTACATAGTCATCTTTGCTATTTACTTGATTAGAGCTTAACCCGTGTTTAATTAATAATTCTTTTATTAAAGCAGGTTTAATAATACCAGATCCATTGGCGTTTGAATGCCATTCTCCATTTAAAGCAAACTGCATTCTGATTTTAAGAGGAATATTAGCTAACCAAACAGCATACCAATGAGGTTGAGCCAAAGTTTCAGATCCTATGGTGATTACCTCTGAAATTGTATACAGTTTTTGCGCGTTTTGAGTACACACGTTAAATTGATCACAATTTAAAGGCATCCGAATTGTTTTATATAGATTAGTAAATTTATATGGAGGTCGTAAGGTGGCATTTAACAAAGGCAGTTCTAATTCTATGGGTTGCTGGGCAAATAATTCAAAAATTTTGTTTAATGGTTGTAAAGCATTAAGCTTTAAAGTAAAAGTTTCCATCTCATTAAAAGCTCGAGCATAATAAGAAGACACAGTATTTGGACCCTCGTTACGTAATGTACCAGCTTGTATTAAGCTGATATTTTTTACATGAGTTTCTAATAAAGAATTACTAAGATTCACATATTCAAAACGAGATTCCAACAGGTTTATTTGGTAACTAAAAAAAAAGTTTACAATAAAAATATGAATAGTAAATTAAAAAAATAATTTAAATATTACTGTAAAATATAAAAAAAATATATATTAAATTTTGAGACAAATAAATTTAATTTTAATTTTTTTTTATAAAGTTTAATTAATTTATTTTAAAAAAATATTTTTTTTTAATATTTTATTTTATAATAATTAAAAATTAATTTAATTAAAATTTAATAAATTTAAAAAATTATCCCAACTTTAAAGCTAAAATGTATTTTTTTAGTGCTATTTATAAATTTATTTATGTTTTAACAAAACTACATCTTGTTTGTTTTTTTTCATTAAACTTGACAACTCCCAACGGCTATGAAATAATATAACATTTAAAATTAATGGTCACCATTATTATTATCTATTTACACTACAAAACACCATACACCTCTAACATACATAAAAATTTATCAACAAAGTAAATCACCAAAAAGTATATAAAAAAATAAAAGATAATAAAAAAAATTTATAACAAATAAGAAAAAAAGTAATAAAATTGTGCAAAAACAACAAAAAAGCATCATTTTTAAATAAATTTGCTATTTGAAAGTACCTAAAATTTCTATATAAATATTTTAAAAATAATTTAAACCGGAAGTTTTTTAAAAAAATAAAAAAATAAGGAAAATGAGCATTGTAACTATTAAAAAAACTTATGCATGAATAAAATAAAAAGCAATAGATTCAAATGACTTAAGAATGTTATGCAAAAAATTGAGTTCAAATGTTTCAAATGCAAAAAATTTAAAAAACAACTAAAATAAAAAAAAAATGTAGTAATCATATTTGAATTTGACCTAAAACATCGTCAAACTATATTAAAGATGATGATGTTAAAAAATACAACTAAAAACTGAAAATGTAAAAACGAATAAAACATCAAAGGCAAAAAGTTAAAGTAAAAGTTTACAATTAAGTTAAATCATATAAAAAATGAGATATGGTAAGAAAAATATTAAAGAAAACAAAAAAAAAATATAAAAAAAAAATATAAATAAAAAATTATTTAAAAAATTCAATATAAAAAAACAATCGTTTGATTAGTTTGAATCAATGAAAATAGATTAATGGAAACAACTACTTTAAGCTATTTAATCCTTGTTTAAGAACATCGGAAATGGTCAATTCAAAAATGGCCAATTTGTATTGTTTAAACTTGTATTTTCAAGAGCATTGCTTTTTTATTTTCTAAATGTAAAAGTTAATCACCTAAAAAAATATTTTTATAATTTTTTTACACGCAAATATTTTATTAAATTCCAATTGTGTTCATCATTATAACAAAGCTTATTTTTCAGATTAAAAAAAAAAAATTATTCTATTATAATCAGATGATTTTTTTTTTATAATCTTGTCTTTATTAGAACATTTTATCTAAATTATTAAACTAAAAAAAAGCTTGTAACATGAACATATTTCTTTAAATAAACTATTGACATTAATCAGTATTATTTAATTTGATATTTATTGTTTATTTTTATTATAATAAACTATTAATTTTAATTAAAATTTTATTAATAATTAATTATTATTCTGATTAAATTGAACAATTTTTTTTTGTCGCAATAAAAATAAAAAAAAGTAATAATTAAAATAATAGTTTAAAAATTTATTTTATAAAATAAAAATATATTAAAAAAAATATTAAAATTAATTAAAGTTTTAATTAACCAAACAAAATTCTAATCTTAATTTTAATTTTCACTATTTAAAATTTAATATGAAAAATATAAAAAAACCAAGGATGAATAAATTTTAAGCTCATTCACCTGTTTTTACTATTTATTTAAGATGATCACGGTTTTAAGGTTATTATGTCAGTTACACCCATCTAAACACAATCATTACTAAAAAAAAAATCATGTCTGACCAGCTGCTGTATATAAATTTTTTTGATGTTTTTAAATCCAAAAATAAACCAAAATAAAAACAAAAATAAGTAAAAAAATTGATAATAAAGAACTAACTAGAAAAAAGTAAAAATGAAAGTAACTGCCATTTAATGATATATGGTAGAAAATGCATTCCTTTAGAATATAATTAACGGCTATTTTGTTACATTTGAAACATTTTCAACTTTTCAGAATTTTGAAACTCTTGTTACAATATAGAAAATGTCGCTACTTTGATTTAATCTATTTAAGAAAACATATACAATTTGGTAGCAAACAAATTGAATTCCTATTTAACATTGTGATAGTAGCTAAGTTTTTTTCAACATAATTATTCTCTATTAAAAGAAATCCGGAGTGATAAAAAGAAATACGTGAACAAAAAATTAAAAGATAGTGAAAAAAAAAAGATGATAAATAGATAATAGAGATAAACTTACATTTCACGATAATATGGCTTCCAGTTATAAGCGATGCGTACCTGGATTTTGTCTGAATCACTGGTGGATATTTTGGGCGTGGCGGAAGTGAATGGTATGGCAAAAGACCCAGCACTACATTGAAACCAAGCATCATGTTCGACCCTTTGACCCTCTCTTACTGCTTGAATTGTACAAAGTTGATGATCAAGAGCCCGCCCAAAGGCAGACCCGTTAGCAGCAAAAAAGCGAACACTGATTACAAACGTGTTTAAAATATTCTTGGCCTTGAAAACACTATGTTCAAAGTGGGCGTGAGTGCGTCCTAAGGTGCGATTGGTATAGCCGAGCAAATAACCATCTACTCGTACCTCTCCAATCAGGTCGACACTTTGATATTTGATCAATTGATTGCGACCTCCAAATAGCCAAGGAATTTTAGCTTCTTTTACTGCAAACTCAAGATCACCTTGCTCAAAGTCACATGAAGCAAACTTACTGTCCCAGTGTACTCCAAACACCAAACGACCTAAAAAACATAGTTTTCATAATCCTTCGTAATTTTTAAAATTTTGTTTAAATTTATAGAGCTAAAACAGCTAAAACAACTTAATTATTTTTATTAAAATCAAACCATTATAAAAAAGTTTAAACTAATTTTTATCAATGACTACTTGATGCGACATAATCAAAATATATTTTTTTTTTGCTAACTAAAAAATTTTTTTTTATAAAATTTTAAAAAACTTCTTACCCATTGCACCAATGCCTTTTAATGAATAACCATCTACTTCCATTTGTTTTCCATTGCGATTTTCATTCAAAATATCTTCATCGATTCTTAAAAAAATCTCAAAAATTTCATCATTTTCATCCATCAGTTCACCTAAAGATTCATGTTTATCATCATCCATTACTATTAAACGCAAAGTTGATACATTTGTAACACTTTCAATCTTAAAATATTCATTAAATACGGGTTTATTTGAATTTAAATTAGTGCGCGATTGACCGATGTAATTGCCATCCACAAATATTTTTACAAATAAATCGCATTCACTTTCAAGGTCACATACACTGTTCGGTATTTCTGCTTGTTTTATTAATAATTCTAAAGTGCCATAATGAATCGGATCAGAACATAAAATATTCACACTTTGTACAATATTATAAAAATAAAACAATACTAATGAGCAAGCCAATAGTTTTAAAAAAAAATTTTTTGGCATCATTTTGATTTTTTAAACACAAATTATTTTTTAAATTAAGAAATAAAAAATCAATTTATTCAAAAAAATTAACTTTTAAATTTAAAAAAGACATTTAAAAAAAATAAGAACATTTAAAATAAAAAATACTAAAAAATTATAATAAGCACATATAATTTAAAAAAGTATTAAAATATAATCAATAATATTAAACTTTAAATTTTGACAAAAATAAAAATGAAAATTTTCCCGTGAGATGTTTATTTATTAAATATAAAATAATAATAAAAATAAATTATTAAAAAAAAAACTAATTTAAAAATAAATTAATAAATAAATTAATTATTAAAAAAAAAAAAAATTAATTTACTTTCATTAAATTAGATCAAGCAAAATTATTAATAAATATTATTAAGATCAGATCTAATACGTGTTGACAACTTTATTTTTTCAATAAACAAGTTTAAACAAATAATAGCAAAAACAATACACTTTTTTTATGTTTAACTGAAAACATGTAAAAAATAGCAAAATGATAATAAAAATCAGACTGAATGATTCCAAAATCGATTTTGCATTCAAGCAACTTGTATTAAATGCCAATCAAATAATATTAGAACAATATTTGATTTTAAGCTCACTTTTACATTAGTTTCTATTTCAGTGCTATAAATGTTTATTGATCGTTTAATTTAACAATAATCTTAAAAAAAAAAACGATAATCCAAAAAAGTTTGACAATTCTTAAGCAAGTGTAAACCATATAAAAATGATAAAATAACAAAAAAAAAAATTTTGTTGATAAAAATAAAAAAAATGAAATAATAAAATTTTTTTTGATACAAGTAACTTAGTATAAATAAAACACAATAATAACAAAACAAATCAAATTATAAAAAAATATTTTAACAATTATTAATGAAGATTACTTAGCATAAGTTAAATATAAATTTATTAATATATCAATTTTTTATTTTTATTAGTTTGACACTATTAAACCTTGTTGATTATTTTAAAACTTTTCTCTTTTTACTTTTTCTCTTTAATCTTTGTCTCTCATTCTGTATTCTTATCGTTGTAGCTGTCGATCTTCCTTATAGTTGTTCAAGTTGGATTCGTTTTTAAAACTCAAATCATTTAAATGTAAATTTTATCAAACAGAAAAAGTTTTGATAAAAACAACTGGTTTATTTATGAATAATTCTAAAGTCAATTTTAAGTATAAAAAAAAAAATTAGTTCGACTATTTTTTGATTATTTTTTTTTTAGCTTCACTGTTTCAAATGATCGTTCAGGCTGGTTGCTGGTTTTGATTTGTATCAAGTTACAAACACGAGCATAAATCAAAGTAGTGATAATACAATCTTTAGAGTATACAGTTATACTGATGCGACACACCTGTTCTTCATTACTTAAAAAATTTTGTCCAGTTTGCTATTCATCTACTATGACCATTTATAATATTTAAGTTGCTAAAAAATTGGCCACGCCAAATGTTTACATTTTGGAAACAACTGACTAAATCCAAGTAAGTAAAAAATAATTTAAAAAAAAACACCCGCACTATCAAATGAGAAAAAAAAACTAAGAATAAATAGTTGAAAATATTTATATGTAAGTCAATTAAGTGTTACTGGACATGCGCTTATGGTTCGCACTCAGCTGATTCAACGTGATAATCATCCAACTGTTGCATTTAGTTCAAACTGGACTTGATTCGACATTTATGAAACGAATAAATATACAATTGTAATATACTGATATTAGTAAAAAACAAATGCACAAAAAAAAGGATAAAAGATGAACTAGTGTAAATTGATCACTATAAATATATATAAAAAAAATAAAAGGTGAAATTAACTAAATAGATGAATAAAATTTAATTTAGAATGAATACAATCAAATTTAAATTTGAATTTACGAGTACGAATTAAAGTTTAAAAAAATCAAGAAAATTGAATCAAAGCAGTTATTAAGATAAAAAAAAATTTAATAAACATTTAAAAATGTTAAAATTTAAATTATTACAATAATAATCAGTATCAATAACAATTGTAATTGCATAACTGGTATAAAATATTTGCAAACTGATAAGTCATAACAAAAAAAATTTTTTAATTTATATTGAAAAATTGAAGTTAAAATGAAAAAAAAAAAATTTTAAATTTAAAAAAAAAAAAAATTAAAAATTGAAATAGTCTAAATCGTACTATCAACTTTTAGCGAAAGTTAAATGGTTTTAAGCAAAAATTGACCAAGCGACAAAAAAACCCTGAGTAAGTGCAAAACACCAAAAAAAAAAAAAAATGAACAGGTCAAATAGATAAAAACAGGTAAATAACAGTAACATAACCAAAAAGTGAATAAAAAAATTAAATTATTATGCATTTTTAAAATAAATAATTCAGTAAAACTTATTTTTGGTACCAAATGTTGTAATGTTGACAAATAAAGATTAAAAAAATATTTTGCCTATTTCATTAATCTTAAAATAAATTTATAATTTATTTATGCAATTGTATTAAATCGTTTTTTAATTGTTATTTTAAAACTTGTAAAAAATAAAAAAAAATATATGCAAATATTGATAACAAAAAATAAATATTAATAATAAGTAAATATATATATATTATTAAAATTAATAAACAATAAAAACTTAAAACTTAAATCATAATTATTAACAAATAAATTTGTAAAATTACGTAAGGTTCTTTAATTTTTACTATAAAAGTTTATGTAATTTCATTTAAATTAGATACACTTTTATTCCTACTTTACTGAGGTTGTAAGAAAAATTAAAAACTAAATAAAAACTAAACTTTAATTGCAATTAAATAAATAGTCAAATTTTGTGTAATTTAAAATCAGTTTATATTAATGGTTTATGCAACAGAAATTGTTTAATAAAAATGTCAAAGAAATTCTTTACGCTAAAATACTAGATAAAGTATAAACGGCCGAAGATGTGAAAACTGAAGAAAAAGAAAATAGTAAATAAGAAAAAAATGAAAACAGCTGGTACTCAGTAAGTAAAACAAAATGCATTAGCTGTTGGTCAGAAAAATGTGAACAGCTGAATGCGAAAGAAATCAGGCCACAAATTCGTATTTTTATTGAACGCAATTTGTTTAAGAGACAAATGAAAAAATATATGAAGGATATGAAGGGTAAAAATGGTATACTTACTGATCAGTACAAACTAATTCTCAATTTTTAAACTTTAAAAAAATACGTTTAAAGATAACTGGATTGCCAATAAAAGTTAATAAATCAATGCAAACATGAGAAAATTATAAGCGAAATCGTTAGAACTGTCGTTATCTTTTTTAAACTAATCGACATATGTAGTGTAAATTTTTGATTTGCATTTAATTTCATGTTTCTATAAATTGCATTCGAACCAAACAAAAAAGTGATCTTAAACAGGCGCAAATTAAGCTTAAAAGCAGCCATCAAATTAGAATTGACTATATCAAATAAAATATTCAAATGCTTTTGATCTAATTTGTTTCAAACATCTTTGGTATAATCTTACCATTTTAATTCTCTTCTTTCCAGACGTTTTCTAAATGTAAAACTTTTGTTGCTTGTTTTTCTAGCTTTATGTTCAATTGATCTATTTGTTTCTGCAAACAACTTGAATCTTCCAATTAGCTTACTATTACAATCGATTCAAGCTTGGCAAGATTTAGTTTCTCTCTCAATTTAACCACAATTGACTGTTTTCAACTGTAATTTAATATTTTTTCTAGTGAAATATAATCTTTAGATATTGGAACATTTCAAAATAGGTTGGCATCAAACATAATTTTTGGATGACTGAAAAAAAGTTCTAGCTAAAAAATGTTATTGATATATTTATTTTTAATAAAAGATAAGCACCGCAGGTTACAAATAAGTCTAGTTTGTAAACTCTTTTTTTTTTATTATAAATGCCTTGTAGATGACTTAGTCATTCTTTTGATGTATAATTATCAGTTTTTAAACATTCATCAAATCAACGAATTTTATATTATTTTGATTGCGTTTTTTAGCTAAATCATTTTACGCTTGATGTGATCCCTTTTTTAGATGAATTGCTGCAGAATATGGATATAGCTTGTTCACCTGCAGCAGTTCATTACAAGTTCTGTTTTTGTGTTTTTAAATTTGTTTTTCATGCAAACCTGTTCAATTTTTCTAAATCAAACAATATATTAAAATTGTAGGTTTGATCTTTTTTAAAAAAAATAGTTGACAGTAAATATGTTTGTGTCAATAGTAAAATATCATGGCCAATGTCAAAAATTTTTTTAACAACAATTTTAAAACAACAAAATGAAAAGACAATGAAAAAAAAGCGAAACTCCAGGTATGACCATTTTTACCAGCTGCCGACTTGGCATAGTCTTTTGTACACGGTTTCAATAAATTATATAAGTAAACTACAGTAAACTGTATAATCATAATGTAATTTAGATTACAGTGGATGCACTATGCATGAATAAACCAAGACAAATAAATGCCATAAATGGTTTTTCACAATTACATAAAAAATAAAAAATTTAAAAAAATAATTAAAAAAAAACTGGACGATGACAAGAAAAATCAAATAATAAAATGAAATTAAAAATATCCAATTGATGTTGGTTGATTGTGAATAAAACGGGATAAAAAATATGAAATTTGTTTAAATATTTTTAATACGCAATTAATACAAATAAAAATTTTAAAGTTGAACTCAATGAAAACAATATTAAAAGGCTATTTAAATATTTAAAATTTTTTTTTACATTTGTCTTATTTTAAATTTTTCTACTTTTTCAAAATATTTTAATTATTATACATTTAACTTTTTTTTAAATATTTTTTTTTCTTTTTAATCGATTTTATTTTTGTTCAAACTTAAAAATTTTTGAATTTGTCGTTTGTTTGCACTTTTTTTTTAATTTACTGCTGGTCTTTATTATCTAATTTCATTTATTTTTTTTTTAACAATTTCTTATTATAATTTGAATTTTTTTACCACATTTTGACAGCTATCCTTTCATCTTCAATATATGGATAGTGAGTGCTTGAATGAGTAAAGATGAGTAGATATAACTAAAACTAAAAAGATGAAAAAAATTAAATTTAAAAAACATGCTAAAAATGAAACACTTAATCGAATTGATGCTAACAAGCCAACTGAATAATGAAATATGATTTTAAATTAAGCGCTTCAATACACTTGTTTAAGTTGCTTTAATTGTTTTTTCTACTTATAATTATTTTTCATATCTGTTTATTAATATTTTTTTTATTTTAATGGTTAAATAAAACCTAAATTAATCTAATTTTATTTAACATAATTTTCTTAATTTTTGTGTTTAGTTATGCATATTATTATTAGTATATTTTTACATAAAATAATAAATTTAAAATGTAATATTTTGATTGAAAAATTGCACAATTTAAACTTATTTAAAATATTTATTTTTTAATGAATTTTCAAAATTTCAAATAATTTTTTTTAAAAATAAAAAATTAAATTATTCTTATATATTAGAAAAAAAAAAATTATATATAAAATTATAATAATAAACTATTAGTTTTAGAATTAATTTTTATTTTGTATTAGTTTATTAAGTTAAAAAAAAAATGATAAAATCTAAAAATAAAAAATCAAATATTAATAGTAAAAAAGAAAAAACATGTTTTTTTTTATAAAATATACTTTTCTAAAATTGTATTATCAACCATTTACGTTTCAATATGCTACTTAAAACTAATACTATAATAATCATATGGTCGTAAATAATTGCCTGATCAACTGTTACGATTAAAAGTCTAGTTTTATTATTAAAAGTTATCTTTTGATAAAATAGTTATTTTTTATTTTGTTATTATAATTGTGATTTTAATTGTAGTTTAAAATTGTGGCTAGTAAAAATAAGACTTCAAAATAAAGTCCACAATTATGGCTTGCATCAATGCACATCTTCTTTGCTTACTCAATTCACAAATATAACTATAATAAATAAAACTAATTTTTTTAAACTTTATCGAGTAAAATCTTAAAAAATTATTTTATAAAAATAAATAAATTAACTAAACTATTTAATTTTTAATCTAGTAAAATATAATATGAAAATAAAGTTAGATAAAATTATAATAAAAAATTAATAAAATATAATAATATTAACTAAAAGTTATTTAAAAACTTAATTTTTTAAACTATAATAAATATTTTATTATATAATATATATTACAATAATATAAAAAAAAAATCAAGTTAAAATTAGTTTTTAAAAAAAAATCAAGTTAAAATTAGTTTTTAAAAAAAAATCAAGTTAAAATTAGTTTTTAAAAATAAATTTTAGTTTTAATTTTTTAAAAAAAAATTTTTAATAAAAAAATATAAAATAAGTAAAAATGATTTAAAATTGTAATTTAATTATTTATTATATATAAAAAATCATAAACCAATATTAATTGATATATTTTTTAATGATTTACGGATATAATAAATAATAAAATCAAAAAAAAAAATTTTTTTTTTTTAAATTTTATATATAAACTTGCTTTAATGGAGAAAAAATATTATTTAAATTTAAATAAATATTTTTAAATTATTTAATTATTATTATTTCCGTATTTCTTTTTCTTAAAATCAAATAAACAACGAAATTTATTATTTATCTTTTAACGTTTGTTTGATTAATTAAATAAATTAAATCTTGCATGTTTACTGTCGTTAATTTTTTTTTTCTATTAATATTATTAAAAATAAAAAAATAAAAGTAAAATATTAAATTTTATTTAAAAAATGTCAATTTATTAATTTTACATTCTATCAATTTTTTTAGCTTTTTATTTCATTAAAAAAATCTATGGATAAACATTAAATCAAAAAAAAAAAAAAAATAGATAACTCTAAAATTATATAACGCGTCTACTATCACTATTAAACAAATCTATCGAAATTTAATAGACTTAGTAAGCTATTTAAAATTTTCAAACTGGCATAAAATTTGATCTGTTTTTAGTTTAAAAATAAATTTTTTTTAACTGACCATTTTTTTTATTTGTTTGGCAGACTGAATCGAATACGTTCAATTTAAACAAGAATATGAAAACAGAACGCAGACTAAAAATAGGTAATAAAAATAGAGATAATTAAAAGTAAATTGCTTTTTAGATAAAAGCGAAATTTAAATTTAAGAATAGACCAAATTTGAATTATTTAATTTTTTTTTAATTTTTAATAAATAAAAAATACTCTATGGATAATAAATACTTACAATGAAATTATGATATAAATAATAATTTTTAATAACTTTTTTTAAGCCGTTAAATTCTTATAAAATAAAAATTTTAAAACAATACCTGTTTTCATCATTTTTATTTTCAAATTTATCCATAAATAATTATATAGTTTAAAATAAGTAAAATATTAATAAAAAATAAAACTTAAAAAATAATGAAATCTAATTATATATATATATAATTATACTTTTTGTTAAAAATATAATCAATTATATTAGTTTTTTTAATTTATAAATAAATTGAGATAAAAAATTTTTAAATAACAATTATTTTAATATACACTAAAAAAAAAAAAAATATACAAAAAGTATATTTTTAATTAAATTTCAATGCTATCTTGTTCTCTTATTAATAAATTTTTAAACTTTTCTAGTCTTAAACAAAACATCTTAGGCAAATCTTTATATCGCGGTTCATTTTGTATTTCTGTAATCAAATCACTGATTTCTTTACATTCAGCATTAGTTGACTCAATTAATTTAAGTGACAATAAACCTTTGATTAAATATTTCGTCATAAAAGTTTCTTTTAAATGATAATCATCGTCTCGAGGTATTTTCAATATATTAAGTATTCTTTCGCTAAACATGATTGCAACTTTACCTTGATTTGACTCTTGTAAAAGTTCAATCATGAAAGAAATTACATTTGAAACATCTATGTCACTATCGTAAAAATCAGAATTCATTGATGCTATGGATATGTCCAAAGCTTCACCTCTTTCTAATCTATAAACACTTTCTACAGTACTCATGAAACATTCTAAAAGACATTTTTGTCCGGATAATGCGTTAGAATCATTTGAATCAATTGAAGTGAAGGCATAAACAGGTAAAAAAACACCAATATGTTGCTGTATTTCTTGACTGGTACTAGATTTGTACCAAAGTAAAATAATCTGAGATAATAATGTAGGAGAATAAAAATTTCTTACTAATAACAATTTACTTATGCCCATTACACAAGTTTTCTTTAATTCTTCTGTAGAACGCATTTGACGTATAAAAAACTTAGTTAATTCTCTGATAATATCTCTTGATTTTTCCTCATCTTTTAATTCTTCCAATAATAAACTGTTATCATCATCTGAAAATTCTTCTTTTGATTCATTTAAAGAGTCATAGCTTTCGTTTAAACTTTTAATTTCGGAATTGTTCAAAAAAGAAGTATCTTGTGTAAATTCTTGAGTTGGACCAAAAATAGATTGAGTTGCGGTTTCAGCTATACTTTCATGTTTTGAAATATTTACAGATTTTTCAAATTCATTTTCATCCGAATTACATAATATTTCAATACCATGGTTGCACAAAAAGTCAAATAAACTTTGAAGTGCACATAATCGTAATTTTTCACTATCCTTTTCTGAAATCTAAAAAATAACAATCTCTTAATAAATTGTTTTAATTTATTAATTTTTACCTGACAAAATAGTGGATAATATTTACGTGATAATTTCCGACAAATAAAACAAGCTAATCCTAATGCTTTTACAGCATAATATCTAATATTAATGTCAGAACATAAAATACCTGGAATTACCTATATTTAAAATAAATATTAATTTAAAATAATAAAAAATTATATAATTACATATTTGTTAATTCTTGTATCAATAATCGATGTAATTAGTTTAAAACTTCCATATTCTAGACAAGAACTAAATATTTGCAATAATTTTAAATGAATATTAGGAAAATTTTGTAAAACAACTTCTGTTTCTGTTTCTATTTCTATTTCAATTTTTTGTTTGTTTGACATATTTCGTAAATTCATTGTTTCATTTTTTAATGTGTCTTTTTTAATCATAAGTTCATCTATTTCTTTTTTAAGTTCGTGAGCTTGTTGATAATTTTGCTTTACTAAAGCCTCATCTAGTTTATCTTTAAGATCTTGAATATCCACACTAATTTTAGCATATTTAAGTTCCATTTTTTGAATTTCTTTTGGATCTACTACAGTTAATTCTTCAATTGGTTCATTTTTTTCCAATGCCATTTCAATACTGTTTGTAATTTCTACAGTATAACTCAATAATTCATCTGAATTTTTGAAAACAGTTTTAGCTAATAATTCAAATAAAGGTTTAATAAAATCAGCAAATTTCGAACCAACATTCTCTAGCATTATAATTTCAGTTATACTGTTAATAATAATTTTTTTTTGAGCTTCATCGCCAACTTCAAATAAAAGAAATATTTTCACAAATTGTTGATATATAAATTCATAATCAATTAGATCTTCTGCTTCATAATCCAACTCATTAATATCTTTACAAAATCTAAAATTAAAATAATTAGTTTTAAATTAATTTAAATTAATTTAATCTTACTTTTTTAAAAAAGAAGTAAAATGGGATAAATTTGGTATAATTTTATCAATTAAGTCAAGTTTTTTTATTTCATTTTCTTTACTTAATTGTTCTATAAATTTTTGTGAATCTGATAAATAAGAATTTTGAGAAAATTGTGTCTGAGAATTTTCATTTTGATCAATTTCAATATCATTAGATTGAGAGTTAATATTTAAATTTTCATCAATAGCTTCTAATAATCCATTTAATTCAGTTTGTATATTTTGCTTTTCTTCACATCCACTTTTAATTTTTAATTGTAAAAGTTCGTCTTCATTTTTTTTTACAAATTCAGATAAACACCTCCAATAAAAGCTATTTTCAACAGTAATAGGTTTTTTAGTTAATAGACAATTTTCGTCAAGAAATTCGTTTGCGAATTTCTCTATTATAATATGAAATTCTGTTATGTGACCACATTTAGTGTTTAATGCTTGATTAAAAATGATAATTAAAAATTTTTCAATTATTTCAATTTCAGATATAATATCTAAAGTAACAAGTAATTCTACAATGTTTCCATTATAAGCTTTAATCCAAGCTGGAATAAGTTTAGTTTCAACAACATTTCTAACATTAGGACATCTGTCTGTAATTCCATTTCTTAATAAAGTCAATCTATTTTCAATTGTTAATTGTTTAACGTCAATTTTTGATGCAATTTTCTTAAATGCAGTTTGACGGATTTCACTCTTAATATCTCGAGTTTTCATAATAATCTCTGGAATTGAGATTTTAGTTGGCACAATTACATGTAAAGCCGCCATACGAACATCGGCTGCAATGTCATATTTTAAATGAAATTGTAAGGCACTAAAAACATTATCATTTATGTCTGAAATATCTTGAAAACGATGTAAAGAAAATGCGGCTGAAACTCGAATATTTTGATTTTTGTCCGCAATACGATCAATTAAAGCTTGTTTTAATCTTTCAAAAACCTGTTCATCAATATCTTCAACATTATTTAAAATCATTCTGGTTAAAAAGCAAGAATTTAATCGTACGTCTACTTTTTCAGAATTTAAATAGGGAATGAGTACATCATTGAACAAATAGTCTAGCAAATTTGCATAAGTTTTGCTTACAGTATTTGAAATAAAAGACTCTTTTCCAAATAATTCCATACCAAGTTCATCAAATGTTTCTTCTTCCAACGGCTCTTTGGTCATTTCCTCTGATTTAATTGCAATCAAAAATTTTGCAATCATGTTAAGCAGATTTTTTAGTTTTGGATTTTTAGAATCTGAAGTTAAAACAATTTTCAAATTTCTACTGAATTCTTCGTAAAATACTTCAAAATTGACCTTTTTAATTATCTGGAACAAGCTTTGAACACATTTTTGTGATTTAACTGAGCTTTGCCCATATGAAAAGATGTTTCTCATCACGGTGATATCGATTTCGTTTTCTTTGTTCAAATCAGACTGTTCTTGAACAGCTGGCGATAGTTCAGATGAATTAGTGGCAACATTTTGACTGGTTTCTAAACATCGATTACGTTTTGATTTTTTTTTATCAGCAGATGCAACTCTTTTTCTGCCTTTGTTTCGTTTAGGCTCGGGTATTTTAAAAGTAGGTTGAACATTGTTTCGTTTGTAATCATCATGTTGGTACTGTTCATCTTGTTCGTACTGTTCATCCTGTTTGTACTGTTCATCTTGTTCGTACTGTTCATCTTGTTCACATTGTTCATCTTGCTTCAAGACTGGATGTTTTTTCCTAGACCTGGTTTTACGGGCACTTCTGGTTACCACTTTATCACGAGCCATTTGGGCCTGTCGTCACTGTGGATCCTGTTGGATATGAAAAAGGTGAATACTTCCGTAAAAGAAATTGCATGAATATTGGCGCGTTTCTTTTTGTTTACGTAAACAAATAAAAAGAGCGGGATTTTTGTATTTTTAGCAGACAGCATGCGCAGAAGTTGCTTGCCGTTCACCTGGATACCAAAGACCAGTGTAGTTGTTTTTAGCAATAAACAGCTGATTGAAAAAGACTTTTTTTGGTGTCTACTGGGAACAGATTGCCACAGTAGATTTGACCATTAATTTCGTTATATGATTGTATGTTTTTTTTGTTTTTAACTTAGACTGGTTTTAAATTTGAAAGCTGTTAAATTGTCTCTCAATAGATATACCATAAAATACCAGATCCACAGGCGGTTTCTGTCTACTTCTTTCTACCCGTTTTCAAAGCCATCCACAACTCAAGTTGCATTGGCAAAATTAAACTTGAATTGCACGATTTTCTTATTAATCATTTTTTGGGTTTTTTCCATTGCTTCTCTATTCCTTGCTTTTATTGTCACTCATTCGCAAACGTAATTTGGCTAAGTAAACATTTTTAATGGCCCTAATTAGAACAAAAAATCTCAACAAGAGTGCTTTCTTTGTGTGTGGCATGACAAGATTAAAGGCTAAATTATTATGACTCTATGGACAGAGCGACGCAGTGTCTGGTGCGGCACACATTGTCATAAACTAGTCTACAATAAATTCACCGAGTTGGTCAGCTAAACTTTCCTGTTTAAGTTACTTTACATTTTTTAGATTAGCTTTTAGTACTTTTTAAACCTTTCTACTGACCGGTCATATTGTCTTCTCTATTTGCTTTAAAATTTATTTAGTTTAACATGGGCGCAATTGAAAAAAAAAAATCTTTTGCTCAACGTGTAGTTGACGAAAATGAATATTTTAAATTAAAAGACGATGAAATTTTTTGCAAAATCTGCAGGATGTATCTTTATTGTAACGAAGACACAAAACACATTGTAAGCGTTCATCTTCGTAATCCGTACCATAAATTTCAATTAAGACATCTTTTTTTTGCAAAAATTAACAAACCATCTCTTATTGGTAAAGTAGACGAATTTTTTGAAGATTTGAATGATTGGTTAGAATCAAATAAACTTCCTTTAGAACAGCTTGATGATCCAAGCACTCAAGATTTTTTTTGTCGATATATGAACCGACGGATTCCAACTAGCAGAGAAATGAAACAATATCTTAATAGTGGTGAAAAATAAACTTACAGTATTGATTAAATTTAAGTACTATTTATTCAATAAGATTCACTCATTTATTCATTTATTCTTTTTATTTTTTTAAATTTTATTATATCTAATTTTTTTTTGATAATTATTTAATTAAATTCTATATTATTTAATAATTGTTATTAAATTGTCAAAAAATGTACTTTTTATTTGTATTTTTTTTAAATAAATTGTAACGTTAAAATTTAAAATTTGTTTGTCCTTTATTTATTTTTTGCTGTTTATATAAAATATTTTTGATTATTTTATGTATAAAATAAAATCATAAAATTATATTTAATATTAAATATTTTTTTTTTTTGTTTCATAAACTAAAAAAAAAACTTATTAAAAATTTATTGTATTTATAATTTTAAAACTTGATTTTTAATCATTTAATCAATTAATTTTTTTTAGTCAAAAATATATTCTAGTAAACATTTTGAAAAAAATATAAAATTAATATGGATAAAAAGTAAATCTAATAAATTATTCAAATTAAAAGATATTTTTTATTTAAACTTTAAACATTATTTTTTTAAAATTATTAATAATTTATATTTTTTAAGAAATTATTATTAATATAATTTTAAGCATTTTAAACTATTTTTTATTTAATTAAAAACTTGTTTTTTTTACAATTTTAGTCGAGTAAACAAAAAAAAAAGTATTTACTTAGTTCTAATGGGTTTTAAAATTTACATTTTTTTTTTTGAACAAATAATTACAAAGTTTGAAAATTTTAAATTTATAATATTATTTATTTTTTTAAAAAAATTTAACATATAATATAGTCTAATATGTTTAACACAAGTTCAAATTCAAATTTAAAAAAACAAAAAAAAACCAGTAAACAAAAGGGTTGCTATTATTTTTTTTTATATAGTTTTTATCTTAAAAATATACCTTTTAAAACCTTTTAAAACTAAATTTTCAATCACTAAGTTAAGATCCTCCTTTTTTTTCTAGTATAAATATCTTCTGTTACACCAATATTTTTATCATTTGAAGTATTCAATCTCGTCATATTTTTTTTTGTTTAAAATTTTTAATTTAAAATATTTTAAGTTTTTCTGGTCCTAAAAATTAATTTATTTTTTTTTCTTTATTATTCAAATTGTTTAAGAATTAATTCCAAACTGTAAAGTTATTTTTAAATTTATTTTTATTTTTGTGAAAAAGCTAATATAATTTAAAATGGCAATGAAAAATTCAACATTAAAAAAAATCAGAATTGTAGTTGAAAATAACGAAGATTTTAGCTTTAAAAACGGAACTCTTTTTTGTAATTTATGTGAAGAGGCTTTAAATTTACATGACGGTAAGGTGAAAACACATGTAATGGGTCATTTGAATGGTGGAACTCATAAACAAATAATAGATGAATTAAATAGACAAGTTTTAGAAAGATCCACGGTTCAATATTCCAAAAAAGAATTCTACAGCGATTTACTTTGTTGGTTAAATCAAAACAAGTTGAGCTTGGATCAATTAAATTGTCCTTTTACAATGGAATTTTTCACAAGATATATGAGACGACCTCTCCCAACTAAAGAAATTATACTTAGTTATCTTAAGGGAGAAGATTAATAAAATATTTTTAATACATTGACCATTTTATACATTTATTTTTCTTTTGTTTATTTTATAAAAGTTAATTTATATAGTAATATTCAATATCACATAATATAAAGCAATATTTTTTAATTGTAAAATTTTTTATGTACACTCATTGTTAATAACCATATTTAAAAAAATATCTGTTAAATTTATTAGGTTTGATTTAAAAAATATGTTTAATTTATTAGTCATTATTTTTTTGTAAAAAAAAAATTTTAATTTTGTTTTTGTATAATTAATGTTATTAATTAAATGTTTAAATTAAATTTACCAACTTTGTTTAAATAAATTATTCCGAAGATGGCTCTACTGTCGTTTTTAAAGCCAAATTTTACTTTTTAATTTATATATTTTTTTCGAAACCTATATTAAAAAAAGTAAAAAATACTTTAAAAAAAAAAAAATAAATAAACTTTAATTTATTTAAGTACTATATTAAAATAATAAATCAATTTATTTTTTTATTAAAAAAAAACATTTTGATTATAAAAAGTCTTTACCTAATATTTCAAATGACCATTAATTTAATTGAGAAAATATAATTAAGATGTATAAAAAAGATGATTAAAATGTACTTAATTTTTTTTTTAACAAATATTTATATATTAAAAATAAGAAATTTGCTAATTTTTGAAATAAAAAAAAACAACTAATTTTTGTATTAAAAAAAGTGATAGATTTTATCGTTTTAATTTTTCTATAAAAAATAAATCAAGTTTAATATATTGATAAAGTTATAGAGTAATTCTAGTTTTTTATATCATTTTAAAAATTATTTAAATTTTATTACTAGCAATAATTTAAAGAAATTTAAAAAATTATTTTTTATAATTAATTTCTATTTTATTGCCATATTTTAAACTATTAATAAAAGTTAAACTATAGTTTTAAATTTGTTTATAACAAAATTTTCAGTTTTAAAAATAAATAGTTTTAATAAAATAGAAATTGCAAAAATTAATTTATGCAATTATCACTTTTAAAATGACTATTTTTTGGATTTGTTATAATGAATTGCATTTTGCTATTTGAATTACTGATTCAACTGATTTTTTTAGCATTTTTTTCTTTTAAGGTTTTTCAAAGCTAAAAACAAAAAAAAAGATGAGTAAATGTATTCCTTTTATTTTTAATGCACTTCTTGTTCCGGTTTGAGTCTGACTTACTGTTTTCTAATTTAAATACTTACGACTTTTTTGGCGTTTCATTATTTTTTTATTATTTATTTTTATTTTGAGAATACACAAAAAGAACGTAAATAATTTTTTTTTTTTTTTTTGTAATAAAAACAATAAAAATAATAAAATATTTTAAGAGTAACAAATCAATGAATAACTAAGATAAGAATAAATTTTATAAAGTTTATTTTTAAGTTAATTAAATTAATTTAATTGATAACTAACTGACAATTAGCAAATTTAAATGTTTGATTGTATTTTAGATTTATACAAGACAAATAGTTATCTTTATTTTGTAAATTATAATTCAACCACTTTGATTAGTTGATTTAGACAAAGTTTGTTTTGGCTGTTGATTGTCCAAAATAAAATGGAAACCGACAAAGGCGGTACTAACGTTGCATTTACGGAAAAGGATGCCGACTTAAAAATTGCATCCTTCTTGTGCTTTGTATCGGATAAAGTGTTTTGCCGGTGTTTCGTTTTCATTGTATCAAATCATTGTCTGCCTTTGTCCGATCAAGTTTGAACCATTTTCCGAAAACAGCCGGACGCAAAATACTAGTGCCGGAACAAATTACAACACTTGAAATAGTAAATCTTTGCTTTCAATCTTTTTGATTACATTTGCATACTTAACTATTGATCAACTATTTTAATTTGTTCTTAAAATTTATTTTTTTTGCAATATTTTATTAAAAAATAAATAAAAAATTTATAAATTTTAACTTAACCTAGTTATGAAAAAATTTAAATTTATTAAAATATTTTATTAAACAATTTTTTATTTCTAGGTATAATTATCTGAAAATCTCAATTTATAAACCATTATTAAGTTTTATTGTTTTTTCTTGTTGAATTTCCGAAATATTTTTTGTCAATTATCAAATTGTCGATTAATTAATAAAATAAAACATATTGATTTAGTAGATTTCATTTGCACTATGCATTCAAGTAGTCTTTAATCAAAATTGAACAAAAGAAAATTTTCTGAAATTTGTTCAAGTGGATTAGTTTGATTTGTTTGTGGTTTAATTTATTTTTTCACGCCCAATTTTCATGAATTTATTTGGGAATCAGAATAAGATGAGCCTATTTACAAGATAATCTTTTACAAATTTGAAGTAGCTAAAATAAAACTTAATTGGTAGCCAATTTATACGTCTTTTTAGATTTTTGTTGTATTCGCTTTTATTTTTATTTGTTTTTATGATTTATTTTTGTTACAATTTATTGTCAGTCTATATCTTTTTTTTTATTATTTTTTTTTTTTTTGTTAGTTTTATTTATTTTTAAATTTCTAATTGCCTTTCAACAACTTTTAGACTTTTTTCTATATTAATTTTTGTGATTGACCTCTAAACTTTTTTTTTGTTTTTGTGATTTTCGGCATTATTCGTATTTTTTAACTTAAAATCGTTAATTTTTTTTATTTGTTTTAGATTTATTTTATATTTACTTTTTTTATTTCAACTATTTATTTACACTATATATAAAACTTATAATTATTTGTTTTATATTTAATTGAAAATTTATGCTCTATAATTGTTAAAATTTTTTTATTGTTGTAAATTTAATATATTTATTTGTTAATTAAATTGTTGAGATTTTTTAACTTGTTATTTTATTTTTTTTTTTATAAATAAATTTTTTTTAATGTGCATTATTAATAATGAAATAATTAAAAAAAAAAATAAAAAGTTATAAATAAGTTTAAATTTTAAATTTAAAAAACTAAATTATAGTCTAAAAAAATTATTAAAAATTAAAAAATTATATATATGTAGATTTACATACTTATAACATTTTAATCAGATATTTTTAAAGAAACAAAAATAATAAATATAATATATAATTATAACTAAATCTAAATTAAATTTAAAATAAAATAAAAATTTTGATTAAGTTTTTGATTTGATTGTAATTGACAAACTGACATTCGACAAGTTGCAGACAAGTGAGAAATAAACAAATCAAATATGATGAATAAATGAAAATTAAGTGATGTACAGATTTGAAATATAAATAAAAAATTTATCAATAATAAAAAAAATAAAAAAATTTGCACCTGATATATTGTACTATTTTCTATTTATTTGTTTGAAATTGTTGTTTTTGAAATTCGTTTGTTACAATTTATTTTATTTTTTATTTAGTCTATTAAATTTTATATGCATCATTTGATCAATGTTAAAAAAACCTGCTTTCTTTTTTGAATAAAAGGCGCGAAAAGAAATTGGTCTAATGAATAGCATTAGAACATTAAAACTAATAAAACTAAAAATTTGAATCCCGCTGGGGAAGGGCGTGCTAAGGTCGTGCTGTTTTCAATGCAATTTACACATTTTGGTCTCAAGTGAGTTTGATAGCATTTGAAGCAATCGAATCGTCAATTAAAAACGAATCACAGACAAATCGTGTTCAAATCGAGCACGAACAAGACAATATAAAACTAAAGAAACAAAAGCAAATTTTTCACCATTTGACATAGACTACTTAGAAGCAGACATAAATGTAAATTTAGAAAATCAACAGTAAAACTTTGCTGATTATTATACTTTTTGACAATCATATGTAAAGGTTGAATTCAAACTTCAAAATAATCTATCATGGAAAGAAAGTGTTGTGACAGTTGCAAGCATCGGCTTAGTCAGCCAAATTAGGCATGCATCTAATAATGAAGACTCAAATTATAAATATATGAAATCGTCCTAAAATGTCTAAATATGTTGCCATTTTGAAAAGACAAAATTACATCCAATGTCATTGATCATGTTTATTATGTGGGCGTTGAAAGCAAAAAAATATCCATAATGCTGAACAAGCTAGATCGAGTTCGTAAAATAGTTTGAGGAATAATATCTTTAGATAATGAAAGGAGTTTGTTGTGGTAAAGAGTCATTTTTTTTTTTTAAGTTTTTTTTTTTGTTTCTTACTTAGATTTTTAGTTTTCTATCTTTTTTCAAAGCATCACTTAAAAGATTTGTTTTCTGTTGCTTATTTAACATTTTTATTTATATTGAAATAAAAATTAAAATATTTAAAAAATGTCAATATTGCTTTTTAATTTTTTATGTATCGATTTTTTATCCTAATTAAAATTTTAAATTAATAAAAATAACTTATTAATTTAAAATTTTCTAAGTTAATTTTTTATTAATTTTAGGTAGTTCAATTTAGCGTTATTTTTTTTGTAATTTGTTGAATAATTTTTATTTTTATAAAAAAAGTAAATTAAATTTTTAAATTTATCATTTAAAACAAACACATTTAGCTAATATAAATTTATTTTAAACTATATTTACAATAAATAAAAAGATAATAAAGTTTTGATTTTTTAATGAAAACAATAAAAATGTAGCTAATAACTTTTATTTATTTATAAAATAATGTATAAAAAATTTTAATTTACTATAAATTTATATTATAATTTATATTATAAATTTATAATTTATATTTAGCATACATAATTGTGTATAATAATATAAATATTAACTCTAAGATCATTATTATGATTGACTTAATTAAACATTTGGTTTATTTTTTGACCTGCAACTAATGTTAAACAAAAGCAAAGTCTTTCAAAAGCTAAATAAATTGTCTTTTAAATTTTGATAAAGAAATGATGAAAAAAGACAAAAAAATAAAATCAAATAAAAACTAAGAGAACAATAAAGCAAATAGAATATTTGTCCATAAATCAAACCGTTTAATTAAAGATACACTTTGTGTTAATGTATGTAAATCTGGCAACTGGTGCCAACAAGCCTTACTATGTTTTTACAGTTGAACTGTTCAAAATAATGGCGCCAAGTCTAAATTTGTATAGGAACAAAAAAAAAATAAAAAAGTAAAAAAGATGAACAAGATGAAATAAGTTGAAAAAAATTATAAAAAAAAATGAATGCAAACAATTGAATTGACATGAGTTGAGAAAAAGTGCATTACGATGCGCTTGTAGGCTTTTTAATTATATTTACAATTATCTTTAAATATACAATATACAAATTGAAATGTGTTTGATATTAAATACAAATGTCACATCTTCAATGTCAGAGTATAAAAAGCTCATCAATATAAGCAAATCTGTTTTCTTCTTTTTTCCACTATATCATCAAGCACGTTTTCTTTTTATTGATGAAAAAATAAACTAGTTACTTAGTAGGCAAATTTATTCAAGCAGAAAAAAAAGATCAAGCTATGTTAGAATAAAATTGAGTCCGCCCAAAAATCATCTGGTCTTCAGCTGCCTATCATGTGGTCAGCATGTGGATCAGATGTTTACGCACCCACGGAGCGCATTCTTCCAATGAATGGTGTAAAAATGAATGTTGAAAAATTAAAAAAAAAATAATAGTAAAAATGAGTTAAAAAAAATAAATTAAGAAAACAAACCAAAACTAAATCGGAAATAAACTAGTTAATAAAGATATAAAAAAAAAGTGCATAAACTTATCACCACAAACAAGTGTACATTAAAAACGGTTATTTTCGCTCAAGCTTGTGATCTTGTTTAGTCTTTACACCAGATTAGATGATAACAATCTAGAAACATTTTTTCTTCTAGACTTGAAACGTCTTTATTAAAAAGTCTTTTATTGAATTTTTAAAAAACATTAAAAGAGATTCTATTTTAAAAACAAAATAAAAATTTATATTTAAGCTCATATATTCAATTATATGGTTTCTTTGTAAATGTGAAATATGATTTTAAAGACCATACTAAGACAGGATAGCTTAAGAAGATCTCTGTTATGTGAATATGAACAAAAATTTTAGCGTCCTAAGGCCAAAATAATTTGAGAAAGTTGTCAGTGAAATCGATTTAATGCTTTAGGCTATGGCAAAAGGCTTTTATAGAAATTTATAAAAGATGTTCAGATCAAAGTTATCTTTTACATAGAACAAGGTTCATATCTAATGTTTTTGTTTGAATGTCTAGTGAGTCGGCGCCATTTGACCTGTCAAGTTGTCCGTAGGCATTTCAATTTAACAAAGTAGCAAAAAAACGGTTTGAACGTGTGGTCAGCGTCCATTAGAAGCAATTGGCCTGTCACTTTGCCAACACGCAATTACATTAGATTTTCTTATTTCTATTATTCGCGTGTTTCATGTTTTATTTTTTATTTATCAGCTTTTTCATGTTTATATACTCATGATTTTTTATTATTTTGTTTTATTTAATATTTGGTTTTATTTTTTATTTGCTTATTTTTGGGGGCTTTACTTTTTACTAAACATCCCTGTTTTGGTCAAAATTCATGCTTGTTTGACTTTGAATCCTAACAAAAAACTTTTTGTTTCTTATGAACATTTTTGTTGAAGCTTATGTCTGCTAGGTATTTGGTTTAGACTCGTCACATTTTGGTCAATTGGAAGCAGCTGAACAGATCAACTAACGTTAAGCCGCAATCTGTATTATTCGGAATACTGGATTTATGAACTAAGTAGTAAATCAGAACAAGATTAAAATTGAACGGCCAAACCTTGCTTAAGCCGCTTAATCTATACTAGATGAAAGTATGTATGCCTTCAATTATTTATTCGTTCAGTAATTGATAAGTGGTTTTGTGGTTTGGATTTAACCTTATAAACAAGTAAAATAATTTGAAAAAAGCTTGTTTTCCAATTATTGAATCAAACATATTAAAGTCAGAAAGCGAAAACTAAAAACAACGATTGAAAACATTTTTCATAATTTTATCTCAATAATTTTTAGATGATATTTTTTAGATGATTTTTTCAGATGACAATAAGTCAATGGTTAGATGATGATGCTACTATTGATTTTCAATCTAATCTATTTAAAAGCTGGGTATTGTAACTAAAATAACATTTTAACTGCAAAAGGCTAAACACTAGAACCGAACCCAACTCTTTCACATACGAACAATTGAATGTAGTTGAACTGTTTAGAATTGGCTTTTTTGAGTCAGAAATGGTTAAAACGTCCAAGTTCTAATGGCTCAAACCAAAGTCAATGAAATCAGCCGTCAATATTAGCTTGATGTTTTTCTAGTAGGCGCGGTAAAACGGTGCAAATTTCGTTTTCATTTTGCAACTTCCGGTGCTTTGCATGCAACCAATGAAAAGCACCATTCAATTTTGATCATTATTATTTTGCATCATCAAACCAAGTGTGAGTAAGCAAGCAAACCCTTTATGTCAGATTCGTTTTTCATATCTAGAAAAAATGTAACTTAAAGTTGATCTACTAAAAAGACCAATCAAAAACGCGTGCTTTTTTCAGAGACACATGTTTATATAAATAATATAAAATTTTATTGAAGATAAGATGATTTAAGATAATCAAGTGGGTAAAATATAGGGGTAAACAAAAAACAAATTAACTTGAAAAAAATTACAAAAGTTAAAAAAAATAAAATAAATAAAATAATTTTATATTTAAATTGTGTTTGTAGATGATTTATACTAGGAAGTTATGCAATTGACTTGATCACGCCCATTATATGATCAGGTCAGTTATTACTTGCATTAGACTTGAATTTGGAAAGTAGCAAATTGATGTAAACACAGTTTGCCCAGTGTTGAATTTATTATTTGTTTAATAAATTCAATCAAATCTAATGTCAATAGAGTCAAAAATTTGTCTGGTATTTGTAAACCATCTTAAATAAACAGTAAAAAAAAGCTAATAAAACTGTTTTCAAGTTCAAGATCTTATTTAGTAAAAAATTTAAATATAAACTAATTAATAAATTATCATTTTTTTTTTTAATTAATTCAATCAATTAAAAAAATATAAATTATATAAAAATATATAAAATAAAAATATTAAAGAAAAAAAAAAAAATAAATAATTTAAATTAAACTTAAATTTAATTAAATAAATTAATTACACTTTAATTTAATTTTTATTTACTTAAACAGAGAAAATTTTTTTATATTTAAACTTTTATTAATTTTATGAATTTTTATTTTTTTTTGCACTAAATTACAATATTTGTGGAGCTTTTTGTGAATAAAAATGCACTGAAAAGCAAAAAGCAAAAAGGAATATATTTACAAAGAAAGTATTTTAAAATACAAGAAAAACAAAATTATTTTCAATGAAAATAATATTCGTTTTATTTTAATGTTTTTATTTTTTTTTGTTTTAAATCATTTTTTATGTTTTTATTTTTTTTTATTTTTAATTACAATGTGTCTTCATTTTTAATTAGAAGTTCATTGCTTGGAACGAACTAAAAAGTTTGTCATTCGCTTATTCCATTAGTGGCTTTTTACATTTTTATTTTTTTTTCTTTATTTTCTTTTAACTTTTTTCATTCACTAATATTTTGAAATAATTTAATGTTATTTTTGTTAAGGTTTTTATATATATTTTTTGTGTTTTTTAATATTTTATTTTATGTTCATTTTTCATTTTTGTTTTTTATCCTTTTTTTTCAATTTATTCTTACAATTAAAACGGTGGCTTCAGCTAACCCACAGTATCATCAAAGTCAAAGACTAAAAGGTGTAACTCACTATTCATCATTAGACAAAATGATTACAGATGAAAAAAACTAAATTAGTTTCGGTACATTCAATTTTGCAATTCGTTTGTTGATTATCTTTAGATAGATAAAAAGATATAACCAAAACAAATTTAACCAGATCTAAACCAAATTGACTAGAAATAATTAAAAAACAATTGAAAAAAGCAAATTTAAATTAGCCTAAATAGACTTTTAATTTGCTTTAAGCCAATTTTTACTCTATATTTTGATTTAATTTTTATACACGTAGCTGTAAAACTTTGACAATTATTTATTAGTTAATAATGTATAATTGAAAACAGACTCAATTAAGAAAACTTTTTTTTAATGTGAAAAATTATTTGATGTCCAATAAAAAGATTCAATACAAACATACGCAACATACAAATACATACACATAAACATTAAGCTCGAACTATTAAAATAAAAACAAAAGTTTTATTTTTAAAAAAAATTTTGCTTTTTAATAGTAATTAATGTGTTGTGACATGTGATGATGTGCTTGATGATGGTTCATCATTGATCCTGGATGAGCATGACCAGTGATGCTAGAGTAAAGATTACTATTGTTTGGCCAATAAGTAGCCGCAGGTGGAAAAAAGTTTTGTCCAGTTAAAGCTGATGAATTAGGAGTTGAACTTGCTGCTGAACTAGATAATGCAGAAGATCCATTGGCCGAAGATATAATAGATGATGAATTTACTACCGCTGCATTTACATTATTAGAATTATTTACGGACAAATTGCTTGCACTAGCGCCAACTTGAAGCAACGAACTAGTTTGTACAGGAGCAGTTCCGCTGCCAAAGTTTAGTTTTTGATGATGATGGTGATGGTGTGGATTGTGATGATGGTGGTGATGATAAGCTGGTGCATGCATAAACAAATCTGAACCATAACCAGCAGATTTATATGTATCTGCACTAGTTGGTTGTGTAGCAGCTGCTAATCCTTGAAAATCAAACTTATATGCATATCTTTTGCCATGTACTTTACTCATAATATTTTTATCATAATAATAACGTAATGCTCTAGACAGTTTATCATAATTCATATTTGGTTTTGATTTTCTTTCACCCCATCTACGAGCCACTTCATCTGGATCACTTAATTTAAATTCACCATTCTGGCCTTCCCAAGTTATAAATGAGTTGTTATTTTGATCTGCTAATAATTCTAAAAGAAATTGCCACAATTGGATTTGTCCAGAACCTAAAAAAAATTATTTAGATAAAGAAAAAAAATTTATTTTAAAATTAAATTAAATTAAATCAAAAATTATCAATATAATCAATATTAAGAAGTTAAAACGTTAATTAATATGTTGAAATTAGTTAAAAATTATATTAATTTGTTGTTTTTTCTTTAATTTGTTCTTTTGTTGTTTATGATCATTTTAAATCACATTCAAACACGCAAATCAAATATTGATAAAATTAATTTTGTTGTCAAATTAAGTTTTTTTCTTAAAATGGAGTCAATTTATATTTAAATTTTTTATTTTTTTATTTTCTATATTATAATTAATTCTAAACTAAATTTGGTTTTGAAATTGTCAAAATTTCAATTGCGTGTTAAACAAACATTTCAATTTAGAGGTGATTCTATATTCATCAAAAGCAGTTATGGTCATTGAATAGAAATAAATACAAAAAAAAAATAAGATCACTTTTGACCAATAAGTGTGTTTTTGTTCGTGTGTAGTAATTTTAAAGGCCAATTCGATTTACAATAAAAATAACAAATATTATTAGCGAAGACATCAAGGCCACGTGCTTAGACCTGATCAACCTAAAATGGCCAAGTGTCAATCAAAAAATAAAGCATCATAATTTGCAATTAACTTGATCACGCTATGTTTACCTGTCTATATTTTAATTTAGATATTTTATATTTTTTTATTTTTGGTAAAAGTTGACTTGTTTTACATTTTTTATACTCAATTTAATAAAAATATTTTAAATTTTCTTTTGCTTGTAAATTTAAGGTATTAGAACTTTAGTTAATTTTAAAGCACGTTTAGATTATTAATCGTAAAATTAAAAAAAATGTTTGTTTTTATTTAAAACATTTTTCTATTTAACTTATATTTACTAACTGCAAAAATAAATTTAAATTAAGTTTTTGCACTAAAAAATAAAACGGAAGTTAAACTAAAATTTTGATCAAAAAAGTTAAAAACCTAAACTAAAAAAATCGAAATAAAATAAATAGCGGTTTATGTTAATGTATTTAGCGTGGTCAAGTATTGTCAAGTCAAATCAAATGGTTAAATGCAAGTTTGTTTACTTTGCATTAGGCTTGAACATGTGATCAAAGTAAACAAAAGTTAATGGCCATTGATGTATACTATAACAAACAATTTTTTTAATTAAGAATTTAAATCTTTATGTTTTGTTTTTCAATTCAATCAAATCTATCATTAGATTTTGCATTGATTTTTTATTTTAAATAAAAACTTTAAATTTTCTTAAACAAAATAAATTTTAAATTTAACAAGAAAAGAAAGTTAAAAAAAGTTGTAATAAAAAAACATATGTTTAGTAAGCTACTATTAACACATTAATATTAAAAGTATTTGAATTTAATTTAATATAGTTTTTCCCATCGGGTTTAGTATAAATGAAGCCATCGAGTTATTTTGTTAATTCAGTTACAAATGAAAAATATGTGAAGTAGGTTTTAAAAGGGCAAAACTGAAAATTGTAACCAAATACAAGAGTGAAGCCGCAAACAAACCGACTGCGTGTGACTTTTGAACTTTTATTGTGGTTAGATAGACCAACTAAAGGTGAACAGGTCACAATTCTGATTAGAAGAGGTGAATACAATCTCACAAGTATTGGGTTACGGCCAGTGCTTGAGCCGATTGTAAAAGCTGTGGTTGCCGCCACACGACTTAAACATTCATATAGACATTGACAAAGTTAGTCGACTTCTGACTTGCGTATTTATAAAGACTATTATTCGTTTACTAATTTATGGTTGGTCACCATTGACAGGCAAGATTTATGTACAGCTAGCCATGCGGCAGTAGTAGCTTCATCATTTAAATGCTAGCTTAAAATTAGCCTTATCTGCTTTTGCAAGTTCTATGTCTTTTATCGTCTTTTTTGTTGCTTTTTTTTTTCTTATTCTACTTATTCTTTATTATTTACTGTTATTTTATCCTGAATTCATTGATACTTGTGTAATCTTTACTATTTTGAAATAGATGCCTTTTGCTAACTTGTCAATGTTCTAACACTTGATTACTCTTCATTACATTAGACACGCGTTCAAATGTTGTGAAATTTACATTTTCAAGCAAAACACGCGACTTGATTTTTAAAATTATTTAAATTTAATAGAAAAATAAAAATTTATTAAAAATCTGTCTTTAATTTGTGAAACAAATCAAAATGACCAGTTTTCAAAAAAATCAAAGGTTAGACAAGACAACAATTTGCCATCAAATGATTGAGCTTGGACGGAAACCGGAGCCATCAAGTCATCCGGGTTCCGGTATCTAAAGTCTTCTTTAAAGTTTTCCGGCAAGTTGCCCGGTATTTTGTGTATCTAATACACTTGCCTTGTCGCAACACTCCTTTCTGCAACTCTTCCAACTGTTTCCTTCCTTTTTTTGGAATCAGTTGATTACATTTTTGCCAGAAAATGTGTGAAAATGTAACCAGCGGCGTAAAAGACACTGACAAATTTAACCCGTTTCAATCACGCAAATGAGATGTAAACAGGCTTTAAAAAAAAATATTCAAATTGTCAAATATATTCATTTTTATCTAACAAATAAAAATTAGAAAGATTTAAAAATTTTTTTTTTTTTCAATAAAATTAATAAATGTTTATTTGAATTAAACATGTGCAATATATTATATAAGTTAAATTTCTTATTTTTAAGATTGAAAACTTACCCTGAATATTTCGCAGTGAAAGCTGAGCATTAGCGTCCAATGCGTTTGCTTTTGTCATAGCACTGATCCCGTTGTGATAACCTTTTAATTTTTTTTTAATTTTTATTTAAATTAAACCAAATTAGTCAACAATTTATGAAGTAATTAAGCAAATGCGATTTGAGAATTTATTATTTAAAATGTATAATTAAAGCTTGCGTCATAATAATAAATATATAGACAAAAATATTAAAAAAAATCCCAATTGTCTGGGCGGATTTATAAAATATAAGCGAACGATCAGTAAGCCAATAACCATTTTTAAAAGTGGCCTAACTATGCCTATATAAATATGGAACAAGTTGAGTTTATTAGACAAGCAAGCTTGCGTTTACTAACTTGTTCTGGTACTAAACATTGTTCTTAATACACATACAGCATGTTTTAATTAAAAATAATGGCCAGCAATGTAAATCACTGGACACGTGGCTAAAATATATGTTTTTGTGTGTATGCCAATGAAGTTAATGTGTTTTAATGGTTTAAATTTGTTTAAAGCATCAACCTTGCAATGTCTGATGATTACTTAAATTTTTTCGATAGAACTTAAAGACCGCATCAAATTTTTCCTTATTTTACAAATCTAACTTCTTGAAAGTTTATTATTGCTGATTTTCATCTTCTATTTTTTCATGCATTTCATTCTTTTTATAATAACATATATTATGTTGTTCTAAGTTTAATTTCGAAGTTAATATTTTAATGATGTTCTATTCGATGTTTAGACCTATCTAGCCATCACATTTATAGGTCGACGTTATATTCCTTTTTTTTCATCTTTTTTTTTTAACAAACACGATCTAACTCATTCATTAAAACATAACAGTGTTTCTACTGTATATATAAAACATGCGCTTTAATGACTTTAATTTCTTATCAGAATTTATATTTTTGATACAAATTTTTGATGAAAATGTAAAAGAAATAAAACCAAACAAAATCATAAGTTTTAGACAGATCACGTCTCTTTAACGTTTATTCAATTGACCAAATATTTTGAGAATTTTCCAACATAGAATTTCAAAAATAAATTTAACATTTTCCGCCTAACATACCGTTAAATAAATCAAGAGAATAGCTAAGAAGAGAATATTATTGAATAGCTCAAGCAAAGCATATTAGCTTTAGGCGCTTTCTCTTATCTGTAACAAAGATAAAAGTAAACCTTAGAAAAAGTAAACGTGCTATGATTTATGCAATAAATTTTTGCTTAGAACACGTGTATCCGTGGTTTGAAAAGATGACCTGAACCAGGTTTATAGCAATGATTAGAACATTATTCAGGCTTGAAGAAAAGGCTGAACTCAACCGGGTCACAAGCCTGTTATTGGAACAAATAGAGCTAAACAACAAACTTTCAATTGTAACAGACATGTGTGTCCATTAATAGCTACTCAGTGTATAATTAATTTCTTGCTTTGTTCAAAATTTTGGAATTAGGCGGCAAAAAGTTTTACCCATTTAATTTAATGCAACACATTTAAAACGCAAATCAATTTAAATAAAAAAGTTGCACTAATCAAATGATTTAAATTTTTTGTTCTTAAATTAATTTTAGTTTAATTGTTTTTCTAATTAAAATTGCCATCAACTAAACCAATAATTAGTAATAATTAAGATAATTTTTTAAATGATTTGAAATTTAATTAGATTTGAAAATATGCGCTTTATTAAAATGTTTTTTTTAATTATTATTATTAATTTAGTTTTATTGGTTTGAGTTTTTCGGTTACTCAATGGATTGCGTAGAGTAAACAGGATCTAGTTGAATTAAATTAGTTTCCTTTAAATAATGTAACTCAAGAAAAGTTGGATTTTAAGTTATTAACCTGAAAATATATTTAAAATCAAGCCGCAATCAAGAGAAAGAGGAGTTAAATGCACCGGTTTTAAATGTTTTTCATTATTGTTCTCATGAAAGATAAGTAATTGAGACATAAGTCACAAATCGTTTATATGAATACTTTATATGAAAGTTGTTTTTGTGTAAACATATTGCTTATTGTCATAATTAATAAACTGTACACTAGCCGTGTGTAAATTTAACGCTGAAGCGAAGAAGTGTGCCACTGTTTTTATTTTTTTCAATCTGTTTTCATTTTTTGCCTCTTTTTTCAACTGGCTTAGCCACTCCCTTCTGTTCCCGTGGCTCGGGTTCACAAACTAGAGATGAAGAAAGTGATGAGCATGAAAAATAAAATATTACTGTGGCTTATGAGCAATATTTTATTCTGTATAACTATTGTGGGAGAATGCATAAATACAATGGCCAGCAATGGAGGCGCCACCGGTGCACCCTTGTCCTTAGGCTATGTAATCTAATGTAATTAAAGTTGGACTGTCAAAAAGGGCGTGTCATATTGTACACTCTTAAGCCACACGTGTGAGCTTTTATTGTGCAATGCAGCGTGAGATACTTGGATGCAGTGTCGCCAATGAACCGGTAAAAAGGCAAAGGGCTTGAACAACCTGATCTTTTTTAGTAAGATCTTTATAATCACTTTTTGTAATCTTGTGCTTCAAGCTTAAAAATTTTACACTCAACTTGATGTTTTCAAGTTTAAGTGAAATTTTAAATTGTTATTGCAAAAAAGTTTAAGTTGATCTAGTTATTTTACAAAAAATTTCAAACAAATTTAATAGACAGTTCTGATTGTCTGTTTTTTATGCTTATTTTGGTCATAAAGAATTAATTGCTTATGAATTTAAATTTTAAATAATTGTTGAATTTAGAAAACACCGTAATTATTTTTCAATCAAATCATAAATTAAAGCTAGTGTTTTTTAAACAATTCATTATTACTTTTTTACATATATATATTTTATTTAAATCAAATAAACTAATTAGAAATTTATGAAGCAAAAGTTGTGAAAATGGTGAAAAAAATAGTAAAAAAAAGATACAAAATAGAGCGGCAATTTATTGCCACAATTGCACTTGTTAAACAAGCATGCAAATCAATGAATAAACTTTCTGAATGTTGAACACAAAACCACAAACTAAAAATCCACCCAAAGTAGACCAAAACAAAGAAAAACAATAATAAAAATCGTATAATAAGAAAAAAAGCAAAATAACTAAAAAATGATGGAAAAAAAATATATATAAAAAATAGTACCTTCTATTGAACCTATATAAGCGCTTTTAATATAGGCCTATAGAAAAAAAAGTGCAAAGAAAAAAAAATTTACCTTGAGATGCTGAATGTTGATTTGTGTTCCATGCAGATTTGTATGAAGTATCTAAAAAAAAATTTAAAAAATAAAACATCAGGTTTGTAAAAAGATAATTAATTAAAAATTAATTTAGCTTTTAACATTTAAACAATTTTTTAAGTGAAAAATGTAAACTAACCATTAAATAACATTGTAGACATAGACATAAGATCAGCTGATGCACTACCGCACATCATTGAAGAATTTTTTGAATTTAAATTAATCAAATTGTTTGCTGAAATGTTGTTTAAAGTACTAAGATTACTATTACTTATTGGACTAGAAGACGCACTACTACAGCTGCGTATCAAAGCAGAATTATTACTATTAGCCACAGTTAAGCCGTTTGCATGCGTTTGCATATGACTTTGAGTTAAACTAAGGTGATTACCATTAGAATGTAAACCAGTTGCAGAAGACATGGCAGTAGTACCGGTTTGCACATTTGATCCTACTGGACTCAATGCGCTACAAGCGTGTGGATTTAAGTTGTTATTAACATCGGTTAATGCTGAAAGCAATGAAGGTGAATTCATTTGTCCCATTGAACTGATAATTTCACCTGCTTCACCTAAATGTGTTAAACTACTTGTATGTCCTGGTAAAACGGTGTTGTTACTATGACCTGATGAAGACACATGCATATGGGTATTACTGTTACTTGTGTTATTATTGGTGTTGCTACTGTTGGTGTTGCTAGTGTTGTTGTTGCTATTACTGTTATTGTTACCATTTGTATTTGTGGAAGAGTTCACTGAAACTGCTGCTGCTGCTGCTGCTGCTGCAGCTGCTGCTGCTGCCGCAGCTGCAGCACTATTATGTAACTGATGCAATCCACTATTGGCTTGAGTTGATGAATGTAATTTACTAAAACTAAATAATGGAGTAGAATTAGTTGCAGCGGTGTGTTGAGATGTAGCTATTACACTGTGGCTAGATGTTGGTGATCCAAAATTTAATTGATGACCCAGTTGATGATTTAAACTTTTATTTGAAGATTTCCTAGTTGTGTGTCCATGAGAATTTAAATTATTGCTTGGACCATTTGTATTATGGTTTTGATTAGTAGAGTTGTTTGAGTGATTATTATGATTATTGGAGTTGTTACTTGAATTATTATTATTATTGGTATTGTTGTTATTCATATGTTTATTAGAGTTGTTCATCACTTGACTATATTTATGATCTGGACTAGGTTGATTAATTTGACTGTTGATTGAACCAATACTAGTGTTGATGTTCAAATGATTAGCATGGTTTGTATGATTAGTGTTTTCATTATTTGCCATCGTGCTAGAATTAAGTAAAAGACCATTGAAACTTCCGTTTGGTGAAATTGAATGATTTGAACTAGATCCGGATGTAAGCTGAGCTGCAGTAGCAGGTGAATTACAACCACTGGCTAAACTGACTGCACTTGCTCCGCTTGTGAAACAATCAGGCATTTGATAGTTCATTGAAAACCAATCACAATTAGTAGCCGCATACCGGGGCAAACTAGTTGCAGTTCGACTTCTGCTTGAATCACCTGTCCAAATAGTAGAAAGTTTCATCTTGAAATTGTTTTTTATATAAGAAGTTTGATTTTTCAAATATTGAGAAATCAAATAAAAAAATAAATTGCAAAAGTAACTAATTAAAGACTTAAAAATATTGCGAAACTTTTTATTATTTTAAGTAATCAAATGTTTCTTATTTTCAAAGTTAAAAATTATCAATATATTTTTTTTTTTAATAAAGTATTGGTTAAAATTTAAAAATTTAAAAAGTTTAATCACAAGTTGAGCAAAATATAAAATATTTTCATTAAAACAAGCACACAAATTAATTATTAGCTATAAAAATTTAAATAAAAACTAAATGAATTGAATATGGATAAAGATAAACACAAAAACAATTGAATAAAAATCACTTAAAATTATAATTGATTAAGCAACTTAAAGTAGAGTATACTTTGTAAATAAAACAAACACAAAAATACCAATATTTTATCGGTGGATTAAGATTAAGGATCATTATACTTTAGAAGATGTTTAAAAGTGAAAACGGAACTGATGAAGTGCAGTAGATTGGCCGGATAGGAAACGACAAAATCAAGCTTTGATGTGGATAGCAAAAAGGAAGTGGGCCAGATTCAGTGGCGCTTAACACTGGACATTCTTTAGCAGGCCAGTGTGATGTAGACAAAAGTGAAAATACTCAAACACACGACCGGACTCGATGCAGCGCCATACAATACTGTCAAGTTTCACAAGTGGCCTGGTAAAACTTAGGTCGAGACCTGTATGCTTTACAAAAGAAAACAAGTAGGAGGAAGAGAGAAAATAAAAAAGAGAAAGGAAGAGTAAAAAGAAGAGTAAGAGGAATAGAAAGGGGAAGAACAGAAGGAAGAACAAGAGGAAGAACAGAAGGAAGAGCAGAAGGAAGAGCAGGAGGAAGAACAAGATCGTCACTAAAGATAAAAGAGAATGATGAGCGTTTTCTTATGCCATTAGTGCAATAAAGGTCTGTCTTTATGAACCAATCAAACTACATCGGACACGCCTTTGCCTGGTTACCACAATATACTGACGCAAAGCTACTGCGCTGAAATATGTACCGATCGGAGATTTATTTAGTCCAGTTTTATCATTGGCTCAAAAATATAGTTGTTCAAATTTTTTGATACCCGCCTTATCAACTCTAAAGAACTGAGAACCACAGATCAATGATGAAAAAGGCGGTAGTTGTAGTCATGTATGTGAACATGGACTTGCAAAGTTTTATCTTTTAATATCTAGACGTTATAACTGTGACATTAAAATATATTAATAAAAAAATTTCTTTAATAATTTTACAAACTTATTATGAACAAGTTCTGAAATTAATTTAACTGACTTCAGTTGATTTTAATGCAGACAGATTTTCCAAACATAATGATTGTGAATTTCTGTCTCTAAAATAAACACTGCAACTAATTGCTTAATAATTTTTTATTTACATTTTTTGTTTAAATATTTTTCTTATTTCTATTCCATATTTTTCAAATCAAGTTAAATTGTGTACAGTAAATTGTGGGTTTGAAAACATTGAATTTTTTCTTTATTTATTTGATTTATTTAAAATTTAGCATTCAATTTTTTTTTTAAATTTATATGTTAATACAAGTTTTAAATCAAGCAAATAATTAATTAGCCGATTTTTATCTTGGATTTATTTTTTTGCAAAAATTAATTTAAGACAAATAAAAAATTCATATATGATTAGCTAAAATTTAAATTTTATAAAGATTCTAATCAAATTAACAAAAGATATTAGAAAAATATGTAATTAAATGTATTTGCATTTTAAGATAAGCAAACATAAAATTTTAATTAAAGCAAAAAATTTCGTGTTATAAAAAATATTTTCAAATTTAATGAATAATCTTATTTTGATTAAGTTTAAAGGCAAACGTTTTTTTTTTAAATTTGAAAAATATAAAACTCAATTGAATTTATAATTCAAATATTAAAAACACATAATGATTAGCAATGAAAAATTAATGAAAATCATATAATACCAATGAATTAAATTGTTTATTTATTTGTGAATTTATTTAGCAATAAAAAAAGCTAGTGCATAAAACTACTTAACGGATTAACGGTTAATCCAAACACACTTTTACATTTAACACTTTAGTAATGTTGATGCCAAATGCAGGCATACACGTGTGGCCACTTTGTTACATGTGTATTAAATTCAAAATATAATTTTTCTACATGTTATGGCAAGTGAATGGATCTAAAATGCATTTAAGAATTGAAAGGGAGATGGAAATCTGTGAAAGAAAAGATTTTGAAAAGCATGCCATATACACCATTCATTTTAGATCTGTAAGAGTTTAGGCAAACATTGCAAGTAATTGTTAAGCCAACCTCTTTATCAAATAGTCTGTCCGCCTTTTTTCGTTTCTCACCTTTTTAACGCTTTGACTTGTTTTTGTACATTTAGTAAACATTTTTGTACCAAATATTTGTGCTAAAAAAATATAAAAAACCAAAAAAAATATGCAACTAGAAGCTTTTTATTTTGACAGCAAATTAGCTTGTTCAATAAACAAATTGTAAATTATTCGTTTTTAATATAATGAAAACGTATTTGTTTGTTTTTAATACGCTATTTTACCGATTTATAAGGCTTCTTGGAATACATTTTGTAAATTTTTGATGCTATTTTGAAAAAATGTTGCCTGCTTGTTTTCTAAAAAAACATTATTACAAAAATATCATAGTGGATGCTAAAAAGATATCTAATTAAAAGGTGGCTCCTTTAAAACCTAATCAGACTTAGATTTTGCGAATTAATATATCAAGATTGAAAAACGATTAAGGTCAAACGACCAAATCGATTATTGAACAATCTTGTTCAAGCTTGTGTATTGTGGAAACTGGATGTGACAAAGGTCAAAATGAACTGATGACCTGTCCCCATGGCCATTGAAAAGCAACGTATTGCATCAATGCAACTAACACGTGTGCAAGTGTAAACAAGATGAAATGCGGTTGCACACACTGTTTACACAACGTGTAAATAGCAACACATTTAAACAAATGTGTCAAAGTGTTGATCTGAGACTGGCCTCGACATCTTGGCCAAACTAAGAAGACAGGTCGATCAGACTGTTTTAAGAGCACCCAACACGATACACGTGTTAGGTCCGCACAGTAATTCCAACACGTGTGCTCTGGATTGAGTTGGCCAATGGTTATTTAATTTCAATTTGCCACAGTTTCAACTTTATTTTCATTTGCTTGTGTTTATTTTTCAGTCATTTCTACCTCTGCATATCGTCGCTTCCCATGATGTTTAGTTGGGCGTGACTGAAGTACTGCTGCCTATTGATTGTGCATTTGCTTGCTCTCAATTACTCGCCATTTTCAGACTGTTTGATGGCTTACTTTGCAGACCGGCAAATCACACGCTCCAATACGATACCACACTTGTAGAGTGAACAAGTTGCCAAAAGCCATCAGATGCTTGTCTTTTTTTACAAGTTATTCGCAACTGTTTCAGCTTTAATCCGGTGTTTACATGCACAACCTTGAATCTGCCATTTCGGTTTTTCACTTTTTACTCTCTTTTTTTATGCCCGGCTTTCTTCATTTAAACATTTAACAGACTAAACGCGTGTCCACACTTTTGCCGCATTCACAATTGATTTAAACTGTGTGCCGTTTTCAGATCATTTTCCATAGTAAGCAACTTTTGAATTAAATAACTGTTGTGGAAAATTGTGCATTTCACAGTGATCACTGTTGTCTGTCAGTAGGATTCGATAACGGGACATGTTTAAGATAACAAAGCGAATGATACATGGCTTTACAATGACAATAAAAAAGATGCATAATCAATAGTGATCATACAGTTCACATCATGACTATGCAAATAGTGAATGAATAGTCTTATTGTATCTAGGTAATTAAAAGCACGTGTTAAGCATTAATAATAGCAATGCATCAGCAAAACACACAATTGCGCGATTCTAATTTAGTGCATTAGGCGACTTTTTATTTTTACTTTTAATTATTATCTTAATTTTTAAACCAAGCTCGAAATTTGAATTCCAAGTTTGTTTTGGTCAGTTTGCATTGAGTTTGGGACTTAAGAGATGCATTTAAATAGCGGATGTTCATCGGTTCATCATTATACATGTTCAATGCGATTCGCAAATCCAGCTTCAGCATGCAACTTGCTAAAATATTTTACTGAACTTTTTATTTTTCAAATTTTATTTCCGCTTCAGATCTTTTTTTATACTGAATTTTGGCATTGTATCGGTTTGTGTAATGTAGATGTTATTTATTTTTTTCGCGGCAATTCTTGCAGTCTGATTTAAAAAAAATTCTTTTAACCATTTTTTATGAATGACTTGTATCATCAGTGTTGTTACAGTATTTAATATAAAATCTTTGCATTCATTTTTTTAAGATGCTAGAAAAAGTATATGTAAGTTAAACTTCAATGGTCAAACTAAAAAAAAAATGGTTTATTTAAGAATATACTGAGGTCATTGAGCAACAAAGCAAGTGTTTGTCTCAATTGCAAATTTGGCTAGAATTAGTATTGAACTTTGATTTGCAACTAATGTTCAAATAAAAACACTGCACGAGTCCAGAATAAAATGACCAAACTGTCGCATGTACCTAGTAAACATCGACTTCTTTCACAGTTGATTTCTTGCTTTTAGTTTAAGTTTTGCGTTAGGCTTGATATTAGGTTCAACATTGAATTTGACTTTTGTCTAAAATTACCACTGACAAATGGGCTGACGGTGGCCCACCCACGCATTTTTACAATGCTTCATTTTAGTCACACAATAATCTGTGTGAATGTCTTTACAATAGGCTTGGTGATTTTTATACGCAAATGGCCCGACATGGAGTCTAAACGTTGACCAGATGATGTTTGCCACTTTCATCTTGCTATTTTAGTGTTTTTGTTTTGAAAAAAAAAAAATTGAAAAAAGACAAAAAACCATCTAATAGTGAGAAAAATGAGAATTGAAAAAAGATTCATAGATACGCACGCCTACACAATTAGAAACAACAAATCACCTTCACAAATTGACCAACAAAATTGCACTGAGTTCAGCAGTAGATTAATGAACAAAAGCAAAAATACTTCTAAGTTAGCTTTTTTTGATCTCTAAGTTTCAATTCTATAGAAAAAGATAATTTGCTATAATTCATAGTAAAATCTTGATTAAATCAATGGAAATCAAAAGAATTAAAATAACAGTCAGTTTTGTATTTAAAAAAATCGACCTATTTGATCTAAGTTTAAATAAGCAGAAAAACAGAAAAAAAAATTACACAACCTAATCAATTGTGAGTTTATGATTAAAATAAAAAATCAATTTACTCCAGTAAAATGCAAAACTGATAAATTTTTTTAACATGAAAACTGGGCGGTAATTTTTATAACTTATAAACATTAAGCAAAAAATCGAAATTATTTTATGAAAAACAAATCTGAATATAAACTTTAATAAAAAATATTTAATGCATCTTTTAATATTAATATAAAATTTACTGCCTGTAAAAGAAAAATTATCATTTGACCTTTATTTTTCGCTAATTAAACTATTGATTATTATTTAAATTTAGTAATTATGATTTTATGAATTTATTATTATAGTTTCTTATAAAATTTTAGTTCTGTATAAAATTTGCTCCAAATAAGTTTAATAAAAATGTATTAAAATTTTTGACAAACTAATTGCTGCGATACACGTGCATTAAAAAAAAACAAAGCTACTACTAACGACTAAATAATAATTGACTTTTCTTGTATTTTTGATGGTCAAATGTGGTTATCTGCAATCCTCAATTGATATCAATTGATTTAATTTAATGAAAAATAGAACGCATTTTTGTGGAATATTCAATTAATTATTCAATCTAGTTTCACAATCTGTTTTGTTAAAATTGGCTTTTTAAATCATGTTTTTCTAAGTTTTATAAAATACAAAACAATTCGAACTTTTGGCTAGAAACTTTTTTGTACTGAGATTATCAGCTTGTTGACTGACTGACCTGTAAACTAAATAGTTTTTATTTCTATCTAAACTGACCAAACCTTAATTCACATACGTTTAGTGTTTTAGATGCAAAAAAAAAATTATGGCCAGTATTTAAATTAAAACTAATACAAAAAAATGTTAAAATGCAAATTTAATGTAAAATCAAAGTTAAACTCGTGCCACACAATTTAGAATTTTTTCCATCAGTTCTGAAACGTGCGAAATTCATATTTTGTCATTCGATTAGGAAAAACGATCAAAACTTGCAAATGATCAGATGAGAAATGAACACAATATGCAAATGTACAGACACACCAAAAGTTTTATTCAAGCGTAAGCATGTTTCAATAGTTTAATATTTTGATCTTTCTCTAACTTGGATATAGGTTTGAAAAATGCCAAAACTGACTAAAAAAACTGATTGCTATGTCTATAAGAAGTCTATTGGTTTAAATAGATTTAGATCAACCAAATAAACTGAAGATGTGCCATATAGATACAAGTAGTTATAGAATGTAAGGATAAAAAGACAAGTTGAATTAAATTGATCTGTGAGAAAAGTTAAATTTGTATCAAACTGACCTAAACAATATGTTCGTCAGTAACTAATGGCAGACAGGCACACGCTAGTTACCACTTGCAAACACGTGTAAACATGTGTTTGTGATTGAATTAAAGCCGTATTCAAACTATTTTTAATCCTTTGAACGACTACACGTGCCTTAAGCCGATCAGCTACAATAATCTTACTGCTTATATTTCTTCCAATGTCATTTTTCACCTGTTTCATAAAATTATAAGTGTTATATTGAATATATAATTTTTTTTTGTTTTTGATTAAAACCATATCTTATTCATAATATTACTTATGCTAGCATAAAAAAATAAAACAATTAATTAACCACAGATATTGCTTGTTGCAATTTGTTTTTTTAATTTTTTAGTTTAGAATTTTATTTACACTAACATGTATTTGAATAAAAGCAAGAAAGCAATTGAGTTACGCAATGATAACCGGATGTGATAGAAATCAAATTGCTCTGTCCGGCATCCGTTAACCACACATGCTTACTGAGCGCAAACCAACGTTTTTTGAAAAGATGCATTTAAAGACGAAGGAGGGTGGCAAAAAGGAAAAGAATAAGGAAGAAGGTAGAAAAAATAACTGGCGGTTTAAAGCAAGGAACAGGATGCGGAAACAAGCAACTCATTCATGGTTAGGATACGATGTATTGCTCTTAAACACTGAGTTTGTCCGGCGCTTATGAAACTGTAGCAGGCCAAACACTGTAAATATTTGCTCTTATTTCGGCTATCTTTTGCCGCTTGTTACTTTAATCTTAAAATCCGGTTATGGTAAGTTTTTTTTTATTACATGTAATTTTTCTATTATTTTTCATTGATTCATATTTTAATATCAAGTGTAATTTAAAAAAAAAAAAACTTGTTTAATGCATGATTTTCATGTTTTCTAAACTATAATCACATAATTCAATGTTCTATGTGTGCAATTAATTTTGAATAATTTGCTTTATTTATTTTTTTAAACAATATATATTTGAATGTTAGTTGACTGAGGGTTTGACCTAATCCAAGGTCGAGGTCAATTGAATGCAGACAAATGATGTGTAATCATTTTAAATAAAACTGATGTAGTTATTAAATTTGCATCTAAATTTAGATACACCAATAAACACAATAGTTTTGAATCAAGTGTTAATTGAAATAAGAATACATTTGTGTATGAAAAAAGTTTGCAAGTTGACCTCGAATTCCAGCTTTGAAATTATTGAAAACACCCTAAATAATACTGATTGTAAAGAACGCAAAATTAGGCATTTTTGATTTGTTTGCAAATCAAACGTTAGCCAGACAAGTGCAAGCCGCCAAATAAAGCGGCACAAATTTCTATTCCAATAGGTCTGTTTAGCTTAGTCTGTCGATTTGTTCTGATTTGATTTCAATTTATAGTGAATCGCTTTGGGCCCAATTAGTTGTTAATTAGACGCCATCCATGATTTCAAAAACTCAAATTTTCCAATCATTGTAACAAGTGTAGAAAGCAGAGTCAACAAGCGCTAATAGCAAGTTTTGAATTTTGTTCTGTTTGTGCTGCTTGTTTGCTCCTATAAATTATTAGGTTTTCTTTAAAAAAAAAATTGACAAAATAAGTGGTTAAAACATCGGAAAAAAAATAAATAAATTGGAAAACTAAATGACAAAAATAATGAACACAAATGAAAAAAAACTATATTTGAAAATTAGAAAAGTGTTAGCAATTTTGACAGGTTGACATTAAATACTTTAAAAATTTAAAATCCATTTTTTCAATCATGTTTTTTTTATCTTAATTTAAAAAAAAAATTATTTTTCTAATAATTTACAATGGAAAATAAATGTTTATAAATAAATTTTTATTTATAAAAGCAAATAAAAATAAAGATGGAATTGAAATTAAAAGCCTTATTAGTTTAGTTTCTTGTATTGGTTAACAAATACAAAAAGATCTTATTTCAACGTCTGTGGCTTGATCAATTATTTAAATGACACGTTACACATGCTAAAAATCAGAAGAAAGAAGATCTGAAAGTAGCTAAAATTCTAAATGATCCTATTTCGTGTTCTAAAAAAAATTTTTGTAGATTTAAACTTATGCTTAAGTCAATTCGAATTATCTAAAAAAAATATATTAATAATGCTAATATTTGAGTATTTTTTTATATAGTTTATTTAAGTAAATAATTTTGTTTTGTAATTTTTTTTGAAATGAGATTTTTTTGCTTAAAACATCATTTTCATAAAAAATACTAAACATTGGCTTAGACCGGAAGTTAATACATATAAGATAAATACAGTTATCTTTTCAAGATAAACTAGTGTACTTTTCATCAAAAATTAAGTTTTGTTGCTAGTTTTCAATTAGACTTTTGAATCAATTTTTTTATTTTACTTTATTATTTTGTTTAATTTATTATTTTTTTTAATTTTATCAGTTTTTTTACATTTTGAAAAATAACTATTTCAACAATAGTTTTTGAAATTTTATTTTTTACTTTTGTTTTAATGTTTCATTAAAAATTTTTTAAAATTTTTATTTCCATCCCTTTTTTAAATTGAAAGCGTATGCATAAATTGATACTAATACAAAATTTAAAGATGAAACGAATAAACATTTTAAATAAAAAAAAAATTGAAAAAAAAAAAGTTTCCTGTTGCAAAGGCAAATTGCTATGCAAACACAAGAAAAAAAAAACACTTAAATTAAAATGATTCATAAAATAAAATAGAAAAAAAATCATTTGTAATGTAATGAATCTATCTATAAGTAAACTTTTAAGTTAACCCTACATAAAGTCTAAAAAAATTATTATAAACATTTATTTTGCTGATTTTAATATTAAATTAATGCTTAAATTGTTGCAATGATTCGTTTGCAATTGGTAAAATGATTAAGGTATACCTGTAAAAGTTTAACATTCATTAAATAGGTAAACATTGTTCTATTTTTGATTGATCAGCTGACCACCGGAAAAAGGTGGTCTGGCAACTCTAGATCAGGTTTCAATCATATTCCCATTAGAAAAACTAACATAAGTGTGTCGAATCAAAAAGCACAGATTACATTCATAAGTAAAAAAAAAATCTATGCGAAAAATTCAAATATTAAATATATATTATTGATAAATATATAAATATTATAAATTTGATATATAATTGATTAATATATAAAAATCAAATAACATTTAATAATATTTAATAAAAATATGAAAAATAAAAAATAAAATAGAAGCAAGAAACGGATGTCATGTTTAAGGGTTTGTATTTAAACTTCATTTACTGGCAACATTTCCACTGCATTTACACTGAATAATAAACTACGTGTGTTTGTCTTGCTTACATATAACTTTTACATACTAAATACGTGTGGATTAGAACTAGTTTTAATGTTGATAAAAAAAAAAAATATAGTAAAAATAAAATTCAGAAATAAGTTAAATCAAAAAATGAAACAAAATATGGAATAATAAAATTCAAAAACAAGAAAGCTAAATATTATTAAATAGCCGATAAAAGGCGGAAAATCGGACGAAGCAAGAAAATTAGAAAAATTAATAGAAAATACAAAATATAAAATATTAAATTAATAAAAAATAAAAAGTTAAAATATTGTAACATCTCAAAGGTTGTCCAGTTTAATAAAAATGTTAAATTTTATTAAATTTAATTTAATATAAATTTTATCAATATTAATTTTAACAAATTATAATAAAAAGATATGAAAAAAACTTATTAATAAAATTTATCATGAAGTTTTATAAATAAAATCCATGGTAAAGGCGTATTATCAAAACAGGTGATTAATAACTAAAATTTACAATTAATTTGTTGCAATAGCAATAAAAATTTTGACACGGCTACAGTAAAGAAAAACTTATATTTTCTATTCAAAAACAAGTTAAAACTAATGCGAATGTATTGCATGAAAATTAAATAAAAAAAAAACGATTAGGAAAATGAAAATTATAAAGAGAGTGAAAATGAATAAAAACAAAAAAAAAAAAACAAATTTCAAACTAAATTAAGGTATGTTTAATTGTTGTTTTTAAATTAAATGTTAATTATTGCCACGAGTATGTAATTTTAATTTAAAACAACAAACGATTGATTGAAGTCAATTTGAAAATAAAGAAAAATTAGTTATAAAAACGGTTGTCGGTTTTATTGATTTAATTTTAATATTTAGAAGTAATTTATAATGATAATAAAAAATCAAAAAATTTTATTAAAAAAAGTTTAATAAGAAAACCATGAAGCATAGTTATAAAAACCAAGTTATGAATATTATAAAATACTTTTAATTGATACTCTCTAAATAATAACATTTAATAAATACAAAAAATAACGTATTATATAAATCGAAAATAAATAAAAATTTAGTGAAACTTATGTAAAGATAATAAGAGAAAACTGGACTAAGTCAAATTATGCTTTTATTAAAAAAATATGAAGATGTTTAAATAAAGTTGAAACAAACTACTTTAATGAGAAAAAAAACTAATATAGTGTTTACATTAAAAAGTAATTAAAAACAGTAAATTAAAACAGACACGAACAATTTGATTTGCTTTTAGCGCGACCAACGGTTAGCAAATTAATTAGAGACAAACTGCTCTTATAGGTGCTGGATGCGTCTATAGCAAATTTTATTATAGATGCACATCTAAAATATTGAAATTGTCTTAATTTTTATGACTAAGGTGTTGATTATCTTTATTTAGAATAATTTTCAATTAATCACTTAAATATTGATTTGTTTTAAATATTTGTTTTTGCAAATTAAATTAAAATGAATTTTATATTTAATATAATATTTAATTAAAAATTATTAGCACAAACTAATTAATTATAATTTTGACTATTCATAAATTAAACTCAAATATTTTTAGCCAATTAAAAATGTTATTTAAAAGCCAAGAAATTCATAATTAATAAAATAATTATTTAATGAGCAAATTTTCACATTATAAAATGTGAATTACGAGACATCTTTTGGCACATATTAAAATCAATGAAGACAGGATGTTGTTTAAATGTCTTGGAACATTAAATCAAATTGTTTGTAATGTTGAAAGTCATTGAAAATTGATTTCCTTTGTAAGACAGTGTTGATGTACTATTAAAGCCGGATGAGCTGCGTTTGATTACCGCTTTTGATTATAAACATAATGACAAAGCCGTATTCAAACACAGATGCAATACAATTGATAAAAAATTAACAAAGATTATAAATTATATTTCAGGCTTTTAAAATTTAAATACTTAATAATAATTAGATAAAAAAATTGAATTGAAATTACATAAAAATTATAATTTTTTTTTGCACAAATATAAAAAACAAATATGTTAAAAAAAAATTATTCCGTTAAAATAATAAAGCAAAATCGCATAAAAAAACTTACTTGAATTATTTTTTTTTTCTTGAAATAAAGTTGCCCAATCAAAATAATTTTTATTAGGGTCTGTAAATGAGTTCGGCATGCAGAAATTAAAATTATTAATTGATGAAGAATTTAAATCGTGTTTTACACTGTTATAATTAATTTCTTCAATTGAATTATTAGTAAATAAAATTCCTTGCGAATAGTCTATTGCTTGATTGATTGGGTTTTGCATATTTAAGTTGCAATGATTATTTATTAATAATGGACTCGAACATTTTAAATTCATAATTTCTAAATTAAAGTATTTATTTTTTATTTTTTTTATTTTTTTTTCTTCATAAAAAAATAATTTTATTAACATACCTGATTCAGGTTGACAGTAATTTAAACAAGAATTCGAATGGTTTATTGTCTTATATTTCATTTTTTCTGAATTTAATGATCCTAAATTTTCATTTAAATAATTATATTTATAAAAAACTTGATTAAAAATTTGATCATTAAACATATAAGAGTAAGCATTTGATTTAGAAATATTATCATTTTTTAATAAAGAACAATGATTTATATTTAAAGTTTTTTCAACTGTTGATTTATCATCAATATTATCTGATTTATTTATAATAAAACAATCTTTAAAAAAGTTTGAACCGTCTTTAAATGTAGATAGTGAAGGTAAAGGTTTTTTTGTATCATTTTTAAAATTTACACTTTTTAACTCATTAGTAATAAAATTATATTTTTTTTTTTGCTGATCAAAACTCATCACAATTATTCACTCTTTAATTTATAAACAAAAAAATATATTAAATATCTTTAGAAATTAATTAAATTTTTTTTTTATAAACATAATTTATATTTAAATAAGTTTAATTTATTTTTTTTTTTAGTAACTAAAATTAAAATTTTAACAATTTCAAATTTCTTAACAAATAATAAAAAGGAATAAAATTTGTAAATGAAGTAAAATAAATTTTTACTAAAATAAAATTTTCAAATTATAAAATTTTTAGAATTGCATTTAATTTAATTTGTTTTTTTTTTTTGGTTTAGTTATATTTTATTTTTTATAAATATAGCAACTTTCAAAGATGAATATCTGCTTTTTAACTGCCACTTTCGTTCATATTAAATAAAAATAAAACTTTTGCATTTAAGCTAAACATTATATCTGTGATTTTATAATTTTATTTTTTTAAAATTAGTAGTCGTTATTTATTTCAATGTGTTTTCCTGTATTAACTAAAAAATTCAGTTCATAATTTTTGATTAGATTGTGACTATTCATAATTAATGCAAAAATTAAAAAAAAAAATTATTTAACGTTAATTAATTAAAATTTTTTTTAACATTTATTATAGATTATTAATTTATAATATAATTTTATTTAAATTTACATAATTTTTTAAATAATTAATATTTAAAACTTTATATGACGATGTATACGCCATCTTATTTTTACTTTTGAATTTAAAATTTTGATTATGGAGCAATAAATTTTTAATTATTTAATTATTAAAACTAAATCAAAATATCAATAAAACACTAGAAATTGTTTAAGTTATAAATAAATATCAAAAAAAAATAAATAATTGAAATAGTTTTTAAAAATAAAATAATTTAAAAATGTATTTTTATTAAAAAATAATTTCTAATAATTTTTAATTTTGAAAAAAAAAAAAATTAGATGGCACTAGTAAAAATACAAATAAATTATTTTAGAACTTTAATTAAAAAAAATAATTTTAATTAAATTTACTAAAATTTAATTTAATCAAATTAATTATTTTAATTATTTTATTTAGGTTATATAATTTTTTTTATGTTAAAACAAAAACTTAAATTTATTATCGATTTTTCAAATATAATAATTCAAAAAAAATTAAAAAAATCTTTTTATTTATTTTTTTTCCAAAAAACTTTTATTTAAAAAACTTATTTAAAAAAAAAATTTTAATAAATTTATATTAATTTAAATAATTATTTTTATTTATGAATATAAATTTATTTTCTAATTTGATTTTTAAGATAAATTTAATTAATAGTTAATTAACTAAATAACCTGTTGAAATTTATTATTTTTAAAAAAAAATTTTAATTATTAAAATTTATTTAAATATTTATAATAATTAATAAAATATATAGTTTTAAATAAAAATATTTTAATTAATTATTAAAGTATTACTGAAGTTTTTATTTTTTAATCCAAGATAGCTGCTGTATAATTTTAATTGTTTTACAATTATAAATAATTAGAACTAGAAAACAACAAACATGAAACTTTTTTTTTTATTAAATTAACTGGATATAAATGAATTATTAAAATAAAAACTACAAAGCAAGTTAATTAGCGAAGATTTGCACTAAATTGGTTTATCTTTTTTTTTCGTAGTTTTAATAATATTTCTTTTTCTTAGTTTTTAAACTGTTTAGTCTTTATTTTTACAGCTTAAAATTAATTGTATTCTCACTTATTTATTAATAATAGCTATTTTACTAAATTAAATTTTTTTATAAATATAATTTTTTTAATCAAAAAACAAAAGTGATGTTTTATAAAATTAACAATTTTAATTGCTTCTCGATCAGAGTCAGGAATCCATTTAATGTTTCTCCCGAACCTTTTACTCTTCTCAATATGTTTTGATCTTGTTTTTTATCACATCTACTAATAGTTATGTACTCTTATTATTATTCATTTTGACAACTGAAGCCTTTATGACCATTATAGAAATATCAAGTCTCCATTAATTTACTTTGTTAAAAATTTTAGCCTTTCTTACTGTGGTCAACTCGAAACATTTAACTTGAATACTAAGAGCACAACTTATTGTGCTCATTTATTCTTAATCTTAATCTTTTACACTTACTTATATTTTGAGAACTTGACAGAGTCATTCATTAAGTCTTAACCTTGCTTGATGTCTTTCTCTCTAAACTAGTTTAACGGGAATTAGAGAGTACTTTTTTGTCTATACAAACCTTTTATTTTTAACCTTTTTTTATTTTACATTCACTATAATTTGTATTTTATATGATTAATATGAGGATCCTTTCTTTGATTAACAATGCATTATTAAAATGCCAGACAAATAGAATTCAAACTTATTTGTACTTAGCCTTTTTCTTTTTTAATAGCTATTAGATATATTAATATCTAAAAATTAATTCTGTTTTAGATTTTTTTTTAAGTTTTGAGAAAAACTAAAAGCTAGTTGAAACTAAATATTAATTTTAATTTTTTTTTATTTTAAAAATACAAGTAAAATATAATATATACAACCATTAATTAAATTCTATATTTTAAAATTTTTATTTTTTAATAAATATTTTTTTTTAAAAATTTTTAAAATTAAAAAAAAAATTATATATTGTGAATATAATATAATTTATTATGATATTAATAAAATTTAACTGTTAAGTTAAGCAATAACAAATAAATATAATACTTTTAAAAAAAAAATAAACTAATATAAACTATGTGACTAAAAATAATTTGCTTAAAAAAATTTAACTTATAAATTTTGTCATTTATTTATTTTTTTATTTATTAAATAATTAAATAAGAATTATTTTAATAAAAAATTATTGTTTAAAATTGATAATTTGGTATCAAATTTTAATTTTTTAAATTAATATTTTTTTTATGTATAATAAATAAATTTTAACTATGTAGCGAATGCTAATACTCAACCTTTTTGAAATAATTTTAAACAAGATGGAGGATTTTAACCCTATCTTTATTAGTTTTTAAGAAAATGATACAAACGCACACACTCTACTGAAGTCAAGATTCTGACTGAACTTAAAATCTATTGCGTCTTAGGAAAACTACGTCTTCCTTTTTGGACTTTCTTCGTGTTACCTTTACTAACAGGCTGCCTAACCTACTTTACTTCTACCCAAAGAGTATCAGGGAACTTAACTAGTTGATTTCCGATAGTGCCTTTCTATCGATGTCCCTTTAAGGTTGTAATAGGTTTAGATATCTTAAGTGACGTCAATATGTCTTTCCTGATCTCTTCAGCGAGTTCTCTATTTGCTTTATGACAGGTTTACAAGGTCTTAGGATTACAGGGTAACATCTGCAGTACCTGCACCCCTTCTATTCTTTACTGTCATCTTGGCATTTAGATACATTAGGGCTTTTCTTAGGTCTTAGGGGCTAATGATATATATATTATGTTCTACATCAACTATAAAAATTTGTATAATTATTAATAATTAAATTTTTTTTTAATAATTATTATAATTTTTTTTCTTTTTATTTTAACAATAAATATAATTTTTTAATTATTTAAAAAAAATTTAAATATAAACTTATATTTTTTATTTACTAAAATATAAAAAAATTACATTTAAAATAATATAAAAAAATTAAATTAAAAAAAAAAAAAAAATTTTTATTAACTTTTTTTAGTGAAAATTGTATAAGATATAATAAGATATAAAAATTAAAAAAAAAAAGATTTTGATTATTTTAAATCTTAAAAAAAAAGAAAAATTAATTTATAATTTAATAAAATTTGATTTACTTTTTTGACACTAATTTAATAATAAATTTAAAATTTTTTATTAATATGATTTTACATTACACTTTTTAAGTGTTAAAATATAAAAAAAATAAACATTGAACTTAAATAATTTTTGGGTTAAAATTGGTTTTAATAATTTTAATTATTTATTAAAAAATGATTGTTTTTATTATTAATGTTTTTCTAATATATAATTTAAAATGAATAAATTTATCACTTAAATTTAAATTATTATTAATATTAGTTTTCATTTACAAAATATTAATATAAACATGAATTAATATATATTAAAATAAAGAATAATCTAATTATATAATGAAAAAAAAAAATGTATAGAAAAAAAATGAAAAAAAATTAAAAAATTTGATCGATAAATGTTTAAAAAAAGTTTAAAAAAAAATTAATTTTGCTTCATGTAATATTTATGAATATTTGAAAAAAAACATAATATAAAGAAATCGACAGGTGTAAAAGACAAAATTTAAAATTAATACTTTTTTGAATAAAAAATTATTTATTAAATGAAATAATTGCTATTATTTTTAATAATTAAATTTTTTATAACATAAATTAATTTTTATCAAGCAACAGTTGTAATGTAAAAAAAATTTGAATTAAAAAAATCTTATTGGAAAATTTAAAAATAAATAATTTTTTAATTTATTTATAATAATTCATTATTAAAGTAAATTTTTAGAATTTTAAAAATATTAAAAATAATATCTTTTTTTATTATTTTTTATTCAAATAATATTTAATTTTTTATTTTTAAAAAAGTAAATAAATTTTTTAAAAGTAAAAATCTAATATGTTATTTAAAAATAAAAATAAATTTTTGTTAAATAATATTTAGTATTAAAATTAAAAGATGAAATTTTTATTTAAATGCCATTAGAAACATGAAATTGATGTATTTTTATTAACTGTTTGATTCATTAAAACTTTACTTTGAATAATTATTGCGTTCGTTTGCTTTTGATCAGGACTTGTTCATTTTATTTGATCTTTGATTAAATAGGTAGATCTGTAAAAGTTCAAACGACAAATGTTTCTTTTTTACTCATATATTTCTTCGACCTTGTTTCTTCAGTTCAACGGTTTTCTTTGCTCTCAAAAATAAAATTTAATCAAATACTAAAAACCCAAGAACTTATTTTAACATCTATGAAAAGATTCAAATGTGTGGAAACTTATGAAAGCTCAGCTACTATTATATATTTTTATAAATTTGTTATATATATATGAATTAATATATATTTATGTATTTATGATAAACTAATTTCACATTGAACAACCTTTCTTACTCTGTGCTTGGATGCATTAATAATTTGTATTAAATATAAAAACATTTATTAAATATGTGTGTTTATTTTTTAGTTAAAATGACGCGATTTGTTTAAGCACGAACATCGGCCACGCCCAATTTAGATCTAATCCACATGTACAAGGTCAGTTTTGAATAAAGTAAACTAAGTAGGCGTTATAATATTGTTCCTAAGGTGTGTGTTAGTTTTTTTATAAACGAAATTAGACAAAAAATAAATTGGACATAATGTTCATTTATAAAATTCGATACTTTAATAGTACTATATTTTTTGAGAAAGATGCTAGTTAGTAGTACCTTAAAAACAAGTGCTTTGAGATACAGATAAACTTGTTTTTTTTTTAGATTTTTTTTGGAGTTTAGGGTTTTACTTTGTTTTGAAAACATCATGGGCAAACAAACGAAATGTTTGCATTTGATTCGATGGAGTTAGTGCAGAGAAATGGGGCCGATCGTGTTCGTTCATCCATTGATACGTTCAAATTCGAGCATTGAACTTTGTTGGCCGAGAACTTTTAGATTTATTTTCATTTTTTTTTTTTTTTTTTTTTTTTTTTTTTTATTAAGCTTGATCAGATTTGATGAAATTGGTAAAACTTTATTTAGTTTAGTTAATTTTTATTCAAATTTAATTTAATTTTATTTTAATTGATTTTATCAAGTTTTATTAAATTTTTGATTTTTTTTTGTTTTCACTTTGCCTTATAAACTTTATTGTAAAGTGTCAATTTTGATAGATAAAAGTTTCGTTTTTAATAGGTTCAACCATAAAATGGAACAACGGATCTTATAAAATAAAGTAAATGTTAAACTGAAGTGAATTTAATTTTACATTAAAAAACTGAAAAAATAAATTAAAAAAAGTAGAATTAAAAAGTATAAAAAAAACTGTATAAAAAAAAAAGATTTTCTTGAAATTGAGAAAATGATCTTTTTCAGATCAAACCTAATGGTTTAGGTTTTTTGAAAACTTACTATAATTGTGGCAATTTTCGCATTACAAAAACAGAATACAACTTGTATTGAGTCGATATTTAAGCATGCAAAGCAAACAATACAAAGTAAAAAATGGGGAGATTTTCAATAAATCACAATTTATTTATTTTAAACGTAAAATTAAATTTTTCAAGCAATTAATTGTGCAAAAATTGCTTAATAAAATTATAATCAATATTTTGGATAAAAAAATAAGATGAAAATTATAAAATTAAAATAAGGTGAAAATTTAGTTTGATTATGATGCAACTTGTGTATTTTGAAAAAATGAAGCAACATGCATTTTCTTGAAAAACGAACAAGGTTAAAAAAATTTAGACCGTGTTTATAGTGTATAAATAAGCAGACAGCATTTGATACAAGTTAACGGCTAAAATTTGAAGGTCGTGAACCAAACAACCAAGGTCGGATTGGGCGTAGGGTGCCTGCATTTTGTATATAAGGTTGGTTGAAGTTTTGACTAGACTGTTTTTGGCTTAGCACGCGTTTAAACAGACTGCGAACATTGGCCAGCCAAAGGGAGAAACGTGCGAACGTGGGTCAGTTATGGGACTGAGTATGTTGAAAAGGACGCAGGTTAAGCCAATCCGAAAAGGTTCGAACAAACTAAATCGCGTTTAAATCGGACCAGGCCCAGGCCAACAGTTTTGCAGTGAAAAATTGAGCTATTTTAGATTGATTTTTTTTATAATGTAATTTTTGTAAGAGCGATTTTTTAGAATGCACCAAAATGGCACTCGAATGAGACCTAAAATGAGAAAGTAAATTTCTTGCGAGTGTGCTTTTCTTAAATAGATGCACAACTCAGAGAAACTGGACAGATGAAACAAAGCATGGTGACTTTATGAGTTATGAATTGTGATTATGATTTGTCAACTTGAAAAATGTGCAGCACTGGAGCACATTCAACAGTAGAGCAGAGAAGTTAGTGGACAGCTGTTTGGTGGTTACTATTGAGCCTCTAGTGCTGAGCTTTTAATATTGAACTACTACTTCTGGACCTTTATTATTTAATGTTTGCTGTTGGTAGTTGTTTAGTAATTGGCTATATCTGATTTGTTAGATTTTATCAAAGGCATTATATGAAAGATATCGGATTGGTGCAATGCAAAATAATAAATGTTCGCACTGGGTGAACAAAAAGATAAGACGATCGAAGGCGAAATCGATGCTAATAAATGGTCAAAGAAGTGATGATGCGATGTTGAGATTGGCGCCTAATGTTCGCGCCAAGTAATTAAGTGTTGAAAAGTAAGCAATAGGCTTTTAGTGGAAATAGGTTTTAAGTGAAAATAGGTTTGCAAGGCAAAAGTGTTTTGAAGACAAATAGCTTTTGAAAGTTTAGGGAATAGATGTTGAATGGACATATTTTTGGTGAGTTGAAAGCGGCTTTGAAAGAACAATGGTGCAAGTGCAATCGATCAATTATTGGCGATTTGTTTGTTTAAGACGTTCAATAGATTTGTGGGTGAAGATCTGTTGAGACGATGTTTGTCTTGAGGTGACTTTTTGCTAGAGTGACCTTTTGCCGGTCCTGAAATGATTCATTAGTCGTATTCGGAGCCGGACATGTATCATCAAGTGAATTGGAGCGTTAAAGGGTTCAATGCGCATTTTGAAAACGCATGCGTTTTAGCCCAGATCAGGCACTGTATTGCACCAAAGTAAAGTTTTGCAAACGCTTCAAGCAAAACTTTCGACTGCGCATTTGAATCAAGTGTGATCTGAGGCCAAACATGCGCATTGAGTTCGATGCGCAAAATAATTTATTCCGATGGCGCTAAGTTTTTCATGGCACTGCAACAGAATTGAACACATCTGATTTGCTTTCAGTACACCCTTGAATTCACCTTTCAAGCCTTTATTTTCAGTTGGAAAGTGGTTGTCAAAAACTTCAGGTGAACCGCCAATGCCAATGTCTTGCTCACTAATTCATGTAGGGAGTTTGAAAAGACAAACAAAGCCCACTCCAATTTTACTTTTTGTCTGGTTGTAGCTTTTGTCTGATGGAGGTTCTTTGTCTGTTTTCTGTACGTCTGGAAACGTGTTTGCAAGACGTTTCAAATTGCAGCAGGTGGACTGCAAACTTGTCACATCTTGCCATCGGTCCCAAATCAAAGCAGAGGTTCAGACAAGCGCAGATTGGGCTCAGCAAGTGACTGCATCAAAACCCAACATGTCAGTCCGATGCCAAAGGGTTCGCCAGTTTAAGACGTTCATTCAACACTTGCCACACCGCACACCCACTATTGTAACCTGCAATTCACTGTAGCCAACTTTGCCGTTCTAGAAGAGGTTCAAAGTGCACAATGCTATCGAACATCGACAGTTCGAATCTTAACCGACCAGGCCATTGTTTCGAGCTTCGCCTTTGCTACTTCTTTCTCTATGTGTTTGGCCGTGTAGGATGCTTATGTGCCTTAGGAGGGCGTGTGCTGTGGATGCTGTCCGCAAATGGGTGTGTTAAACTAGATCCAGCGCGGACACACGGCGACTGCGGATGGTCCAGAAGGGGAGGATGAGATTTGGCCAACAAGGGAGGACCACATAAGCTGGATCCAGCCATTACTTATCTGTGCATTGGCTGGCCCATTACTAGGGCCTGTTTCAGCACCCTAAAACCAGTTCACAACGCCTCCAAGCGGATACCAAAGTTGAATGGTGCAAACCAACAGGCATATTATTGTGGTGATTTGCAGTTGATACCATCATCTCTTGCTAGAGAACACAAACACTTCTAGTAGTTTCACATTTACATAGTTTTGCCAAAATTAGTCCTAGAACAGTTCACACTCACCTGCATCTGCTAATCGGACCTGTGTTTCCTTGCACTTTCTTAACTTTTTTCTGCTTTCTTACTGTTTTCAGCTCGTTTTTCAAGGTGTAAGTGAGTTTAAGACATTTTTAAACGCTAATTGATTTGCCAGTCTAAACCAGTCAAACAAACACTGTATTTTTGCTATGTCTTATTTTATGTGCTTCTCTCAACGTCTATTTCAACTCTCCGTCATATTTTGCTCAGCTTCAAGCACACACTTTTGCCATTTGGCTTCATCAAATCGCTTTAAAAATTCCCTTCTGAAATTTGCTTCTGAAATCCGCTTCTGAAATTCGCTTCTGAAATTCATTTCTGAAATTATATATTTAATTAATTGTTCCGTTTCTAGTTACTAGACTTTTAGCTTGCAATTCTATAAAATTCGCCAAATTCTATAAAAGTTCAATTTCACTTTCATAGTTGATTTGAAAGTGTATTAGAAAAAGTGCTTCTCAAGTGTGTTTGCAAACCAATTATTTAGCAAATTCAAATTAGTTTAGATTAGCCTACTGCTAGTGGATTAGTAAAGGATTGAAAAATCAAGTGCACTATTTATTATCCTAATCAATTCACACAATTTTAACTTGATCTAGTTTCAAAGTGACCACTAACGCTGACACCAGTCTACCTAACCTAATACTGGTCCAGGTGGCAAAGTGTTGGCCATTTTAATTGAAGTGCGTAACAAAAACGTTCAATTCGCCAGTGGTGCAAACTTATTCAAGCTGGGCATGTTGGTTTAATACGTGGTGAAAGGTCAGTGTTCGCCGGTCAGTGAATCAGGTCGAATCTAGTTCACTCGAAATTGAATTCAAAACAATCACAAGTAGCAAAAATAATGAAAATCTCAATGTTGGATTTGAGCTAGCAAGGCGAAATAGATCAATTGTGTTAGGTTTGTAAATAAGTCAAAGCAACTAAAGCTAAGCGATGTGACTTTAGTGAATGAGCGGATTAACAGTGTAGAGAAAGATAATCCAGTCGTAAAATAGATAAGTGTTTGCAAGCGCCAGATCTACTTGAAACTACTATTTCAAGTGCAACAGTTTGAAAACGCTTCGCAGCGTTTATATCAAAAGGCGTCAAATTGTTGGTTTTGGTTTGTATCAAGTGTTTATATCCACAATTTGTCTTGTGCCATTTGGCTTCTTTATTGGGTGGTTTGAATCAGTTTAAGCGGTTTGCATTCAAGTTGGGTTAGCTGGTTAGAGGATTTGGTGTTTACATGGCGATCATCTACTGGACCGCTGCTGGCAATAGGCCTGCACCTATTGCATTTCTAGTAGACAAGTGTTGCTTTAAATTGGTGTGTTTATTGAGCGTTGTTTATCGAGTCTTTTTTATTGAGTCTTGTTTATTTAGTCTTGTTTATTGAATCTTCTTTATCCAATCTTCTTTATCCAGTTTCTTTTAACCGGTCTCATCTACCTAGACTCCTCTTCCAGTCTCCTTTATCCAGTCTCCTTTATCCACACTTCTTTAGTCACTGCCTGTGTTTATATTCATTTTCTTGTTCATATTTATTTTCATTTCGCATCTTTCTTATCCGATTTTCTTTCTTTTTCACGCAGTTCGTGCAAATAGCTTTTAGTACATTTTCATCCTAGTCGAACTGATGTGTGCCGTTATTTCACACACAAGTCTTTGTGTACATCTTGCTTTTGGTTAAACGTTGCTTGGCAACTTGGATCAGCTGACTCTTAAAATTGACGACGTTCTTAATTGAACATCTTTTTATTTTGCGTTTACTTTCTGTTCGTCTGCAAGTGGATTCGCACAGTTGAGGACAAAAAGGAGTATTCGAAACACTTAAGAACCAACAAGTGAACACTTTTTCAGTAATTCACATGGTCTAAACTCAGTCATTTTTTCATTTAATCCTTTTTACTTCTCAATTGCTGTCGATGGCTTCCAGTTAAATCTCAGCACATTTTACTGCAACCACATCTGATCACAACTCCATTTCATCACAACTGCATCTCATTACAATCAGATCTCATCGCAAATTAGATCTCATCACAGCTACATCTCACCGCAATTAATATCATCAAATTTCACCCCAACTGTATAATATTGTAGTCATAATATTTTTAGTCAGTCAAGTCCTTTCATTATCAGTAGCTCTTTTTATTGACAATCAATAGTTTCGTTCAAATAAATTCACATATTCGATTTCAAATTTAGGTGAATTTCAAGTTAAACTCTTTTTTTTATTTATATGTGATGCCAAATACTCAAATTTAATCGTGCATACTTTGTAAATTTTTTTTTGATTTACTTACCTCAAATCTAGTGAATTTGTGTCAATGGTTTAGCCACTGGAAAATCATCATTTTGCAATTAGACAATCATCTATTACGATTAAGATTAAAAATAAGTTCTTTCAAATATAAGACAATCAACGCGGTTTCAAACAATCTTTTTTCTTAATTTTCCACTTTTTAACATAAAATTAAGTAAGTTTTCTAATTTTTAGTTTTTTTAATTTTTTTTTTATTTTGTTTAAATTAATTTACTTTGATTTTAATCAAAAAATTCATTTAAAATTAAACGCATTACTTTTTCTATGTTTGATCTTAGTACTATAATTTATAAATTTTTAATTAAAATTCATTTTTGCTTGTTGCTCATCTGCATTATAATTTTAAAAAGCTCTTTTTTTAATGCATTTTAAAAATTATTTTAATTATTTTAAAAAATTTTAATATTAATTTTATTAAAATTAAAATCGACCAAAATAAAGGTAGATTTAAAATTCATTTTAATTTATAAACTAGTAAATTTATTACTGATAAAAATTTTTTTTTTTAATTATTAATTGATTATATATTATGAACTTGAATTTTTTAAATAAAAAAATAAAAATATTATAAAATTCTTTTATTAAATTTGCTGTCAAAAGACACCTTGCCATGAAACTTGCATAATTTTAAAGATAATGAAAAAGAAACAAAAAATGATTTTCTAAAAAAACTGGCTAAAGCAACAGTTTAAAAATACTCTGTGTTGCTTAGTGATGAATTTTGTGATTCGGAAATGAATTTTATAAACCTAATCATATTATTTAAATAAAATCTTATTTAAAAAACTAAAATTTAAGAAAATTTTTTAGAAGCAACAGTTAGAGGTTAAAATTGAAAAAATCTATTTCAAATTCGTCATATAAACCTGGTTTGTTAGGTTCGAAATATATTAAACAGTTTAAAAAGCTGCTTGTTGCTTCGAATTAAAGATTTAAATTTTTTTTTTAGTTTTCTTAAATGATTTTCTTATTAGGACTAAAAATGCGAGGGTGGAGTGTAAATATTAAAAGTGAACAAGATCAGAATGCGGCACTAGATGACGACACCAGATTTTGCCTAGAAAAATTGCCCACGCTCTATTTTTATCCAAGCCCTATCTTTTTTCAGCCATCTTGTACTTTCTGTGTGTGTTTCTTATCTTTTTGAATATATATTTGACTAAGCTAGTTGACCTTGTGTAAAGACAACTGGTTTAAAATTTGTCAATCAGTTTGGTGGACACAAATTTAGCCAAATAAATAATATTGAAATGCAATACAGTGAACACAAAAAAAGCTAGAACATTTAAAAAATATAAATTATGTAAATGCGACTGCATGTAATTTCGAGACTGAGGTGTAGAATTAGCGTGAATTATGTTTTTGCGTTTATTTATATTTGATTTCTGTTTGTTTTTTTGTATATTTCGCATTTGCTTGAATTGGCTTTGCAACGTCTTATTTCGGTTCTGGTCTATGCAAGCCTCGCATAGAACAGTAGTGTATTGACTAGGGTGATAGCATGGATGTAAATGGACGCCCATCTGCCGTCGGCCTTATTCCCAGAGTACATCTTTATGTGTTTTTCATATTTAATATGCACATAGTAGATGCAAGGCAGAGGAGCCCATTTGCCCTTGTTTCACCCTTGTGTTTGAACACAAACATGCACTGCGCATCTCTGCATCTTTTTTGCTTTACTTGCCTTTTGGTCTAGTTTAGGTAAACTTGTACTTTTTTTGAAGTTAGACGCCCTCTAGTCGTTTTTCAAAAAATATACGATTTGATACAATATTAGAATATTAGAATATTAGAATATTAGAATATTAGAATATTAGAATATCAGAATATCAGAATATCAGAATATCAGAATATCAGAATATCAGAATATCAGAATATCAGAATATCAGAATATCAGAATATCAGAATATCAAAATATCAAAATATCAAAATATCAAAATATCAAAATATCAAAATATCAAAATATCAGAATATCCGGATATCAGGATATCAAAATATCACAATATCAGGACATCAAAATATCAAAATATCAGAACTTTAGAATATTAAAATATTACAACATTTAAATATTAGAACATCAAAACTTTAAAATTTTAGTTCAGAATTTTAGAAATCTAAAGTATTAGAATGACATTAAAACAAATCTAGTAAGAAAGCCTTTTTGATGTTGAAATTTTTAAATCTAAAACTTTTAGTCCAATGTCTAAATGCATAGGCTTTATTAGACCCTTTGTTACAACCTTTAAAACTATGACAAAAAATGTTCAAGCTCATTTGTTCTGCTTTAGAACAAACATTTATAGCTTTACCATTGAAATGACTCTATTGCGAACTACAACGGGCGTACAGACTTGAATAGAGCACTAAGCACCCTTCAAGTTTGACTTTGATTGCTAGCCATGTTTCGCCATCGTATCAAAATAAAACTATTTTACTGTGGTTGCATGGTTCTGTTTTTTTATCCATTTTTTCAATTGTTTTGCTGCCGTTGTTTGAACTTCAGGCATTTGTGCTTAATGAAATTGCTGTTTTTTATTCCAATTTCTAATGCAACACTTGATCAAACACTTGATGAATCAATTTTTGCTACTAATCAGTTTGCACTGAAAAGTTTGTCAAAACTCAGATTTTGTCATTGGCAACAAAACCAATTTTATTTGTCAATCTATTTTCAAACAGATGGGGCATCTGCATAATTGTGCAGCTAAAATTGACCATAAAAAATAAGTGAATAAAATAATCATAAAAAATATTAATTTTTAATAAAAGAAAACATTGTTTGAATTGAATGTTTTAGCCGATTTCGACTGGTTTTTTTCTTTGCTGTTAAATGTTAAAAATGATTAGCGTAAAACCTATTTTTATTTTAGTCATCATCATTATTAAAGCAATTTTTTATTAAAAAATTATTTTTTTTTTTTATATTTTATCAAATTTATTCGTTTGAAAAAATTTGAAAAATTGAAAACTGATTTAATTTATTAATAAAATGTATGATTAAAAAAATTTAATACATTATTTGACTAAAAACAATGCATTTAATTAAAGTATAGAAAATTATGATTGAATATAAATTTATTGAAGCAATAGTATAGTTGAAACAGAAGTTAAATTAGAAAATCGACATCTAGAGCGAAAGAATAAAATTTAGATTTAATTTAAAAATTTTTAAGATTTAAAATGTGTCAGATTAGCAAAGTTTGGCAAGTGCTTAAAAGCAGTAAAAAGAAAAATGAAATGAAAATTGTGAAACTCAAACATTGAGAATCATTGCAGAGTGTTTAAACTGTTCAAGACTTTGATTGATTATGCAATTATTGAACATACACATATAAAGATGAGGTTAAATAAGGATGAAATTAAAATAAAGATGAGGGTAGAATGAAGATGGAGTTAAATTTAAAGCGACTAAAATAAAACAAATTGTAAATCAAAATTGTGGAAAAGGTTCATAGTAGTTGGTTGTCTTATTTTTTGTCAAAGTAGCTTTAGCCCAGACTATTATTGTTTTGCTTAAACATGATTGACGACATTTGAATGAAATCGGTGATGATTAAACGATTTGATAGAAAGTAAAGAAGCACTTAAATAGTGAATCCTATAAGTGGTTCATTTAACATAACCTAAGATGTGTCTTATTGGCTGATATTATAGATTTGACTAAGTTGACAAATCTGTTCGAACTTGGATTCGGACTCGTCACAGCTGGAAAGCGACTGCGCCAGGTGCCGGCGAGACTATGCTAAGTTTTAACTATTTTGCGCATGTACTGTTTGTTAAATGTGAACTCGATTCACCAGGCAACTGAGGCCACCATTTTGAACATGTTCGTCATCTAATTCCACTTGTTTGGCTACTTCCGCCGGAAACCAAGTTTAGATTACATTAACAACATGCGTAACTCACATGTATGAACAATTGCAAGGTGAACAATTCTGGGCACAGTCAGTTTGGCCATTCAGGGCAAAGATGCTTTGTCGTATGGTCTGATATGGCAAAGGCAATGTCCGTTCAGAATAGGTTGGCGCCGTCGCTAGTAAGTTCGAAATGAACAATTCTAGAACTGTTCTAACTATTTGAACAGTTCGAAGTTAGTGAACCATCCCTGACTCTGGCGTCGAATTGCGGACATTGGAATCCATTGCCACTGTGCGCTTGTTTTCTGGTTGAATTTTTTTTTGCTCTGTACTTTGGCCAAATCAAATAGCATTGGGCCCACTTTCTTTGTTTGTGCACCAAACAGGTGAATTGCAAATTTGATTTCGATTAGATTTTGCTTCTAGTCTGATTTTGATTTTAGATTAAAGTTTGATTCAAGTTCAACTTTTATTCTAGTCCAGTTTTACAAGTATATTTCTATATTAACACTGTAGAAAATCAAACACTTTTGTTTCTGTTTCGACCAATCTAGTAAAATGCAAAAATGTGAATTTTTCAAATTTGTAATTATGATTAGTGCTTATAAAGCTTGATTAGAAAAAGCACAATGCATTTAGTTTTTTTAGGGGTAAATATGCAATTGTAGGCCTATATTTTGTTTTTATTCCTAATTAATGTCACTAAATTTGTTTTTATTGCAATCAAAGCTGATTTTTGCGATTTGATAAGATTTAATTTTGCCCAATAAATTTACATTATTGTTTATTTTGCTTGTTTCTGCAGAAAACTTTCTATCTTTTGTGATCAGTAGGACTCAACACTATTTTTCTACGGCCCTGCAACTGAAAACGCCAAATTCAATCAAATAATCAAATTAATCAACCTGAGATGTTCTGATGCTTGAGAATAGACAAAATAACTAAAACTAAACTAAATAATAAAGGATAAACAAAATAGTTTTGTATAAACAAGATAATTTAAGATAAATAAAACAATTGAGCATTAATCAGATAATCAGATGAGAATAAAAACTACTTAGTCAATAATAAATACTTAAGTGATAATAAACTGGATAGTTAATTAAAAAGAATCGGAACAAACATTTGTGAACTTTTGAAAACGATTTCATCTTTTGCCAGCATTATCACCAAAGCCAAGTACAGAAATCGACCACTAGTGTGCGCTTTTGACAAGTTCAATAAAGATAGTAGCAAGTTAAAGCTCGACGCGAAAACTAACAATTTGTATAAATCTTAATCCGTTGCGACGGATTAAGAAAAAATCAGCTTAGTGCAGCTCGTGTCAGTTGCATTATTTTCACACCGCAACTAGTGTTGAACACGTGTTGAACACGGCAATCTACCTACAAGTCGTTTTTGATCAACTGTTGATTGTGACAAATAGCGGTTTGTCGCTGGCCAGCTTTAGACTGGTTCTACTAGAACTGGATTTATACATCGAATTCAAATTTGGGCTTTAAGCAAAAAACACTAATTTCAGTTTGGGACCTAAATTGCAAACTCGAAAAGACCTTTATACGGACAACAGCTGTGTTTTAATGGTGTGCTGTGTTTTCGACTGCATTTGATCGAACTAGTTGCCCTGCGCAACTTAGACAGCATCTTATAAATTCTTTTGAAGCCAGTTCACCAAGGCGCCATCTTCTAGCTTCATTCTTAGCCAAATTATTCTAGAGTCACAAAATTGTCCGATCGCGAATTGTCAAGACAACATAACTTTGTTTTGTTTTTACGCTACCTTTACTGACAACTCGCCGATTTAATTTAAAAACGCCAAGGCCTTGCCAAGACAAAAGGCCAGTTTGATACTTTGGTCCAAAAGCTAAAGCTGCTGCCTGTTTCTCAAGTTCACTAACGGGATTTCGAATGGCAACTAGTGAAAAAACGCGTCTCAATAAAACCAAAAAACAAAACCACACTTTGTTCGAACTAGTCAAATTTAAAATCACTATTTTAAATATTATCCACACTATTAGTCACTCACTTTCACTTTAATTCAATTTAATCAACTCAATTTACGACACCTTATTCCTGCTCCACCCTTCTGTATTTCTAGACTTAGGATAAGCAACTATGAACTTAATTTTCTTTAGTGAAAATTAAATCGCTATTCCAACAAGTGTTCATTGGCTTCACCCAAAATGCTATTTAAGCACCATCCTAATTAAACAGGCAACAAGTGGACTAACAACTATTTAATATTGGTTTATATTTTTAAAGTAACTTGGTCAACTATACTCTTCTCTACAGTTACTACTCTACTATTAAATACTCAGTGTTAAAATTAATCTAGTCAATACGGCAATTGTGAACTTATTCTTGCGCAATTCATTTTTTAAACTTAATTTAAGTCACCTGATTTATCAAATTATTCAAAAATATTTATCATAGTACATTTTAATTATAGATCTTTTTTAGAAACAAAATAATATTTGTCGTTAAAATTAAAAATAGTATTTATTATAATTTCAAAAATATTCTAGTAATTGTATTTAATTTTAATTTAGTAATTTATAACATATAAATAATATTTATTTACATTTTGGCATAGATTTATGCTTTAAAGTATTTAATTTGTAATATTATTAATTTTATACTTTATTTTTATTTATTAGCTAATTTATTTTTTCATTTTAAAAAAATAAGTGTTATCTAGTCAGACAGATTCAAATAGAAAGAAAACTTAAATTGTTTTTCTTTTAAAAATTAATATTCACAAAAGCAAACTACATTTTACTTTTTAGAATTCCTTAAATAATTCATTTTACAATTTTTTTTTTAAATAATTTACAAATCAAAAATTAATCCAAAATGCCGAGATCATTCTTGGTAAAAAAGTTCTCAAGTGAAAATCATTGGAGTTCTAAACGATCAAAATTATATGATCCTAGTGTAGATTTACTTGTGACTTCTATACATCATAGTACTCCTTTATCTGGCAAGCAATCTATTAAAAATCGTTCTGGATCTAATGCATTGCCATCAAATAATAGCAATAATTTAAGCTCATTTGGACCTAGTCGAACATCAACAGATTTATCTGAAGCAAACGACAAGTGTGGAAGTAGTTCATCTTTACAAAATGGTGATCATATTAGTCACAGCATTCAAAATGGAGAATCCAGTTCCAATATGCAAAGTAGAAAAAATGCAATTGGTTCAATATTGCAATCGGATCAGAAAAAAAAGCAAGAAAAAAAACGATTTATGATTGCGCCAAATACTAATTCCGGAAGTTCCAGCTCATCCAAAAGTGGATACATAACTTCTAAAACTCAATCCAATGTCCGAAAAGCAAGCAACGACGAAAGTGATTCTTTAACCCAAACTATGACGGTAAAGGCAATCAACAAAGATGGAAAACAGGTGCGCATTCAATGTAACGTAAAGCAAGTTAACAAAATAAAAGCTGTGGATAACAAAAAACAACCGGACACATCAAATAGATTGGACACAGGAAAAAAACAAAAATTAATTGTTACAAGCATTCAATCAAGTAAGATTTTAAATATTTATTTTATAATTAAGCCAATAATGATACATTTATTTGCTTTGAACAATTTTTTTAAAATTTTAATTTAAAATTAATTTTTAAACAGACTAGTAATAGCATTTTATTTTATTATTTTATTCAAAGATAATATTAATAATCTTGATTGAAAATTTTTCTATTTTAAAAAAAATTTAATTATCTTTATAAAAAGTATAAGAAAATATAATGCTAAAGAATTGATTAGTAGAGAATAAAACCAACATTTGTTATTTTCAGATAAAATTTAAAAAATTATTAAATAACTTTTAAAAAATAAATTTAAACTAGGATTTAATATTTGATTTGTACTATATTAAGTTTGATGATTTATTGCAATTTTTTTTTCTAAATTAATTATTTTTAAAAAAAAATAAGCTGTAAAAAAACAAATTTTTAAAAGATGGCGTTAGTATTTCCATACGCAAATTATAAAAAAAACTGAACAATTATTTTTATTGTTTTATTCTAATTAAATTATTAAAGTTTTTAATTGAAATTTTAATAAATTTAATATTTATGTTAATCTTTTGTATTAACTTTTATTTTTTTACTATTTTATTTAATATTTGGATTAAAAATTTAAGCAATTAAATTAATCAAAATAATGTTGAAATAAATTTAATCAAGTGTGTCTTTGAATTAAAACAAAAAAAAATTTTAATTTTGTCATCTTTAATTGTCAGTAAATTGATTGATTACAGTAAATAAATAATAATTTATTTTATTTACATAATATTTAAAATTATTTTTTATACTCAAAAAATAAATTTACTTAAAATAAAAAATGTATTAACATCATTTTTTTTTAATCCTTAAAAACTAAATTTTTTTGTTTTAAAATTTTTTTTATTCTACAAAATTTTTATTATAAATTTAATAAAATTGAATCTGTTCAATATTCTATAAATGCTATCTTTAAAACCAAATATTTAACTATAATCTGTTTTGTTTAATAAAGGAAATTACTTGTTTTATTAAATCAAGTAACTAACATAGAAAATAATTAATAATATTAATTGAAATTTACAAAATTAAAAGCTTTATTGTGGGTGAAACATAAAATTTTTTATTTTTTTTATAGATTATTTTTGATTAGTAAAATTTAAAATAATCACAATACCTTTAATCTATCTAGAAATAAACTAGGAATATTGCAAATGATTTAATGTTTTGATACATATAAACCAACGGGCGTGGTAAATGCTGATCAATTGGCATTTGGCTGAAATAGTTAGTGCTGTTTTCTGTGAACTGATCATGACCGAACTCCATTAGTAATTTTACCGCTATTTCTTTTTTTACCTTTTTCTTTTGATTTGTTTTGCTGCGGCCAATGCACATACGATTTATAAATATTTAAATCAGCTTAAATTATGAATGATCATTCTAATTGTGTTTTGGTACTTTAATACAAGAAAAAGTCAAGCAGAATAGATTAAATTGGAAATTACACATTAAAATTGACTAAATATTTTTATTTAACTTAAATGTTTCTTCCTTAAGACGAATTTTAGATTGAGCACAGGTGGGCGGATTTTTTTTTTGTAGGCGTGTTTCTATTGCTTGTGGACAGGCGTGTTCAAAATGTATCTAATTTAAAACGTTCAATGTTTTGTTAATAATCTTGGCAACATTGGTTATGTCAAAAATTTACTGTGTTTATATTTTTAGTTTTACATAAATCTATTGATATTTTAAAGATGTTTAAGTATTTAGACTATTTGAATTTTGTATATATAAAATCTATTTACCAGTTTACAATTAAATTGTTGCTTTTTATTTCAAATTTGTTTACTGTCAACTTGATACATTTTAATTGTAATATCAATTTTTTTCTTCAATTTTTTTTTAAGCTATTTATTTAAAAATGGAAACACAATAGTTGCACAATTAAAAAATAGATACATTAGTAAAGAAGATTTGTTTAACCTATACCTATTTGATATATAATTAAGCAAACGTGTTATTTAAAAATCTAATAAGAAAATTGTTATTAAACACAATTGATTAACTTGATGGTGAATAGTTAATGTTCACTTTTAAGTAAATCATTTAAAAAAGATGCTTTGAAAAAAGAAAGTTGATTAAATTTAGACTGATTTAAACAGAATATACTGCCAATATTGAGTTTTACACAAGACAATAAATTACCGGAAACATAAAATTTAAGGTGTGTCAACAATTTGACATTTGACATGCCCTACAATCTTATGCTGCTCAAGATTGAGTAGATTTTGGTCAAATATGCAAGGTTAAAAGATTTGTATAACTGGCATCTGCTGTTATTGACTGTCTTTTACGCACGCTTTGCATTATCTCTCTGATACATTGCATTTCGAATTCAAATTTATTTTTCAATTTACACAGTGGTTGCTTTCTTCTTTCAACCGTTTCATCATTTTCTTCCTTTTTTCATCTTATTGCTCTTTTTGCAATTTTATCATTTCTCTGTTTATTTGCTTGAACGCTTCTTTCAAGATTGACACTCAATTCGATAAACTTGTATCAATTTGAGTGGGAGTGTTCAGTTAAGCGTATACAAGTTGCCTGTATCCATATAAAAACAAGAATAAGAATAAAGTGTAAAAGAAAGGCAGAGACTAAAAGATTAAAACTAGATCTGTTGCTTTTGTAGATCAACTTGTAGACAATTTTAGTGATTTATTTGAATTATAATCACACTAGATTTAAATAACGAATCCATTAATGAATTTCTTTTATAAATAATAATCAAACAAACATACAAATAAATTGAACATACATTTGGTAACGTTTTAGTTTTTTTGTTTTATTTAAAACTAATTTTTGATTTACACCTGTTTATTTTATATGATAAACTATTGTTTTAGTTAACTTTAGTTAAAATTTTGAATGCATATTTTTTTTAGGTTGAGTTGCACATTTTTCTTATTGTTTTTTTTTTTTATTTTTTCTTCATTATCTATGTTTTTTACTAAAAATATTTATTTTTTTTTTGCAAAATTTAATGCTTGAATTCATAATTGCTAGTAAAATTTTTTATGATTTTTAGATTAAAGAAAAAGTGTTACACAATTGAACCATGTTTTGATCATGTTTGTGTTAAAATTTTTTTGCCATTATTAAAAAGAATAGATTATTTTGCACTAATGGTATCTTGGCTGTTGCGCACTATGATCTACTTTTAAGATCAGACCATTACAGAACATTTGGCACCAAATGAACTGGTTTAGGTTGCTTTAAAGCAGTTAGATATCAAAACATGAAAGCTGAATAATTTATGGTTTTAGTAAATGGCTAGTACACGACGAATTTTGTTCTATTTAAATGTGATCGTAAGATGTTGTTAATTAAATTGGCCGCTATTTCTTTTTCTTTATCAATTTTGATTTTCTTATTTTGTTAAAAACATTTGGTTTCTTATTTTCGAGTGTATATTTGTATAATCGACAATAAAGATCAATGTCAATAAAATAGTGTATTTCAACAAACTGATGTTATAATTTATTCTAATTGTGTGTTCAAATTTGTTACAAGTTTGATTCACATGTTTAGGTGCATGTTTACTCTTGTTCAACTTTTTAAATTGCCAATTTAAAAGCAAAAAAAATAAATAAATTTGATAACCTATAAATAATGTTGTAAAGTTTGTACTATAATTAAGAATGTGAAAATGTTAACATTATTAAATAATAAAAATTTATAGTTTATTTGAACTATATTACAATGAAAAAATTTTAATTTAAAATTATTTTAATATTAAACAAAACTTTTAATTATTATTTTTTTTTTTTAAAGATGAATCAAACAATGTTTCGAACGCAAAGCGTAGAAAAACTAGCGTTGAAGAGCATTTGAAATCAGTTCGTAAAACTAATGTTCAAACAACAAGTAGTGCTACTAGAAATGGTTCGAGTACAACTGAAACAGGAACTAAATCATCTCCAAAATCTAATTTAAAATCAATTTCTAGTGGAGATAGTGGAGTTTCTTTAAGAAGAACTCAACGTATTCGTAAGCCTTTACCAATTGAAGACAATAATATTTATGAAAAGCCTGCTCGATTAAGCGCTAGACAGCAGCAGCAACAACAACAACAAAATGTAAAAAAAGTTCAAATAAAAACTTCTAGAAGTGGTCGTAATGTAGTATCAAGTACAATTGGTAATGAAGAACTTTATGACGATGATGATCAATTATATGAAGAAGAAGAAGATGAACTGGATGATGAAGATGAATATCATCCGCAAGATGATGAAGATGACGAAGAATTTGTGGTGAAACAGTTAAATAACAAATCTAGAAATAAGCAAAATAAATCAAACCAAGCTAATAAATGTGCAAAGATAGTAAAAACTGACGGATTAGGCTTGACCACAAATGGCCCAATCAAGTTTACATATGAAACACTATCTTTAACTGATGGTCGAACAAAGCGAGCTAAAATGCTAGCCGCAGGACAAGCTTTGCCGGTAGTTATTGGAACAGCAACTTTAAATCATTTGGCAAGTACAACCAGTCATTCGGCCCAAAATACTACAAGTACTGCTACTACAAGTGACGAAGAAAATTCCAGTAGCCAAAACAAATCTAGTAGTCAATTGACCGTTGGCACAGCTGGCCGAAGAAGACGAACTATTAAGCAAACGGTAGATGCTGCTACAGAAGCTGAACTTGACCTTCTTGATGCTCAACAAATGCCACTTTTACAAAGTAAATCGGTTTCATCATCATCAGGAACAAGATACACATGTTCAGAATGTGGCAAACATTATGCAACGTCTTCCAATCTTAGTCGTCATAAGCAAACACATCGAAGTCCTGATTCGCAGTTAGCTAAAAAGTGTACCACTTGTGGCAAAGTATATGTATCCATGCCAGCATTGGCAATGCATTTGCTTACACATAAATTGAGCCACAAGTGTACAATTTGTGATAAACAATTCTCTCGACCTTGGCTTTTGCAAGGTCATATGCGTTTACACACAGGTGAAAAGCCTTTTGCATGTGGCCATTGTGGTAAAGCTTTTGCTGATCGTTCTAATCTTCGAGCTCATATGCAAACTCATAGTAAGGAAAAGTTGTTTAGATGTGAATTTTGTCGCAAAAGGTTTAGTTTAAGAAGCTATCTGGTTAAACATTATGAAGTTGGTGCTTGTGCAAAACGTAAATCAACTAATGGTAAATCAAATGGAAATGGAAAAGAAGGTAGCAACGGTACTACTGGTCAATCTTCAAGCATAGAACAATTAAATGGTAAAAGTGGCAATCGAATTCATAGTAAACGCAACAGTGCGACAAAATCTGATGATGAAGATAATCTAGGGTATTTAGGTGAACAGGACGAAGAACAAGTAAAAGCTAGAATGAAAACATTAGTACAAAAGTTAAAAAAAGAAGAAGAGCTTGAAAAAAGAAATAAAAAATGCAATCCTGATGAAGAAGATGATGAAGAAGAACACTTTGATGGAAACAAAACTAGCACTAGAAAAAGAAGAAGTAAAGCAAGAAAGTGCAACGTAAAACTTAACAAACCGGTTTCTTTAGATGGTGATGAAGACGACGATGATGATGATGAAGATGATGATGAAGAAGATGAAGAAGCAGATGAAGAAATTGATGAAGAAGAAAATTGCGCATTTGCAAAATCAGACCATGATTATTATAGTGCCGTAGCTAATCAAGAACAGATAATTGAAATTAACGGTGAACTTGTTCAAGGTGCAGAAATTGTTTATGTTAATGAAGAAGAACAGGCAGAAGATGGGGTTTCTTTTGAGCCAAATTTAGCTGAACAAGTGTCAGCCAATTAAACAATTTTGCATTTTATAATTTACCAAAAGTCTATGTTTTATTTATTTTCCCCATTTTTTTTTTTTTTTGTTTCCTAAATCTTTTAAATAATTCTTAGAAAAAAAATCAAAGTTGCAGGTCATTCCACTAATCTTTGGACATTTACTGCAAAACGTTTGGACATTCCAAAACTCCTTAATGTTTTTCTCTCTTTTATCCGGTTATAATGTATCAATTTTATTCACTTTTGTCATAAGCTAAGCATGCGTTTTTCATCATTCATACATACACACTTTTAAATTTTAAAGCAACAAAATACAGTAAATAAATAAATTCATTTTCCTTAAATACAATTTTGCATTATCATCTACAAAAATACAATGAAAAACAAATCACATCTTTTAATACAATGTTAAAAATTCAAAACAAAAATAAAAAATTATTACTAAAACATGAGTTTAGTAATTAAAGTAAAACTAAGTAAAAATAAAAGAAAAATTTAAAAAAAAAATTTAATTTTTTTAACAAATTTTATTTAAAATTAAAATAACAATAAAAAAATTAATTTTAAAAGTATTTAAATTTTATATTAAATTTTAATTTCCGGCTAAAAAAATTAATATAAAAAAAGCAATCAAAAATTGATTTATAGATAAATTTCTATTATCAAAAAAAGCAATAACTTTTGATTTAAACTTAAATTAATTAAATTTTTGATAATTTTATTATTGATTTGTAAATTTAAATTATTTAATTAAATAAATAATTACATTTAATATTAATACTTAAATGTTTTTATAATTAAACATTTTTATTATTAAAAGTCAATAACATTAAAAATTAAATTTTGATAACATATTAAAATAAATTATGAATGCTTATTTTAATATAGTTGTTTAATTGTTTTATTTAAGTCTAAAATCAAATTTCAATACTTAATAATATATTTTTATTTTGAGATTTTTTTTTAAATTAATTTTTTTAGTTTACGTTTATTGTTAAAAACCGATTTTTATTTGTGTTTTCATTTCCGGATAAATCATAATAACAGTTTGTTGACTTGGATAAAAATTTTGGATTTGTAATTTGAGTTTAATTTAAACGTTATCAATATAAAAGATTCTTGATACTTTCTCCTTTATTTTATCATTATTTACGTCATCACATTTTCTATTGCTTTTTAATTTGATTTTTTTTTTCGCTTACCTTAATTTTAACAAGTTGTCAATCGTTTACTTAGATTTTATCGTTTTTGTTTTATTTTTATTTTTTCGGTTTCTTATTTCTTTTTTTTTTGTTTTGAGCATAAATTAATCCCTCCCACACATTTATAGTTACATTTCAACTACTATTTTTTAATCTTTTTTTAGTTTTCACACTTTGCAATTTGTTTTTTAACTATACGATTTTTTTATAATAAAAAATAAATATAAATGATAAAAAACATAAAGACATACATGAAGATAAACAGCAATTGAAAAATAAAAAAAGATACCATCCAATGATGCAGTGCATTGGACAGCAAATTTACTCTCACTCAATGACCAATGAAACACATTTTTTTAGTCATTAAATGTGTTTTTTCATTTCAAAAAATTTGTTTTTTTTTTTTTACTTTATTTACTAAAAATTTTTTGTCTTAATATTTTTTTGTTAGGCCACATCCGTTTCCGCTACATCGTTGCAACTTAACGCTTGTCACTGTTGTTGTTTAAGTTTTCAAATTTAAATTGTTCAAGAATAGTTACTTGAAGCATTTTCTTGAATTTTTTGCCTTTTATTTTGTTGATATACATCTAAAAGTGTTTAAATAATATTGATGTATCTTATCAATGTTTTGATGAGCTATTTAAAAAATAATTTTTTTTATCATTAATGTTGTTTTGTTTTTTTATAGTGAAAGTAATTATAAGTAATTTAGTTTATTTAGATTTTAATCTTGTCATATTTTTTTCTATCTTACTTTTACTACATGTAAATAGTTTCTTAAAATGATCTTCAAATGTGGGTAAATAGATGAAAAGTGAATTGCAATTATGAATTGCAATTTGACTCTTAGATTGTTTTACTGCAAATTAAAAATACTGTAAGTTATAGAATTTAGTTTTATTGGACAGTTTAAGTAAACTCCTTTTTTTTTTTAATGAAAATCGCAAATCAAACGTATTATTTAAAAAAAAAAAAAAAAAAAAAAAAAAAAAAAAAACTTACTCAAATTGCAAAATTTAAGAATTTTTATTTTGTATTTTTTTAGATTTAATCAATTCAAACCCAAAAGAAATTGAAAAAATTAAATCTGGAAATTGTTAAAAACTACTTTTTGCACTAAATTAAACAATAAAATCAGTTTTGATAGTGCGATTTAACAAAAAAAAAAAAAAAAATAGTGAGTAAATGCTTACTCACTAATTTTTCAAAGATTTACTATTTAAACGTTTTGCATCAAAACTAATTTTATCTTGATTTAAATCTATTCATAAATGTTTTTCAAAGCATTTGTAAAAATTCAGTAAATAGATAAATTAAAGTTAAATGTAAAATTTTATTTAATCAAGTTATGATTAAATCACATAAAGCACGAAAGCATTTAAACACTTACTTAAAAATGCAACAATCCTACACGCCCATTTGATTTTAAATGGATGAAGATCATTTATTGCTTAATTTAAAATATTTAATAGTAAATTTTCAATTATGTTTCCTTTATTTAAAAAATTTTAAAAACAAATTAGATACATGTAATAGTATTCAAGATAGAAATTGATGTATAAAAAATGAAAAAAAATAAGACAAAAAATAACTTATCACTTGTTTTTGAACATTTTGTGAAAATGATTAAAACGGAACGAATTAGATATTTGAAATAAAAAATTAAAAATCAAATATAAAAAATAGATGACATTATAAACTAAAGAAAATAAATAAACGATTTTGATTTTTGTTTACTTTTATCTATAAGCTCCATTTTTTTCACAACCTCTTTTGTGGTTTTTGATATATTTTAACAAATCTGTAACCATTACTTTTGAATTGAAATAAAAAAAGTTGGACAGGTATATTTGATACAGAGAGTAAATATGAATATTTGTATACTATAACTATAAGCTAAGGCAAACTGCTAGAAAATAAAAACTGGTACTTGCACAAAATTGGCAAAGTTCTAAAATAATTTTGAATGTTTGCAAGTAAAAAACACATGTGTTTGACAGTGTTTGTGACTTGGCCTCAATAGTCCCAATAAATACAAAACAGGTGATGAATTGATGCCAACAGTAATGCAACTTAAATGATGAAAAAAAAAATAACCCTTAAAATTAGTAAAAATGAAAAATGCTTTTTTATTAATAGAAAATAATATTAAAAAAACGATAGATATGCAATAAACAAGTAATTAATTGTTTTGAAAATTATTGCACCTGCTGCCAAAAAAACTGTTTGGATTCGCGATAGAATGGCGATTGAACCGCTACAGCAATCAAAAGACTCGTATTATTTCTAACTAGGCTATTAACATTGAATGCTGATTAAATAGTCAGAACCATCTTTAACAGCCGGCATCTGCCAAAATGCAAATTTCAAGTAAGCAGCTGATGCAAAATGATGGCTATTTTTATTTGATTTTTGGTCAGCAAATAGTAAATATGTAATTCCTGTTTAAATTTTTAGACTTACTCACGAAAAAGATGAGTTTTGCATGCAATAAGACTGTTTAATAGACTTGATTGAATTGCTTTGTTTAATTGTGATGAAATTTTAATTGCGTTTACTTTGCATAAAATTATTTGTTTTTGAACTGTATTGTATTTCATTGTAACTAGAAAAATTTAAAACTTAAAAATTTAGTTTTAACAACTTTTACTTATGTTAATCTGTTCCGACTTAAAGCTATTAATTTCCGCTAGATGGTGACTAAGAAAATGAATAAGCAACTATAAAATAAAAAAAAAGAAAACAAATTTAGTAAGAAAAAAAGTCGATAGAATCGATTAGAAAACAAAGTGCAAATATCGAACTGTTGCCAGTGTTTCGAATTGATTAGTTGGCTAGTTCTGAGCAGTTGGACACAATTGCAGTAGCATTGAACCGGCAAAGATAAAACCAATTCTACTGGCGCCAGCAAAAGATGATCATTATATTTGAAGACTAAACCTGTGTGAGAAACGTTTGCTTTGTTGACAAATGGAAATGATGAAAAATTAAAGTAAAAAATGAAAGAAATGAAAAAAGCAGAAAACACGACAAACAGAGTTTGAGAAAAGAAAGCAAGTTTAAGAAGATTGATTTGGCAAGAGAGATGATGAAAAAATCAAGCCAATCTAATCTGGTAATGGAGTGTTTTGCATGTGAACCACAATTGCTGGCCTTTTAGTCTAGCTGGACAACAGCTGTTTGCATCAACCACGCCTCACAAATCCACAGTTTATTGTTGCTTTGGCCTTATTTCCTGTTGTGATCACATCAGCTGTTCCAATATCTGCAATGATAACAAAGCTAAAGTCAAACTAGATGCAGCAGCTGTGCTGAGTTTATCAGTACCAATATTGACTTAATCAATTGAACAAAAGGTGTTTTCATATGACAGTTCGCCTATATATTGCTATTTTGCTCAAACTTCTTTACTTTCTTAGAAACCTTTGTTTTTCTATCTGTTTTGCAAATTATTTTACCTGCTTATCATTTTATTCAATAAGCAAAATTTTTTTAACCCAAAATCATAATGTTAGCCATTTCGATTTGTTTTCTTACTATCTTTGTCTGTGTTCATGTAATGCTTGGCTCATTGAAGATGTTAATGATTTCTGTTCAAATATAGATTTGTAATGTGTGCTCTGTGTATTTTTTATACTTGATTGATGCTTATAAGAATGGCTAAAACAAGTTAGCCAGAAAAATCTGTAGACAGCAGATGGCTAACATGATGTTCAAAATAAAGACAAACGTTGGTTACAGGTTACAGTAACAACTGGACAAAACAGATTGGAGTGAATGTGTTAGTGCTGTTTTATTTGGCTTAAATTATATTTGGACACACCCACTTGCTGCTTGTGTTCGCAAATCAAGTAAATCATTAATAGAAAAAAAATCCTAGAATCAAACAATAATAACCGGAAGTGATAATAAGAAAAAAGTTTTCAATGCCTCGGACAAAGTGTGTAAAAATATATATAAAGGTTGTTAGTTGGTAAAATGAACACATCTTAATAAAACACATTGGTAAATATATTTGAACAAAATGTGGGCTTAAGATGCCTATAAATCCAAGTAGGACACGGTTTGGGCCAGTGAACCGGTCAGTTAAATGGGCATGGTCTTATGTCCAAAAGATTACCTGAACCAGATTGAGCAGATGCTGGTGCACTCATCAGTGGGTTTGCTTTCTTTTTCTTTATGAACAGTGCAAATTAAATGTCAAATGTTGCGTGATGAACACAGTTTAGACGAATAATGGGACAAAATTGGTGGCAGAATAGGAGGGATGAACAATGATGCCACGATCAAAGCCAGATTGACAGAACAAATGCAAAAAGCTTTGTTTCATCTCCAGCAAGTCCAGCTTGATTAATGGTGATCTGACAAAGTTTAGATTTTGGCATTAAAAGCATAATTAGCTTTATGATCAATAAATATTTACGTTGCAATTTATAAATAAATTAATTTATTAATTAAAATATGTAAAATAACTAATAATTTGATCAAAATTTATATAAAAGAGTGTCAAGTCATTGAAATAATTATGCTTTAATTTATTTTTTAGAAAATAAGCTTCATTAAACTAAAAAAGATACAGATCAAGTCTTTAAAAAGGACAAGGTTTTGTTAGGAAGAATAGGCAATAATTTGTGCGTCTGACAGAAGCTGGCACAAGAAAAAAGCAGATTTACTGGCTTTGAACAGATAATCCTTACAATTGGCGCTAATGATGCGTTCAAAACGCGTCAGAATGGCAGTCGTTGGCCTTGTGTCCATGTTTAGCACATGTTGTTTGAAAATGATCCAGTTCTTCAGCATTTGTTCCAGTTTTGGGATAATAATGTAAAATCAAGCAAACGAAAGTTAGAGAAGAGATGAAAGAACAGATGAGAGAAAGATTAGAAAAAGGGAGCCAGACAGGCCTTAGGCCAAAGCACGTGTTTAAAGCGCAACATTTGCATAAGCCAAAGTTAAAAAAACTGTCGATCTTGTTTATCATCAAATTTCGCTCATCTTTTTTCGTTTTTTGCATCTTCAGTTTAATACTTTCACGACTGGGCAAACTAAAATTGATTGTCGTATTTACACGCCCATTCCAATATAAATCAGCTTTTACATTAAAATCAATTGCCACGCTTAACTTGATCCAATTCGAAATCCCGTGTTACGAGTTTAGTTGGGGATTTAAAAAAAGGAGAAAAAGCGTGAAAATAGTGTAGAGAAATGAAGAAAAATAAGAAAAGTATTTTCTTAATAAGTAACTTGAATGTGAATTTGTTTTGATTTGTTAAAAAGATAAACAAAGAAGCGACAATTGCGATGCGGATAATTCGACAAAGTTTACGCTTGTCAGAATTAAATTGCTTCAACGGACTGTGAACGCAAAAGTTAGCCTAGAAAGAAAGTAGAAAACTGACAGGTGCATCTAGAGTAAAACTAGACCACAGTTTTAAAGAATTACAGTATATATAGGACAAAACAAGAGGCAAAAACGTAAGTGGAGAAAAGAGCTGATCCTTTACTGACCACAAGTCTGAACTAGTGCTTGCAAGGATTAGTGTAACTGCTTATCTACCCGGACAAGTTTGCCGGCTTGTCTGGACTGAGTTCAATTTAATGGTAAGTGGCGAATTTGGCGCCAAGTTTATCCCATGTGTCGTTAAGCTGATTTTAAGGCTGATTTTTCAGTTATTTTTTAGACCGACATTCCGGTCAATGTTGCAGTTGGTTTAGTAGTGGGAGTCAGTTGATCATGTTTCATGTCGGCTTTGTCACTTGTTCCACGTCCAAGCTTTTTTCAATCTCTAACAAGCGTTTATCAGTTTTTATCTTTCATGTTTTGTACTGTTGACAATTCTAAACTGGCGATTCTATTAAGTCTTTTAATTCTTTGTAATTTTATTTTTCACATCTTATTTATTGTTTTTGTGTTTGGCCATTGTTTTGATTGAATTTTTTGTTTGTCTTGATTTTTTGCTTCTCTCTTGGTTTCACTAATTCGGAGGCGCGCAACAGTGAACTCGGCAATAAATAGACAAGGTCATTTGTTTGGCCAGTGCAAAAGATGGCGTTGAAAAACAAAGTTTAATTTTTCATTGTACCAATGGTAAGTAGCGATTTTCAGCAGAATCAGGCCGTATAATTACAATCGATTTTTCTATCGCAAACAATTTGAAAAGAAAATGTGCAAAATTGGCTGACAAATGAATCGATTTGCTCTAGTATCGATTGCTGCTTAAGCATCTGTAAGTTGGTCTGCATCAGTGCATTAAAGCACTGATAGGAAGCTAAATCATTGGAGTTAGGACAAACTAAAGACAAGGGGCAGATTCAAGTTTTATCGAACAGACACGCGTTTTTTAGAACAAAAATCGTAATTAGTGTTTTATGTATATAATTGCTGATCAGAAGCAAAAAACTGCGCTAGATCTATAGTTTCAGCTGTGGCCCACTATGTTCGATACATTTTGGCTTTTCAAGCAACAGGACAATTTGTGGGACGGTTTGCAAAACAGTTTGCAGGACAATTTGTGCCCTTTCCTGGGAACAAGTTTGTAGACAGCTTGCAAAAAAATAATTTGCCCTTTTCTTGATTCGTTTTGTCTGTAGTCATCAGTCAATGCTTTTGTATGCGACATGTCGCTCGTTGTTTCCGTCTGTCGATACCTCTTCAATGTTGACTATTGATTTCAGAATATACTTGAAACTTATTAAATTTTTTTATGATTTATTTTCTGTTTTCTTTTTCGGCAATTTCGCTTGCCAATCGCATTATCATTTGCCATTTGGTTGAATTCATTAATGACGGCTCATTTGTAAACGGTGCAACTAAAAGCGTAAATAGAAACATGTCTTGGCATAGGATTGCGGCCTATCTTTAGTTGGAAACTCTTTTCCGGAACTGGGAATGAATACAAAACATGAAAAAGTGCAAAAATGTAGCAAATAAAAGAAAAAATGATTTAATAAATAAAAAACACAAACAGAAAGACAAAGTGTGAAAAAGGTTACAAATGGTTTTGCAAAGAAATAGTTTGCAGCATAATTTTCATCATGATTCGGACTGATGACGAGGTGCGTATTGAAAATGGTTGGCTAACATAGTTTGGCCTTCATTGACTAACTACCGAAAACTGGTGGATGGAATGGCTTGTGCGCCGACACAATGGCCCAGATGTGGCCATCTCTTGTGCATGTGGCATCTAGAACAGCTGATTGTGGCGGCTCAATGCAGAAAACAAACGATGCCATTTGTTCCCAACAACAGCTAACTGTTTCCTTTGTTTTTCTCCGCTAACAGTGCAATTCTACATCACTTTTCTCACACGCCCACACCATATACACTCTTTTCAGTATTTGGCCCATTGCTACGACACAAGAACACTTGCAAGAAACGGCCAAATAGCAAAATAATGGCAGAGTCGGGCCGAGAACGAGTCAGTCGTGTTGGGGTCGCACTAATGAGCATCAGTCGTTTCAAAAGGGTACTTACGTATTTAAGACCATTAGTTTTTTAACAGTTTCTTTTAACAGTCTTAAAAGCTTTGCACAGCCGTTCATTTCCGGCAGCCAAGAGATGGCGGCTTGTTGGCTCACTTGTTGGCCACCATCTGCGGATCAGTTACAGTGCCGAATGGCAATAAAATTCTTTTTAATGAGCGACATTAAGCCCGGACATACAGATTTAATCAATGACAACGCAAGGTTTGCTTGACGTTAATCTTGGTTGTTAAAGTGGAGCCAATCAATGTTCTGGTCCGACTTGAAATAATGCAAGTTTAAAAAGCAACTAATAAATAGGTGTCGAAAAGATGCCATTTAAGCTGCCTAATGCTAGGTGGGTCAGTTGGATAGTGATCAAGTCAAATGGCATCAGTTATCATAAATGACAAACTACTTCCAATGGGCTTTGGCTGCATTTGTATGTTTTAGTTGTGTTCGGTTTTAGCTGTGTTCTGTTTTGTGTTCTGTTTTATTTGTGTTCTGTTTTAGTTGTATTCGGTTTTAGTTATGTTCGGTTTTATTTTTGTTTGATTTTATTTCTGTTCGGTTTCATTTATATTTAGTTTTACTTGCATCTAGTTTGTGTCTGCTTTTGCTTGAATTCGACTCTCTTGCGTTTGCTGCTTAGTTGAGCTTGTTGTTGAACCACTTTTGTGGTCACGTGCTATCATCACGTCTTTGGGATTAAAGCTGATCCGGTCAGCGGGGGTTTCTGGTTTAGTCGCCAGTACGATTATGGATTTTCACTTGATTTAGATGCGTAAATGTAGTCGGCAAACGGAAAATTAGAGACAGACGGGAAGGTCCAACCAAGCTAAGAACTTTGATTAGAAGTGTCGAACTTGAGCCTTGATGGAATTGGGTTTCAACCGAGACCATTCTCAGGCCAGTTCTAGTAGCAGCTACGTGTTGGCCTCAAACGCGTGCGCAATTATACCAGTAAGCTCTAAGTGGTTTGATTGCGCACACCAAACCCAACACGTAGCGTGTACACTAGTTGGGCGTGGCAAGATTGGTAAAGATCACTTGGTGCCAGATCAGCTGATTGTGGCCAGTGATCAAATGACAATCACAACTTTGTCGAATACTGCAGACCGCATTTATTTTCAATGCGGGTTCGCATTTCCGGCAGTCGCTGAACTTCCGTTTCCGTTGCTCGCATTCATTGTCCGATCTTGCAACTGAAATAAACCAAAAAAATGTAGATAATAAAAAAAAATTCTACATTTTTATTAATTTCGACTTTCGATTTATTAAAACAATTTAAGCGTACATTAAACACTTTACAATTTTAATGATAATTAATTAGTTTATTATAATTAATTTTATGATTTCATCATTTTATCATAGTTTGATAAAATTTTATAGTCTCTATGCTCATAATTATTATTGAATTATGTAAAAGCAAACAAAATATTATTTTATAAAATCCACTGAATTGATTGAATAATTTTTTTTACAATTTGTTTTTGTTAATATCAGTCAAACACAAACAAAAAGCTATTAAAATAATCACTTATTTTGGCAAAATTAAATAATTAATAAAGTTTGATTTTTAAAATCAAAACAAGCACAATACAAAAAAAAATATTAAAAAAAATATTAACTAAACAAATTTTTAACTTTTTAATTAGATCTTATATAAAAAAAATCCCAAAATTAAAATAATCAAAATAAAGCAATTATTTAAAAAAACATTTTTTTTTTATTTTTCATGTATAAAAATAAAAACATTTCTCGAAGGAATATATGAATCAATAATTTTACGTGCTATATTTTAATCATATAAAATCTTTTTTATTTATTTACCTGACTTAATACTTGCCATGAGTAATCATTTTAATATTAAACAAATAAAATTGATTAATGAAAAAAAGAAGCTTAGATTTGCAAAAAAAAATTAAATACCTTAATAAGAAAAGTAAAATTAAAATAGAGCTCAATTTTGAAGGAATAAGCAAAAAAACATTAGACAATTAAAGTGCAACAAATGGATTAATGTTTTTGTGAGAAAAAATTTTTAATTAAGCAATTACGATTTGCTTAGCTTTAAAATATTCACAATGAAATTGATGCAGACAAATATAGCTGGAAGAAAATGTTGTTTAGTTTTAAAATGAATGCAAATTCGCGTAAATCGGAAAAGGAAGAAAATTTTAAAGAAAACATGAATCAAGGTACAATAAAAGGCAGATGTAACAATATCCATTTGCAGACAAGCAATCTAAGATTGTAATGAAAAGTAACAATTTGTGTCGGTAGAGAGGAGGAAAATGGGAATTTCGCTTTTTTTTTGACCAACAAAAGCAGCACGTACAAAAGCACTATTAAAGAAATCGACTTGGATCAGCCACGGATGACCATTCAAGCGTATTTTGGTTGCTTGTCTAAGCACTATTGAATGGGTAGACTTGCCAAGGCAGTAAGACCAAGGCAACAAGAGATAAAGACACAAAGCATCGACATTGGACTAAATATAGACAATCGACAAAACTATCGGCCAAACAATCGATACAAGTGACTGCTGCCTTAAAGATGAAAATTGGCACTGAAATAACAGATCCAATCCATAATTGAGAGTCTTGCCGTAAATTTGCCATGAGATACAAAGTTTGCTTGGCAAGCATTTTGATCGTCTGTTGCTGGTAGTGCCCTTTGCATTTAAAGCCAGAGAAAACACTCAAATTTTAAACAGACCCATTTGGGCAAGTAGAATTTTGCAAAGCTCAGCAGATGTGCTTCAAAATGAACAGAGGATGATCATGGTGATCATGATTATCATCATTACACAGGTTGCAATTTTCACAATACTCAGCAATTGCTTTGAAACTGTTTGAAGCGGAAACAGTTTGTACCGCTTGTCCGCATTTGAATACATTTTGCTAGTATACCTATTTTAATACGTACAAGTGAGAAAGATATTAAATTTGTATTTTCTGTTGCGCCATTTTGGGTTGTTACGAATCTCAGTGATCAATTGGTCGGGCAAAGTCGGGCCGGATTAAAATGGTTGGATCGAAAATGAGTTAGTCAATATTGGGCTGGCGAATAAGAAAGAAGATGCAGAAAGCGTCCAGAAGATGCGAACGCAGAACAAAGCTAGACGCTCGCATGCACACATGTCAGTGCATAATGGTTTAGCAGGGATCATCTGAACATGTATATTTTATGTAATTTATATAATTTTATATAAATTATGTATTAACTTTTATTCGATTTAAGCTTGCCATTAAAAATGGTTAGAAACACATAATTTTCCGCTTAATAAACTATTGATACATTTCGTATGTGGCATCTGCTTTTAATTAGTTTATTCCGCTACCGCTCCACACTAAGACCAATTGCAATATAGGAGAATGGGCTTTTCTGCCTGTTGGTCAGTGAGGTGCAAAAGCAAGCGCACACAGATGGCGCGCCTAGCCCAGACACCTGTCCGCTGCTCTATCATTGAATATGTCTCTGAATATGTCTCTGAATATGTCTCTGAATATGTCTCTGAATATGTCTCTGAATATGTCTCTGAATATGTCTCTGAATATGTCTCTGAATATGTCTCTGAATATGTCTCTGAATATGTCTCTGAATATGTCTCTGAATATGTCTCTGAATATGTCTCTGAATATGTCTCTGAATATGTCTCTGAATATGTCTCTGAATATGTCTCTGAATATGTCTCTGAATATGTCTCTGAATATGTCTCTGAATATGTCTCTGAATATGTCTTTGAATATGTCTCTGAATATGTCTCTGAATATGTCTTTAAATATGTTTTCGATAGTGCTTTTAAAGATCTTTCTAAATATCTTTTAGAATATCTTCCTAAGTATTCCTTAGAATACCTAAAAAACATGTCCCAAATGTGTCTCCAATTATTCTCTCAATTCGTCTCCAAATCACACTTTATCCAATGATTTCACAGTTTAGTCTGTTTGTCACATAAAAGTCTGCATGTGACATTTGCACACTTCTAATTGGCCATAATTAAGTGATTTCCGGTTTGCATGCAATTTTTTGAGTAATTGTAGTAGCACTAGATGCTGGCACAACCATGCGCATCCATGTGCATCTGTATTTGCACACTGGCATCTACAAGCCAACTTGATATTTTGCTCTTGTTTTGTTCGTTACTAGCCCTTTGGCTAAATATTATGCTTCACTTGAATATCTGAACGCGTGTGCATGCGGCCAGATCACAAATAATCCGCTCCAACTGGTCTTTGTGGCTCTGTGGCTGTCTCAGTTTATGTGGTTGCCTCTGTCTTTTCATCTGTCTCTAAGGCTATAGTCTGATACTGTGATCAAATACCTTTTACTGCAACTTCTATGCATTTTGTAACTTGAGCACTGGACATTCTGCTGGCACAGCTGGCTCTCCACTCATAACTTCCACAAAGTGCAACATAAGCGAATCCAGGCCTCCTGGGAATGGCCGGACAGTGGTCAAACAAACAGTCTAAAAGATGTTCCAGATTATGCTCTGGCAACTGATCTCCAAGGTGTAAATTTCCGACAAACTGGATAAAAAGACGCAGTAATCAGCACTAAAAGGCAATTTTAACTTTGGTCCAACAGCAGATTAGACAGTGGCATCTGATTAACCACTATGATTACACTAGCTTTGTCCTTAAACTAGTTTTTTGCATTTAAAATCATTTTCGTTCACTTTTCTTTATTTATTCTCATTTTTACATGCTTTTATTATTATTTTTTATTTTTCTTTTTTATATTCTTTCATCTTCAATTTCCAACTTTTATCATTTTTTTTCATTCTTCCTCATAAAACTATGTGCTCCTTCATCTTCTTATATTCACTTTTCTCTATTTCTTACCTTCTTTCCCTTTTTATTCTACAATTTTATTCCCCTTCTCTTTCACTTCCTTGCACATTTTCATGGCTAGCTTGTCCGGTACATTATTAATTTAACGTTTACTAGCATTGACTTTATTTATTTTCTCCACTGTCACTCTTGAAAAAATAAAAGTGAATTAATTTATCCAAAGTTTGTTTAGGCTTACTAGATTTACATTTCTTTGTTCGTTTGTCTTTAAAACTTCTAAATTAAGCACCATTTTTCTTCTCTCTGATTAACTTGTGATATTCAGCCACTTAAACTTGATTGTTCCTGAATGAACAAAAAGTTTAATTATTTGTATCATTCAATTCAAACTAGAACTTGATTAAAATAGTTTGCTTATTATTTGCCTGATTAAAACATCTTGATTATGGGTAGCGGCAAGAAAGTACAGGCTAGATTACATAAATTTGATTGCGAAAACATATAAAAACCCTTTATATGAATATTTATTTAAATTTATTAGCTCTGATGTGGCAATTTCGGCTCATCAAAATTGTTCTTTATCCTTGTTTGATTATAATGGACGTGCGTTGTAAAACGAAAGAGTTCAATAGGAAAATCCAAAATAAAAACGCTTTAGGCTGACAAACAAATGCGACTTAGATAATCAAAATGATGCTTTGACAAGCAATAGGAGTACAAAAAAACAAAGGAAAAATTCTTTTGAACCTATTTCCGTGGTTTTCATAATAAATAGAAATACGTCTCAGGTCAAGTAAGGAGCTATTTCTTATTCAGTACACGGCTAGCCGGAACTTTGTTGGCAAATAATGAGCTAATAAGCTGCCACATTCTCCTCCGATGTGGTTGTCGGTCGTCAGCTTAACAATAGTGCTATTTATTGTTTAAAACAGCGTAATTAAATTGCCAACCAATTGTATTTCCACTGAGTGCATTTGTTTGTGGTTTCTGTTCTTTCTTCTCATTTTTCAGCACTTATTTACCTTCTTTTCTACTCTCTTGTTGCTAATGCCTGTAGATTGCATTAGCCATGTCTAAAATTTAATCCAATCATCTAGGCGTGGTTGGTGGTTTGATGAGGTTTGACTGTCGTATGATTCGTTTTGATCGGCTTAGAAAAGCAAGTGCAATACAATCGAATTATTATTGATTATCACTATTGTCAGTTGGGTGCTTATCTTTTTTACTTTGTTTGATGCCATTTTTCTTTTCAATTTTATAAAAAAAGGATAAACGGAAAGATTATTACTAATTAAAAATCATTTTCTAGTTGTTTTGATCAATTGTAACTTGGCGTATTTTAATCAAAACAAATTTTCATCTAGGTAAAATCAATTTAAGATTGCTAATTTATAAGATTTTAGCGTAAAAATTTCAAAATTAAGCAAAAATGTGAGTCAGCAATCAAATGCAACAGTGTAAATACAAGTTTTATTGAACACGGTAAACAGTTCATTTTTTTAAATTGCCATATCATAACAGTTATTATTTTCTTATTGAAAAATTATTATTGTTTAATATTATAAAAAGAACAATTGTGATAATTAAAAAAATAAAACAATTCAACAAAAACTGAGACAAATTGATTTTTGTCGTGTTGCAAAGTTTTGCCTGATAATTGTATAATTAATTTGATTTAGGTTACTATAAACGAAAAAAATTTTATTTTAAGTAAAAATAGTATCAAATTCAAAATTACACTAAATTAGCTTTTTTCAATTTTAATTTTTTATCAATTTTTATTTTGTTTTGCTATAATTTTGATTTTTTTTTTTCAATCTCGCCAATTTTTTATTTGTTCTTTAAAAACGGTGCAAAAAAGTCGTTTCAATGGACGATTTTTATGTTCATAATTTAAAAAGCTCAATTGAACATTAGTGAATTGTCACTTTGTTAGCTGTTTGCCTATCCTGATTTATTCGCATTCAAGTATTGCTTTTTATTATGATTTTGTTATAATTTTATTATTTCATCTTTCCATTAAATTTTATGTAATTTTTTGCTGCGGTTTGTCGTTTTGCAATTTCTGACATTTAACCCAGTGTCAAAGTAATTGAAAATGCAGTGCAAATGAGAAATGTGAAAATCATACATTTCTTTTGCATTCAAATGTGATCTTAATTTAAGTCTTTAAATGAAGATAATTTTGAATAGAATTGCGTTTCTTTTATCGCTAATTCAGGTTAGTTTAGCTTTATTAGCAAAACTTAACAAGTGTAGAAAGTGAGTTGATTTAGTTACAAAGTGAAAAAATGCAATTTGACTTTTGGCCTTCATGCACGTGGTTCACACAGCAGGCCTCATTGCATCAGACGCATTACACGTGGCATCAATGGACCGAATATTGACATTCTAAGCCGTTGTTTAATTTAACAGTGGCATTCACAGCTTGCTTTACAAACTGATCCATCATCTGGTCCGTTTTTGTCTCGCAAATTTCTTTGTGAATTACAAAATATATTTTACAAACATAAATTTTCATAATTTAAATTCGCTAAGAAATCAACTGGTAAGCAACAATGTGCGACATACACGAGTAGCTCACGGACAATTTGCTTTCTTGGCTGTTCTCAGCAAACATGAAAGAGAAACCACACAACGAAGACTGCAAACTGATTAAAATAAACTAATTGTGTGTGATTGGCCATTGGCCAGCAGTAAACTAATTTGTTAGTCGTGATCGAAATGTCCGACAGTAACAAGCCATTGCATTTAGAAAACGGCATTAAATGCCTAAACATGAAAGCTATTTTGACAGGTGTTGGTAAAGCATCTTTATCAGACGCTTATTTTCTTGCAACTAATTTTCATCAATTTCAACACATTTTGGTCCAGTTGACAGTCATTTTCCGGGAACGTGTGTTTTGCCACCAGACAACCTAACAAGATCAGATGAACTAGCTGACACGCATTTGCCTATCACATTTAACATAACTTGAATGCTCATTATCCGGTCAGCCTGGTCCGAAAACTTGTTGGCAGTTTACTGCCGCATTTGTCTTGCGACAAATTCAATTTACATTCAAACTGCGCGCCTTATTCAAACTTGCTTGACGGCCTTGTTTTAGATTTGTTCTTAAACAGGTGCAATCAAAAAAAAGCATTTCTTATTAGAAACATTTCAAACATTCGTGGCAAGTTTGACTTTTTTTGTTTAATAAAGTGTTTCAAATTTATCACCGCTTTCAGTTCAGTCAAATAAACATAATTAAAAAGACTGACTTGTGTTTATTTTTTCTTTTGTTTATCCGATCTGATGTTTTTCAAATAAAGATGAGACAGAAAAGTGATGCAGATTAATTGCAATTTTATTGCCTTGTGTCGTTTACGAATCTTGTCATTTTTTCGTCATCTCAACCTTATCTATTTTGCGCGTTGTTCATTTTTTTTTTTTTGCTATTCTTATTTGTTTTTTATCCTCAGTGTTTTTTTTTATTTTTTTAATATTTTCATTATATTATTTTATTGTGTTTTTTCTCTATATTTTTTCATCATATTTTATCTTCAAATTTCATCTTTATATTTTTTTTTGTCTTATTTTTTTTCTTAATTTTTTTCTTATTTTCTCTTTGTATTTCTATCTATTTTTCTACATATTTTTCTGCCTGTTTTGTTCTTTATTTTTCTTATTTTTTTTTGCCTTTTTTTTTCACTTCTTTTTTTTTCACTTTTTTTTTTTATTTCTCTCTCTTTTCACCTCTCTCTCTTTTCACCTCTCTCCCCTTTATTGGCCATCAGCAAAGCATCTTTTGTTTGCTGTTTGTTTGGTTTATCCTCATTTGTTCGCATTGTGTAAATACATTGAAATTTCGAGCCCACTGGCACCAATTGCACTGTACAAGCACGTGTTCACCAATGTCTTTAGCTTTAAGTAAACACACATGTAGCATGCTTTTTGTATTTTACATTCGTTTTGCTCTTTGTGCAACCAATCGGTTTGTTTACTTTGTTTTTTCATCTTCATTTTTCTATTTTGTCATCTTTTTGAAAGCAAAAACGAGACTTATTTACCTTATTTCTACTCTATCATTTTTTGTTTGTTTCAAGCTTATTCTTCATTCATAAGTTTGTTTTATAGCATACAACCTTGACCAGCTCATGTTTGTTTAGATTGTGTTTAACTTGATTACAGTCAAATAACGGCATATCTTTTTGTAAAATCTTGACAAAAAAACTTTATGCACAATTGGTAAACTTTATGTTTGATCTCACATAACTAACTTAAGATAACTTAATGCTTGTCTTTATCTCAAGTGCTTGACAAGTGAATTTTGTTTTGTATTTAAGTAGTTATCTTTTTATTAATAAACGTGTGCTTAAACTTGTACTTAATTACACTTGTGTCCATTGAAATTTTAGAGTTCATTTATTAAATACTGTTGCTTAAAATGGCCTCAAGCCTAAAACTGGCCTAACTAAGCTTGTCTAAAGCACGAATTTGTCTTTATCTACTTTATTCCCCTTTATGTACATTAAAATTCGTAAGCACGTTTCAAGCTAAATTTGACTTGAATCATTATTTTGTCAACTAGGGGTTACACATATGTTTTTTTGTGCTATCTAAACTGTTTCTAATGGAACAACTAAAGAAGTCCTCACATTGGTATATGATCTACTGTTTTAAGAGTGCAAATAAATTTCTATGCAAAAGCCGCATAAACAAGAATTACTAGTCAAAGCAAAAACTCACGCAAAGTCAACAACACGTTGTGAACTAAATGTTTTTTTACTTTTTCTTAACGCTTCTTATTATTCTCATTATCTTCTTTATCATCTTTGTTTTGGTTTTATGTTGCTTCATGCAATCAATTTTTTTTATCTTTTATTTTGTATCCATATCTGTTTAAACTTTTTCTCATTTATTATTAGTAAATTTAGCAAAAATAAATAAGTTTATTATATATTGTTGTTAACATAACTAAATCAATTTTTTTAACAATTGTATCGAATTTAATTCAAGACAAAAAATAGAAAACAAAATTAGACACGTGCAGCTGATTGAACTGTATGGTTTGTTATTTTTAAAACTAAATTAAAAAATTATTTTGTGTTCTTTAGAAGCGTCTTTAAAAATGTGTTTACAAACATTTTCATTGGAATTATTTTCAGTTAAGAATTCGACTAGTTTTTTCAAATAAAAATAATAAAGTGAACTATATTAATTTTTTGCTTTTTTACGTGCCTTATTTTAGAACAATTAAATTTAATTAAGTTTAAATTTTGATAGTTTTCTTCAGTTTTTTAATTGTTTTTTAAGATCATAAATTGTGCCGGTTTCACTTTTGAATAGTTTAGGTTTAGAGTGTATTCCATTTCTTCAAAAGCCAGTAAATATTGACTTTTGCAGGTTTAAAACCAAAGTCGAAACAAGTTCAAAGTAGAGAACGTAATCAGCACGAGTCATGCCAAAGTTCTAAGTTGAAGTAATTTGTTTGCATTTGTCAAACTTTTGTGTATCTTGTATCAAAGTAAATTTAAAGCCAGCAGTCAGTGGTCTTGATGCTTTGCTATGTTTGGAGTGGCCTTGTTCAATAGCAGCTGCCACCGCCCCGGGCTTATAGCAAGTGCGCCACTCGTTAGTATACATGACTTGCCCGGCTTACAAGAACAGGGATTAACGGTGCAAAAGGAGAGAACTGAATCATTTTGCTCAGCTGGCCAATGCACCGGCTGCTCAGCAATCCAGGCCATTCATGAACAGTACCTACAGCTGTTGCTCTCTTAATCCATTGCACTAATTTCAATCGATTTTGTTTTCACAAAATCACATTTTTAATTTTTTTTTCTTCTAGTAAAATACCATGCAAAACTAGAAAACAAATTTCATATAATTGTGCATTTAAAGTGCTTTTAAGTTTTTAAAAATAAGAAAACTTTCAAAATCGACCAAAATATTGCTAGTTTGTATGCTACGGATAGGTGTTACAGAGGTTTGCCACAGAAGATTGCCAATGAAGACTGCCACTGAAGACTGCTACTAAAGACTGCTACTAAAAACTGCCACTGAAGACTACCACAGAAGACTGCCACAGAAGACTACCACAGAAGACTGCCACAGAAGACTGCCACTGAAGACTGCTACTGAAGACTGCTACTGAAGACTGCTACTGAAGACTGCTACTGAAGACTGCTACTGAAGACTGCTACTGAAGACTGCTACTGAAGACTGCTACTGAAGACTGCTACTGAAGACTGCTACTGAAGACTGCTACTGAAGACTGCTACTGAAGACTGCTACTGAAGACTGCTACTAAAGACTACCACAGAAGACTGCCACAGAAAAGCTCCATTCATGAAAATCAAAGAAGAATATCATACTAGGCTATTAAAGAAAAGTGCCACAAAAAGCTATTATTAAAAGGTGACACTAAAAAGTAACACAGAAAAGCGTCACAGGAAAGTGCCACAAAAAAGCGACACACTTTTAAACATAAAATTAATTGCAAAACTAGCGAAATATATCGCTATCATAATTATTAAAACAACTTTAAATTATAGGTGTCAAATTAAAATAGATAAAATGCTTTTGCAAAAAAACAAAGGATTTGCTTGCAATAATAGATAACCCAAAAAAAATGAACTCGATTTAATCAGTAAATGCGTCTAAACAGAGCATTTTAAGGACAATTTTAAAAAGCAAAAACGAATGCAGCAATTGCAATCAATAATAGAATTTGCAGTTTGAATAGCAGTTTTAACACTCTTCCGGTTTTAGTTCGACCCTGACATTCGTTTCATTTTTCAACACAAGTTCAACTAAACGATTAACGCACGTCTGTCCCATCTAAGTTCATGCTATTCACCGTTTCTCAATGACAAACGCATCAAAGCATCCTTTTTCAAAGTCTCCGTTTGTTTATGCAGTCTGAAACAGTTGCCGGAATAGATTGTTAATAATCAAAAAATTATTCTCATCAGAAACAACCACCGGAATCTTAAAGGCACACTTTCACCAGATAAGATGAAAAAAAATTTAAAACGTTTAAGCGCAAGATAAAAGCAAAATAAATGTGCACAAAAGTAAAATAAGCGCTTATAAAACCGACAACCAGCTAATTTGTAAATCTAAGATAAAAAGATGCTGCGACACAATTTTCAGCATCACATTCAGACTAATTGAACAACGGAGTTTGATAAGTATGAACTAGTTTTTCAACTTATTTCAACAGCTTTTACCTTAAACTTACCTGTCATTATTTGATTAAGTAAAACAAATGAATATGCCACCAAACTCTCTCAACGGAATTAGACCAATCAGCTATGCAGATTATTTACTGTAAATATTGCTTTACCTAATTAACTAAACTGCGTAGACCAGAAATTTAAGCTTTATTCACAGTCAAAATTCTTTAACGCTTCCACTTTTGTTTGACCACAATCAGAGACAATCATCGTTCCGAATAATCAAAATGTGAAGACAAAAACTGAAAAAAATAGCAAAACAATAGAAGATGATAAAAATTCACTCTAGAGGCTGATTGTCCTAACGGACTTCAATTTAAACGACTTGTTTGCATGTTCGTGAGCATATTTTCAAATTGGCGCGCAAAACTTACTTGTTTTTTTTAGTTTTCTTATTTCCATTTTTAAACATTTCATTTGATATTTTTGCTTCTCATTTTCAATTCTATCGACTTTGCCGACATATCCATTATTTTGTTTCAATTTTATGCTTATTTTGATTCATTGTTTTTCTTGCGAACAATTCATTTGTTGACTGTTTTATAAAAAGTTGCTTAAATTTTGTTTGCTGCAAAGAAATGATTTAATTTCAACATAGCTTAGTAAATTTATTTACAAATAGCATTTCAAAACAAGGTATCAATGGATGCTTTTCAATTGATGTGCTGCTAATTTTTTCAGTTTATTTTCATTTCGTTTCGCGTTTTATTTTACGTTTTTGTTTTCCGTTTTGTTTTACGTTTTTATTCGCTTTATTTTATTTCATTTTTTTTATTTATTTTGTCGAGCCTTTATTTTTATTTTGTCTGCTTTGTTAAATCCAGCAGGCTGCTGAAGTGCGTTCTTTAATGAGATGCAAGTCAATTTGCATTTTTATCTAATTCGCGCCTAATTCAAGTTAGCGTACGCGTTCATAAGGCCGGCAAGGCTAATGATAGCGGCTAAAATTTAGAACCGGCTGTGTCAAACAAAAAAATGCATTAAATCCTGCTATCAAAAACACTGTTGAATGCAGAAAAACAAGTGGCTACTAGTCATTTGATTGTCTTTTCAGTCAAATTAAATCTTCTTGATTAATAATCAACGTCTTAATCATGGCTTTAATCAATGTCTTAATCAACTTTTTAATCAAAAATTTAATCAAAAGTTTAAATTAGTTTTCTAACTGCTTTCTTAATTTTCTATTGCTATTATTTTCATCTATTTCTGCCAAATTTTTGATTTTGGCAAAAAAATCAATAATTTAATCGTTTAGACTTTTGTTCTAAGAAAAATAATTTTGTCAACAAAAAAAAAAAAAAAATTAAAATAAAAAAAAATAATAAATATCAATCAATGTTTAACTGAATTAACAAAAAAATCCAATCAATCACTGTTTTAAGCAAACGAATTGTGAGTCGTCTCATTAAACTATTATTGCAATTGTAATTTTTTTTTTAGATAAAATTATAAATAGTATTTCCATTTTTTAACCGTTTACAAACGTTTATAAAGTTTGTAGTTTTTCTACAATAATCTAGCTAATCAGTTGTTAAATTACAATTCAAGCTTGAACAAAGCCACTTGTATAAATGACAATCTAGCTCAAACAAAGAGATCGTTTGTGGTCATGACAGTTGTTAATCTAAATTTTTTCTGTTAAACGCCTGTCTATTCTGTGAAATTACCTCTAGAACGTTTTGATTACCATAACTGTTTTCTACTTTTCCACAAGTGAACTAAGATATTAGACTGATTAATATGCAAGTCAGTTAGCTTTGAGAGTATTTGACAACAATTAACCTTGTCTTCTTAAAATAGTAATCATATTTATACCTGGAAATTTACTGGTAAATTTGACAAATTTGGGTGTGAATTTAAAAGAACCGATTTTAAACTAAACCATTTAGCTTGAAGCGCAACAAACTCTCCTGCAAAATAAGCGAGTGATTTTCTTAAATAATGGTCAATTTAAAAAGGTCATTTAAGAAACTATTAAGCATCATCTTTTTCTCTGTCTTGTTTTTATTTTTTTTGCTTTTTGTCTGTTTTTTTTTTTGGTTTTAAAATTCACTTAAAAATTATTTTTGATTGCAAATTTGCCTTTGGTAATTTGCCAAGTTTTTGTGCTTTTTTCTCACAAAAAAACAAACTTAAATTGAGGAAAAGAGTCAGAAAAACTAAAATTCATAAAGAAACGTTGACAATTTAAACTGAAATTAAAACAAAAGAGAATTTTTGTATAGTCTGACCAAAAAGAGGAAAAAAATTGGCGCAACTTGTTCTTAATTGAATCCTAATCGTTTTCCGGCTTATAATTGCATACCCTCTAATTGCGCCAAACTATAGGACATAGTCTGTCGCTTCTATATATATTTGACTCTTATATGCACACCCAAAAAAGTTTTAAAGCAACTTTACGGCCGATACAGTGTTGCTAGTCGAATGAAATTGGCCAAAAGCAAACCTAAACTGAAATCAAAATTGTAAATAGTTTTGAACAAATTAAAAGAAATTAAATTTTCAATTCTTGAGTAATTAAAGACTAAACCGGCAAGTATCCTAGTCAAAATCGAAATTGACCAAAAGCAGCCACAAAATCAAAGGGAAAGTACAGGTCAATGAAGACAAAAATAAAAGATGTAGCTCCTTCCGGGCGTCTTTTCCGCAATGCGTCTGATTTGATACAAGCCTTAGAACGTTGTCATTGAGTTGAGCTGTATAGGCATTAATCACTTGCGACTAGAACGCATTCTAGTGGGCAAAAGCGCACTAAATTAAATGACACATGTCCACTGTTTGACTTTTGAATTGATCAACTCGGTTTGCAAATAATTGAACTTTTTAAAATAAATCTTAATAACAAGAATGGAAATAATAAATGAGAAAATTGAACACTTTGAACAAATGAAAATTTAGCTCAAATTCAAATCTTTGCTAACTTTTAATTGTAATTTAGATCAAACTTTGCTTTTTGGCGATTTTCAGCTTTTGCCAAGGCAAGAGGGCATACGCCCGTCATCGAAAAATGCGAATCAGCACGCCTACAAAGCTAGCACAAAAAACATAATTTAAAATGAAATAAATTAAGAAAAATAGAAATAAGATCAGCAATTAAAACTTAAGAGCAAAGTTCTAAAACTAATTTTTCACTTGTAGCAATGAATTTTTTTAATTAAAATATATTTGAGTCGAGTTTAAAAAATGCAACTTTTTTAATTTTGGACCGAGTTCGACACAATGGTCATTTCGACCAAGTTGTACCAAAAGTAACTACTTGAGCGCTTGATCTGTATTTGATGGTTGTTTCTTTCAGTTGGCTTATCACTTAATCATCCTTGTTTAATTTTTTCATCATTGAATCATCTTCAGTGCATCAGTGCATTTTTCATCTTCACTAAAAAATGTTTTCTTTCACATTTGCTATTAAAGCAAACAAATGGCCACGGTCAGTGGCGGCTTTGTTGTGATCGCTCACTTTCTGGTTTAGTGAGTTCAGCATCGACAATCAGTTGGTTCGCAAAATAAAGACCAAACCGGCTGCCGGCAATCTGAACCTTGCTAAACTCCAACAGGCAGCCATTTTCACACTTGACTAGCTGCCAACATCGGTGGGCACGTGTTTGGGGCTCATCATAATCCGATCGAGCAGTCCCGTCTTGTTTGGCTCAAACAGGCGTCCGTTTTTCAAAATTATCGTTAAACATGTTCAATTTCGATAGGCCACCGTTTGTTCTGGCCTTTTATCCCTCTTTTCATCCTTCATTTCATTGCTCGTTGCATCCACCTTCTTATCCCAATATTCATTCGCAATCTAAAAACTGGTCGATTTGTTTTAAACTTAAGTTGTTCGTTGTGGCACTTGTTCTTGTTTTTCATCAAAATAACATCCCAATCAAAGTCTTTTCAAATATTACAAACAAATGTCAGATCAGCTTGCATCTGCAAGAAGTGAACGTCGTTCAAAACGGTACATTTACAAGTATATGTTGATAGCAAAAACAAGGCCAAAGCACTTGTTCCTTACATTTTGTTCACGTTTTGCTGTTTCGTGCACTTGTCTTATTTTTATTTTTTTCATGGAGTCATTTATTTTTTTACTGTTTGTCACTGTTTTTGCCCAATGTATCCAATTTACACTGCAGGCATAAGCAGACACTATACACAGTGTCTTGAGAAAACCAAAACCAAGTCAAGTGAAAAGTTTGAAAAGAAGAAGTTGAAGCAAAACAATGAAAAGCAAAAAGTTGGGAATAAAGAAGATGGAAAGAAAACAAAACTATCGACATTAGTACAAAATACATTAGAACAGATCGAAGATGTGCGCACTGGGTTTTAACATTGAAAAAAATTGATGCAGGACAAATAAAGGACATACAATGAACACACAATGAACACACAAAAAACACATAGAGTACATACAAAAAAAAATAAGGACAAAACACGAACAGAACACAGGACGATTAAAGTGGTGCCAGTGGGTTATAAAGTGTCGGAATAATTTGTAATAGCGAATTCATATTAGGCCCCCGGCTAATGGTATGACCCATTATCTATGGACAGCACTACTAACTATAGGCTATTATTAGATCTAATTTTACTTCTAAATGATCAAATAAGCATTTCTGACTTTATCCAGATGTACTGATAGTGTTAATTTAATTTTTTTATTTGTTACTTTTATTTGTTTAAATCAAAAAAAAACAATATTTGTGGCATTAAAAAAAATAGCAACTGCTTCTTAAAACAGCTTTTTGCAGTTTAAGACAATAACTTAAAAAGTTTGTCGAGCATCAGTTGTTGAATACAATGAAAAATAATAATAATAAAAAAATGATGATCTGAGTTCAATGTGATTCCAAGATTGGACACGTGTTCAGGAAAAAAATAGATTCAATTGATTAGAAACGCTTGTGACGATGAGCTCAAACAAATCAACACGTCCAAATGCTCACAATAAGCTTAAACAAAAAAAAAAATAAGGGGAAATAGTTAAGTTGAAAATACATTGAATGTTTAATATTGAACATTTTATTGAAAGCAGTTTCTAAACACAATTGTGACTGAATTTGAAAACATGCTACTTTTGTTTAGAACACAATGTAACAATATTCACTGTCATTAATGCTGCTTGTATAAAATATATTTTTAGAAATCAACAGAAGGATTATAAAATGAATTAAAACGCTAAAACTAAATATATAAAAGATAAAGAAGATAATTTAGATGATGAAAAAGCGGAAGTTTTACATTTGTTTGATTATATTCAGAATTTGGTATTTTAGGTATGTTTGTGACATTCAAATAGTTCAGCAACAGGAAAACGCTGTTGCTAGGTCTAGGTTAGATAATGTAATGTGGCCTTTGGCGTCTGTATATGTCGTGACCGTTGATGCTTCACTGGTCAGTACAATAGATATTGTTTGCCTTTTTTTATATTATTTTGCTTTACTTCATCCGGTTGTTTATCATTTTTTTTTAGTTCTTTCTTTTCTTAATCTCTTTTGTTTACCATCTTTTTTTTTTAACTATAAGCAATGGATTTGTATAGTTTGGTCTTGTTCCGGCCCTAGATCTTTCATCGTTTTGTAAGATTGTGGCCTATTGTTTAGTAAATATCTATTTTCACTTATTAGTTTGAGTTTATAAAACTAAACTAAACTATAATAAAAACATTTCTTATTTATCACTTGATTCCTTTAAAGATGTATTATTTCACTTATCTGTTTGCAACTTTTTTGTTTAAGAATTTTTAAAATGTTGAAATTTAAGCTTAAAATGTGCAAAAAATGTTAAAACTAAAGATGCAATTAAGATTTTCTTTTCTGATATGTTTGCTTGTTCTAATGCGTTTTTTCGTTTTGGGATTCTAATCTATTTTTTTTAAATTCTGATAAATCTAATATATTTAAATTGATGATTTTCAGAGTATTGGCCAATGTTAGATCTTCATATAATTTAAAATAAAAAATTAATTTAACAAGTTGAATAAATGTCAAAAAAAAAAATTAAAAATAAAAATAATAAAATTTAATGTTAATTGTTTTATAATTGAAACAGTTGATTTCAAAATATATAGAAACTTGTGAACAAGATAATCAAGTTAAATTAAGAAACTAGTTTGAGATAATGAATATCAATAGTGAACAGAAATCGGTAAATCTATGAATAATTTGTCTTGCAAATTTTATAACAAAGACAACATTTTAGTGACTTTAGTCACATTGGCCTAAGAAAATGTTGAATCGTTCATTCTTTTGCCCTTTTTCATCTTTTTCTACACACTTGTCTGCACTTTTTCCCTTCATTTCTTTGTTTTTTATTTCAGGCTTTTTTCCATTTTTTTTTTCAAGCTCACTTATTTTAATTTCGTTGATGCTTTATTCTCTGCTGATTGTAAAGAAACAAATTAATTATATTCATGTTTCTTTCAAGCAGTTTTTGAATTTTTTTTTTTTCATTTGCACTTGCAAACTTGTTAATTAAAAAATAGTAATTACATTATAAAAAGCCGGTATTCAACATTTTTTTTATGCTATTTATATATGCATACATATATATAAGGATATATATTATTTTCTTATTTCTTATTTTATGTTTTATTTTTTACAAATATTTTTACAAATAGACTTTAAAAAAAAAAAATTAAAAATACAAGCAATAAGAAATTTAAAAATAAGTAACAAAATTCTTCTTGTTGCCAGTTTTAAGTTGATAAATACAATGATCTTGTAATCAAATGCAATTGGTTCTAAATTGTTTTTAAAATAAGTTTAAACAAGAAAACAATCAAGAAGACAAAAATTAAAGAAACAAAACGCAAAAAACCTTAACTGCAAACATAAGCAAATTGTACTGTATCAAATGAATAGTATTTAAAATTGTTTTAACAGCAAATAAATAGTATCTTCATTAAAAACTAGCATCCGGTGGTTTAAAATTATGACATATTGGCCTGCCTTTCAATGTGTAAATGAGCAATAAATGGGGTGTACTAAAAATATAAGATAAAAAAATAAAGTATAAAATATAGTTTGTTGTATTGATAATCACTTATTAAAAAGACTTTTAAATGAACTCCAATAAAAATAAAAAGTATATGTACTTTTTTTCTTGATTTCTTATTTCCTTTTTAAATTTTTATTTCTTTATTAGTTATTATTCTCAAAAATAAAACTGATATTTTTGTTAACTTTTTGTATTTTATTTTACTAAATTTTGCTTAATTTACACTCTTTTTTATAATTATACATAATTTCCTTTTTTAATATCATATCCAAATTAAAATCTTTTATTTCATTCACTATTTAATTAGCCGAATTTGAACAATGCAAATGTAACAAAATTATCAATTATAGCATCAAATTTTAATTTGACTATTTCTACTGGACTTAAGCTAAATTTTTGGTTTATTAAGGAAATTAAATATAATAAAGAAAAATGATTTAAATCTGCATTGAATAACATTATAAGTGAACTAATAGAGCTGCGCAATAAATAAAAAAAAAAAACGATAAACATTAGTAAGAAAAAAAATGTTGATTTTTAATCATTCAAATTGTCTCTAGAGAAGATTAATTAATTTGAAAACTTACATTATATCAACAGTTCGCAAAAATTTGTTTATCCAAACATTGTTTGTATCACAATTAACGTGACCACTATTAATTTGTTTAAGAAGTTTTGGCAAAATTATTAACAAAATATAAATTTGATGACTTTATTTTTATCAAGTTAAGAATGAATCCAAATATTGTTTATAATGCAAATGTAAAAGTAAAAGTAAAATAAAACAAATTCTACCTAAGCCGCCAATCAGAAACGAAACAGAGCAAGATCACGTTTGCTTATTGATGCAGCAGGCGGTCTGATGAGAAATGTCTACAGGCAATCAGTTGCACAGTTGTAATTAAGTTTGTCGCATGCGCAATATTTTCTTAATTGCTTTGTTAGTCAATGAAATTAAAGCTAAAATAATCATGGATAGACTAAAATCCTGATTAGCTTTGATCTTCATTGTCTTTTGTGTGTAAATGACATACATACTAAAATATTTGACAATATAAACGACAAATGATGTGAGCCTGAACTGCATTTAAAACAGAATGTTTTGAAAATAAGGAAGAGTAAAAATGATGAAAAAAAATAAAATGAAGAAAATTAGGAGTATAAAAGAGAGAATATGAAAAAAAAGAAAATGGATGAAAAGAGAGTAGATGAAGAATAGTAGAAATGCAAAATAATAGAGTGACAAAAATAACCATAAAAAGCCAAAATGACTAGAAATATAAATGATGCTGAATGAAGAATAATAATGAAAAGATTAAGGTAAAAAATGACACATAAACGCGAAATCAAAGTTTCCAAATCAGATTGACAAAATAACAATGTATTTAATTTGACAAATTATTGGCTAACGAACATCACCACGATCCACCATTTGTCACCACGTTATAGCAAGTATAAAAAATAGCCTGTTGGATACGGATTTTCAAGTTTTACACATTTAACGATGAAATTAGTTTGAGTCTAATTTAGAGTTGATTATTTAGGTAGAAAATGCTAACTAGAGTTTTCCGACTGTGCAAAGCCATTCGTGGCAAAATAAGCGAGTTAGTCTTAATGACAAAGAAAAGATAAATTTGCAATTATATTTTGCTTTTTTGTCAATGATGAATAAAGCTGTTGAATAGAAAAATGTGAATAAAATAGTTTGACTGCAATTCGAGCCATTAGTTTGAACTTTGAATGTATCAACAGTGTGCCAGACAATTCTTGTTAAAATGCAACGAAATAAAACAATATAAGTAGCAACAACTGGGTTATTAGTAGTGACAGCTGGCCTTAAGCGCCCAGAGCGACAAGTGCACGATCAGTATAGTTTTGGCCAACTAGCTAGAAGTTCAGGACACAAATTCGATTGCAAACTTGTTCTAACTATTGTTCACTGTTCATTGATTGTATTGTTTTGCATCTTTTCTGTGATGTAGCATTTTCTGTTGGCTGTTGATTGCCACATTGATCCCTGCTTTTCTCCGTTAGTTCGAGTGTTAGCCGAACGCATCAGTTGAACGTATCAGTTGAATGAATCAGTTGAATGCCTCGACTGAATGCATCAGTTTGTCCATCAGTTTGTTGCAACTGACCTTGTCTGAACATTGAGATGCATTTGCACTAGCTTTGAAGTTGTTTGCAAAAGATTTTGTTTTGTTTCGTATTCTCTTTTAGTTTTTATTTGACGAAGTTTTGCGCCTGCAGTAATTCTAATTGCCAGCCTAGCTTGATTATAAGTAGAAAATAATAAAAGATGTGATAGGTGCGAAGCAAAAAAAAAACGATCAAGAGAAAACAGAAGAACTAGCAAAAAGGGTCGAAATTAGCATCGCTTATTGCAAACAGGCCACAAGTGCAATGAGCTGTGGCGGATTAAATAAGATGCGTTATTAAGACTTGATTAAGCTGACTTTTGACTTGTTCATCTTTTTCGCTCTATGTTAATGGACAGATTAAACAAATGCTACACATTTGAGCACCAATAGATGATGCCGATAGATGCAATTGGTGCCAAAGTAAAAACTGTTTAGGCCTACCTTGTTTATTGCAAAGTGCAAGCAAGTTGGTTTGAATGCATTTAGCCTCAACAGGCAAACTAACCATCTAACTAACTTACTCCCAAAGGACTCACAACTGCTGTTGCATTCATTTTCTAACCAATTTCCAGCTTATTTCAGTCTATTCTAGCCCATTTCACTTGTTTCATTGGCCTTTTTCTTGATCAAGTGATAAACTGTGACTAAGCTAGTTATTGCCCATTACTATTAGGCTTTACTGTTGACCATTCTAATAACAATCTATGTTAGTAGCAGGCAAAATTTAGTCAAAATTCATATAGTGGAACAAGTGTAAAATGAAGCAAACACTTCACTGATTTTAATATTTCGTCTTTAGATTGTCTTCAATTCAAATATTTGACGTAGAAAACTAACATTTAAGCAAAGGATTGAAACCGGGTGTACAATTGATTGTTATCGATCCAAATATTGATCGGAGCGCTAGAGAAACAGCAATTATTGGCACATATAAATGTTATTATTAGGCCTCTGTTTCAATTTTAATTAGCCGTAAGCTAATCAAGTATTTCAATCGATGTTCCTACTTCAATACCAATCTGCAAAATACAATGAGCATAAGGGCCAAGTGTTACGCCACTAGGGATCTGTCAAACTAAAAAAATTTAATTTATTTGCTTTGAGATGCGTCTAACACATGGCCTTTGATTTTTTGTCAGAAAGCATCTTTTCTCTTTTAGTATATTTATTTTTGTCATCACACGTATATTTTCATGTATGATTTTCGTGTGCCAGTTCTATGACAATAATTTGAATAATTTTTAATTTTTTATAGTTGGGGCAAATGATCAACAGATGTGTTATAATTGAATCACAATCAAAATTGAATTTGCTACATATTTTAAAAATGCTTATGAATTCAATTATAAAATCAAATTTCTTTTAATTATATTTTTTTGCTCATTGTTATTGGTTTCTGATTAATGTTTTTTATTTTAAAATTTTTATTTTCTTTTTTAAAATTCAATCGTTATTTATTTTGTTATTTATATTTCTGTTTTTACTGTGATGTTTTGCCAGTTTTCATCTAATGTTTAGCTTTTTTATTTTTTTATTTATCTTTTGTGTTGTATCTTTTTGTGCCGGCATTTTCTTTTCTAAACGCTTGACTCAGATTAATTAGCCGGATGCCAGTCTGTCAGTGCGATGCTCATTTATCAGGTTCAAAGACTCTTTCTGATTTAGTATCTGTGGACAGACTAGTTTCTCATTGTTTTACTCAACTCACATCTTTACCCTTTACTACTACATTCCATTGCTGGAAAATTCAATTAAATTTATTCTTGATTTCTAATTTTAAAACCTAATTTAATTACCCAAAGAATTGTTGCTGTTTGGTTTTTTTTTTATTTTCTAGTTTGTTTTTTTTTTTTTTTGCTTAAAAATTTAATTAATTTTTGTTTTTTTTTTTCTTTTTTTTTTTAACAGTTTTAATTGTTTTTTAGTTGTTCTTGTTATTTTATATTTATATGTGTTTGTTATAAAGCTTTTTTACTTTTTTTTTGTATTTTTTAATGTTATTTTACTTCGTTTGCTTTTTATTGTCCATTTTCTATTTTTATTTCTATTTTTGTATTGTTTTTTTTTCTTTCACACTTTGACGCTCATTTGTTTTGCACTTGGCCTGTTTTTAATGCATTTTTTGTGTTGTGTTCTCTGTCCAATGAAAGCCTTTGATCTGTATCAAAAATAATTCAACTGTTCACCTGACTTGTTTTTAAACTTTTTCCCTTTTTTGATTTTTCTATTTGTTTTATTTTTTCTTAAGCTTTTCCAAGTTTTTATTTTTTGTTTTTTATGTGACTGAATGCGATTTAGATTAATTGACTAATGCAAGTCTAGGCTAAGATGCTTTGGTTTTCCGCAAGAACAACGATTGAGCTTGACATAAAACAATTTCAAAACCATGATCGCATTAAGCATCCTTTTGGGTCCACTGAGGGATGTTTGGTAATTTTGAGTATTTAATGAATCTGATCCTTTGACCTAGAATAGATTTGCAAAATTGAACTCCAATAAAAAATAAAATACAAACTAAAAGGTAAAAAAACACTAACTAACAAAAGATACTTTGTTTTTAAAATGTTTACTTCATCAATAAAATTGATGAATAAAAAAAAATATATATTTAAAAAGGTTAAAAGTTTTGAAAAAAAAAAAAATAAATAAAACAGTTATGGCTAGTAAAATTAAAGCGAATTTAAAACGTCTTAGCGACGACTGCATTAAGGTGATTACAACTAATTAAAAAAACTAAATTTAAGCTAAAAACAACTCGTCATTGTTTTAAAAATTTGGTAAATTCATTTTTAATCGATTATAAAACGCTTTCGCTTTTCTATTCGCATTCGTTTAAACAAGTTTAATTTCTTTTACACTAATTGCGTTGAGCTTGAATGCGTTTTCTAATTAAAAACTCATTATACACCTCTAGTGCATTGAAAATATTATTTTAGAAAAATCAACTACAAAATTGGCCTTTTCTTAGTCTATTATTGTCAAACTGATTTGAAAATTAAAATTATGAAAAATTATAAAATTGCAATTGACATCTTTCTATATACTTTGCAATACGCATCCCATGTGTTAAATGAACAATTTTCGTTTTTTAAATTTTAATTAATATTTTTATTTTATGTTTTTAACTAATTTAACATAAAATAATTTATTATAAAGTTGATAAAATGGAAGAAAAGATCATAATAATAATGGTTAATTTAGCTTGTTTTCAACAAACCAGAAAATAATTTTAGTAGAAAAATTTTTGCTTAATAGAAATTCAAAACAAGGTCTTATCTTATTTTTTAATTATAAAATAATGATTAATTTTAATGGTATCAAAACAGAAAGTTTTTTACTAGTTTTAATTGAATAAAATTTACCTGGTCAACTTTGGCGCGTATGTTTGGTTAATTGTATGTTTAGTTAGTCGTAAGTTGCCACAAAACAACCTTCAACCTTTGCCAGACCAATTTTATTAAAAGCAATAGTATCAAAAGCAAATTTTATTAATGCTTCAATTATATTTGTTCAATTGTTTTTGACCAATTGTGTATATCAAGTAGCACGCATGAGCATTCGATTAATTCAACTGATCTGTTTGATGTCCTGGTCTGCTTGATTGCACGTAATTGCATTTGCATTTTGGACGTGCTTTTCAAACCACATTTAAGTTAAACAAGTGGTCAATTGACTTGTTTTTGGCGTTGGTAAGACAACCTGTGTCCAACGTGTAAGCAAACAATTTTCCTATTCAACAAAAAAACCTTAAAACAAAAGTTTTAAGTGATAAGAATTTAGTATTGGAACTTTTATGCTATTATTACCAAAATAGCACATAAACAGCAGTGATCAAAAACGCCAAATTAGTGAGCAAATGAAAAAACTGATGGAACAGTTGAATTGGCATTGCGAATAGACAGGGCCTTTACGTGTCAGCATGTTTTGCTCTTTGGTATTTTACACGTACTAAATACACAGATCACGTTTGGTCACATCAACCGGTAACAGTGTGGCTAGTTCATCCGAATTGGTCAAAGAAAAAAAATGCAACACGTAACCTTATTCAATATTTTCTGGTTTTGATACGTGCTTGTAAACCGTTAGAAACTATTGAATAGATAGGTTAAAAAACTTTTCCAGGTGCTGTTCAGGATTGTTCAGCCATTTACTGGTTTTTATAAGTATTCATTAGTTGCCAGGTCAGTTATGCTTACACTAGGACTTGTCAAATACAAGATCGATTTTTGCTAGTTTTGTCCCGTTGCGACTTTACTTATGTCCTAAATTCAATGAAGCAATTCAATGGATTGGCCCAACACCTCGCCAATAAACCTAGCTCATTACATTGACTAAACAATTTTCTTTGGTTTTTTTCTATTTGTTTAACCAATAAATTATTAATTGTTGATTAGCAAAATTATAAAATTAAATTATTACTAAAAACCATATTAAACTTACATGTGCAAAATTAATTTAATTTTATTATTAACTTTATTTTACTTAATCTAATTTATTTTGTATTAGATTTTTTCATAATCCAAATTAAATTGATAATTTTCGGTGCTTGTTGGTCCGAAGCAAAAGTCATAACTTACTCTAAACAATTTGATCTCCAACAATTTATCTTTGCATTGACATTTTAACTGCTTTTTCATTGACAAATACTTATGAAATTACTTCAAAATGCACATTTTTTAATTGTTTGGGATTTTTAAATAATAAATTAAACTTTAATTTCAACTTGTTCATTAAAATATTTTAGTTAAATTTAATAAAAAATTGTAAAAATGTAAATTTAAATTTTTTTTGCTTTTTTAATTTATCAAATAAAATTGTTTATCCATTAAATTTTTAGTTATTTAATGTAAATTGGCCTGTGAAATTAACTTTGCCAAAATTGTTAATGTGGGGTTATAAAAAAAATTAAAAGATAAAAAAAATTTAAATTAGAAAATAAAGAAACTGTTTTGAAAATTATCGTAAAGGTCTAATATGGATGAATCATTTTATTTATCAAAAATTATTGCAAGCATGTTGCACTGTTACCACTTGATTGCTTTGTTTGATCTTTTTGATCTTGCTCATTCCAATTTGCTTTTCTTTGTTCCTATTTATGTGAATTTGTTTTATTTACGCATACATTGAAAACGCTAATTTGCATTTGAAAAGTGGACTATTAAAGTAAAAGCTCAAAGGACCAAATTACATAAGGTGAGTTTTGTTCAATCAAAATAGACATAGGGTCAAAACAATTGGTCTATATGCCAAAGCTAGTTAGTAATTGGTTAATGAATGACCAGAGTTTATTGCCTGTTGAACCTTGACTGGTTTGTTTACAGATCAAGTTATTGCAAACTTGTTTTGTTTTTATTTATAACAATTTGTTTAGATAATCGAATCTTTAGATCATTTTGATTTTGGTTAAATTTAATTCAATCAATTGTCTCAATGTTTTTATTAATCATATTAATTTGACAGACAAACTTTAATAAATTATTATTTACAGAATTAGCTTTGTCTGATTTTTACTCATCATTGTTTTTACTATTCAAAATTTGCTTTTAATATTATGATAATTAATTTGATTTAAACAAAGCCCAAATTAAATGGTTTAGGTGACGTTGCACCAATCAAGCATGTAATTAGCTTTGCTCAATAAAATTAAAAGTTGCGAACAAAATGTCAAAAAATAAAACAAAAAAAAATTAGTAGAAACGATTGGTTCAGTTAGCCACCAATCTTAAGATGAAACTTTTCTAGGCTTAAATACATTTGGATAGGATTAAGAATAAAAATATGATTAAATGGATTGTGAAAAATGGGCGGATGATAAATTAAGATGACGCAGCAGGGCTTAAATTGGTCATTGATGATGGTAGTGAATGAGTTCATGCTGTGGGATTTTGAAGAAAGTTCGTGCTGTGCATTGATTGTATTTGTAATGATGATAAGCAGCTGCCTAAGGTTCACCAAGAACTTGTCTTCTTTTTTGACTTGTTCATCTCTGTTCTTATTGTTTTTTTAAGCAATCTTTTTTTTATAGCATTTTTTGTTTTTTGTCGACTGTCTTATGTATGCCGTTAATCTTGCGTGTAATTGCGTCTTGGTACAATCAGCGTCGTCCACTTTGCAAAAGCACGTCCAAATGCCTTTGACTGGCCTGGATTTTCTCATCAACAAATTCAAATATGTCATTTGTGCATGACAAACATATCATATTGAATCCTATAGAATGTTTATCCTTTTTATACTCATGTGTTCTAAGTCTCTATAAAGCACGTGATTTGACCAATTGTCATAACAGATGATCAACAACATTATTCACTATTATCTAAAATAATTATTATATTTTTAGATTATTTTATTAATTTTTTGTTCTTTTATATTTTTTTTGTTATAGTGTCATTTAAATGTTAAAATTAATGATTTCCATGTCAATTTTAGTTTTTACCTAAATAAATTGAAGTTATCTTAGAAACAATACGAAAAGATTTTGAAAAAGCATTTTTTCGTTTGCCTTCTAAATTTGATGTAAATACACCTGGATCTTGAATGAGTTTTTTAATAGAAGACAAGCACTTTGAGTTTAACACGCATCTTGTTTTGAGCAGCTGTGAGCAAAGTGGCATACAGTTTACACCACATCACACGCAACAAATCACAAGCAATGCATATTACACTATTTTAACAAATAAAAAAATATTTAAGCTTTTGAATTTTATTTAACTAATCATACAATACTTTAAAAAGTCAATTCATTTTTAAAAAATACATAATGTTTAAATTATTAAAAATAAACTTATTGAAACTTTAAAGAAGTTGTTTAATCATTTAATTTTAAAATTAATTATCAAAAAACTTTTTTTAGTCTATTTATTGTATAAAAATTTATTTTAATTTTTTATTTATTTATTTTTTATCAATTTTTTAATAATTTTTTTTTTTTACTTATTACTTTTAAAAAAAAAAATTCAAATATAACTTGAACTTAATGTTACAAAAAATAAGTTTAAAAATTTATCTGATTTTATAGACATGCATTATAATTTTTTTTTGTTTTTTTAACTTTAAACATCAACTGGTTGGCATTTCGAAATTAAAAAATGTATTAAATGCAATGTAAAATTTTTATTTACCAAAATATTCAAACGACTCAATGTGAACAAGTGATTTCGTGCAAATCAGTATGCAAAAATAAGAAGAAAAAATTTACAACCAAGCAATATAAAAAATAAAATTTTACGTTATTGAATGACTGTTTCCGGCCGCAGTTGGCGCCAAATTTTAAATTTAAAGTTGTTGCGTTTGTCAATTCAAGCTGTGAACCAATGTCCAAAGGCATATATTTCAAATATAAGAAATACGGTACCTTTTAAACAGTGTAAAAGCTTCTTAAATTGAGAAGTTATAAAATTGTTAACTGTTTTTTTTCCATCTTTTAAAATGTGTGCAAATCAACAAAAATAAAAAAGATGTAAGTTAATAAGATTGGATTTTTTTTTAAGTTTAAAAAATTGACAAAATCCAATCAGATTTTCTATATGACAAGTGTTGCAAAGCAATGCTAGCATTTTGATTAATTCAAAAAATGCACTTATTTCACTTGAATTAACGAAAAAAGACATGAAAAAAAAAATTATTTATTTAAAAAAGTAAGAAATAATAGAAGAAGTGTTTATTACACTGTTAACAAAAACATATTTAAAATAAAGGTTAATTGTGCTGACAAAAGCCGCATCAATCGTTTATTCACATTGAAAAGTCAAGAGAGCAAATGAGAAAGAAAATTGCAAAATCAGCTGTTAAGATGATTAAAACATGTCCTGTTAGCAAGTTAAGAAACTGAGGGATTAAAGTTAAGCAAATGGCGAATAAGCTTTTTTAAAATTATATTTTTTTTTATTTTTTCATTTTTGCTCCTTTTTAATGTAGATAAAAGCAAATATGGAAAAGTTTGAAATGCAAATAGGACAAAAACAAATACACACATATGGCAATCAGTTTAAGAGGCAAAATAATCAAACAGCTAGCTGTAGACCAAACATTTTTAGCCGATGATACATTAGACCGGATGTAAAACAAATTTAAACACTGTCTTTTTTTACCCTTTAGAATGAAGCTTATGGCGTGGACAAAGCCGTGCAAGAAATCAGTGTAGAGAACAAGTGCACTAAAAGTAGATTAAAGCCTAGAAAGAGCTTAGCAAGATCATCAAAAGGAAATGGGAAAGAGCATGATGAGAAGAGGAGATGAAGAATTGGGTGGAAGAGGGCAAGAAACAGCATTAGATCAATAGTTGCAAAAGGGCAGTTAACAGACAAACAAGGCGCGTAAACTGAAACATATACACACAAGATATTCAGGTTAAAAGTTTGCAAATAATGATGATTAGTATAAGACTGCAGACTTGCAGCACGACAGGGGTGTGTGTTCAAAGGTGATCAAAGGGGCGGAAAATGTTAATCAGGGCAAGAGCCAAACACGCAAAAGTCGGAAAAGCCAGAAACAGAATAAGGCAATGAAAAAATAGCTAACAAAACAGGAAAAACAATGGCAAAGAAACAGAAAATGGTTTGTATTGAGAAAATCAGGACGAGGTAGATGCAATAAACGACCATTAGAAAGTGCGATCGGCAGCAAACAGGGAGGAACTGGTAACTGGCAAAACAGGCGCAGGGCCAAGAGGGTGGTGCCGGTTGTCTGTGATAAATGGCTGGCTATTAGCCGCACACCAGTGGCGGCTGGCGCTGTCCGCACAAGGCTTTCCCAGTAGAACTGCTGGTGCAACTGACAAACGTTGCCAGAAAATTTCATAATTAATATTCGTTGCATAAGCCTAGGCACAGTGAAACCAATCAACCGCCGATTTCGCCACTGGCTAGTCGAGAGCCGTGCCAACTTGGCACTTGTCGGTCGTTTGCAGCAGCTGGTCGCATCAAGTGACTTTAAAAAAATGTTAGTTTGCAGAAGACAGTGGTGACGATTATTAGCCAGTCTAAGAGGTTTTGGTTACACTTGTTTCTACTTAAATCCGTTGTTTGACAGTTTGATTAAAGCCAGTTGCCGTCGAAGTCATCGGGCATCAGCTGGCCGGGTCTGATCGTAGTTGGCCCTCGCTTCATTCTACAATCTAGTCTTGTCAGTTTTGGTCTGTTTGTCTATCTGCATATCCAACCGTGTATTGCCGACTCTATTCGCACCGCTTTATTAATTCACATTCACAGTCTTTTTTCAAGAAGCAATGATTTGCAATTACTGGTGTAAAACTGGTTTATTAGAGTTGGCTCCAAGTTGCAAAGGTCAATCACAAACTAAAGACATGGGATGACATGAAAAGATCAGTTTGACTGGCTGCAGCAGATTAGCTGGCAAAAGTGACAGTCACATTGGATGCACCAAGTGTTAGATGCACCAAGTTGCAGCCTCCATTCTTTTTGCTTTCGCATAATTGGCGTCTTTTTTAAATTCAAGAAATTACTTTTTAATGACTTGCGCTCATCAGATCGTCGTACCCGTCTTTCTGGCAGATGTGGCCGTTTTGATCGGCCAATTTCACAGTAGAATCATGCGCAAATTTACCATTGGCAAACCAATCTCATCACCCAAACCCTAAAAAATGCCCGATTTTTTTGACCCTAATCTAATGAATGCCAGTTGATCTATTGTTCATCTTTTTCAACGTTGGACCAGTTCTGTGCAAACACTTGTATCTTGGCCAGACTCTTAGCCACTTGCAGTTCACCCGTCTTGTTTTGACACAAACCTAATGTTAAAATCAAACACACAATAGACTGCTCGTTTGTCAGTCGACTGCAGTTGTCTTTAACATAGACAAGTTGTCTTGTGATAATCCCGTCTTTTTCTTGCACAAACACATCGTTTTTTGCTACATTAATCTTGTGCATTAGACAATTGCTTTTCTTATAGAAAAAACAAATTTAGACTCTTAGGCTAATTAACCGTTTTGCTTTTTGTTTTCAGTCCAACAGCTTGATTTGTAAACACTTGCTAACTGTTTTTAAATACAAACTTTGGTTTCGCAAGTCAGAACTATCCAAGCGACTTGTTACTTTTTGTCTTCATTTTCAAGTGCGACTTTTCAAACTTGACAGATAGACACGCAGTTAATCTTGTCCAATAAACTTAAATTTTAATGTTGCGTCACATTGTCGCACGTGTTAAAACGTTTAATATTTTCAACTATTTTACTTGTTCAACTTCCAAATTTTTAACTGTTTCAAAAGTGCCGCAAATCCGCTATTTAGATCTTAAGCTATGTTTACAGAACACTTGAAAATTAAAAGAGAAGGACATTTCTGATAGGTCTGACTACAGTAAGCAATCTTTTAACAGTTTGCAGCAGCTTATCGAGTCGTACCGGATTCTGTCGACTTGTCAGCTAAACAATCTTATAGTCTGGCCAAACACCCGCTGAACAGTTACAAATACTGACAGAACCAGTTGAAAACTGGTTCATCACTGACTGCAAACAGATTAGGTCGCAATCGGTTCTATTCTGGCTAGTCTACCACAGCTCGGCTGGTGGTTGGCCTAGTTCAAGTGCAAGTCAACTGGCCGCAGCTCATCATCTTGAGAATTGCTGTCATTAAATCAATTTCGGCCATCTTTTTTGAATTTATGCAAATGTTGTTCACATTGAGGCATACTGCAAACAGCTAAATATGTTGAACTATTATTTGCCTAAATTCAATTGCACCTTCCCCGTTTGCCGTTTTTGCTTCTTTAAATCATTTGCACCCTTTTTACTATCTTACTTTAAGTTGCCAGACCAATGCAACCGTAAACGCGAACCGTCCGTCGTCTAACCAATCAGTCCAATTTCAAATGTGTGGCTTTGATGTGGTGTTTCTTAAACTCAATTTCCGTCAATAGACTTCAATAAAATGCCGTTTAGACCGATTGAACGTTTGTTCAGTGTTGGCTTTTAACATAAAAATGCTAAACTAGCTTGCAGCTCATCAAACTAGATGAACTAACATCTAGGGCAAAAAAGTACAAGACCAATTGCAGCCGCTTGACAGGTTTCAAAGGCAATGGTAAAACAGAAGAAACCACTGATGCAAAATGAACTGCATCAACAGTGGCTTATCATGATCTGAACATCACGGACACTTAACTTCCGGTTTCCGGTAACATCCTTTTTCACATACTAAGGGCTGAGAATCAAAGTAGACTTGCGAAAAACTAACTGCGTGTCTGTATGTGCAAGGGATGAAAAATCAAGCAATAGTAAGAATGCACAGGGCTCACATCCTATGACCACGCAGTTGATGTTCGCGGTTTCATTTGATTCCAATTTGAATGGCAACGTAGAAACAACGCTTGATGGATTAAATTGAACGACAGCCACTACTGAAGCTTGTTTTTTCGGAAGTCGATAGCAAGTAACACTTCCGGATGCTAAATTTTTTTCAACCAATCGTTGTTTTTTCTTTTTATATTTTGTTTTTTTCTCGTTTGATCACTTGATTTACGGAAAGTGCTTCAATGACGCAAGAATTCATTTACATTAACTTAATTTTAATTTTTCTTATTTCAAATAAGTAAAAGTATCAATGATACAAATAATATTGATAAAATTAATCTTATCAATTGTACCAATGCTGGCAGTAATATTAATCTTATTAGATTATATCAGTATCATCATTATAAGTAATTCAATATACCCTAATTCAGTTTTATTTACTTTAAAAGTGTTTTTTTGTCAATAAATTAATGATACTTAATTTTTTTTTTTGCTTTTTTAGAATTTTAAGAACTAATTGTTGATTATATTAATTAACATGTTCATGCAAGTTAAAATTAAAATTCTTTCACTAATTTTTTTCCTCAAATGACTTAAATGCGTGAAAACTAATGATAAACAAGAATTAACAATTTAAATTAACAATTTTCATAATAACTGTAAATGAAAAATGTCTAAACGGTTAAAATTTAAAAATTAGGAAAAATGTTTAAGAATCTGTTTATAAAAGTGTTAATTGATAATAATTAGTTAAATTTGACTTAAAAATGGTTATTCATGTCTTGAAAAAAATTAATTTAACAAAAATGTCTAATTAAACTTTTTAATTTGTTGCACCTTAATGCACTAAGTTAAATGTTTTGTCAAGTCAAATTGATACAACTAAAAAAAAAAATTATTCACACACTTGATGTTTTGTAAAATTAAAAATAAAAAAAAATAAATAAATTAAAAAATTTACACTTTATTTACTAAAAGTCTTTGGGCAATATTGGTTTAAAAATAAAACATAAATAAGAAATAAATTTAAAAAAATATATATGTACTTATTATATTTTACCTGCAATGTTAATTTAAATAAAAAAAATAAAAAAAATTTTAAGATAAAATAAATTTGAAAATTTTATTTAAATGTGTAAATATAATTCCAACTGCTTTTAAACAAGATTCGAATTTCAAATAAATTAAATTCAATAATCAAACTTTAAGTGAAATAATAAAATTACTAGCTAAAATAAAAAAAATTTAATGATGGAGATTAGATTTGAAGGACATTTGCAAATACACAATTTAGTTACAATTAATTAATTGATTTATGATTTTGAATTTAATTAGGCTATAATTGAATTTTATTTCCAATTAATCAAACTTGACAAACTAAAGGTAAACATACTAATTTATATTAATTTCTATTTGCTTATGTTATTCATATACTATAATTTACTTTAATTACGTTTAATTCTTATAAACTTTTTGCTTGTTTGCTTATAACCTAAAATGCCTGGTTTAGTTGCCATTTGTTAAAGGGTGTAGAGCAGTCAATCATTAGTTACTTAGAATAAACAATTTGATTCGTTATCTTGACCATTGTAAATTAAATACAGATAATCCGTTATCAACTCTTCTATTATTCATGCGCTGTTCTTGAACTGTTAATTTTTACTTATTTATTATTCATTTTTTTACGTTATTGCTATTTATACGTCAGATTATTAAGTAATTTAAAAGTAAGCAATTTAAAAATAATTTCACACTTTCAATTAAAAACTCCCATTCGTTAAAATAAATTTTTTTTTTTGTTTTTTTATCCGTTTTTCTTAAATTAAGCAACTTGTTGAGTTTTATTTTGTTTATTTAATTTGTTTTTTTTTTTTTTACAAAAAAATTATTACGACTTTTTTTTTTCTATTAATCAGAATTGTTGTTTTTTTTTTTAAATTGTTTTATTTATTCATTTTCAATTAAATTTAGAAGTGTTTTAAAATTAAAAAATTAAATATTTAAATATATATTAATTTTATTTCATCTACTATTTAATTTCCATTTAATTTTTTTTTTTTATCTTCACATGTTTTGCACATTTATTGCTTAGTTTTTAATTTATGTGAGTTATTTTAATCTTGAATATAAACAATAATTTAGGCAAAAAATCAAACATTTTATCATTTTTATTATTTTATTTAAAATAGTTTTTTTTTTCAAATTAAAATCAAATATAATTAACATTCAAATCAATTGACTAAATGCGTTTTCACAATCTATATTTATGACAACCCTTTACTATTCAATTAATTGAAAGTTTCACTTATTTAAAGTAATTTATAAAAAAGTGAATAACAAAAATATTTTAATCGAATTGTGTCACATGTAAATAAAAAAAAATTTATATTAATAATAGAAAAAAGAAAAAATTAATTTTAAAAATAATTTATGTTAATAAATTGATTATAATAGATATTAAATATATAAAAAAGACAATTATAATTTGATTTTAAATTGTTGCTAATCAATATGGAAAGAGAATTAAATCGAGAATTTAGTGGTTGGTTAATGGTAAAAAAACCGACTTCTCAGCGTTTTCCAATTCATCTTCGCAGTTGGACCCGCAATTATGTCACTTTGAAAACGGATATTCTTTATCTTAAAAATGGTCAACAAATGCCTGTAGTCCGCCTTTATTATCAAGCCAAGCCTCCTAACAATTTGGACAAAAGCTCTAAAGTTTGCAGTTTAGTAATTACAGCTGACAAGACAATTATTTTTAGATGCAAGTAAGTGTTTCTTAATCCTTTATAATTTTCTTAGTTATTTTACTTTTTTATTACCTTTTTTTAAACTAGATCCAATAGTCAAAAGCATGCGTTTTCAATTTGCCGACCTGATCGGTCCCTACTTTATTTAGCTAGTAAATCTGAAACTCATGCTCAATATTGGATAAAAGCTATCAGAGATGCTTTATGGCCTGTTAATCGTGATCTTTTACCTGGTGAGTTTTTAAAAAAAATGTCTTTAAACAAGTGGGATAATTACCAATGCATTTTTTAACATTTTTTTTATGTTTTAAGTTAAATTATCAAGTTAAATTTTATCATCAAATTTAAAAAAAAAATCAGTTTTGAATTGATTTGATATTTTTCTTTTTCAATTTTCAATTCAATAATAAATTTTAAGATTTATGATATCAAAATAATTAAAAAAAAAAAAAATTTTATTTGAAATTTATAAATTTTATTTGAAAAACAAATAAGCTTAAATTGATAAATCAGGTTAAAAAATTTAAAAATAAAAGTTAAATTTGTTTTAGTAGGATTAATCAAAACTAGAACATATTTTTCAAGAAACTAGCAAAGCAAACACAATGACCAATAGCAAATGGGCAGTAAAACTATTCGACTATTAATTATGATTAATGGACAAAATGTTTAGTTATTAATTTAGGCTGGTGAACATCTTTGAAAAACGGAGTTCAAAAAGTTTGAATATGAAAAGATGAGAAATCAGTGAAAAGATGCTTAAAAAGAAACTAGACAATGTCCTTAGCAGTAAAGTGCGAGGAAAATTTGCTAAAGCAATTTGTAATAAATAATTGATATGCTTAAGCTGTGCAATTAGACGCGCATTAATTGAATTAATAAGTAACTGCAAGCCGGTCCAATTTTGAGCTGGTCTTAAGCTGCCGACACCAGCTGAGAGTCAACAAAATCGTAGTCTTTGCATTAGCAGACTGATTTTTAGCGACTATCAAGAAAAGCTTTGGCCACTTTCATTAATTACAACCATGTTTTTGAGACTTTTAGCCTAAGTATGGTTTGGCGTCTACATGATGCTGTTGCTCTCTGATTAATGGCCATACAACGACTACCGATTTGAGTCTAGTTACATTTTCATTGCAAAAAAACATACTATAATTTTTGATTATTTTTGCGCCAAATTTATTTTTATTTATTACTTTATCTTAATTTTCTTTTGTTAACCTGTTTGTTTTCACCCCTTTTTATATATTTTTTACTTTTTTATTCATCTGTCAATAAACTTTTAATTCTAAACCTTTATAAATAAATAAAAAATTACAAATTAACCTATGTCTTAACGGTATACTAATCTATTTTTTGTATTTTGTTTTTTCACATATTTGACGTTTGTTGTACTGGAAACGGCCTCTATCTAATTTAAAGAAAATATGACCATGTTTGAAGTGTCCATTGTAGATAATGAGTACACGTACAAAGCTGGATTACTTGGCACGTATGGATTTGTGTATTTTGAGCGAAATAAAATGGTGCTAAGAAACGGGCACACTGGTTTTGTAATACAAGAGTGGTATTTGGACACAGTGCAATTGACCAGTGCAATTGGAAAAAACAATGTGTATCAACACGCACTTTGCACACCTAATCTACAAACTGATGAACTTAATAAGTTAAATATTTTATCCAAACCTAATCTAGTTGATCAAAAACAACCGCAAACACCAAACACCTGGGCTAAAGCACTGAATAAATTAGCTAATATTGATTTAACTTTAATCAATCAAAATTTGGTTGTCATGAATTGCCTAAAAAATAGCAGTACTGGATCTGGAACTGTTAATTTTTTTTGTGAACAATCTGAAGATTTACTTAAAGAATTCGTAATTGTTTGCAACTGTTTAAAAAATTCACAAAATGATGAGATAGATGATAATTTATTGACTCCGATCGAAACTCAAAATATGAAATTTGCAGACGAATTAGGCCAAGAATTGGAAAATATATTTAAATCTAATATTATAGAAATCGGTTCAAATGATAAAGCAATAATCGAGTCCAGTCAATTGAAAAAAAATCAAAGATATCTAAAAGAAAAATCGAATTTTAACTATAAAGTAAAATTGCATGCATCCTCTTCTGAATTGTTTGATGAATATTCAGATGAAGAACAGTTTACTCAAGAAAATACACTCGATGAAAATTGTAATACGATTCCTCATTTTGTTAATTTAGAAAAACAAATTTTAAGTTTAAATTCAAATAATGATACTTTTTCAAATTCATTTTTAATAAAAGCTATAAATGATAAAGACAATATTAATTTTTTAAAAATGGACAAAAAATCAAACTCAAGTTTAACAAGTGAAAACGACCAGTTGAAGAATCAATGGTTTAACGCATATACCACAATAAATCAGAATTCAAATAGCTGCATAAAACGGGACAGTGAAAATTATAAGGAAAAAAATATAAATTTAAACGAATACCATTTAAAAAATGATGTTGAAATACATTTAAATAGTAATAAAAAACATAATATTAAAATAAATGTAAACGAAAGTTCAAAACAAAATGTAAATGAGACTGATGATGAAATTGATAAAATAGAGTTTAAACAGAATATTAACCAGCCAAAGAATTGTTTAGAAAATTGCGTAAATAAAACATATTTAAAACAAAAAATGCAAGTCGAACCGGAACTTGCGCATCCAACCAATTGTGAAAAATTTAATGACAATGTATCAAATAAAAATAAATTTGGTTTTGATAATGAGACAAAACTAGAAAACAATAATCAAATATATATTAAACCAAATTCGCCACTCGATGATTTGATAGTTAATGAATCAGTTAAACATGTAAAACATAATAAAATTGATAGAAAAAAAAATGATAATTTTAATCAACACACTAATTCTAACAATTTAGAATGTAAAAACAATTTACACAACACTAATTGTAGTAAAAAAAAAAACGCCAATTTTTGTCCAAAATTTGTTTTAGAAAAAATTAATAAATTTGAGCCCAAGGTGACCGAGCATCTGACCCAAAAAGATCAGCAAACTAAAAGCATTAAATCACAAGTTTTAGTTGAAAAAAATGGCTTTCATAGCAGAGAAAATTACAATGAAAAAAACATTAAAAAAGACAACGAAAAAGACAATGAAAAGTACAATGATAGAGACAATGATAGAGACGATGATAGAGACAATGATAGAGACAATGATAGAGACAATGATAGAGACAATGATAGAGACAATGATAGAGACAATGATAAAGACAATGATAAAGACAATAATAGAGACAATGATAGAAGCAATGAAAAAAACAATGAAAGTAAAAATAAGCAAAAACAACTGACAACTATAAAAACGGAAATAAACAATCATATAAACCTTTTGGAAAGTTTGAACAAAATTAGTAATGAACACATTAAGAAAGCTAGCGTACAAGATTCTAAAGCAAAAGATACTTATTATGCGGCCTTTTTTCATGTGAATCAGTTGCAAAGTGATGAAGAAGAAGACTTTTCTAATGAACAAAATGATTTAAATATTAAGGAGACACATGATAATCAATTGCTGCAAAAAAAAGACAATTTTTTGATTAGAAATTTTATCGACAAACCTATTCAACAAACAAACAAAGTGTCTAATTTAAACTTGCTTGAAAATTTTACAATCAATGCCCATATTGAAATGCAAACAGATTGTGTTCATTCAACTACTGCCTTAGTTAGACCAATAGAAAAACATCGATTTGTCAAACAAAAAATAAAGACAAACAGACAATGTTCAATAGAAGCTATTCAATCTAGCAAACCAACCATTGTAAATGTCAAACTCAAGCCAACCTTAGCTGAAGAGTATGTGATTATTGATAATGATCTTACAGTTACAGATGATCCACTTCCTCCGTTAAGTATTAGTGATAAACATAAAATGGAGAAACATTTGGTTAAACAATTAAATTATAAAAAAGTTCATCTTAGAAATTATTTAAAAAATTTTTCTTTTAATAAAAATCAACTTAAGAATTTCAAAAATTAAAATGTGTCAAGTTTAACTATAACAAAATATTGATTAAATAATAAAAATTAATCTTTTGAAAATTATTTTTAATTTTAACTAGACTTAACCTGCGCGACCACTAGTTAATCTTTTTATGCATTAATTGTTATTCTTTTTAACATTTTAAATTTTATTTTTGCTTACTTTTATTCATATAAAAGTTAATTATTAATTTTTTGTTTTATTAAATAAATTAGGTTGTAAAATTTTAATTTCACATTACTTTTTCATTACCATTAAACAGATTAATAAATGGGCTCATAATAGGCTAATAAAAAAAATTATACAATAATAAAATCTTCATCACTTCTTTTATTTTTTTTTTTTTCTATATTAAACTTAAATTTTAAATAATTAAATAAAATTTACTTGTTGTTTTTTTTTTTTAATTAAATTAGTTAACTCAAAACAGAGTTAATTTTAAATAAAATTAAATATTCTTTTTTTCATATTTATTTTTGATACTTACGTTTAAGTATTTTATGTGGTAGGGTAACAAGATCTAAATTCAAGCTCAATTAAAAATAAAAATTAGTGCAAATTAGCACAAACTTGAATCTTGTTTATTTATTTTTTGCAATTTAGTTAAGAAAAATATTACTTTACTATTAATAATAATTTGAAACTAATTACATTGTTAATTACATGATTTAAGTTTAGTTTTGCATTGGAAGCTTACAATCTAATTGCTACCATCTTTGATTGCTTTGCTGAAGCAAATAAAATTGTTTTGTAATTATATTTGTGTATTTATATATATTGCAATTACATTCAATTTAAATTTATTTTATTGTTTTTTTAGATTTTTGATGTTTAAGATTCATTTCATTTTTTTTTTATACTGCTTATTAACATAAAAAAAAAGTTAAAAAAGGTGTTTAGCAGGTGTAAATAATTTTTAAGTTTTTTTTTGAACTGTCATGTTTAAAATATTTTTATTTTTGTTAAAAATTAACAAGAACTTAAATACAGAAAAAAATTTAGCAAATTTATTAAAATAAAGAAAAAAAAATTTTTAATCTATTTCCAATGTAATATAAATAAACAAACAAAAACGTCCATGTTAAACCAATACCTTTAAACAGGTGTTGGTTAACTATGATTAAAATCTATTACACTGATGTCCAGACCTGTATTACCTTAGGCAAGTTAAAAAATGAAACTTTTAAATATATATAATTTATGTATATATTCATTTTGTATTTATACATTTACTCTATTAAACTTGAAAGAAATTATGAATGAATTGAATTGTTATAGATTTTGAGTATTAAATTTGTAAATTTGCTAAAATGTGTTCTATTGTGATTTATTTTCTTTTATATGTTTATATTTATTTTTATATTTTTGAATTATATTAATTGTGTTTGCTCAAGAGTTTTGTATGTTTAATTTAAAAATAAGAAAAAAAAAATAAAATAAATAAAAAAATCAGAATTTTTAAGAAAAAATTAAATAAAAATTTGAGATTCAATTAAACACTAAAAGTTTATGAATTTTAAATATATCATTTAATATTCATTATAATAAACTATTATATGATTTTAATTTATTAATTTTTTTTAGATAAAATAATGTTTAATAATTTAAAATTTTTTATTTTTTTTTTTTGTATAAACAGAAATAAATTCATTTAATATGCAATTATTTTTACAATTGAAAGCTGAATTTTAAAATAAAAAACAATCATAAAATTCTTTTAAATTAATTGACCATCACAAAATCAAGTTTGATTCAGTCATATATTGCTTATTATAAGTTTTTCATTTGGAAAATGGAAAGATGATTATTAAAAAAGTGACCATTTTGTGGCTAATAGGAGAGGACTGTGGTCATCAGTCAAACACAGGTGACCAAACAGAAGTCGTCAGCGCAATTTAATGTTAGTTTTAGTCTGGTTACAAAAAGAAAACTAAAGGGCGCTGAAATTTAGGCAAAGTTGCCAAGTTTAATTGTGCGGACAGCTGTGTAAAAACAGCCGCTTGCTCAGCCTTTATAGCCGCAGTTGGCACGCATAGCATATGAATAAACAAGTAAACAAATCTAGTTTTTCCGATCAAGTTAGAAGACCTTAACCAAAGTTTAAATCTATCAACTTAGCTAGATTTAACGTTGATATTGTTAGAAAAAACAACTAAAATAAAAAAATATAACAAAAAAAAAACTTGCAAAAATGATGAAAAATTGATAAAAGTTTAAGTGAAAGTAAGATGAAAACGAGTGAGAAATGAACAAAAAAAATCAAAAAAATGAAACTCAAGTAAAACAAATAAGCTTGCTTATGGATATCTATTGGGCGTAAAATTAAAAAGGAAACAAATTCACAAGCAGTTGACCAATTTGTATCGAAAGCAAAAAATTCAAATAAACTTGCTTTATGGAACAATGCAGCTGTTAGACCAGTTGCTGCCAGCTAAATACAGGAACTTTTTTATTCGTTTACTGTGCTTGCAAATGTTTAGCCTATTTGCGCAACCTTCAAAATTGTTGATTATTTTTAATTACGGAAAATATTTTTTTTATAAATATTCCTTTCATAAGTTCATCAAGGCAGTTTTAATTTTTGCTAAATTGATGTATTTTTTGAGCCATATTTTTTGTTTGTTTTTAAACCAGTTTATTCAAACTGGTCCAATCATTTACTCGTTTCACTTTATCTTGTTTTAAAGGATTAGCATTTTCATAAGAATATTTTAATTTAGTTTTAAATTTTTATAGTTTTTTGATTTTCAAGATCATCTAGCTAGTGCGAAAATGATATAATCAAACTGATATTTAAACTTTTAAATATATAGATAAAAATAACAAATCTGTATAAATCTTTTGTTTGCGTGTGTATTAAGCCAGAGGTGTGGTTCACTTTATTTAAACCTGGTCAAACATGACACAAGTTTTGCAACAAAGTGCGCTTTACAGGCGCTCATTAACTGCAACAGTCTGAATTGTTTTTCAACATTCATTTTTACTGTTAAGTGCGCTTTACAGGCGTTTTTGAATAGATCTCTGGTTTAAGCTTAATTTTGTGCTGGATTATAAATGTTTTTTAGATAAAACATTTCTAATCTAAAATTGCGTTGTATTCTGAATAAAATAAAGTTTTAAAACAAATGTTGAAAAATTTGCAAAATCATTTAAAACTATTTTTTTTTTGCAATAAATGACTAGAATTTCACACTTGATTAGAAAACTTTAAATAATTAAATAAATAAAAAATCAACTATTAATTCTATTTAAAACAAATTTAAAAATATAAAAAATTATTAATAAATGTAAATTATTTATTTTCCTATAAGATATTAATATTTAAGTTTATTTATTTATCTTTTAAAAAAACTTAAAAAATTTTATATATTTATAAATTAAAATTTATTTTTTTAAAAAAAAAAATTATTTTAGAATCAATTATTGGTGATATTTGCAATACAAAAATTTAGTTAAATATTTTTCTAGATTTAAAATTGCAAAAAATACTGAAAAAAAAATTATTAATATTTAAATAATAGTAAATAATATTAAAAACAAAAGGGAAAATTATACCGATTTTGCAATGAAAAGTTGTCTTCAAAAGATTACTGTTCATCACGAATTGGAAATGTTAAAATTGCATAGGAATTTCACTTGTGATTTGGTCGATAGATAATATTTTGTACCCTTAGGACAAAAATTATATCGAATATAGTATATTTTTACTTAACTTATTGATATATACATTATATAAATTTTAAATTTATTATAAAAGGTTACACATAAATTAATTAAAATTAATTTTTATTTACAATTTAATAATTTTTTGTAAATATAACATGTGTTTTTATTTAAACTTAAAAAAAAAAAAATAAAAAACATTTTTTAATAAATAAAATTGCATTTAAAAATGTATTTTATTATTTAAAACATAAGATAAATGTAAAAAATACAAAATAAGCTAACAGATACTAAATTAAATTAAAATCAGTAAAAGAAGAATATCAAATTAAAAAAATATAAATTAAATTTTTACAAATATAAAAAAAATAAAATTAAAAAAAAGAACATTAAAACATAATAAATAAATATAAAGTTATTTTTTTTATTTTATTTTTTTTTTTAGATCACATAATCTAGCCGCAAATAAATGCGTCTTATAAATAATTGAAACCTGCGCTTTATTTGCTAAATTTTTTTTGCTTTAAAAATGACTTTACTTTGACTAAATACTTGGATTTAAAAATGCCGCCATATTATCTTTGCTTAAAATTTCAAAAAAACAGTTCCTAAATTTTTTAATAAAGAGTTTTTGCTATTGACTACTTAAATGTTTTTATTTTATTTTTTGTTATTTTTTATTGCATCCATTTATTAATAGTTTTAATTTTGAACCTCAAAAATAATGTTGATGTAAAATTTTTTAATACTTTACAAAAAAATTAATTACTGTCATTCACAATAATGTTTAGTTGAATCCCTTCAATTAAATAAATATTTAAAATACGTTAACTATTTTAATTAAAACAATCACATAAAACAAATAATAAATAATATAAAATTATGTAAAATAAAATAAAATTTTCTTGAGCAACACTTTGGTTTTTTGTTTACTTATGAGGGTATTGAAATATGTGTATTTATAATGAACTTTGTTTATGAAAATCAAATTTAATTAAAAAAAAAAAAATATAATAAAAATAATCCTGATCAACATTTTTTTTTTATAAATAAAATAATATAAATTGTCATAAATTGTTAATTATTGGATTTTTAACTTTGACTATTATTACGATTGCATATTATGATAACTAATCTTAATAATTAGATTAGTAGTTAAAAAAAAAATAAATAAATAAAAATTTTTACTATTAAAAACAGCAACATTGTTATTTACAAAAAAAATTAGTAAACAAGATGAACTAATTGTTTTTAAAACGAATTTTGTTGGTAATATCTTTTTAGCAACTTTGTTTCATTAATAAATTCAATTAATCAATTAATTTTTAACAAAATTTGATTTTAACTAAATTAAAATAAAATTTAATATTCGTTTTGTTTTTTTATGTTGAATAAGTTGAAGAAAAAAAAATAAATTAAATTTCTTTATTCTTCATCTTTTATGAAGTATTTTATGTTTATATATTGCTATTGAATTCATTTTCCTATATACTTGGTTTTAAAAGTTCAAAAGATGCATATTTTAAGATTGTATTTTTACTATTTACAAATGACTGTACTTGCTTATGCATTTTAAGTATTTTTGTGATAGCTATTATATCAATGTGCAAACTGTTTTTTCTTCTTAATAATCATAAGAATATAGGGTTGAAATTGCTTACCAATTTTTCAAAATGATCAAGTGGGGAAAAATAGTGTTAATCCAGAAAAAGAAGAAAGGTGTGCCGAAACTAAAGCTTTATTAGCAAAAAAGCAATAAAAGCTAATTATTATTTTATTTTTTTCAATTTAAATAAAACTTTTCATCAATCAAAGACAAATATTTAAAATGAATTTAGATGAAGGAGTAAAGAAACAAAAATTTAGTTAAAGACGATCACCAGTGTGCGGCAACTACACTAGGCATTAGTCTTTGACTAGAATCTACTGACTGTTGTTGCAATTGTGCTTGTTGCTGTTTATATTCATTAAGCAGGTAATCGGTAAGTTTTCCTTCAGCAAATTTGCCTCCGGCAGATAGTAAAGCAAAACCGGAAGATGAAGAAGAACAAGGAGATTCGCAACTAGAAACTGGACTAGATGACAAAGAATTGCTGTGGTTTCTGTTTTCATTTGGAGATAGTGAGGCACCGCCTATTTTGGCCAAAAAACCGGAAGATTCAGCCTGAGAAGCTGGTGATGCAGATACAGTGGATGAAGAATGTGGGCGTTTTTTGCCTTTACGTTTAGCTGAACCCTGAAGTTCTGATTGTTCATAGGATTGATGATGATCGTCGTCATTATGCATCAATTCAGAAGATCGCTTTTTGTCCTGCTCATATTCATCAAGACAAGATTCACCTTTGACAAGATTCACGCCCGAGTCAGACGCCGTCATGGCAGCATGTGTTTGATTTGATTCATCGCCATCTGTACAATCCATTGAGTTCAAACCATCTTTTCCATCTTTAAGACATGCGCTTTCATAATGTTTATTTAAATAAGATTTCAATGCAAACGATTTGTTACATCGTTCGCATTTGAATTGTTTCTCACTAGAATGCGTTTGCATGTGGGCACGTAGATTAGAGCGATCGGCAAATGCTTTGCCACAATGACCACAGCCAAATGGTTTTTCACCGGTGTGAGATCTCATATGACCTTGTAATAACCAAGGTCGTGAAAAAGATTTATTACAAATGTCACATTTGTGACTTAACTTATGAGTAAGTAAGTGCATAGCTAATGCAGGCATTGAAACATAAACCTTGTCACATGTGGCACACTTCTTAGCTAATTGTGAGTCCGGACTGCGATGAGTTTGCTTGTGACGGCTGAGATTAGAAGAAGTGGCATAGTGTTTACCGCATTCTGAACAGGTATAACGTTGTTGCTGTTCTCGGGGCGAAATGGCAGGCCCATTAGTTGCAATGGCTAATGTGCCTTTAATTTGACCTTCACTTGCTGATCCATCTGCGACATTGGTCAGTGCAGGTGATAACTGAGCGTTTGCCGCCTGTCTACGCCTTGAACGTCCATCACTGATGAAAAACGTATCATAAGTGTAGCTAATTGTAGGCTTACTTTGACCACTGATTTTTAAATTACTAGAGCGAGTTGTAGAGCAATCTGAATTAAAAGAACTAGAATCATTTCTTTGATTGTTTAAAGAACTATTAGCGTTGGTATTGACTGAACTTGATCTACTGTTCAAAATTGAAATTGAACTTGAAGTACTTGAACTACTGTTAATTAAATTTGAATCAGAATTGTTTGACGCCGTTTGATTAGAACTATTACTTTTACTATTACTAATAGTGTTTGATGGCGAACAATTTTGACCATTGATTTGTGCAGATAATAAAGCTGATGCACCTGTAGGCGTAAATGCACTATTGGTGTGACGTATAGATGTGCCATTACTGCTCAAATTACTATTGTGAATGCTGTTGATTGTGTTAATTGTATTGATTGTTTGAATTGAGCTTAAACTGTTCAAACTATTTACACTGTTAATTGTGCTTATTGAATTTGAACCAGTTGTGATTACTGTTGATGGTGTGCAATTAGATGTTAAACTTTCTACACTGAATTTGCTGAGACTAGAGGTGGCTCGTTTTTTGGGCGGAGGCTGCACAATTGCTTTAGGTTTGGCTGGTAAATCGTTCACCTGTGAGTTGTGCACCTGTGAGTTATGCACCTGTGAGTTATGCACCTGTGAGTTGTGTACCTGTGAGTTGTGCACCTGTGAGTTATGTACCTGTGAATAGTTAATTAAAGAAGATGTCGGTTGACCATCTAAGGAAGTTGAAGGGGAACAAGATGTACAACTGGCCACGGCTGCAGCTGCTGCCGCTGCAACAGCTGCAGCCGCACTGTTGCTTTGTAGACTTGAGATAATTTTGGCTGCTTGTGTTATACTACAATTGGCTAGGGTGGTCAAAGAATAATAATCAGAAGCAAGCATATTTGATTGGGTGCCACATCCAATTAAAGGACTGGAACAATTATTAACATGGTCTTCATTTATATTGCTAGTTTCACATTGGCAGGACTGGTTGCCATTTCTACTTAAGTCGTACGGTTGTTGCTGTCCACCCGTAGCTTGGCTTAAATCTAGAAGGGTGTTATCTTGTTCTCCGCAGTAAATTTGCCGCATTTTTTCTTTAGTATTGTTTTCCTTGTTACTTGTGCAACCTGCAAAATGAAATCATATTTAAATTAATCTGATTCTAATTATTTTTTAAGATTAAAATTTCTTAAAAAAAACATTATCAAAAGGTAAAAACAACTGCCAAAAATAGCTTCTTTATTGATTAAAAATGGTTGTTTACTGTTTCTAAAAGTAAGATCCATAATTATTGACAAATTTAACAATGGTCAAATGAACAAAAAACGCCATCAAGCGATTAATAGTTTTAGAAAACTTGTTCACATTTTTTCAAAAAGGTATCAAATTAAAAAGACAAAATAAAATGATAGAGCAAGTTTGCTTTTCAAAAGCTTAAAAGCAAAAAAAAAATAAGCAAGAAAGTCAATTAATCAAACAGCAAGGGACGATTTTTAGTTTCAAATGCTATCCAGATTTGAAGGGTGAAAGTGGCACTTGAACAAATCGATTTGTTCATTTATTGGCCAACATAGGCCAGCTGTTCTAAACTGAAGATTTTGCAAGTATTTAAGACTGTAGGTGGGCTTACAGAAAGGATGTTGGCAACATTAGCCAACATTCACTAGTTTATGGTAGCAGCCGTTTGTCCAGATGAACAAGTGCAACTTCATTCATCAGCCGTTGGCTTAATTACGCGTGCAAATGCTTGCACATCTAATGGACAAATTCATTCTACATTTTCTTTTCTTATTCATTTTATCATTTTAGTTTTTATTTTATTTATTCGAACTTTTCTGTTCCAATCATTTTCCTATTTTATTTTTTTACTTATTTTTTTGACTTATTTTAATACAATTGCAATCTTTATATCCGTTCTACTTAATGACAATCTCGATTTGCTCACCAGCATTAATTATAATACAGAAATTAACAAAGTATTAAATATGTTTTTTTCTCCTTGTTGTTTTCTTTAGTTTGCTTCTTAGTTTATTTTCTAATGTTATTTGCTTATGCAAATAACGAATTATGCACAGCACATGTAAGAAATTGAATTTCATTAAATATCAATAAATTTTGCAAATGCATTGATTAAATTCGATAAAGGTCATGTTCAAACAGCTGAGATTTTTTGTCTTTTTTGCTGATACGATGTAAGAAAATTAGGAAAAAATTCTGCATAGAAATTAAGTTTTAAATCAGGCCAAAGTATTCGATAAAATTGGAAAATGTTTAAAAGAAGATGATGATAAAGATGCGGGATGGAGTTGACCAGCTGTGCAAAGCAGTTTATTTAGCTTAAGTTTGTCAAGACCTTTGACTGATTTTGAAAATAGGAAAAGGCAAAATCATTTGTCACCAATAGTGTTGTCCTATAGTGACAGGGACAAAAAAAGAAACGGAAATGGAAAGAAAAAAAAAACCTATCTAAACTCAAGGTAGGCTTGGCAACTAAATGCAAAATTTACCACAGGTCTGTCTACTTTTACTATTTGATACGAACGTAAAGAGAACATAGGCGTGTTATGGTCAGCAAATCTAAAAATTTGACTTTAATTGTTTGTAGTATAATTTTTTTTTTGTTTTGCCTTTTTGCTTTTATATACATGTGTTCTCATTTTGAAAAAACCATTTTACAAGTGACCTTATTTTTCATTTTTTAATTTCAACACTTATACACCTGCCTAACTTAATCTGAAATCAATATCATTTGATGCAAAATGACGAACTTTTTTTTATTTAAATCTAAATTAAAAATATTTAAATTAACTTTTTTATGTTTTATAAAATTATTCACTATAATTATAAATTAAATTCTGATTATTTTAATGATTTTTATAATTATCTTTATTAGTGTGAAAAAATTACAAAATTAAATGATTTAATATATAATTTTAAAACTCAATTTAACCACATTTTATTTACATGTGCTTCAATTTTTTTTTATAAATTAAACCATAAACGTTTTATTGACTAATTTAATATTAAGATAATAGACTTTTGCACTTAGTCATAACAAAATTTTGTTTAAAGTAATTTGAATATATTCATTGTTTATATGTTTAATGAAACAACTTTTTTGTAAGATGTATTAATATTAAATATGAATAAAAAATTTATTTTAAAAACAATCTTATTTAATAAGCTTTCTCAGCATGTTGTCAAACACAAAAAAAATAACTACTAAATTTACAGACAAAAAATGATAGCTTAACGGATGCAAAAAAATGTTAAAAACAAAACAGAAAATAGCTCATTATTGCAATAGATGGTTGCGTAAGTAATATTGACTATTTTGCACTTGTTTAAATAAAAAAAAAAAATTGTAAAAATAAATAAAATAAAAAGAAGAAAAAAATAAAATTAAAACAACCATTCAAGCTTACTGTAGATTGTAGCGATAGTAAAAAAGTATGAAAACCTAAACAATTAACTAGAAACATTAAAGTAGTAACTAATTTGTTCTTAATGGGAATGGATCTTAAATCAATCACAATTTCAAATTCTATCAATTTAAAAACACAGAAGTTAGTTTCAATTTTATTTTTTAATATTACTACTTATTTTCCATAAAATCCATTTTTACAGTTTGTTTTTTAAAATTATTTGATTTTATTGGCCTTATTTTCATTTTTTAACTTATTTAGTTTTTTTTTTTTTATTTAGCTTGTTTGCTTCTGTTCGCACTTATGGTCAAATCCAAGTTTATTTTAATGTAAACTGTTTATTTTGTTATTCCTTGTTTTTTTGTTGATTTTTACATCGGACATAACAGTGAATTGCCCATATTTGGTCAGCATAAAAAAAAAGAGAGCTGACTCAAAACAGATTCTATTTTTAAGTATTTTAAAATACAAAGCTCAATGTCTATAATTCATTTAAGTGCTGTGTTTAAATTGGCTTTAAATTGCAATTAATTTCATTTTTGCAAAACAAACGCGTTTCCAATCGTTACAAAAGCCAATTTGAGTAAAAAATAGAAGAAAAATTGAAAAGTTGGCCTTATTTTGATACTTTTGTTTGTTTTTTCATCTCGTTTTGTTGTTTTCACTGGTTTATTTTTTATTGTTTTTCTATCGTTTTCTCACACTCAATCGGCCCAGTGTGGCCAAACAAATTGGACTTTAAAAGAAAGCATCAATACAAAAATTTCCATGACCAATGTTAGATCTAGTGTGTGCGGTTTAAGCGGTTCAAAAAATACTGAAACGACTACCACTAATAAATGGTGAAAACAAGTTGCTAAAATGGCTTAAAAAGTAAATTTAGAAATACTAGTTTGCAAACAGGCAATGCAACAACAGGCTCTAGACAGTTTGACAGGCTTATTGGCCTCTGGCTCTAAATCTTAATTTTACCAAGGTTTCTTTGTTTTGTAGCTTCTTTTATCGTTTTGTCAAAGCAAAAATGATCACAATTGTCTTGAGACGATCTCTCAAAAGACAAGAGATGATTTTAAATTGTCACATAGAAAAAATAAGCAAACTGAACAAGTCTTGCAACAGTAAATAAGTGGCTAAAAACAAGTGGCGTTTTTTTAAACGTTTAAACTTGTCTAAAAGCTTTATCACTTGTCCTAATTATTTTGAAACCTAATAAAAAAGTATCAAAGTTTAGCTTAAGGCAGCATTAGGCAAATAATAAAAAAAAAACGCTTTCTTAAATTTTTTTATGATCTCCATTAGTTCTGATTATAAAGAAAAAAAAATGTGATTATGGCTAGTAAATTGTTTAAAAAGTTTCGCTTATGTTGCTTGATTACACTAGTAACTAGCATTATAAAATAGGTATTTTGTACTTTATGTAAATGAAAATTGCACATCAACTGTGAATAAATGGTACAGGATTAGCCATTCAAGATTATGTTACCAAGATCATCATCTATAGCAAACGCATTTGAATAGGATTAAAAATTTGAAGCAATTTGAAGCATAAATTTAAAAACGCGCAGTCTAAACATAATTTAGTAAAATAAAAAAAGTGACCAGTAATGATACCAATCATTGACGATAAATGATGCTTCTTTAAATTACAAGCATGGTTGGATATTGACTATATTGAATGGCCAAGATTTAATGCATATTTGTTTAGTCTAATTTGAAGTAGATTTGATTTTTTGTATACTTTTATTATTTCTTAACCCGTATTTATTAGTCTAATAATTTATATTTTTAAAAAAAAAAAAAACTTTCTTTACTTTTTTTACTAATTATTTGCTAAACTTATTTATTTTTTTTTTAACTAAGTTTTTCAACTGACTACTAAACCAAATTTTTGTTCTTTATTTTATAGTTTTTAATTTTAAATCAAAGTAAAATTTTATATATTATATAAAAGGTTAAATTTTTTACCTGTTTGTAAATTTTGCAAAGGATTTTTCAATTGATCTGAATCTGTTGGATGCTCGCAATTGCTCCATTTTTTTTGGTAGTTGACTTGTGGCTTGTTTTTTTTGACTAGAAATGCACGAGGCATGATTTTGACTTGGAAGAACTTTATATTACTTATGGTATTTTTTTTAGATTGATCCAAAAAATATTTGGCAAAAAAAAATTGTCAAATAAAAATATTAAAAAAAACACTTGACTAACAGGTTGACACAAAATGTGAAAAATTATTGTTACTTTTAATATTTTTATTTTATTTTATTGAAGATAAGTTTTCTTGAAGCTAATTAGATTGTCGTTTTTTTTTTAAATTTTTTTTGCTTGTTTTTTAAAATATTTGGGTAACAAAAAAAAATTGCAATAGGTATTCTATTTAAGTAAAACTATTTTACTTTACTGTAAAATAGGATTAAAGCTTGTTATTATTATACACACAGCACTGATGCGATTAATAAAATGTGTTCTTGTTGCTTATTTTTTGTTTACTTAATCCTTTTTGTGTTTTTAATAAATGCAAAAAAAAAAAAAATGAAAAAATTGTAAAGATGACTTGTTGTGGTGTAAAAAAAAAAAATAATAACACAAAGCTGATCCAATGTCTTTGTTTTTATAAGAAAAGATGACTAGATAAAAAAAATCTCACATCTGTTTTTCACACGTTTGGACAAAATAATAGAAATGAAGGGTTTTGTTTTACATCAGTTTTCAATGAATGTTGTGAAAGTCAAAAGATAAGACATTTAACGGATAATTATAGTGAATGGTTGATACAAAAAAAATCTACGGAGAAAAAAAAAAAATTAAATTAGTTAACAATTTATTTAAAAATAAGTAAATTTCAATAAATTAAAGAAAAAAGAAATACAAAAAAAAGTATTTTATTTAAAAATTGTATTATAAAAAGCTGTGAAATTCAAATTTGATACAAATTTCAGTTTTAGTTAAAAAAGAATACAAAATTTTAGATGATTAAGTTTAGGTTAATGGTCTGGTTTGATAGCAATGATCAATGGGCTTTTGCAATGGTCGGCGTTTGCCAATCAAACGCAATTTAATTTGATTAGAATATAGGAAAACATCATTTGCATTGGTTACTGTTGCGCTCTACGTTTTTCTCTCTAATGCATTTGCATTTCAATGTTGTTAATTAGTTTTACTTTTCTATCAAGATCATGAGCCCAACCATAGCTGTTTGACGTTGCGTTTTATTGGTAAATGCAACCAACTAATACAATTGAACTTGATTTACTCGTTTACTGTGTTTTTGCATCTAATTTCAAATTAAACAAACGTCGATTTCCTTCAATTTAGAATTTATCAATCTTTTGTTTTATCATTTTAATGAGTTTACTAAATCAAGTTTCGATTGATGAGATTTTTTTATAAATTACGTTTTTTAATTTTTAATTATGAAAAATATTTATAAAATTTAAATAAAATTAAATAATAGTTTTTATAAATCAAGATACTTTATTAATCTAATGAAACAACTAATCAGAGCAACAGTGTTTTTTTTTTTTAATATAAATGTTTACACAATTTTAACACTAAAAATTTTTGATTAAAAATAATTCAAATTAGAAAAATTTAAATTTAACTAAAGGTTAAAAAAAAATCAATTACTTTGAAAAACCAATTTACGTAAGTTTGTTAAATTTTTTTCTTAAAAAAATGGAGTTTATTAATTTAGAAATCAGAATGTAAATTTTGCAAGTTTATCAAAAATATTGATTTTTAAAATCTAACTAAATAAAACACAGGTGGCTTAAGTGTATTTAAATTTTAAGATAGATTCATTAAAATTAAAAAAAAAAAGTTAACTTTTATTTATAAATAATTGATTGAGATTGCGTGTTTGGTGGCGAAATAAAAAAGACCTATTTGTGACTAAAAATTCTGGTTAAAAATTATGTATCTTTTTAGTACATATGTAAGTGCGTGTAAATAGGTGCCTAAATAAGATTTTGTTTTAATTGCTATTTATGTATGTACAGGTTTGCAATTAACTAATTGCATTCATTAATTTTCTTAAATATTGAAAAAATAACTTTTTGAAAAATTTTGCATAGTGGTTAATTAATATGCTAAACTTTAAAATAAACTCAGTAATTTTTAAATTTTATTACTAAAATATTTAATTTAGTTTGTGGTATTTTTGGCGTCAATTTTTCACGCTGTTTAGATTTTTATAAATTTTTTTTTTAAATATTTTTTTGGAATTTTTATTTTGCACCTGTTTGTTTATTATTATTATTTTTTTTTTCTTTTTTTTTTCATTTTTTTTTAGTTTATGTGTGACTTTTAAAAATGAATATTCTTATCTTAAAAAAAAATAATCACATTAGCAACAAATGAGTGTAGTTGTTGTTTTTGAATTTGGCTTTTTTTAGAGTTTATAAAAAAAAAGACTACAACTTAATTTAACCAGAACCAATTGTATATTTAGAAATAACAATAAATAATTGATCATTGGGTTTGTACAGTTGATTTTGATTTAAAAAGCTAACAGCATTATGTTCAAACAACTGTCAATTTTTTTTTGATTACACATTGTTTTTGATTTAAACTTTGTTGTTACTTTTGTTATATAAAAATATTAAAAAATATTTAAATATAAAAAAATAATTAAATTAAAAAAAAAATCCTAATTTTTATTTAATTTTTAAATTGTATTTTAATATTTTTGATATTTTTTAAAAATATTTTTTATATTTTTAATGCTTATATAAAAAAATAAAAAATTTAAATAAATTTATTTTCAAATAAAATTGGTATTAATAAAGTATAAAAAATTTATATATTAAAATTAAATATATTTTAAAAATTAAATGCTTACTTTTCAATAATGTATGATGTAATTTTTTTCGTTTTTATTTAAGACGCTAAAATTTTATCTTTTGTTTATGTTGAATAGTAGGTGATACAAACCTAAAGTCAAGTGAAGCAAATAAAAACAAGTGTCACTTTTGATCTGTTTAAATTTGTTCACCAAGTTATAATTTAAATATAGTATTCAGCTAAGAAATTATTTTGAAATAAATTTACCCAGTATTTTGTACTAAAATTATCCTTTAAAGTGATAAAAATATGGTTTTGAATTTTTTATTTTGACATTTAAATCAAATAAATTAGTTGATTAATGGCACAAGACAAAAAGCACGAATTTAGATAGATATTTGATCTGATTGGCAATGATAGTTTATATTTATTGAATGAATTATAATAATTAAATATTTTAGATAAGAAAACTTTTTTTGCGAATGTTTTTTATTAGCTAAATAGAATGTTTAATAATTATAAATCACAAGATTTATTTTGAGGATTGCTAAATGCTGAATTGACTAGAATTGACTAGATTTAATAGAACGTAATTAAATTTTGATGAACTTCAGTATGTAAAATTATATTTAACTGGATTAAAAATGATGAGTTTAAAATTGATGATGATTGATTGCGCACCTGAAAAATTTAGCAACCAGGAAGCATTGGCACAATAAAGATGAAGAAAAGCACATAAAAGCACACAGTGTTTGCATAAGAAACTAAATTTATTGCATATTTTTAATTATTATATAATCTAAATAAGATTTATTTTTGATTATAAAATTTTGTTTGAACATTAAAATTACATCCGTTTGAATAAATTGAATAAAAGTATTGATAATATTCATTTTTGGTGCATAATTTAATATTGGTTGATTAGAAATGGAAAGAAAATTAGATTGAAAATAGATTGAAGTTTGCCAGCGCAGAGTGAAAGGACATGGCGTATATTGAGGAGAAGTATGAAATTTGGCGTTAAGAAGGAGTTAAATGTTGACTGCATAGTTTTAATAGGATCGTGGGAGAGTCATTATTCACAGAGTCGGGAAAGTAGACTATAAGAAGTTTTTTGTGGTGGATTTGTGGTGGAGTTGTGGTGGAGTTGTGATGGAGTTGTGATGGAGTTGTTTGGAGTTGTTTGGAGTTGTTTGGAGTTGTTTGGAGTTGTGATGGAGTTGTTTGGAGTTGTTTGGAGTTGTTTGGAGTTGTTTGGAGTTATTTTGGAGTTGTGGTAAAATTGTGGTGAAATTGTGGTGAAATTGTGGTGAAATTGTGGTGAAATTGTGGTAAAATTGTGGTAAAATTGTGGTAAAATAGTGGTAAAATTGTGGTAAAATGGTAGTAAACTTGTAGTCCTGTTGCAGTCCTCTGTAGTCTAGCCGCAGTATAACTGTGATCCTGTACTAGCACACTTGTGATAAACTTTTAATCCAATCCTAATCCAATTCTAAAAATGCATTTCAATATTACCAATAATGAAGTTGATAGGCAGACAAGAACCAACAAATAGACCAATAATAAAAAGCATAGACTAGCTGTGCTCGTGTTCGACTACGATTGCACACTGATTGCTGGCTGTTGCTGTCTTCTCCACTTGTTCGGCTGCTTGCGTCGATTTTCCGCTAGAGTCTTGGACGTTAGCTTACTGTTGCATGTTCAGTGTAGCGCTGGCGCATCTTTGGTAAGGAGGCGTTTCGTTGCAGACACAGTTGACATTGGCGCCAAAACGCGACCCGCCCAGTGTGGTACGCATGCTTGGTCCTGCAGTGAGTTTAAGAAAAGAGCACTTTTTAAGAAAATTGCTCAAAATCGCTTTTCCCTTTTTCTGACCTGCTTTTTTCCCCTTTCACACTTGTTTTCATTCTTGTGTCCGTCAGCTTAAGAAAACGGCGAAAAGCAAAAAATTGCGCTGCCAAGGCAAACCTGTGATACCTGGCTTACAAAATGATCGAATCGTAGGGCCATAGGTCCAATTTATTGTAATTACTATATAAATCGATGCCACTGTTTGATGCAAAAACGTCATTAGTTGCTGGGCGTGTTCAAAGTCGGTTCACACGGTTGCCTCCCACCAATCCTTTGGCATTGGCTCACCTATTTTCTGGTAAACTGTCTTCCAGCAAACTTTGTCACTTTTACAACAACAACAGTCAATGCCGGAGCTCGTTGATTTTGCTAAATTAAGTTTGTTACTTTCAAGTTTACTCGTTTTAATTTTACTTTGACAAACTCAAGTATTGCAAACCTTAATCTAACTAGTTTTTGTCTGGCAAATTCAAGCCTAACAAACTCAAACGTGCCAAGCTCATACATAACCAACTAAAACTCAGCAAACTATAACTTAACAAACTATAATTCATCAAACTATAATCTAACAAACTATAATCTAACAAACTATAACTTAACAAATTTTAATCTAACAAACTATAACTTAACAAATTTTAATCTAACAAACTATAACTTAACAAATTTTAATCTAACAAACTATAACTTAACAAATTTTAATCTAACAAACTATAACTTAACAAATTTTAATCTAACAAACTATAACTTAACAAATTTTAATCTAACAAACTATAACTTAACAAATTTTAATCTAACAAACTATAACTTAACAAATTTTAATCTAACAAACTATAACTTAACAAATTTTAATCTAACAAACTATAACTTAACAAATTTTAATCTAACAAATCTAATCTAACAAACTCTAACCTAACAAACTCTAACCCAACAAACTCTAACCTAAAAAATTCTAACCTAAAAACCTCTAAATCAACAAACTCAGGGCTTTTAAACTTTCGTTCAACAAAAAAGATACACATATTTTTAAAAAAATATTTTTGAAAAAAAAAACTTAACTTAAAATATGCACGTTTAAAAGGGCTAGTCCTACATTTGTTTGACTTTGTCCAGTGACAAACACTTTGCACTAGCACACAATTACTGTGTAAAGTAATTTGATAGTCGATGGGCGCATCTGTTATGGCAAATTACAGTTGTTGCCAATGTATTGGTACAGTTACTCAAATGTGGCATGACAGCATCGATCTAATCCAACAGTCCCACTATCGATTTGGTTATTGACGTTTGCCTTCAAATTATTGTTCACTTGTTTCAATTCAAACCACTGAATTCCAATGCAAGTGACTCGTTGCCACTTTAGGCCATTTTTCTTTTCTTCATCCTTTTTCATTTGTTTTTTCTATTTTATTTCATCTTTTCAGACATTTTATTTCTCAACCATTTCTTACTCACTTATTGTTTTGTTTACAATTTTTTTATTTTTTATTGGTTTCGTTTGATTTTGGCATTTGATGTGCAGTCACTTGAAATTGTTGCAAATAAGCAAAAAACAAAAATGAAAAGTGCAAAAAAAACCCACTGAAAAATATAAAAAACTCTTGTTTCTCTTAACTAAGGAGAAAAATTAAAAAAACAGTAAAATAACACGCAAAAATACATGAAAATAAAAGCAAAAAATGAGAATCGGTTTATTTTACCTGCGTGCATTTATAAACGGCAAATCAGTGTGCAAAACATGTTAGGTTTATGCAAAGAGTTTGACCATTGCAACGCAACCAAAGTGTATCATTTTGGTGGCTTTGGACCAGATGTTCAAAAAAGAAGGAATGGAAAGAAAACTGTGCTGATAAGAAAGCGAATAAAACTATGTTAAACTGATGAAATTTAAAATCAGCGCTCTTAAGTCATTTGTTATTCGTTGCTTGGCGTGCTGTTGCTGCGCGGCTGTTGAACACGGTTGGGCATCTCATAATGCGCAACAAACTAATAACAGTTTTAATAATAAATATATTGCTCATTTTCATTGTGTAGTCGAAATTGTTTGAGTTGAGGCAGGTTATTTTGGTTGGGTTAGTTTGGTTAGGTTAGTTTGGGTTAGTTTGGTCGGATCAGTATAGTTGGATAAGTTTATCTCATAATTCGTTTAGGCAAGCTAATCCAATTGACAAGTTGGGACTGACTAGTTGTATCAGACTAGGCAACTAAGTAAGTTGTGCGTTTAATGCAAGTTAGTCGAGTTGGGACTGACTAGTTGTATCAGACTAGGCAACTAAGTAAGTTGTGCGTTTAATGCAAGTTAGTCGAGTTGGGACTGACTAGTTGTATCAGACTAGACAACTAAGTAAGTTGTACGTTTAATGCAAGTTAGTCGAGTTGGGACTGACTAGGTGTATCAGACTAGGCAAACTAGTTAAATTGAGTTAGATCATTTAATGCAAGCTAGTCGAGTTGGCTTGATCAATTAAATCAGTCTAGACAAAATAGTAAGTTGAAAACTAAGAAAGCTCGTTTTAGTTCGACCAACAAGGGTCACTCAATTCAAGCAAACGAGTTACAGCAATCAAGTTGCGCCAATTTAGTTGTACCAATCAAGTCGCGCCAATCAGGTCGTACCAATCAAGCTAGGACAGCCCAGCTAGATGAGATAAAGACAAGACAAGACTAGCTAGAGACAAGCTAGTTGAGTTAGATTATTGGAGTGAGGCCAGTTAAAGCAAGTGAGTTGAGCCAAGCCAACCGTACCCATTGGCTGACTCTTGTACTTCCAATGCAACCACTTGCTTTACTTGACTGCATTTTGCCTCTGTGTGCCTTTATTTTGTTATTTTTTATTCTTTTTATTTTATTAATAACATAAATTGCAATGTGTGTTCAGCCATAGAACGGCTAGCTATTGGTATTGGTGCTTGATTCAGCCATTCCAAACATTCTGCGCCTGAATGCAACAATTTCTTTTTGTTTGTTATTGCATACAATTGATGCACCGGTTACTTTTCATCTTCTCTTATTTTTTATTGCACACTGAATTCATTTGTCTGTGGGCAGCTGTTGTGGATTTGCACTGTAGCCAAGCTTCTACCTAGACCTGACCGTTAGATGAGATAAAGTAACGGTGGCGTAGGCGCGTCTTCGGTGAAAATTAGTTTGGGGTGGAAAAATGCGAATCAGCCTTGGCCAAACATCTTACACATTTTGTATGTTGTACAAAGTCATTATGAGGCATTTTATCTTTGTGTTCAGGTTGCAAACTGGACCAGAGGCGGGTCTGTGACATCGGTGATAGATGAACATGGGATAGTTTATCATGTGGCCAGTTCGAACTTTTGTCAAGCTATCTTTTATAACAAGCTTTAATCTATATTAAACTATGTGGAAAATGGACAGTTGTGTAAACGAGCAAAAAATGGCGGCAAAATGTGAAGACGTTAAATTGGTTAATCTAAGCTTGTCCAATTATAGCCAATAAAAGCAGCAGTGAAATGGTAAAATTTAAAAGTGAATTACCAGCGTAGGAATTGAGTTGATTTGATAAAACGGTGCTTGGAATCGGCGCCGCCACAAATGCCAAAAACCATTTCTCCAGTGGCCTGCTCTGATCAGTTTGTTTCTGAACCACTTGTAAAACTGGCTTTAACCAATTGCGTCATTGCGACGTCAAGTTGGTCAAAGCAACAGCAATGCTATTAGATGCTCTGCACTGGCAAACCAATTTTCGGCAATTAAACTGTTCATCTTGATTTAACCATGCCAACTACAATTGGCCTTATTTGTTTCCGCCATAAAATGTGGTCGCAATTCTCCAAGACCTGCTTTATTCAATCCAAACGCATCCGTCGGATACACTGAGGTTATTGCGTGCATTCACCACTATCCACGCTCTATCCTTTTCTATTCAGCTTTTCCGTTTTGCCATTTTTTCTTCATTTTTTTGCTCATATTTTCTTCTTCACATTTTTCTCCACAAAACCTTTCTCTCTGCTCTATTTCAGTTTAGACTCTTTTCCTTTCTATTTTCGCCAAATCTCAATTTTTGCGATTTCACCTATTTTATGACTCATTTCTCACATATATCGTCTCTAACATGTACCATCTAAACTTATCTACAGTCAATCACTAGTTCATTGCCAGTCGATTGCAGACCAATTTTCTTCCACAATTACATTCATTTGCATTGTAATAGTCTAATAGCTGATTAAACTTTTTGCTTTCTTTTTCATCGATTTCACTATTCCGTTTAAATTTTCTTTTGCCGCTTTTCTTTAGTCCAGTTCGAGCTGTTGCCGGCTAATTCAACCATACAACTCATCCATTGCCATTCTAATTCATCTAGCAAACCTAGCAGCTTATTAGTTCATTTCATCACATAGGACAAACAGTTCTATCAAATTCAACCGGAAAAATCTAATGCAACAACTAACTAAGGTGCAACACTGTTTCTACTTCTTCACTTGCTTTTCAACTAACCTTTTTCAAATTTAAATCTGCAATTAAGAAAAAATCAAAAGCAAACTTTGGTTTGTGCACAAGGCAAAATGGGCGTTCTTTAAGCTAAGAATTTTGAACACTTTTTGTTCAGTTCAATTACAATTGCTTTGTATTTTTATTTTCCGCCTATTTTCTAATTTGTTTTCTTATTTTTACTTTTATTTTAAAATTACTTTTAAAATTATTTTTCTATTTCACTTATTTTTTATAATAATTTTTTTACTTTTAAATTATTCGCATTAATTTAGTATTAATTTTTAATATTTAATTTCTAATAATTTTTAAATTAATTTATAATAATTAATTGCTATTATTATTTTGGTTTTTTAATAATTTTGCTTAATTTAATAAAAATCGTCAAAAACCTTGATATATTAAGAATAATAAAAACAAAAAGATGTATTAAAATTAGATTAATAAAATAATAAAAAAAATAAAAAACAATGTAGTGATTTGAAAATAAATAAATACAAAATGTTAATTGGCAAGTAAACATATTTAATCAACACATGTCAGTAAAATTTTTTATTTTCAAACTTATTATAAGACTAAAAGATTTGCTTTTTTCTAATTTTATTACTTGCCACAGGTTTTCTTCATATATTTGTATTTATTTTCTAAAAACAAATAACCTAAAAGAGTAACAACATTTTTAGATTATTTTATTTAACAACTATTTTGTTTATTTAGACTAATCTTACAATACGTAAAGAATAAAAAAAAATAAATAAATAATATAGTTTAGTTTGTTGTCAGATTTACAATTGAAAGCATATGAAAAATGAACAAAATGATTATTTACTTGACTAACTTACTTAGAAAACAAACACCTGTATTTATTTCTGCTTTATTATATAAGAATTATTAAAAAAAAAATCGATTTGATCTTTTTATACAAACTTACTCAAAAAATTTTGATTTATTTTAATTTTAATCCTATACATTTACCTGGTACACATTTTAGCTGTTTTGTTTTTCATTTGTAAACAAAAAATATTTAATAGTGTTTATTTTGGCGTTAAAATTGTTTTGTTTTGTAAATACATGAACCGATTTAATTATGCAGAAAAATTATGCCAATGGTTAACAACAATGAAACAAATGTGCAAAACAAAATCAAGCAAATTAAGATAATGCAAAAAACTTTTTAAGAAAATTTTTTTAAAATTTATTCAATGGTTTAAAAAGTGTTTAAATGGCACACTATCAATATGTGGTGATTATCAATATTTGATTTGATCAAAATTTACTAGTCGAATAACAGCTGATTGCTGTAATTGTACAACAATTAGAATATACTAAATAAATTTTATCAAATTTTTGATACATTGAACCAAAGTTTAGTTAAGCAAGTGGCGTGAAAAAAAAACCTAGAGCTGAATAGGCGACAAAGAATGGCTGCATGTTTGGGCTTTGTGCAAACAAGAACCAGAAAAGGCTGATTAGAACGCACGCAGTATGCCAACTCGAGCAATCAGTATGTTTGTCTTTTACATTAATGGGCGGGTTGTTGGAAGACGTGCAATTTATTAAATATTGATTACGATGGCCAACAAAGTTTGATCTGAAAGGGCAGGTAGTAAGGGTCTACCAGATGTGAAGGGCACAATAATTATTATCCGAAAAACATCAAGCAACAAACCTGATCATAGACGTGATCAACTGAAGATGCGCAAATCATCTAAAGGTGGTTTATGCACGTCCATTTTGCCCAGCTGTTCCAGCGTTTGAACCACAGTTTATGCGATTAGTGTCCATCCAATACTAGCTGCAGCTGTTTGGCAAACGCATCAGTGCATCAGTTAAAGCCTGTTGTTTGTTCAGTTTGTCACAATACCGATTAAATTCACTGAACAAATTTTTCAAACGCCTTATCAAACTGCTCAAACTGATTGCATTTAGTCTTCTAAACACACCTTCTTTTAATGCAGCCCCAAGTGCTATGATGGCACTGCTTTATATGCCCAATAACTGTTAGATGACATTGATCTGATCCTTTTTGCACTCTTTTTAACTTTTACCACCCAAAGAAAAGTTGAAGAAAGATGATGATCTGCATACGTGATCATTCATTGATTACCATTCAAGCTGGTCAGGTTCGATGTATGTGCGATTATGCAGATGATCTTGATGGTTGCACATGTCTGCTACCAACATTTCACTTTTGCTTGCCTTTGCTCATTAAACTTGTTCTTGGTGTTCTGTTTTTCTTGCAATTTCAATGTGGAACAAGCTTAAATAGAACAATTCAAAGGAATAGTTTGCGATTGTAGCAAGACAAACAAGCAGGACAAACAGGGAAAATAAATAGCAAACACAAATAGCAATAACAAGTGGAGAAAAGCGTAAGAAACAAGCTATAAGATCATCAGAGCGGCAAATGCACTGGACTTTTAAAACGAGAATCTGCTTTCAATGGCGCCAATCGTGCAGATTTTGTAAACCACAGTTTACGGAATAAGTTTCAATCCACATACAAAAAAATTTTAGATGATTTAAGTTTAAAATTGAAATTTTCTTAAAGTTTTGTTTTTGTTCAGTTTTGACTTTTAAGCAAAGAAACTCAATCATAAAAATTGTTTAAAAGGCAAACCTTCAAAAGATACTGAAACTCACACGTGTATGATTGTGCAAACATGTGTTACTAAGCGTGCATCTTTTTAAACGTTTGGTTTTTTTTTAACTTGACCAGATCAAAAATATATTTGGACAAGGTCAAACTGACCGCTAACTGATTGCTTTTGCGTCAGTTGCTTACAATTGAACTGCATTAGAAACCAGCGATACACCTGTGCATGTTTGCAAATCCTAAATTCAATTGATACTTTTCACCAGCTTGTAAATCCGTCGCAAATATATTACAAACATTTGCAAGAAATAAGATCAAGAAAAGAATATAAAAAATGTAAAACAAAAATACATTCGTAAAAATTAAATTTATTTTCACAAACCTGAAAACATGGTTAAACATTTCGTGTAAAGCTTCTAGTTGGTAAGCCTATTCGAATCATATAGGTTTAAGCTCTAATAATACATAATTTATTATTAAAGGCTATGTTTCACTCCCACTTACTGGCTTTTGGAACAAAAAGAAAACAAAACAAATAAAAAAAGAAAAATGAAAAAATTAACACAAAATCATAAAAGAAAAATTGCGAAAATAAATAAAATTGAAAAATAAAAATAAATAGAAAAATCATCATCTAATTGAAAAGTTTTTCAAGAACAAAACAACAGGCCGTCTTAATTTAGAACAAATCTAATAGTGAAATAGACCAACAAATGACGAAGAAATGGCGCGAAAAACTTTTTTGAAAAAATGAAATGAAAGCCTGCAGCAAAGCTTAAAAGAGAAAACAAGTGATCAGCATTAGCGTTGAAAAGTGAAAAAATCTAAATCAAACAAGAAAATGACGGAAGTTGTTGCTTTTTTGACCAACTTCCGTTTTATTTTTTTTGCCGTATTTTAAAGCCAGTTTAGAATGTTCGATTACAAAACTCTTTTGCTTCTTGGTCAAACTTGTCCACACCAAAAACTAGTACACGTAGACAACCATTCATTGAATTCAATTGTTTCTCTAGTCCATTAAGTCACAATGGGCAGGTGAGTTTGTATGGACTTTTAACTTTTTTGAATTTTTGTTAAAGCCTTAGTCTTTGTTGGCCGGAAAATACAATTGAATGTCAAACTGAATTTGAAATCAGTATCAAACAAGAAAAAGGAAAACAAAAAAACGTGATCCAGGTAAGTCTGATTGTTTCAAATTAGCTAAAATTGTGTGTTCAATTACATATTTCGTACCAACTGTGGCGTCAATAATGCAATGTCGCCTGGCAACAGATGTCGCCGCAAATTCAGCCACAATTTGTCTGTGGTCAAGCTGAAGAACAATTAAATATAATCCTGCATCATTGCCACAAACCGCCTGAAACTGGTAAACTATCTGCAGGCAAAAAATATTTGTTTTTTTTTATTTTTTTCGTCCTTTTTTATTTCTGATTTTCTGGCACAAGTAGTTTTTTATTTGGTATTTATTTTGGTTTTAATTATACACAATTTTTTCATCATTGTTTTTAGCATTTTTTATTATTATTTTTTGAATTTTTTTCACAATGGATGTTAGGATGCTTTTGCACTTGGGATTTGTGTGAAAACTGGTTTGAATGTGATCAATTTACAATCAGGGAACGCAAAATAATTTAAATTATTATCTAAATTATCATTAGAATTATCTCTAAATTCATTGTTGAAACAATCAATTCATAGTTTTTGCTTGATGAGCTTTATGTAGGTTGATTCTAAAGTTGACATTGTTTTAAATTTCTTATAGACCAAAACATTTTTAAAATGGTCTAAACAAGTTTAGAAATGTAAATCACAATTTTGCTAATATGTTTTGCATCTGTAATTAATGTATCCAAAACATTCTTGAATAAAAATTGTATTTTGAAATTAGCTCAAACCCGCTTGAAGATATCAATTTGTTGAGCTTAAAAAAAACATCAATTAAATCTGTCAATCAACCAAGTTTCTAATCAGTCAAATTGAGCCACTAGACATATTTAAATAAATTTTTCAATTCAATTCCAACCTGCTCCATGGACACAGGTAGCCTTGTGGACAAGCGCAACAGCACGTTTTCAAGCCAGACGGCAAACGGTGCATACGTGCGACATATAATGGTTAAAGGGCAATTGAAAGCCTGAATTTGGATTAGAACAGTTCTAATGACCAATTGACGGCGTCAAAGACAATGCTAAAGGCTAAAGGCAAGGCGGCTAATTGAACACTGACCAACGCGTTTTTCTGGTCTGTAGTCATAACAAAAAAGCGGCTGTTGGGCGCCGTAGCCAATTGCGTTTTAATTGCTACAAAACAATTGAATCGATTATCGCAATTTATGCTTAATGAACAACTCACGCAAATCCATACTGTGTTGCTTCAATAGTCAAACACGTCTTCGCCTCAGTTTTGCACGGAGAAGTAAGCCGAAATGAATTAAAAAAATGACCTTCTGATGTCCTTTTAAATGCAAATATTTTGGCCAACTAAACTTTAAATCTTACCTATAATTCATTGTTTTGGATTAAACCTTTTTATGGCAAAATTTTTATTTTTTAATTACGCAATTATCACAAATGTTTACTTGTTTTAATTTATGTTTTTTTTTCCACATTTTCAACATTTTCTCAATTTATAAATTTCTATTTCTTGTAAATTAGCACACAAACTAACTTTAAAGCTAATCAAATCATACCTACTATTTTTATTATTTTCCGTCAAGCATTATATTTAATATCTTATTCAATGTTTTATTTAATGTTATATACAACATCTTATTTGTTTCATTGTTTTGCACATTTCCTTGCAAACTGTTTTTTAATTTTTGCTCTTGCTTTTTTAGACACTTATACTAACTGCAAAACAACTGTGTATGTGTATATGTATGTGACTATTTGCTTTTTTACTAGTTTTTGTCTTTCTTATTTGACTGATGATCTTCGACTATTTCCACTTTACAAAAGCAGTCATTTTACAATGACAATAGACCCAATAGAAAACGTTTACTAAACTTGAGAATAAGGACCTCAATTAAACAGAAAAACAAAACTAGAGTAAAATGAACAAAATTTAATAAGTATAGAAAATTTGGCTTTAAAAAAGCAAAAATGAAAAATAAAGCACAAAACGAAGATAAAAAATGAAATAATTTATAAGAACAAGTTATAATTCGACATTTTTCCAAGATGCAGTTTTAAAACTTTGCGTCAAAGAGAACATTGAAAGCTTTTTAACTAGCAGAATAGGCGTGTGGGATGCAACTGTTTCCGGTTGAAGACAAAAGAATCTTGTCGGATTTAATGTGCAATTGGCACACTTTGTCTCAATCCGACCATCTTCTGTTTGCGACTTGTGAAATGGGCTGAAAAGTGTTGCATTCAAAGCTCGAGAGCACAATTTGTTGCATAAATCTGCAGTTGAATGTAAAGAAAAGCGAATGTCCAGTGCGGGATCCGGAAGACAAACTGAAATCAGGCAGATGTGAACTAAAAAAAAATGAACAGTCAAAGATAACAGCCTTAAGAGTCGCATCTTTTGGTTGATGCTCTGTTTTTTATTGCATAGCTTATAGTCCCGACTTATTTACCCGTGAAAGTGCTTTAACTCAGCAACAGTGGCTTTTAGTTTTGATTTGCATTTGGCTAGCTATTTTGTTTTGAATACGAATGGTTTTAGATGTGAATGGTTTTGGATGCGAATGATATTAGATGCGAATAGTTCTGGATGCGAACGGTTTTGGATGCGAATAGTCTGATACGACTGGTCTGATGTGAATGGTTTGGATGCGAATGGTGTGAATGCGAATAGTTTGCAAGCGAGCCAGTATGAATGCAAGTTAGTTTGAATGCAAACTGGTCTGAATGCGATGCCTGACTGAAGCAAAACCAATCGAGCGTACAAATGCCAGCTGAAGATCACTGGAACAAGTCCAGTTGCTGGGTGTAGCAAATAAAAAAAAGGCGTACAAGGCTAACATGATGAAAGTATGATGTAAGTGTTTCCTGCCTATTATTTTTTCTCTTTCAAGCGCTTTTTCTTGGCATGGACCTGTTTTCCTGGTAAATAATTTCCTTGATTAGCCACTTGTTAATTTTCGCTAGCTCATTGTGGCCGATGGTCAAGAAATGAAGGCAGTGGGAATAAAATTCAAATTTGGTGCGATTAAATACTGTTTCACTTGTTTAACTATTTTCATTTGAGTGCGTTTGATTTCATTTGATTGCGTTCGATTGCGTTTGATTGTATTTGCCACTTTACTGATCCTAACTGCGCCGGGGGTGCGGTCCTTTTTGATGTGTGCTTTAATTGAACTTTGATTTTATTTTTGTTTTTTGGCAGCAACTTTTTTATTTGTTTTCTGTTTGGCCTAAAACATTTTTTATCTTCCATATTTAAGAAAAAGTACACTTGTTCAACCACGCCTGACCAACTAATGAAAAAAAGTTAACGTAAAAACGATGAACATTAATAAAAAAGTGTATGAATATAAATACAGTTAATAAAGTTGAATGGAAACAAGTTAGTTATTTGTAGGAATTGGTCCGGAATGCATTTGAAAGAAGATTTAATTTTCTGGGGTCGAGAAAGAAGCCGGTAAACATGGCGTTGATAACAAAGTGATGACAAGGACAATGACAATGACAGTGACGGACAGCATTGGTCTTAAACTGGACTAAAATGCGGAATCAGACAGATATAGTAGCCAAATGGCGGTTCAGTGCACCTCGCTGCAGGCTAATCAGCGTGTGATCGAATGTTTGCCACTAGTTTGCCACTAGTAATCAATGGATTGGACTATGTTTATGCACTGAAGCCTGTAAAGAATCGGCCGCAGAGAACAAAGTCAGCTTTCAATTGAGAAAAGAAGGCAAGAAGTAGCAACAAAAAGCAGATTCAAATTCTGATGGCTAGAACTGAGCTTTTAGCCAGTGGCAAAACTCAATGACATGATCAAGCAACTCAGAAACGCAATGAATGAGCTGACTCTTAATTAGTGGCGCTGCCAATTGTAAACCGAACCAATCTTCTGATGGCTTGGGTTGCATCCTTTGTTTAACTTGAGCATTTGTTTGTGTTAATGATTAAAGGCAAGCCAGTGTGGCTAACCCACTGCTCAAATATTGAACTTGTAGATCCAGTTGCTTGCCAATTGCACTTGCTTGCACTTTTTGTCATTTGCTCTTTTCTTTATCTCCGACAGCTTCATGTTTGATCTCATTTTATTATCATCTTGGCCAAATTTCTACTGCTAATCTCTTGTTTTATTAATCTGTTTTCCATCCATCCATTGTTTTTGTTTCTAATTTCAGACTTGTATTTTGCTTTGTTTGGACTCATTAGTAAAATACTTTCTACTGATCAATGTGAAAATTGGCCAAGCAGATCATTGATTTTTCGTGAACCCATTTCATCAGTCTGTTTTTCCGATCGCAATGCATTTTTTTGGCCGAAAATTGTGGTTTTAATTTGGCTTCCTAGTATAGATTTGTTTGGCAAGAGAAAATAAATTAGAGAAAATAAATATTGGGCATGTAAGAAAGTGGTCAATCAAAGCAAATGGCCAGCTTGACAGATTAAATCTTTTTTTTGGCCTATTTGCGGTTAGAATAAGGAGCAGTTGATTGAAGTGCCAAAAATGTGCTTGCTTATGTTAATTATAATTTTAGTAATTAAAAAAACAATCGTTTATTTGCTTATTTATGAATTTTCTGAAATATTTATAAAAAAAAGTTTTTCGGATAGTTTTTTTCTGATTAAGTTTAATTTTTTTTTGTTCGTTTTTATGGCCGTTTTTGCTTATAGAAAAAAATATATATACATTTGAACTTGACAAACTGACAAAAAAAAAAAAATAAATAAAAAGTGTTTTAAACAAATATGGATTAAGCGCATTGGTCGGTGTTGAAGCAAATCATGATTAAAAACTGTGCATAATCATGTGTACGCGTTAAATTTAAAAAAGGCATTTGTAAAATAGACTTTAAAACTTTTGATTTTTGTGAACAACTTTTTTTTCAGAAGATGTTTAAAGAATGTCAAAGAGATAAATAAATCTGTGGCATTTGAAACGTGAACTAATTGGAAAGATAATGTAATTGAGTGAAAATCGGAATAAAGATTGATATATAAAAATATTGGCTATTGATGTTACAATATGGAATGTGTGAGTTAGATGTAGAAATGTGCAGTACAAGTGTAGTGGATGTGTAGTGGAAGTGTAGTAGATGTATAGTGGATGTTTTGTGAATGTGTAGTGGATATGTAGTGGATATGTATTGAATGTGTGTTAGCCGTGTATTAGATGTTGGCTAGATGTAGATTAAATGTGTGTTGAATGTAAATTGTGAAACGGATTAGACGTGAACTAGATATGGATTAGATGTGTAATAGATGAGCGGCACATGTATGCTATGGACAAGGGGTAAAGTGGTAAGTGTGCTAAATGTGTGTTAACCATGATTAGCTGTGGATAGGATAGAAAGAAGCATGTGCAGCTTAGGGGAATAGGATTACGGATTAGGTTAAGATGAAGAATGAGCAAAGACAGAAAATGAGTATAGGTAGAGAGTAGCGACTGCAGTCTAGTAAGTGTGCAATGAGTTGTTTTGCGCAGGCAAGTGCAGGAGTGTAAATTTAAAATAAACAGTTCAAGTTTGGACAGTTTGTTTGCACACGTATGGTATTGGCCAAGCAGAAGCAGCAGCAAGAATGGTTGAAACATTTTTGGCTGGTTTGACTACAATTTGAATAGCCGGGCCAAAAGTGTGGACTTGGAAACTGTATTCATAATCAAATTGCATGCAAATGCGTGTGATGCGTGATGCAAAGATGCCTGGCCAATGGTTGGGCGCACTATCGGCTAATTTGATTTGTGGCACGCCAAATCAGCGCGTCGCACTCAACTGCCACAATGGGCTGGTCTGTGATCTGGTAGCTTAGTTGTTCAAGCACACATTTGCATCGTTTCATGTGTCTCATTAGTTTTTTACCGGCGGCCTCACCATTAGCTGCAGTGTCAAAAACTCAAAGATACTAGAATGCAGATTATTTTCGCTAATCTACTTTCGGCTTTCTTTGCTATTGATTTAAACCACTGATGACAAGCACTTGAAGCCATTGAGCTGTCTGACAGCCAGCAGTGGTTTCACTGTGGGCCAACTTAATCGCATTAGTCAACTCGGCCAATTCAAATTTGGCGCTCACTCAGCTGGTCAGTGGCGGATGTGCCCGGAATGTTCAAAGCTTGGTTTGTATGCCGAATGGCAAAGTGGTCCAATACGTGTCCATGGTCCTTGTTGGCTTGTATGGCCGTTTTTCGCTGTTTTACAACTTTCCGGCCAAAGTTACTGGATTCATTTCACGGCGCACCTTTGCCTCTGATTTTCGACTTTTCAAGTGTTTTCAAACCAGGTCTGAATTTATTATTTTTTTGCCCTCTAATTTTGTATGTTTTCAATGGTGGGCGTGATTCAAATACGAGTCGTTTTATTTTTTCAGTTTATTTCCGACACCACAGTTTGCGTGCCAGGCTTGTCCAGTGTAATTTGATTTTCAAATTGGCGCCATTGGCTCACCTGTTTTAGTGCTTATTGATTTTGAAAATGCGGCTGCACTTGAACACGCACCAAAGTCAACTTGTGGCCATAGTGAATTGATGAGATTTGCGCAACGATTTGCATAATGTTTCCAATACAAATCACTTGTTCAACTTGAAACTTTTATACCAAATAGTTTACTTTTTACATTTAACTTTTCATTCTTTTTATTTTATTTCTAAATTTTTTTTTACTCTTTATTTTTAGCTTTTAGGTTTAACCAGCTTTAATTTCTTGTTTTCTACTTCTTATTTTTGCTTCTATTTTTCACCTCTTTATCTTACTTTTTTTTCATTTATATTCTTTTTTTACACATTTTACTTTTATGCCAGTTTTACTTTTTTGTTCAAATAAATTAAAACAAACAGTTTTGTTTTTTTTTATTTTCTAAATTTTTCAAATTTAAATATTCAAATATATTAAATATACAAAATATTTCATAATACATAATGTATAAATGAAATTTGAACTGTATCAATTTTTATAAAATATTTTATATTACTTAATTTTTCCAAACAAGTGTTTCAAATATTTAATAATTTGCCTTGATTTTCTATTTGCTTTTAAGTTGTTCAAATTGTTAATTTAACATTGAACGCGTGTCCAGCTGTTTGTTGTGTGCCAATGTCAACAACACATGAACACGTGTATCAAGTTTGTTGCTCTACAAATGTTTACTTATGTTTAAAAATCAAATCTTTAATGTTTGCCAATTGAACTAATTTATAATAATTTTTCTCAATTAAGCAACAAACATTTCAATTTAAACAAAACATCAATATTCTTAGTTTACTAAAGAAAATTATCAATTTTTTTAATTGAAACTAATTCGTAAAATTTAATTGTACAATTTAATTATTTTGTTTTTTGCTAGTTCATAATAGATGAGCATTGGTACAATTTGTGGCAAATTGAAACAGTGCAAACTTTTAATCGAACCTTAATTTTGTAGCGGTTTTAATATTTCAATGAACTATGCAACAGTATTCTAAATGATAGAGAAAAGATGAAAAAAAAATATAGGGGCTGTCAATTAATTAAAAAGAAAAAACGGCATGTTTAAGCAAAAATGCAAATCTAATAAAAGCTGAATAAATGCTTACGAATGCGTTCACTGAGGAATTAATTTAAATTAGCTACTTAATTCTTATCATTTGCAAGTTTGCTTTTCTTTACTTTTTTTTTTTTATTTTAATATTTTGTTTGATGTTTACTTATAATTTTTTTTTTTTTTGATTTAAGTTTTCAACTTTCTTAAATACAATTTTCTTGACCTTTTTTTTACACCTTTTTATTTATACTAATCTTTAGATTATTGTTTCAAAATTTTTACATATTTATCATAAAATTAATCAAAACATTTTTATGTATTTAGATTACTATTATTTTTATATTATCTATTAAACTCAAAGTTAGATTTTTCTTAACCTTAATGAACTTTGATAAAAATTAAAAATTCACTCTAGCTTCAATACGTTTTTATTATCAAAAATTTCAACTTTTAACTTCTTTTTTTTATAGGTTTAATCTGATTTTTTTTATTACACCTTAAATTTTTTTTTGCTGTAAAATTTTAACTTTTTCTTTTTATAAACGTATTTTATATGGAGCTTTTGTTTGATACCAATTTAAAAACCAATACTAAGTTTTCTTTTTATTTTATCAATGAACACAACTTGTGTGTCTATTTGATTAGTTACATTTTATTTTGTTGAATTTTTTTTTTTTTATAAAAATTTAACTTAAATCTTAGAAAACTTGTAAAAAAAATGTTCTTGTTTTTTATACATAAAATATTAAAAATTATAAATGTTTTCAATTTAAAATTAAATGATGATTAAAATTTATTTTTTTAAGTACATTTAATAAAAAAATATAACATTTCAATAAGTGTTCAATTTGTGTATAAAATATTACTAATTACTTTTCATATTGATTAGCTAATATAAATTTTTTATTTTATTGCATTTATAGAAATATTAAAAAAAAAAAAAAATACACTCAAAATTGAAAAACCAGTAATAATAGAAATAAAATAAAATTAGATGAAGCTAGAAAAAATAAAAAAAATTTTTTTTGAAAGTTTATAAGTTTGAGTTGATTTGTCGTCTAGACTAAGCTATTGAAGATGAGCTAAGTATCAAAACATTTATCACGTGTTCATGATTTATAGCCAGCAGTCAACAGAGTAGCCACTATGACTTATGTTTAACGCGCAAGTCAAGCGTATGTGTATGTATCATCACAAATCATCAATTGAAAACAAGTACATAAGTTGACCTACACAGAAAATTTAGTTTTATCTTAATCTAAAAATAGAGATAGAAAAAAAGTCTAAAGTTACACTTGAAAAAAGTGCTTTTTTTGATTATACATCAAGATTATAATATTTTTATTCTTATTAGTTTAATTACATCTACTTTTTAACAATCTTTATCTTTTTAATTTGATTTAATGTCAATCAAAATTCTAAACATTCTCTTGAACATCTTTTTGATTATTATAATATTAAATATTCTTTTTAACTCCTTTATCGTATTAAATTAATAGGCACACCTGTTTTTATTTAATACGTGTTATTCGTAAACCTAAACTAAACTAAACTTGAATAAATCATATTCAAATAAACATTCAATTTTGTTTGTCTATTTTTATTTTTAAATAATATAACTTTGTTTAACAGCTTGTCTTATTTATTTTCAATTTTAGTAAAATAAAAAATACACATTAATGTTGTATTTAAAAAAAAAGATTGACATAAACACTTTGTATAGCTTGATTTTTTTCATCATTTTTTAAATTTAATTTTGCATTTTTACGTCAAGAAAACTTATTTAAGAATATTTTTTGTTTAATAATATATATATATATATATATAAAAATAGAAAATTTTGTGTTTTACTTATAAATATTTAAAAAAATACAGTTTTTTTGCTCATAATATTAATTTTATGATTTTGAATTAAAATCAAAAATATAGATAATTAAAATATTAATATTGCAAAAATGAAATATAAAAAATAAAATTATGGATAAAATTTGAGCTATTGTTAAAAGATATAGAAGATCAATAACAAAATAATCTGCATTAATCAAACACCGTATCATAAGTTAATGCAAGTACAAATGAAACATAAGTCAGTTTATATGTAACAAAATTTTCATGTCAAATTTGAGAAGATCGAATAAAAAAGCATCTTTTCTTCAAGGCTAAAACTAAAGAGCATCAATAAAAATCATCGTCAATATGTAATAAGATTGGCGAATAAAACCCAGTATAAAGCCTAGTTGCCCCAATGGAATTTTATTGGTTATTTTGTAACAACTACTTTGATTTGTGATAATCGTGTATGGCGTTTACTATTTTCTTTAGTTTCGTGAAACTTGCAACGTAAACTTTTTGTTACAGCGTCTTTAAAACTTCATACATCTTAAAAAGTTATCTTTTTTTATTCATCTGTAATTTTGTCATTTTTCGCAGGCATTGGAATGGCCTTTGGTGACCATTGCAATTTTAAACGGATTTTTTACCAAGATTGCAGTGTTTTTTAGTTTTTTTAGTTTTAGTCAACATAACAGGTTGCGTGTTTGTTGTTTAAGATAAGAATGTTGATGCTAAGAATAGCAATACATTGATTTGCATGTGTAGATTGCCAGGGGTGACGAAAAAGAAAAAGTGAAGATGAAAAAGTTTCTGGAAAAAAAAGTAGAGAAAAGAAAAGATGTGAAAAGGTGAAACATAGAGAATCGGCTTAACAACTGTCGGCTGATTTATGGGCGCTAATAACAGGCCGGCTTATTTATTACTTGGACTTGTGTCGCATATTATTTCCTGTGCTCGCATTTGGCCCAGTGGCCGTTCTGCACTTGGCGCGCCTTCTTATTAATTGTAGTCTGTAGTTATTGTTATCTTCATTTAATGTGTACATCAAGTTAATGATGTGGCTGTGGCCTGAACAGTTTGTTCTTCCGCAAATCACCGGCCACCACAACCTGCCACTTTGTCACTTTACCACACCCGATTACAGTTGCATTGAAAGAAAAATCAGAGTCGAATCAGATGTGAGTTTCAACCAAAAAATTGAGACAATCTACTTGCAATCACAAATAATATACATGTAACCAAATAGCAAAGCAAAAAATGCGTACGAAACAAAAATCAAAAATTGCTCATTTGCTTTTGCGTATAAATGCGTAGGTTTTGTCATGACAAATGCTGGCACGACGGAAGTGTTGCCACACAGCAAAATTTTGAATGAAGAAATGATGAGAAGGTGAAAAGAAATGAGGAAATGAAGGAATGATGAGAAGTTGAGAAGAAATAAAGAAATGATGAAAAGAAATGAAGAAACGATGAAAAGAAATGAAGAAATGAAGGAATGATGAGAAGTTGAGAAGAAATAAAGAAATGATGAAAAGAAATGAAGAAACAATGAAAAGAAATGAAGAAATGAAAAAATGAAGAAAAGAAATGAAGAAACAATAAAAAGAAATAAAGAAATGAAAAAATGAAGAAATGAAAAAATGAAGAAAAGAAATGAAGAAACAATAAAAAGAAATGAAAAAATGAAAAAATGAAAAAATGAAAAAATGAAAAAATGAAAAAATGAAAAAATGAAAAAATGAAGAAAAGAAATGAAGAAACAATAAAAAGAAATGAAAAAATGAAAAAATGAAAAAATGAAAAAATGAAAAAATGAAAAAATGAAAAAATGAAAAAATGAAAAAATGAAAAAATGAAAAAATGAAAAAATGAAAAAATGAAAAAATGAAAAAATGAAAAAATGAAAAAATAAAAGATAGACAAAAAGCAAAAGATAAGAAAAGAGATCACAGTTTGGACACTTGCTGGGTTTGGTTTCATTTATATAAGATCGTCAGTACCGAATTGGAGCCAAATGTCGAACAGCTTTTGACCAAACTGTGTTTTATTTAAGTTTTTTAATTTTTCATTTTTCTATTCCTTGTAAATTCAAAACCAAATCCAGCGGGTCGTTACAAATACAACCGAGACTGTTAGAGCTCTAGGCCAAAGACTTCCGGAGCACATTTGCCAAACGCAAGCAAAAGATCCGGTAAGCGATGTGTAATAGTAAGGCCAAAACACTGTTGCCAGTGCACGCCCAGTCATCTGTGGCCAGACAATGACTTGAACAACTGTGGTTGAATTGAACCACGCTCTGTTTGTGTGACTGGGTTGAAAAGGGACGTGCACCCGCATTAGAAACAGTAGCAATTGGAAATTACACAAAAATCAAATAAAATCAAAAGAATTGCGCTGGTTTTACAAACGATGTGCAAAAAGAATTCAGAAATAAAAAAGATGCGAAACAGCTTCCACTCATCACAACAGGAAAGCGGAGATGGACGCTAAGACAATCGAATCGTTTGAATCACCGATCAAGAGACTTATTAAGATGAAAAGACGAGCAACATTATTAAAAGCACATGAAAAAAGAAATAAAAGCAAGACGAACCGAGCTAAACATGTGGAAATTAAGTTTAAAACGTCGATTGAAAGATAAAAGCATAAGAAACAAAATAAGATATATTTGGGTTTTGACAAGATTAGGCTAAGCCAGAAACAACGGCTAAATTGAAACTGGCCAAGACAAGCGTGGCAATAATTTATTAAGAAGCATGCACTAATCAATAGCAAAATACCGACATTGGATTGGACTAGTTCTAATGCCGGGCAGTCGACGTGCGACGCATCAGATCGACTGTAAATGCCATTTTGCATGCAGCTGCTTACCGGCGGCGTAACTTGCGTCCGACACGCATTAATCATTAGCCAACCATTTTGACTTGTTTTAATTGTGGACGATTTGCTACATTGGTCGAAAACCAACTGAATGCAAATCACAATGGCTGTTGACCAAACTTAAGACACCGGCTACTTTGGGCGTGGTGGCAACGGAATTGGTCAAGATTTATTTGTTTTTTACCGGAAAAGTGGCCAGTCTAGAAAGATTAGATAGATGGAAAACAAACGGCTAGAAACGCGCCAAAACGCACTAAATAAGAAGACCAGAAAAACGAAATAAAGTGAAATAAGCGAAAATTTTCATCACTTATCTTCGCTTGGCTTCATCAGTATTTCATGTGAAAATTGTCGGCAAAGGTCAGAACGAAACGGTTGATTTGGTCTTTGCAAAGCAATAACAAACATGAGCTAAACTTTGAGGTTAAAGCAGACACATTTTTCAGACCAGGACACTTTCAACCAATAGCGACTTAGTGATGCATGGCGCGTCCAATGCGACCACTGACCTGTCCAGTAGCAAATGCTTAGTGGCCATCATGTTCCACAATTGTCACATATCATTTATATTTTACCATCAAACATCTTGCATGCATCAAACGTTTCAGGTTCTTCCTTCTACTTGTCTCATGCAATTTTAGCCGCTTCTGTCTTGTTTTTCACTTGTTTACCATTGTTTTGCCATTTTCATGCTGGTCAGTTTTTGTTTTGATTTGCCTCTGTTTGTCGCCGCTTCACTAAACTATTATATAAAATATTTTAAGATACTCTTTCACGGAACAAGATCACAAAAGCAAAAAATCAACTACCACAATACGATCTTGCCACTCTTGTTTGCTAGTTTAACCTTGTTTAATAAAGCCACATTCTCAAACTGGTGACAGATAGTTTATTTGTCATATGCGCAGGGGTCAAATTGAGACGGCAGAACAAGTTGAAATCAAGCAAAACGCGAGCTTACTGCCACAGTCGCAAAAACAAAGGCAAAAGTTAGTTAGAACATCAAACATGTGGCAAAAAATGAAAACAGAGCAAGCAAAAACCAAAATCCATGAGAAAATAAGTGAAGAAACAGAAATAATAACAGGACAAACAAAACCGAACAGAAAAATGTATAAATTATACAAAAAGGTTACACGAGCGTGATTCATTGTAAAAACAGAAAACAATGGTCAAGTGTGCGACAGTATTGGCAGCCGTCGTCAGCTGGCAAGTGTCCAACTGGTTTGGCGCCAAAACTGAACACCGGTTAAATTGCCGATTAAATTGCCGGTGAAAACCAAAACGGTAATGTCTTTCCTTAGTTCAACCAACAACCAGTGCAAACAATTAGTTGTGTGTGAACCTAGTATATAACAAACAACATACCACATTCTAATCATAGCCGAAAATTGCTGGGTTGCAATTATTAACAAAAAATTATTTATTCACATGCTAAAATTGAAAACGGATTAAGATTAAAATTAATAAGACTAGATAAAATAAAGCGTTAGGCAAAAAACAAATTAGACGCTGTTCTTTCGATTAGAAAAGCTTAATTAAAAGAAAATCACATCGCTCATTAAGCAAACTAGAAATAGTCGTTTTTTTAAAAAAATGTCAAAACAAAACATCAAGACAAGATTTAAAACACATTTGCGCCAGTGGTAAACGCTGACTTTTAAAAATGCTTTGAAGCAATTAAATTCACTAAATCAGTGATATAATGATTGAAAAAATAAATAAAATTATTTAAAAAAAAAACTTTAAAAATTCATATTCGGTCAACTGATAGTTTTGACAGTTTTAACCACTATTTAACATTTTATAAAATTTCAACAGTTTCCTCAGTTTCAACAGTTATCACAAATTAAACAGTTTCAAAATTCCGCTGTTTGAACAAACTTGACAAGATTAAACAATTAATAATTAACTTTATTTAAGTATAAAATTGAATTAAAATAGATAAATTTTGATAATATAATTAATATTATTTTAAAAATCGACTATGAAATCAATTCAAACACTTTTGCTAAACAATTTAAATAAACAAAATTTGAATACATTGAATTAAATAGGAAAAAATGATTACTATTTGTATTAGCTAAAATTAACATAAAACTCATCAATAAAAATAATGTAGAATTTAAATGTAAAAAAAACACTGTTTACAGATCATAAACTATTTTTAAGATTAAATCAAATAGCGATTAAATTTATGTTATTCTTATTGACAATTTTTCTGTTTTTTGTTTTAGCAATATTTTCGTACCTATTTACACATGCATTGTAAGTAAAGTTAACATTAAGTTAAACACGGATAACTTGTACACAAAGCAAATGACTTGCGTTTAAATAAGTTGATTGCTTCTATTATTGATGAGTTTAGGCACTTGTTCCGCTTTATGACCAATAGCAGCATTTGCGTCGTATATATGGATAAGGGTACATAGATTCTATTTGGCCATTAAAAGAAGGTTAGATAGGAAGATTATTTTTGTCCCTAGACCCTTTCCGTCAGTCAATTTTTGTCCAACAAAAATTTCAGAGGCTAATTTGTGAGTAATTTAAATGCGAACTCAATTTGCATGCGTAAATAGAGCAAAGCAAAAGTAAATGTTAGACTGTCCACTTCTAACTAGTTTGGTTTACTAGGAAACAGTTTTTTCTGTATTTTACTTCAAATGCTTGTCTTAACTTGTCTTTTAGATAATTTTTTGTATCAATTATTTACACATTAGTCTATTGCATCACACTAAAAAAATAAAATAGAAACAAAAGCAACAAATCACCTTCTCTAAAATTCAGAAAATATAATCACAATTGCATTCAAAACCCGTATCATTATCACTGTATAAAGTTTTTTTTAAATTATTTTTTATTTGGATAAATGAATGCAAAGTTACATTCACAAAAAACAAAACCAAACTACAAACTGGTAATTAATTTGAAAAAGATGAAAAAGTGTATTTTAGATAAAAGCTGTCGGTTGTGAAAAAGTAAAACCTTCTTTTATAAAGTAATAATGAACAGCAATTGGAAATAAGAAAAAAAGGTAATGATGAAGAAAAGCAATGAAGGGCAATGAATAAGCAAAATGTAAATTTACGATGGCTTTCTATAACGAAGTACTTGTGAATGCGCCTTGCGGCTAAAACAAGCCAATGAAGAGCAATCAATGCGCCTGGTTTAGCGCATTCAATATTCATAAGCTTGACTGCAGTTTGTCACAGACAAAATGAAAATGCAACAAATGTATAACAGTTGGCTAGACTAAAATTAGCTAAACGAGTTTAAATAAACGGCGACGGCGTCGAAACTAGTGCATACCTAGTCTAATAATGTCGGTTTACAAGTGGCTTTTAAGTTCACTTATAGACAACTAGTTAAAAGTTCATTTGGTTTTAATTTAAATCCACAACTTGATTTGAAATACAAAGCTGAAAATAATTGAAAATATAATCAACAATTTTAGATAAAGTTTAATTTACATTTAAATTCATATTTAAATCAATAGTCCAATGTAGAAATTAATTTAATGTATAATCCACAATTTAATTTGTTGTATAATTAACAGTTTAATTTATTGAAATTCACGGTTAAATCATAGTTTAATTTTTAATCAAATATACAGTTAAATCATAGTCTATACACAAAAGCGAATTTAAAAGCACGATCCATAGCAAACATTGAAAGAAGCCAACAGTCAAATCTTTAATGAGTCCACGATTAAATCCAAAGTCGGATTCACAGTCAAATCAATAGTTTAATCCATAGTTAAATCCATAGGCCAATCCATAATTTGCTTTGAAAACTAAAATCAGATTTGACTTGAAAAGCTAATTTGCAGTCAAATTCATATTTAACCCAATGTCCAATTTATCGTCCAATCTACAGTTCAATTCACAGCCCGATCCATAGTTGATTGCAAAACTCAATCATGAGCTAAACGCAGAGTCCAAATTGCAGTTCAATTCAAATCCAATCCAAAGTTAAATCAGTTGCAGTCTGACTGGACAAACATCTTGGGTCGACCTGCACAAGCATAAACCATATAAGTAAAAACAAGCTAAGTAAAACTTGTGAAAGAAATCAAAACAAAAAAATCAAATGAACATACGGCCTGCTTTGTGTACACAATTGACACATCGATTTTGCATCGATCTATTTGCTCATGGCCTGATTACAAGTATTCACATTGTGTGTGACTTAATTAAATGCCGACTTGCATCGTCGATACATAAACACACTTGGTCAATGAATGTGATCTTATATAGAAGTTGGAGTAATTACAACAGCTAAGTTAAGTGAAGCAAAAAAGCAAAAAAGACAAGCCAAACAAAAGAGCAAACAAGTATTTAGACAAGTATAAATGTCAGACTAGTGTCCAACCAACACCTTAACTAGACTTTCTTTAACAACAAAACACACCCCTTTTAGTTTAACTAAATCTATTCTCGCAACTATAAACTTGTTTATAGTGTTGAGTACTTGATGGGTGTGTACAAGCAAGTGAGCTGCACACGTCTGAGGTGCGTTCCTGAACTGACACTGATAACTTTCCATTGTTTCAAGTTTGCTTCGCAAATCAAGATGCAAATCAAAAATATTCTTCTTGCTTAACAAACTCTGGCAAAAAAGTCTCTAGATCAAAATTTAAAGAAATGTTGCATTTTTCAATTTATTGATTCTTTCCCAAATGTCAACAGTGCGCTAGACTCGATGGCCAAGAACAAAAGCTAAGTTCAATGATTGCCATTCAATTGTTCTCATTACGGCAACGTCTAAATACATGTAATTAACTATTGATTATTTGCTTTAGTAAGCTGATCAATTTCTTAGCCCGACAAAACAAGATTCATTTTTGATTTAATCATTTCTCAATATTTGAATCAATTGAATTCTCCCAATAAATAAGATTCTCACTTTTTTGCAAATAGTGAAAAAATCATTTTAATTAAACATTCAAACGTTAACAATTTTTCAATGAAATGTTTCTTTTTTCTTCAATCTTTGCTGGTCAATCAAAAATCTAAGCAAATTAGCAAAATAAATATTAAAAACATGATAAAATGTTTACAAATGAAATTTAAATGTTTTTTCTTTTTTTAAATTATAATAAATAAAAGGACGCAGAAACAAAATAAAAAATTCAAAATAACTAACTTTGGTCATCATTATTTTTGCGCATTACTACCCTAAATCATATTAGATTAACTTTGTAACAATTGATCTAATGTTCAACTAGTTTTATTAAAGTCTTATCGAATATGACTGTTTTAATTGAAGAAAAATACAAATTTATTAAAATTTTTCTTATACGAAAAATTGTTGTAACTTTTGACATTTGCCTAAAGCAAATCTGTTTTTTCCATATAAGACAGCTAAAAGTTAAAATGTAGCTAGTTTTCTTGTTGCTCATCAACTTGTCGCATTTTCCCAAAAGCATTTACTAGATATAAACAAAAAGGGGAAAAATTGATAAATGTTGCAGTTCTAAATGACTGGCCATCGCTTTATTTTTTTATTTATTTTTTTCTCACTTTACATCTTTTTGCTTGTTTTTTTATTAGTTTTTTATGCTTTTTTTTTTTTTTTTACAAAACCTAATCATCGTTGATATTTGATACAGCCTGTATTCAGCATGCTCAAAAACAATTATGCCTTATTAAATTTCATTTAATGTCCATTTTGCAATCAAAACAAGTGTTCACAGTTTCAAATCAATTAATTTATAGTTAACAATGCTGTTGATTGTGATGTAAAAATACTTTAATTAAATTATGTTTGCAACGTTCATTACGAATTAAACTAAAAGTGAAAAAAAACTTGATGATTTAAACGTAAAAAAATGCTAAATTGCATTTAATTAAATAAACTTATTTAATATATTAAACAATCACATTAAATATTAATGGCTTTAAAAAAATAAAAAAAAAAAATTAAACAAATAAAACGACAGTAACGTATGAATACTATTTTGATACATTAGTAAACAACTTAAAAAATGTGAAAAGTTTAAAACATAGAAAAAATAATAAATTAAAGTAAATAGGACAAGATATATAAAATAATTTTAAATTATAGGAGTTGTTAAGAATGGCAAACAAACTAAACACTTAGTCAAGTTTGGACAAAACCAGTGACAAGACAACACAAAATTACAATGAAAACGTTAATAAAATTGTGTTAGGAACAATTTGAGTTTATGCAAAAGAAAGTTTGTCCGTGTATCAAATGTAAAAAGCAGAACCGCCTTTCGTTAGCAACTAACCAAAAACAACTACGGGCAGCAAAAACGATGGACAAAATGATACAAAAATAAAAGGATCACTAGTGGACAAGCGTCATTGTGTTGGTAATTAATTGAAATGCACGACAACAAGCCATTAATCTGAACTTGATGCAACAGCAAAACAGGCATTTTAGTGTGGAACAGACCGTTTGAAGAACTGATTGCAAATCTGTTACAACTTTTCATATATATCAACTAGGTAAGTCTTACTAGTCTTTAGAATTGTCTCTAACTAAACAATCGTATTTCTTCCGGATTCAGCTGTTTTATGTAGACAAAGTAAGCATCAGTTTTATTTATTTCGATTTCTTGCTCTCTTTTTTGCAAACTTGTAATTCAATTTGAACCCTAAAAGTAGAAAACAAAACTTTGCAACCGCACGACATTTCTAATCATTTGATTAATACGGTAACTAGGAATGTACTAATTCTGTTTGCATCTGTTCAAAGTTACATTTCACCACATTAAGTGTTGTTTGTTATTTTTCACCAAATTTCAGCTTCATTTTGATACTATTTTCGATAACTTACGTCAATTATGAATTTATCAACAAACGTAAGTTGTTTTTGATTTTTGTTAAACAAAACATACAAAATACATGACTTAAAAAAATTGCGGTTGCAAACTGAGCAGAAAAACAGACAAAAGAATAAATAGGCCAAAAAACTAGATTAAATTAAAACTACAAAAAAAGTTTGATGCTATTTTAACATTTAAAAAAAAATAAATATTTTAGAAATTAACTATTAGAATAAGAAAAATTATTTTAAATATGAAATTTTGAAAAAATTTTAAATAATAATTAATTAAAATATTGAATTCAGTAGAAAAGATCAACATGTGTTTTAATTAAATAAATATTTTAGTTGGTAAATTTTTGCAATTAATTTAATTTCATTAATTGCGTATTACTAATTAAAATCGCAATGATTAAATTTTATGTGTAAAAACATTTTTTAAATGAATTGAATTTAATTTTTGTAGTTAAATTTTAGTATGACATTATCAATTGACAAAAAAAAAACATTTAAAAAGCTCATCTCATAATATAGTTATTATGCAAAGTCAGTAAATGTGAAAAAGATTAAGCTTTCAAATGGTATTTGACAAGCAAAGTGATTTAGATTTAAACCGCTAAAGCTAAATAGGTTTGACAAAATTGTTTGTAGATTATGCTTGTTCTTGACCATTTGTGGCCAATGACACGAGATGAAAACGCAAAAACACATTATCATTATACCTGCATGGGCAACAGATAACAGTTTGACTATTTCAAAAATAAAATTTTTAAGTAAAAAAGCAAAATCAGAATAAAAGTAAAACCTTAAATAAAAGAAGTTTAAAGAAAAGCAAATAAGAATTATCTTAATTTTATTAATGTGTGCCTGTTAGGGCATTGTATAGTTGGTATTGAAGTGACTAAATAAAGTAGTTAATTGTTTGTGCTCATCTTTAAAAATCAAAACGGAAAAGATGAACTGATAAATGCAAATAATGGGATTTCAAACAGGCGGTATGAAAAGTAGTAGAATTGATAAATGAGCGCTTGTTATACAGAAATGATGAGTAGAAAAATTAAAATAGAAATTGGTATAAATTAGGGAATTTAAAAGTTTAAGATTTAAAAGATGGTGTTTAAGTAGAAGACGGTGGATAAGTGAAAGATGGTGGGTAAGCAGGAGATGGTGGGTAGGCAGAAGATGGTGGGTAAGCAGAAGATGGTGGGTAAGCAGAAAATGGTGGATAAGTGGAAGATGGTGAGTAAGTAGAAGATGGTAGTAAGTAGAAGATGGTGGGTAAGCAGAAGATGGTGGGTAAGCAGAAGATGGTGGGTAAGCAGAAAATGGTGGATAAGTGGAAGATGGTGAGTAAGTAGAAGATGGTAGTAAGTAGAAGATGGTGGGTAAGCAGAAGATGGTGGGTAAGCAGAAGATGGTGGGTAAGCAGAAGATGGTGGGTAAGCAGAAGATGGTTGGTAAGTAAAAGATGGTGGGCAGGCAGAAGATGGTGAGTAAGCAGAAGATGGTGGGTAAGCAGAAGATGGTTGGTAAGCAGAAGATGGTTGGTAAGTAAAAGATAATGAGTAAATAAAAACTGATGAGCAACTAGAAAATCATAAATGGTAGAAAAGTTGGTAAAAAATAACTATAAAAAATAAGAAGCAAAAAATGGTAGTAAGCAGTTGCAGCAGGCAGTGGTAGCAAGCAAAAAAGCAAAAAATAAATGGCAAATAGAAAAACAAGTGGCAAAAATGAGCAAATGAGAAATAAAAACTTGACAAAATGAAATTCGTTGATTGAATTTTGCAAGTCGGTCAAAGCAGTTTCTTGGACTAACCTCTTTACTCGTGTGAATGGTTTGATGACAAAAGAGTGGAGTCGAATAAACGGCGTCATTGGCAGTCTTGGCCAATGAGCCTTGGCTGTGCAATTGATTGTGTGCGGCGCGCTTAATGAACTCCGCAAATCACTGGCATTTATCACCGCGTAATCAGCGCCTAATAGTGTTAATTATGTACAGCTTGCTGTTGGTTTATTTTTTCATTTCACTTCTCGGTTTTTGCTTCAATTTTTGCTTTTTCTCATTTTGTTTCAGCTTTTTTCATTTGCTTTGCATCTGCATCTTTTTGTCGTTGCACTCTGGCCTTTGAGAAACAATTTAATGTCTGGCCTTTGTTTCGCTTTCACTGGCAAGTCGTCTTTTTTTGCCACTAGTCAAGACAAAGATGTTGAATTAGTTGGCTATAATGGCTGAAAATCAGCAACTTTAGGTAAGCTATTGATGGAATCTGATACGAATTGACGTACAATTGTTCCTTGCTGCCAAAGACAGTGCGATAAATACTGCGAGACAATCTTGTCCAGTCTAGTCTGAAAATGCTTGATTCGGCATCGAATCTAAATAAATAGCACAAAGCACTTGTTCCAAACAGTTTGCATGATTACGATACTTTGGGCTGGTTTTTTGCTTTTTTGTTCTTTTCTTCGTTTTTTTGCGCTTTTTTTCCCTTTTTTCTTTTTCGCTACTTTTTGCTTTTTAGTCTCCTCTTAATTCTGGTTGCTCTTCTCATTTCTGTTTGCTTTCTCTTTCACTTTAATTTTAATACTTACTTTTCATGCTCACTTTCTTGATTTGTCGCCAGTTCACATTTCGACTGCCTTGTTTTGCTTCAAATTTATTTCAAATGTTTTTCATCGTTGGACTTAACATTGATCCTGTTTATGCACAAAGCCATTGTGCGCCATTCATGCTGAAGAAGCAGCACATTAGCCGTCTATTGCAACCCACCATTTGATACATTGTGCGACTATTTGCCACTTTAAGTTTTACTTTTGCATTCTTTTATTTTCTTAATTTTTTGACGCTATTTTCTCTTATTTCGCTTTTTTCAATTCTTATTTATTTTCTATGTGCTGTTATGTTCGTTTAAAATTTGAGCAAGAAATACAAAAAGTAACAACAAAAAAACAATAGTTTACGTCATTTTTAAAAAGTCAATTTACGCCTTGTATTCAACACATGATGCCTGCGACTTTATTTCAACATCTTCTTGCGTCCACAGCAGGCTAAAGTGTTTTGTCTGAAAAATTTTTCATCATCATCTTTCCGAAGCTTTTTTTGAGTAAAAAAATGTGCGAAATTAAAAAAAGAAGATGCAGATGGAGAAAAATGATTAGAGAAGTGGAAAAATATAAATCACGTTAAAAATAGTAGCTTTTGATTAAGATTTTCAGCAATACTGACAATTGGAGTTAGGGCTGATTTCGGAGCTTAAAGATGGCTTGCCGAGTTAGCTGAAAATAGCAAGCAATAAGTGCAAAGGGTTAATAAGCGGAATAATCAGGTTACAATCAAACAAGCAAGCTGACGCTTTTGAATGGCTTGATTGCAATGATCTAGGCAGAAGTGGGCGGAAGATGAAAAACGGCATACCAGTGGGTTGCCGGTATGTGACATGTGGCTAATGATTGCTCCATGTTAACTGCTGGACTTTGCCACTGACAACACCATCCACCGGCCCAGGATGCTGCAAGTGATGAACAGCACGCAGGCCCACTTTGGCCACTGTGCCTAATGATTTGCAAGATAAGTTTGCTCATAACTGCAGAACAAGGTCAGCCAAAGGACAATAAAATAAAACTGCACACATAAAACTGCTTACATAAAATTGCTTACATAAAATTGCTTATATCAAGCTCTATGTATAAAGTTATGCATAAAACTCTAGGCATAAAACTCTATGCACAAAGCTATATGCATAAAACTCTATGCATAAAACTTCATGTACCATACTCACAGAATTGCACAAACAAAATGCATATAAGAAATCAACTAAAAAGGATAAGAAAAGGATAAACAAAATCAAAACAAGATAAGAATAAGATAGACAAACAAGAGAAAATAAGAAAAGAGATTTAACAGCACGTATTGAATGTTGGCCGTCAAGCCACGGGTGACTTGCAAGATTTCAATAGACTTGTCCATTTGCGTCTATTTAATGCATTTTGGATTTGCTGTTATCAAATGCAAACTAGTGTACAACAAAATAATAATTCAAAAACCAGCACAGAGGTGAAGATAAACAAGAAAAAAAGATGCAAGTGGTCAGCAGATCGTTTTTGCTTTTTTGAGCCTTTTACTTTTTTTTTATCTTTTTCTTTTCTTTATTTCCTCCGTTTATTTTCCTCTATTTCTTTTCTCTAGTTTTTTTCTCTAGTTCTTCCCTCTATTTTTTCAATTTATTTTTGTTTCTTTATTCATCTATTCTACCATCATCTTCTTCATTACCATCTTTTTCTCCTTTTTCCACTGATTCAACCTCTTCTTTCTTTATATTATCCACTGACTTCATCCCCGTTTCAACTGTCTCTATCAGTTTCCACTTGCTAAATACGTGAATTGTCGCTTTAAAAGTAAAATTGCACAGTCCGGATACAGTTTTTGAAAAATGGAAGTCTCTTTTCAAATGCGACGAACAAGAGTCAACTAAAATGAAAACAGTTTGACTTGATCAAGTGCTTGCAAGTGAAGACAGAGGCAAGTTTAAGTGATTTTGCCACCCGTTGGTCTTAACATCACATTCAAAACGCGTTCAAACCAAGTTCAAGTCAAGTTCAAATGCCGCAATCAAAGCGTCTCAGCACCGGTGCCTGAATAAGTGGCCCAAAACAGCTGGTCATTTGGCATTTACTTAGTTAAAATCATCATCTAAGGCTATGTCAATTTCAGATTGAAAAACACTGAAAAACAGAACAGTTTGATTAGCTTTTCATAATCGATTGCTTACAGTTTGTTACATATCTGCTAAACAGGCAGTCCAGTAAATAGATACATTGAATGTGTTAATAAATGCGAGTCTGTGTTGCCGGATTTAGTAGAAAAGCAAATGTCTAGGTTTGAGATGACATGCTGAGAACAGCATGTGGTCATCACAACTGATTTGGCATCTTTGAAGTTTTGATCAAGAGAATGAGCGATGTGTGTTGAGCCATTTTTTAAAGTCTTTAGCTGAAGCGCCGTTTGATACATACCGTTTTAAACATACTGTTCGATTGCTAAAAAGATGAGTATTACCAATGATTTAGTTGGTCAAGCAACAAACTTAACCTGAACTCATGCAAAAAAGATGAATGGCAAAAAAAGAAAGTGCTTTGTTTGTCTAAGCTTCCTTATTCTCTTGGGTGTCTAACAAACCGCAAATCAACAGTCTTAATGCCGGAACACAATTCAAACTTACTTTTAAATGTTGTTTATTGTTCTCCTCATTGGCCATTTCCGACCGGTTTTTGACGCGTGTTCATCTCAATATCTGACCCAATTTTTCCCGCTTTTTCATTACTTACTCTTTATTTGTCTTTTATGATAAACACCAATCAAATTCAATTTTAATCCACGTGTTTGCTACACTACGTGCTTGTCAACATAAGATCCATCAACTCGAAATTGTCTTGTACAACAGATGAAAAATGAAAAACAATATTTAAAGACAAGCACAATAATTAAGAAATCAGTAAAAAGAAAGTTGATGGCAGAAATAATAGAATCAAATAAAAAAATAATAAAAACGATGATAGAAAAAATTAAGCAGTTCTGGTAAGAACTAAAAAAAAGTAAAAGAACGGCTAAAACGAAAAAATAATGTCAACTTTAAACTAGGTAAAGATCATAAAGGTTAAACCATCTCCTTTTACAAAGCTGTTTATAGTCTGGTCATAGGTGAAAAAGCTATAAGACACCTGGTTAAACATCTTCTAGTGGGCGTGTTTGAATATGATTTGTGAATAGTGTGGTGGCTTTCGGGCTGTGTTTTTGCAACTTGCGGACTTATACCAGCTGCTCTCTTTTATTTTGGTATTTGCACCATTTTCTCTGAATTGGTAGAGCTTACTTTGGTGCAATGTCAAGCAATGGATGCAGATGAAAATGAGAATGCGGCTATGTTGCCGGCTGTGGCAATGCCAATGATTACAAATGGTCACAGCTTGCTTTAGTTCAAACTAAATAACGTATAAACAGTTTGAGCAATTGCTTTGATCAGATTAAGATCACGTTTTACTTGTCTACTAAACGCCAGCTGATGATCCAACTGAAGCCAGGTTGATTATTTCTTATGTTTGTTGCACGTTTAAGTCAAGAAATAGCCAGCTGGATATTTGCACGCACCTTGTTCCGACAAACAATTGTCATAACTAGTCATTGGTAATGATCATCAATTGATGGTTAACTGCCCACTGGTTTTGTAATGAATCTAGCCAAAATCAAAAAAGATACAATTTGTTATTACATTAGGTGTATAATGAATAGTGGATTGGCTAAAGGTAATTTTTGTCTTGTTTTTGTAAACTTGCATCAGTTGATTTTCATTTGTTTGCTTCCACTTGTCGCCTTTTTAATTCATAAATCACTGCAATTTACAATTTGTTTTCGACGCTAGTCAGTCCGTTGCAAAGTGCAAACCATTAGATGACTTAATTGAACAGACGATACAAATGAACGAACAATACCTAAAGACAAGCTTTCTAAAAGTATGTGAACAATGGTTAGAACAAGACGACATTTTTGCGACTATTTTTTAAAATCAGTTTCATTATCTGAAACTTAATCAAGATTTTGTTTGTATGTTTAAGAAATAGATTAGATAAAACAACTTTATATATAAACTATGAATGTTTTAGTTAAACTTATGTTTTGTTCAGATTGGTGAAAATGAACATCTAATTAAACTAAGTTTAATTTTTGCATTGCTTGAATTAAAGTTTTGGTTTGGTTTAATGTGCAAACAATACTTGAAAAATAGATTAGAAATTTTCGTGTTTGAAATCAAAGCTAAACTAAAAAAAAAAAAAAAATAAGATTGAAAAAACGCCAAACACAGGTCGCATCACTTTTTACTAAACTCATAAAGTGGTTAAAAGAGCTTTGAAGAAGCGGTTTTAACAAAACAGATGGGCAACCAGTTGTGGGCTTATTTTTGCTTTTGAATAATTAAGCGAATTTTCATCTTTTCTTTTTTGATTAAATGATAGTGTTTTGTGAACACTGCGAATTTTGCGCTCAAACTAGACATAAATCAAACAGCCAAATTTTGGCGGGAACTTCATCTAAACGTCAACTGACACAAACTAGTTTAAGAGAGAAAAGCATCCAATGGGCCGTGTCTTGCAAAAAGCGCGGCCGGAAGTCCAACATAACTATATGAAAACTTTTCTTCTTCATCATAATCATCATTGTATTTTCTTGCTCTGTTCTTTTTGCATGGGCCAGCTATTATACTGTATGTAATCATAATTAATTATACACACACACACACACACACACACACATACATACATACATATACATATTCACACAAATATACGCCACAGGCTTTAAATAGTTGGCCACTAGACCTGCAAAATCAGTGTTTGCTTGAGTCTGCGTGTTTAAACCACATTTTACATGATAGTCAAAGATGCTAAGTATAATCAGAACAGGAACAAAAAAATCAAGCAAAATTTCAAATGTTTCAAACTTTTCTTCTTTTCAACTAAATCATTATCAAGCAACAAGACTAAATGCTATTTGGAAAGTTTTTCTATTGAAATACAATGAATCTTGCTAGAAACCAATGCTTATGTACTTATGGTTTTATAATATTCAAAAACAAAAAAAAAATCATCACAGTCAAAAAAGCAAAAAAAGAAACAAAAAAAAATGCAACAATATTATACCGGAAGTCAAACATTTAAAAACATTAAATTTCTAAAATATTTCCAAGGTTTACTTATTGAATAGAAAATGTAAAAATATACATATTTTAGATTTCATTCAAATGTACTACTAATCTAGTAGTCAAATTGAAAATTCAGCAAACATAAAACTTGGTTTGATTAGTTAAATTTATTTTTTTAAACTAATAAAACTAATTTTGTATAGTTTAAAAATAATTTAATCAAATTGAGTAAATCTGTTTGCTTATCTGTAAAAATCAAGTTTAAATCCTTTTCAATAAGTTGTTCACAGGTGTGGACAAACTCACTGCAAATTAGTTTAAGACTGATGGATGCAAAAAGATCAGGTCAAATGTGTTTTGATTTTGACCTATGATTGACGATGCATTGATTAATTGATGATTTTTCTCATTTTTTTTCATTTTTCTAAAGCTTTTGATACATTTACTTGATCTGTTTTCAATGTTTGTTTTTAACCTGCGTGTTTATTTTGATCATATTTATATTTATTTATTTTTTTTGCCATTAATACATAGTAAAATGTTTAGTAAAATATAAATACATACATATTTATATTAAACTAAGAAAATAAATTTATTGAAAACTCAACTAAAATTAATAAATTAGCTTTAAAACTAAATTATTATAATTAATTTTTTATTTAATTGAAAAACATAGTTTTTTTAATTTAAAATTTATTTTTATTTTGTTGATAATTAAATTTTGGAAAAAAAATTTTTAATTATTTATAATTTAATTTATATTTAAAATTTAGATTTATATTTTTGAAGGCAAAAATTAAAATTAAAAAAAAACTTAATTTAGTTTTTAATTCAAAGATTTTAGATTGAATAATAAGTAATATAATTTATGCGTTAAATTTGTTTAAATGTAGAGTTTTGTTTGTTTAATATTGGATTGAACAACAAATAGAGTAAATGAAAATGTGAATTAAAATTTTAATTGATTTTTGATTTAATATTTTTTTTCAACAGGCATTAATTTGTTTGATTTAAAAGTAGCTTGTTGATTGTAATGTGGGTGATTTGTATAAAGGAAAAATAGTCTGGTAGACTAAAACAAAAGCTAAATTGGCTTGAAATTGAATCTTAAAATTAGACTGGAATGATTGAGTTTTTTAATCCCCAAAGAGACATAAGGTTGCAAGTAAAGAGTATTGAAGCAAATAACAAGTGTCTATAAATTTAGAGTAATTTTAAAGCACACGCGCCATTAAAAACTGAGAAAAGCGGCGAAAAAGAATTGAGTTGATGGATAGTTGGGGCAGCATAAAGTAGAAGTAAATAAAAGAAGGATTAGGAGAACAATTGTGGACAGTGATTTTTTGGCTATGATATAAAACAGTGGAATCAATGATGAAACAAGTTTATGGCTTTGACAATCAGACTTGAAAAATTAATGAACAAGAAATTTGAAATGCAGGTCGAAGAAAGGATAAGTTGCAAAGGTGAGTGGATGCAGATGAATGAAAAAGCGACAGAAAGCAGATAAACAGATAGAGTTTGAGAAGATAACGCAACAAGGCCTGGCCAACTGTGTTTGCCACCTGAACTCCACCTTTTTGGTGTTCTTGTGCAGTCTGACGGTGGCGTGGAACCGTGAGCCACCCGCTTTTAATTGAAAGAAAACCGGTGCCGGTCTGGTCGCATCTTTGATTCGCATCCCCAATTTGATTTTCCTTGAATGCACCTAATGTGATTTCTATGCAATTGCGGCCGCTCATTTATCTTGATTGCTCTGTCTGCTCTTTACACGGAAAAGCCATTCTGGCATGCAGGGCCATTGGCCACACACACCATTTGCCAAACGCACACTTAACTAGAGCACATGTTTGCCTTAACTAGTGCACATGTTTGCTACATCATGCCTCCGGTCTTGGCCAGACACAAGCAACGGTGGTCAGCCTGCAGGCCAACTTCTGTAGATTCACACGCTTTCAGGTGCGAACGGTCTAATTGGCCGGTCGATCAGCCAAAAACTGTGTAAAAACTCTCCTTCTAATGGCTGCCTGGCTGTTCTAATGGTCCCTCCATTCTTTTAATGGCCGTTCCACTCTTCTAATGGCTCTACCACTGTTCTAATGATTGTCCAACGCCCGCTTTGCCAAATCCTTTTTCCCAAAATACTAGCACTCATTCATTTTAAATAAATTGTCCACACAAGCTTCATCTTCACTGTGTTCATATACCCACTCCTTCTCTAACTCTCTCCTTCTCAAACTTCTCTCTTTACCGACTTTCTATCTCCAACTAATGGCTAATCGTTGGTCGCAGATTCGCCTTGAACAATTCAAGTACGATTTGATAAATTGTGTTAAATGGCTTTTGTACAGTGGGCATGCCTAGTGTACTTAACACTGTTCAGTAGCCGATTTCTTGCTTCTTTTGCCACAATTTTAAAAACACTGTTTCACCTTCGATTTGCAACTGCAGGTGCATCTTCTTTTTATCTAACAAAATTAAACACTTCCGACGCCAATACAGCTGTGGTTAACTGCGACTCAATGCAATCAAATTATTCTTTTTCAATTCACTAGCTGGGCGTGCTCATTCACTTTGTTCAATTTCACATTGATGAACAAATATGTCTCAGTTAACTGTCTACCAGACTTACCTGTTTATATTCAATCGGCTCTCTTTTAAGCCTTCCAACTCAGCCTAAACTCTACCAAAAACAAAGCCAAACTAAGCCAGATTAACAACACAATTATTATCCTAATTTAAATTACAAATTCGATTTCAGTCTCAAATCCAGCAACAGTGCGCTTTTTCAATAAAACATTTTGTCAAATTTTCTGCTTTCATTTCAAACGTGTGAAAATTTTATTTTTGTTTATTGCAATATATTTTCAACCATTTTTCAACATCAAATTGGTCATGATGATGACCTGCCTAAGTTGCTTAGCTTCCTGTTTTAGATATATCAAACTCCAAGTGTTTGCAATAGCAACATTTACCTGAACTTGATCCAAATTTTAGCTGTCGTTTGTCAGATAGAAAAAACTAAAATAAAAAAACGAAATGATTCTTAAGCAGTTTTTGACATTTTTTTTCATAAATAAGGCCAATTGCATTGAAAATGCATTAAATGCGTAATTTCCGGTGTTTAAGCAAAATGGAAAAAATGAAAGCTTGATTCAATTTTGTTTACCATTGCGATTATCTTAAATGTTTTATAAAGCAAAACTGATTTGACCAAGTTTAAGCCAAGTGTGAGCAAAAGGTTCAAGTGTGATCTTGCCCATTGGCCAAAAAAAAAAATTGTTTTTTTTTTTTGAAACAACAAGCGACAAATACAAATTTTAATCAATAATAATCATTACTTTTAGACCAAAATCATATATTTAAACGATAATAAACTTAAATCTAAATCAAATGAATATCTATGTTTTTGTCATTAAACGGAATAACTTGTTTTGAACTCATTACAAATAAGTAAAAGTATCAAATTATTTTTCAAATTATTTCTCTTATTTATATATTTTCATAATTTTTAAGCAAAAATTTTTCAAATATTCATATATTTAAATATTTTGATAAAATTGCTAATCAATTTTTTCAATAAATAATTTTAATAAATAAGCAATAGTTATATAGGATGGATAATGTAAAAAAAAAAGCAAACGGTATAAATTAAACTTTTTAAAAATAAACGATAAATTTAAAATATGTTTGTTTGAATAAAAATTTTTTGCTAGGTTTTTTTTTAAATTAAATAAAAATTTGATCATTTTAATTTAATCGTTTATATCACTGTTAAATACTTTTATAATTTTATTTTATATTTAAGTAAAAAATATTATTGATGGATACAATTTGATTTTTATTAACATGATTAAAATAGTAAAATAGTGAAATTTGCTCTTATTTTATATCACTGCTAAACGAGGATAGGCTAGAACACTTTACACATTTATTAATCACAAATAAATCTAATTATTTTAGTCCAGCTTATAGTATTATGCATCCTTATACTGGATTAACTAAATTTTATGTTCATTTTTGATATAAATGAAAATCCTTAGTTTTACTATAAAGCTATAATATATCTTATGAAATTATCTTTTTTTTCTTTGCTGATTTTTTTTATACGTTGTTGTTTTAATGAGCATAATAACCGTTAATTGTTTGTTAACTAAATTAAATTTTTTTATTTTTATACTTTTCATTCAAACAAGTCTTTAACTGAAAATTGCATTTTTATTCTAAAACAGGTGCAGTTACTAAATTTAACTTTCAAAATATCATTTTATCATTTTGAGATTAAAAATTTTCAAAAAATACAATTTTTTTATAATCTAAAATAATAATCACATTAACAAAACTCATTACAGAACTTATTTTAAATTATGTTTTAATAAATAAAAATATGAATAGCCAAACTGGTAGCATGTGTTGATCGGAAGCAAAAATTGAAACATTGAAAATCAAATTTGCAATTAGCTTACAATTTCTGTACTATAATTTTTGACCAAAATGCAAATGAAGATAAATTATGTAAAAATCAGCAAAGATTTAACTAAAACAAATAAAAAGTGAATAAAAATAAAGATAGTATAAATTTCTAAGACTAATGAATAACACAATGTCGCTGTCCTTACTTATTTACTTACTTTAATCAAGTGAATGTTTTTTTTTTGAATACCATAATTGAAATTAATTGTTTGCTTTGTTTGCATATACATGACCAGCTTAAGTAGACAATCATCTGGCCTTTGTTAATTTTGCCTGTTTGCCCTTTTATCCTTGCGTTTAGTTTTTTTTTTGTCTTTTAATTTTTGTTTTTTTTGTTTTTTTATTTTACTATTATTTCTTAGCTTTTTGGCTACTATTTTACCAGTATTTTCTCTACTCGTAATATTTGTGCATTTGTTGTTAATAAGTATGTTTAATGCAATTGCGACTTGATCTGTTTCTTTGTAACAGATGTTACATGTGAAGACACTAATCATCCTTTTCCAAATACATGGTCGTTGTGAAATGCGAATTTTATCCATTTATTTTCTTAATTTCATTTCTTAATTTGTGTATCTTGTGACTTTTATTTTTGTTTAATTTGTCACATTTTGCCTGTGTTTTACTATTTTTATGTTTCTATAAAACTTTATATAATTCTTAAATTATTTTCAAATCATTGTTGAAATTTCTTACTTTTTTTAATTTTGGTTTAGAATTGCAAAATGATCTTTTATTAATAATTAGTGCAATGATTTTTGTTTGTGTTTTTTGGATTTGTTTTCAATTGAACTTGAAGCTGTTTAAATTAAATCAAATTAAATTAAATTAAATTAAATTAAGAAATCACTACAGGCCATTGTTTGTGGTGTTTAGCTTAGTGATATTTAGTCCAACTGTTTTTTCAAATCTATTCTACTTTTGTCTATTTGTCTTTTGTTTTTATTTCTGCTTTGAACAGCTGTTGTCTAATTAAAATGATGCTTATTTGAAATGTATTTAAATAATTTGATCATTTGATTTTTAGTTTTTTTCCGCAAGTTTACTTAACAATAATTTTAAGCCTGAGGCTTTGTCGAACTCTATTAATTGTTTAAGCGTCATTTAATCAATTCATGCAGGTTAGCCTAACATTAATTAAGATGAAAAACAAATCGAAGTGCGCAAGATCATCAAACTTAAAGCCGTTAACTGATTGGTCCTTGTTCAGATCAGATCTGACTTGCAAACACCGATCATCTATTTTGAAACAGACTTGGCTGTGCTTATTATCTACGCAATTACCATCATAACACACTTAAATCTAGTTTATCCAATGTGACAAACATACATTGCAACAGCCATCAAGTTTACTTCCCCTTTTCTCCTTCTCTTTTACGTCTTCTCTTTTACAGCCTCAATTGCAAATCAAGCCCTGTTTAGCTGTTAATGCGTTTTCTTAACCATGGGCTGAACATCAACCAGTCCATCTTCGCAACGGCTACTAGTTAATGCAACCGCGCCCATTAAGAACAGATGCTAAGCTAAAATGCTGATAGTGATTTTCAATGCAAGAACAAGTCAATGGCACGACATGTTTTCATTACATTTTAACCATCTTTATTTTTGCTTCAATCTTCTATAACATCATCTTCTATTCATTTTGCTTATCTTCTTTAACTTAATTTTAACTCCTTTCATCTGCTATCATCTTTTTGTGATATTTCATTATTTTAACATCTATTTTGCTCATTTTCTCACTTGTTTCGCTTATGTTTATGCGTTTTTCTTGTCATTTCTTTTATTCGGTTTCTGTTTTTTACAATTTTCATTTTTTTCTCCAGTATTTCTTCATTTTGTTTTTTCTGCTCAATTTTTTTTATTGTTTCACTCATATTAGCTGTTTGTTGTTTTTTCTTTTAGTACGGCCAGTTTTGTTATTTTTTTCTAAGGCGACTACTTTTTCTTAACATTTTTGTTCATATTTTTGGTATTTTTTATGCATTTTTGTCATTTCAATCGTTTAAATTTTCTTCAATTTCAGCATTTTTCATCATCATTGAAACGCTGTGTTTGCGTTGTTTTTCCATCATTAAAAATGCGTATGATAAAAAATAAAAAAAAATAATAAAATAATAAAAGCAAAATAAAAAAAAAATTAAAAACAAGCACTATTATATCTATGTTTGACCTTGGCATTATGACTTAAGGATTTACCGTTATGACAACCAACACAAGCCTGTAGGATTTATATCTTGTGGATTCAACGCTAAGAGACTATAGAAAACGCTTTTTTGGTTTATGTGCCCAGTAGCACCTTCTATCAAGTAGAAGTGGCAACAGTCAAAATAATTACTTGACAAACTTTTTAATTTAAAACAAAAATAAAATAAACAAAATAAAACCTAACCTAAACTCAAGCTAAACTCAAACTAAACAAAAAATAAACTCAAACTAAACACAAAATAAACTCAAACTAAATTAAAATTAAAACCAAATGTCAAAACAGCAGGTACAAGCAAGTTAAATCTTAAAATGCAACAATTAGTTTAATTACTTGAAATGTTTATTTAAATATGCTTATTAATATTATTGAATTGCAAAAGTTAATTCCTTTAACAAAAAGTCAAAACAGGTGAAGCATTTCAAAAAATGCTTCTTATGGCGTTTCTTATATATTATATTTTGGTTAACCAGCTCACAAATGATTAGACGGTCTAATGTATTTCATCTATTCTGCTGATTAAGTTTTCGCATCATTTGCCTAAAGTTTTGCTAAAAACGCAACTGATGCAACTGATGATCCGCAGCCAAATCATTAAAGCGTTCATGTTGATTTTGGCGGTAAAGTATCTACATTGAAATTAAAGCTAAATTTGAAAGCGGAAAATTTGCCCAATCCAACGTGCACAATTTACAAAGGATTGTCTTTTGCTTTGCCATAGGCAAACATAGCGCACGCTAATTGCCGTTGTTACTTTTTCTTCTAAATATCTAAGATGCATTTTTGATTTGAATCTTTCACTAACGGACACAAGATCGACCAAAAAGCTATATTTCAATATGATGATCATCAGTTATACGAATAACCATTTTCTTAATGGCCAGATGCAAATCAATTTTCGTTTTGCTATTCTTAAATCGTTTTACTATTCTCCTTTCTTTAAACTAGCCAGAATATAAGCTGTTTGTGGCCAGCTATGGCTAATTTTCTCTTAATCATGTTCCTTTTAAGTCCTACTTGGCTGTCAGTTTAAAGCTGTCGATACAAACTTGAAAATAAGAAGCCAGAAAATCTGTTTCCAATTGCAACTGATTTGTTTCAAAGCGTTTTCTTATTATTATTCATTCGCCATCTTTCTAAACTGTCTGCTTTTTCAATTTGTTCTTATGTCGCGTATAACGAAGCTAGATCTTGCAATCCAACTTTTGCTTAGATATGAATGCAAAGCCAGATGCAATGAACAATGGATGAAAATAAATGTGTTTTCATATACTACACATGCATAGTTAAACAACGGAAATGCAGCGAAAACTCATCAAACATCATCATCCATTGTTTTTCGCTACTTGACTATGTTTGTTATAGGTTTTTTAAACGATTTCATTTTGAATATGCATCAGTATTCAATTGTTCTTGCTCAGTAGTTTTATTTATTTTCTTGCTCATCCTTTAATCACCTTGGCCCTGTTCATGTGTGTTTCGATTTTTGCTTAAAATTGCAGGTTTTCACCGGAAGTTTAATGCACTTTTTTTTAATTTGCACACCGTGTTAGTAGAAAAAAAACTATTAAGGCATGTTCATTTTACAAAATTCAACAAATGTCCAAATATTCATTTTACAACTATGATAATTTAAAAACCATCTTGTTTACATTTTGTTTGGCTCAACTTCTCAAAACACCGTTTGCATGCGTGAATTGATATTTTTGGTAAATAAGCTTAAGTGATAGAATACCAAATATATTTATTGCGCAACTTTCATCAATGTTCAGATCATTGATTTCATGTCACTATTGATGCTATAATTAATACTGACATTAATGGTAAAATTTATATTGTTCTGTATATTTTACTTTTGCCATAGCCATTGGATCTAGTTGGTCAAAATAGATAAAACTAATGTAAGACGAAAAATAAAGCATATAAATTGTAAAAAAAAAAAAAATGTCCAAATATTAGTTAAAGTTAAGCAATCTTAAGAAAATAAAAAAATTCAAAATGGATTAATAAATCATCAATGACGTTCTGTGAGTAGATCAAAATGCAAGTGTTTTTCTTGTTTATTGGCCACATCGGACTTTCAAATACAAATACAAATTTATTTGATTAACTTCGCTAAACATACAACTATTCAGGCTAAACTCATTTCTATGTGATCGGCACATAGCGGATTATATTCACAAACACATAGTGTGGTCTTTTCAAAACCAGTTCAAGCTGGATTAGCTATTTGGTAAACAAGTACATCAAGTGCAAATAAACGTTGTTTGTCTATATGTTTTTTTTCTGCCATTGATGCTTTGTTTAGTCATGTGTTCAGATGTATTTTGGCCAGTATTTGGCTAGTAAAAATAAAGGGCCTCTTCTTTCACTAAATCAAGATCAGCTCGGCTTAAGAAACAAAAAACACCGCAACAAATACCAAGATTCGCAGTTGGTTAAGCACGATAGAAAATGTTCAGCCGATGCTCAAATATGTCAAATTTGTCAGGTGCAAGGCTTGTTTCATAGAATTGAAACTTTTATTATGAATTAGATGGCATTTATCTATTTGAAAAAATTATCAAACATATATTCAAAAATATATTTACTTGTTTTCGATGTGAAAAGTATAAAAATAGTGTTTCAATTTGAAAAAATTTACTCAACTAGAAAGGGTTGTTTGGATGAATACATGTGGGTGGAACACTGGATTCAAATGATTGTGATGTGAAGTTGTGTAGTCACTTTATAAATTTTGACTTGAAATGGATTGTAAATAAGATGTGAGCAAAAAGTTTTATAATTCACTAGCACTAGTATACGGAAAATAAACGTGATTTACGCCAAATATAAGAACGACAGACACAATGGCCTTTTCTTAAGATTTGTATTATTATTTTTTTTTTGTTTTTTGTGTATTAAATTTGCTTTTTTTTCACATTTTTTTTCAATTTGTTTCTGTTTTAAAAAGTTCACTTTCACCTATCTAAATACACTTTAGCAAAAAATTAAAAAATTGAGCAAACTTTGTAGTAAAAAATCCAGTTATCATTTTAAACGTCGGATAAAATAAAAAATGAATCTCATTCTAAATACACACTCATACACAAAAGTTTATGTATAAATATTGTAATTAGTATATTTAAAAAGAAATGTCTAACTTGGTTTGCGCTATTGTCATTGTCTATTTAGTGTTTATATTGGCTTTTATATTGTTTTCCTTGTAACATTGTTTGTGAATAAAATAAAAGCTTCTCTTCGTTTTTTCTTCTAATGTAATCTTTAATCAAGCTTATGTAATTTACATGTATATAAAATTGAACCTGCTTAACGCTTGTGGCAAACTAGAAATAATTGGACCATAACCTTGTGCGTTGTCATAAAGCTCAAATAAAGGTGCAGCAACTAGTTTATAGTTTTTGGGCACTGCAAATAGCGCCTTTTCAGGCAACTGTACAAGAAATAATCTTTTGTGTTCTTTTGGTTTGGTGATGTGTGGCGGTACATAAGGATACTGAGGAGGTTCAAAATTGGGTCGCCACCAGTTTCCCACCGTGTCTTCAATAATCCATTCATTGCTTATTCCATCTTGTCGTCCGAGTGTTTCACTCATTAGACGCTTTAGACCGTCAAGTTCGTCTTCTCCGGGATTTAATTCTCCGCCGGGTAGTTTAAAGAAAGTGGTGCCCAATTGCAGGAGTAAAACATGTGGTAACTTGTGTTCGTGAACTAATAGAACCCCTTCCACAGATCGTCTCATCCCAATTTTCTCAAACTCGTCCCTCATTCTCTGAAAACGAGCTGGCACTGAGGGGTCCTTTTCAAATAAGGCATCCTTGGTACCAAAAGTGTAATTAGTCAATGGATATCTGTGCAAGAAGCATTGCAGAGCGAGATGAGAACAGTTAGGAGCGAGCAACAGCATGTTAACTTACAAATTAATGGTCCTATTTACAGTTACAGACAATAAACTGTTTGATGCCAAATATTTTCCCGAATACTGGCCAGACAATGGGTTCGAGTTTGTAGTGCTGTTTTTGGGCCAACCACTTATGGTAGAAAGTCGTGTTTGCGACATTACACTTAGATCTTTATGTTCCTGCACTTTACACCAACTGGATCACTGCGACTCAATAACTTGACACAAGCCGGTTGATGATGAATTTTAAATTAAGATACTTGTTGTGAACTTCTTATAGAAAACATGAAAACGTTTTGATTTCAAAAATTTTGCACCAAACAATAAAATCATAACAAAGACTGTGCTGTCACCTGGCGCAAAAAACAAGCATGGTTCTGAAATGCTGGCCCGCAAAACAATCACTGTTTCGGACCTGTTCCAGTGCCAAGGAAATCGTTTTAGACTTGTCCGCTTCTGCCAATAGAAAAATGTTTTTTTACATAATTAATAATTTTACTTGCTTATCAATAATTAATAATACTAACTCTCACCTTCACTGCAGCTCTTCTCACGGTCGTGATTTGGGCACAGTCCCCAGTTTGTTTAAAAACATTCTTCATATTTAAAACAATCGGCTTGTTCAACCAAATTCGTGGACTGAAACCAACTATTATTGGCCTCTCGTCATCTCATCGTTTCCATCTTGCTTCTTAAATTAATCCAATCTTCTACAATGTCATGATACATCTCTGCTTTCATGTTGCCACCTTTAGCTATCAACTAGCAAAATATCAACATAGCTTCAGTATTGCTTAGCTACAAGTTCGCAAGCTCAACATTTGCTGCTCACTTATTATCTCTTCTTCTACCTCCTAATTATTCTATTGTCTTATCCCAAAATATGAGTGGCTTCACTAGCGAAGCACTGGAAAAAAAGTTGGTCGATCTTAACAGTTCTCAGCAAAGTATTCAAACCCTTTCACTATGGCTGATCCATCATAGAAAACACAACAAGATGATTGTCCAAACATGGTACAAAGAACTTAAAAAAGGTATTTTGCAACTTTTAACATCCCTTGCAATCTTTAATCTATTGATTCTCACATCTAGTCAAAGCTACTAGAAGACTTACTTTAATGTATTTAGCCAATGATGTCATTCAAAATAGCAGGCGAAAAGGACTTGAATTCACCAAAGAATTCGGTCTTGCCTTGAAACCCGCTTTTGAGTTTGTCGCTAAGTAAGTTTTCATTCTTTCATTATAAGTTTTCAAACTCGTCAAATACACTTAACATGCTTGTTTTTTCGTTTTCTAGAGAAGCTGATGAGAAAACATTACAATCACTTGATAGGATTGTCACTATTTGGAGTGAAAGAAATATCTATGAATCTTCTGTTTTAAATGAATTCAGAAAATATTTGAGAAGCAAATCTAGTTCAGAAGATAAAGATAAAAAAAGAAAAGAAAATAATAAACAAATTGATCATATACAAAAAAAACATAAATCAAACGACACAAATAATTCTAAAGTTGTGTCAAATTTAAATCTTCTTTCAAAATCGGAAATAATTTTACCTATCAGAGGAGAAGATGTTAATTCAGAAGATTTAATTAAATCACTTAAAGAATTGGAAAACACTGCTTCTTGTGACGCCGCCGTCCGAGAAAAAATATCCCAATTACCACCTGAAGTTTCAGATATAACATTATTAGAAAAATTAAAAGACAAAAAAGAAGCCGAAACACTTGGTAAACAAGTTGAAGAAGCATGTAATATATTGAATGAATATAATTCAAGATTATCTAAAGAATTAGAAGAACGGAAGCAAATTGCCACAATGCTTGCAGCCTATTTGCGACATCAAAAAGATGCTCAGATTGAAGCTGAAAAAAAACTTTCAGAATATTGTGAACGACTAAACAAAGTTGTTCAAGTTAAAAATGAATTGAAATCACATTTACAAAATTTGCCTGATTTAACTCTTTTACCTTCAGTGACAGCTGGCCTTGCACCATTACCGACTCCAGGAGATTTATTTACTGCAAAAGCAACTATAAAATTTGAAGATTCTTCCTCTCCTTTATCTAATCAAAGTAATAAAAGGCAAACCAACTCAGATTCATCGCCTGATTCACAAAAAATGTCTAAAAAATTAGATGATGAATACTTTCAAGATTTTGACACAACAAATAGTTATGTGCCTACAGCTGTAAAATTTAATCAAGCGGGTGGTATTGCAACAACATATAGTTCTAATACAAATAGCATGAATTTTTTAAAAGAAAATTTTTCATCATATGAAGTTGAAAAATAAAAATTGTTTTAAAAATATTTATTTTTTAAGTTATAAAAAATAAAAATAAAATAATACCCACAAGTAAATATATGAAGCACAGTTACTTTTAAATAGTTTATACAAATAATTTTAATTATAAAATAACAAATATTAATGTAAATATACTTTACTTTTCTACATTAAATTTAATTTTAGCTATTGTTTATAATGTATTTTTTATTAAAAAAATAGTTTGTGACTTGTGTACAAAAATAATGATAAATTAAATCATGAAGTATTTATTGATTTTTAAATATTAAATTTTGGCTTGATTGCCATATGGTCTAGTGCACTTGTCTTATAAAACAAATTAAATGTATGTAAACAAATTAAATATATCCTGTATAATTTTATCATATTATAGTAACTTTAAAGCTTTTAGGTTAATTTCTATAAAAAAATATTTTTAAATAAAACATGTAGCTGATTGTTAGCAAGTACATTGAAATACTTTTAAGAAAAAGGCGCAATATTTTTTGTGCATTTGCACAAACATTAAAAAAAAAAAAGTTTAAATAATTTCAAATTAATTTAATTAATGTGTTTTTGAAACGATTTGTTGAATAGCCTGTGTGATCGTCAAACCAAATATAAAAGTGCCAAACAAAATATATGAGGAAGCAATTAGATATAAGATAACAGATTTTAAATTATGTACGAATCTACTATTGGTTATATGAATCAGACATAAACCAGGTAATATAAAAATAAATAAAACGGCTAATGTACCCATTAAATTAATAACATAGCCAATATCAGGTGTTACTTCTGATACAATTAAAGTTGAAAAAAACCAAAAAATTACAATAAAATATTTTCTTCTTGAAGTGTTTGAAGTTTTACCGGCAAATTTATCAATATAGTCAATTACTGCTTCTCTAGCGCAATACAGGACAATAGGATAAGTTGAAATAATTTTAAATGCAAAAGCTACAATGCCAATCAATACTAGATGATCTTTTGCATTGTAATTTTGAATGAGATCAACACGTAAATTTTCTCCGCCAAAAGTTGCGATTCCCATGTATGAAACTAGAGTATATGCAATTGCACAAATTAAAGTAGAAATCACAATTGTACTAATCGCTTTGCATGATTTTATTTTGCAATCCATATTTGCATAAGTTGGCACCCAGTTAATGTGACACTGAAAAAAGTTGTTAAAAAATTTTTTTTATTAAAAATTTAGAAATAAATTTTATTTTAAACTTACTTGATAACTAAAACAAATAGCCGGAATTGATAAAAATAAATTAGTCCATTTATCCAAATGAAAATCAATTTTGTGAGGATATTCAACTTTAGAGTACTTATAACAAATTAGTGCAATCATATATCCGATAATAAAAACTCCACAAGAACTTGGATATTTAAGGAAGTCAAGATTTTGCGAAAAACACAAAGGTAAAATAAATACAATTGAGCAAACGCTTGTAGTAAAAATTGAATTCATATACCAATAATCAATAAAATGTTTACCATAAAATGATTCAAAAGCTAAAATAAATTATTAAAAAAAGTTGCTTAAAATTTTTTGATACAAATAAAAAAAAGTTTTAAGAGCAAATTAGTTATTTTTACCTGTTTTAAATTGATCGGTAATCAATAGCAAAAATGTTAAACAACAGCCATATGAGTAAAGAATGAGCGAAATGGTACAAATATTACTCCAGAAATTGCCTAAAGTTTTGTCAACCAATTCATGATAGTTACGGGCTTTGCGTTTGTCAGTGCAATAGGACAAAATAATTAATGAGCCAATGATGAAGCAAAGGATGAACTGTATTTATAATTGAGAATTTCCGTAAACAAGTAAGTTGGGTCATTTTCCGAACCATAATGTAAAAAAATATACAAAAAAATGATATTTTTGTTACTATGGTATATATTGTAAAAAAATAATAAATTATAGATGGGAAAAAATTGTAATAATAAAACAAAGATTTCAAGGTCAGTTGTCTGGACGACTAGTGCTATAAGATTTAATTTTTTTTTGAAACATAAACTTATATCAATCTTTTTATTCTTTTTTTTCATCAATTTTTCTAGGTTATATTTTCGTCATTATACTAGTTTGAGTTTGCTCGGTCGGTCTAATCGAATTAAATATACTTACGAATTGGATGGCAACAGACAAGTAGAAGCCACCGGATGCATTAAAAACATATGGCAAATTGAACAGGCCTGCTCCCAAAGCTGTATTTACCATCAAAAATACACTAGAACTAAATGAAATTCGCGAAGCTTTTTGCCGTTGCGCTTTGATTTGATCTCGAATAGAGGTGTGGTTGTTTACAAACAACACAGTACTATTTGGACTTGCCAATGAGCTTGTTTGAGACAAAATAGTACTATTTGAATTTACCGAAAAATTTGGCTCATTTTCGTCAAAACGAGAATCAAACTTGATTGTGCTAATTGCGGGATGCATTTTCAATTTTGATGACTTTTTAAACAAAATAAGCCGTTTTTTAATTATTTTAATAATTTTCAAATAGCAAAACCATCAATAATAATAAAAAATATAATATTCAAAAATTATAATATGTTAACAAGTAAATAATAAGTAAAAAAAAAATTTGTAAATAATGAAAACTTTTTTAAATTATTTTTTATTGCTTAATTGTTAATTATTTCAATTTAAGATTAATATTTTTATTTATGCATTTTTTTATTTGCAACAAAAAATTGATTTGATTTTGATTAAAAAAATAATTTTTTCAATATAAAAAAAAGTATTAATTTAACAAGAAATTAAATTTATATTAAAAATTAATATAATTCATTTAGAATTAAAACACTTTCACACTTTAAATTAAATTTTCACTTGAGTATTTTTAAATTATAAAAATAGTTTATTTAATTTTTTATCAATAAAAATTAAATTATCTTCTTATTATTATACAGTTTTATATTATATTGAAAAAAAAATTCACAAAAATTAAAAAAAAAAAATTTTTTTCATACACAAAAATTTATAAAAATTCACATTGATATTAGTTGGATAACAATTTAAAACTAAAATAAAATCTAAGAAAATTAATTTTTAAATAAAACTTAGAAAAACAAGTGGAATGAACCACAAGTAACTGAATCCAGTTTGTACTGACAAATGTAGTTATTTTAACAAGGCACCAGCTCAACTTTTTCTACAATTTAGAGCTTGTCTGGTTGCAAAAGCAACCAGTGACAATTTAATAGCTAAACACATGGGTTCAAACATTAGAGTAATTTTAGATTAAATTAATTTTAAGTTAAATTAAAGCCCATGTTTTTTTGTTTCTTAAACAATATATGACATTTAAAAAATATAGTCAATGGAAAAATTATACTATTTTTTTTTATTATAATATTTTTAACTAATTTAAACAAAAATAAATATGTTTATATAAATTTACTATATAAAATTTAATTTTACATCTAAATTATTGATATAAGTACAAAAATGATGAAAACAATGAATTATTTTGTGCTCTGTTATAAAATTGTGTGGCCCTGACTTAATCGTATAAAGACAAGCCTCTTAAAATAATCATCAGATGTATGAGATCATTTACTTTCAAAGAGATTCTTCGTTTAAACAAAAAACGATTTTAATGCATCACTTGTTTTCAATTAGCTGTCACACCTTTTTTCAAACCCACTAAACGTTGTTTATTCATTAATTTTTTAAAAACTTTAATACATTTGCATTTAGATAGTTTAAAGAAGAAAAAAATAGCTTAAAATTTGGTTAGTTTTTATTTACAATTAACTCATTGATGTAATGCGCAATTCACTTCATCTCTTTTATAAACCTTAATATACGTAATTTTGTTAAAAGTAGTTTAACTAAAACTTATCATGTGCAAAGTGCAAAATGTGTATTAAAATGTAATTAAATTATTTTATAATTAAGACATTATTATTACATATTTTAAATCAACAGTGTTGTAAAATATAAAAGATTTTTTTTGTAAAATCACAACAGGTCACTTTCCATGTTGATGATAATCGCATTTTAATTAGGATAAGTCGTTAAATAAACAATTGATAAATTCAAAAATATTTGAATAAAAACATGATTTTAATTATTGAAACTTTATTGATTTGAATTCAATTATGGTTTTCATCACTTATAGAATTAGATTATAAATTTTTGAAGTAAGTAAACAATTATGAAAATATATTTAATAAGATTGAGTTCAAATTAGTTATTGTGTTAAAAAAAGTTTGTTATTAGTACACACAATCACATTGTAAAATAAATTAGTTTATTTGATTTAACAAATTTTTATAAATAAACAGAAAGCAAATTTTAGTACAAATGGTATTATCCGAGTTAAGAAAAGTTTTTTACTGGTTGATCAAATTTAACTCATTTTCAAATTTAAGACATCCGACACAAAAAGAAAGTATCGATAGATGAACATAGGTAAAAATGATGCGCGAAAAAGAGCGGGAAATAGCAAGTGTTTTAAAGAGTTAAAAAAAATTCAGTATGACATTGACTTTGGTAGAGAACAGAAGATGCGCAAACCTAACTGGACTTTTATAATGCGAACAGGCGGTGTTTGCAGGTCCTAGTTAAATATTAAAAGAAACGGCGCAACATTTATTTTCTTGCACCAAAATTATCTGCATTGCAGTACAAGAAATTGCCAGATGCTCAACACGCTTATCTTGACAAATTTGCATTCTTAATCTATGTAAATTATTTCAAGTTCAAGATTTTTGTTTGTCTATATAAAAATATCCACACACCCGAAAAAATTACTAACTGCAAAATATTTCTAAAAAACAAGCTTTTTAGTATAAGATACTAAAGCAATTAAGAAACACTTGGCAATCAATGGCTAAGCAAAAAATAAAACTAATGTAATTAATAATAAAAAATGCAATAAGCAAAAAAAATATTGTCAATTATTTATTTTAAAAAATTTAACTTTTAGATTGTTTTTAGTTTATGATTTTATAAAAGTTGATTTATTTTTTCAGTTGGACATGTTATGTTTTATATAAACGAAAATTCACGTTTAAATTCAATTACTCGAAAATAATTAATAGATACACTTTGGTTTTAATGAGGGTGTGTAATTAAAAAAAAAAAAAAAATTACCTTCAACAAAACAATGTTAATTTATCAAAATTTTAATGTTCATTACTGAAAAAATATAAAAATCTTAATATTCTACAATATGTATGTTTTAAATATCCGGTTGTAATAATCAATCGACGCCCATGATTTTGAACGGGTCAAAATTTTAATTATTTTAAATTATTTAATCATGTTTTTTTAACTATATTGTAAAATAAATGCAGCAATTTTTGTTTTTGTTAAATTTGATCAAACATTTAGTATTTAAATTTTAGAATAAACTTTTTTTGATAAATTATCTGAAAATGATCTTTAAATGAAATTTCAAAAATTTATCAACATTAATTTTTTTATTGCTATTTATATATAAATATGAAAATATTATTAATATTTTAGTTAAAAACCAAGTGTTTCTTAACGTTGGCCGTATAATTTAAGGTTAAATTATTAAATCTTTGATATAAATGCTTAGTAAAAATACAATTTTATGTGATTAAAGTTTGGACACGTTAATTTTGAATAAACTTTTGTTCTATGACATTTTCAGCAAAATCAGGCCACAATTTTTTGTTTTGAGTTCGCATATATATACAGTTTGCACTTGACCTAAAATCAGAGCTGTATAAGAAGAATGGATGTAATGTTTGAGCGCCTACTAGCAACAGAAGATGCAAGCGAATTTCGGTATAACATGGATTAAATGTGAAAAGCTTGAAATCATATTTATTTTTATTGATACAATTTCTGAATCAAAACGTTTATTGTTTGAACCTAAACTTTTCGCACTGAGCCTATCAGGCGTTTGACTTTCGTACCCACTAGACCATGCAGTTCACAGTCGGGTTAAATTTGGGTTTAGGGCTTACAATTAAATTGCTTTAGCTTTTTATTTAGGCAAACAAACCAGGTCAAGAACAGGTAAAGATGTTTTTGACCAGAACAGCTGGTTAGGTGAGTTTGGCAAAAGGATACGCTCATGCGCACTTTGAAAGCCTATTTTCTTGTCGGGGCGTTTTCCCTGCTTTCAATACAAATACTGTCCATTACACTTGATACCTTGGTATTTTGTTTTTTAAGAAATAAGTTAAGATTACATCAACTCTTATTTTTTGGCACTTTTGGCTTGCTAGCTATCGTCTGCCAGTTATTTTCGTCCAATTAAAACTATTGCGTAAAATAGTGTGAAGGTTTCCTTAATTGGCCATTTGTGTGCGAATAGCAAAACAACAACAATTAATGCACAATTAAGGTGTTCACGTTTGATTCAAGCAATGTTTTTCAACTTTTTATTTTTTCTGGATTTTTAATTTTTTCATTAATTACAGGTAAACTTTTGACGTATTTGCTTTAATAAATTTGTTCTTACTATTCGTTTTAATTTAAAAAAGCTTTATTTTGTGTTTCATTCAAATCACAATATATCAAAAAAATATTTTGATGAAAACTATTTCTTAAAAATGTTTAAACTTAAAAATGTGCATCGATTTTGTGAAAATCTTTTCAAATTTCAATTTTTTTAAATACTAATCTACATTTTTTTATAATTTAATTGGTATTCAAATTCATTTGTCCGCTTTCTATTGATAAACTCGTCCATTTGATAATATGTAAATTTTTATTTATTCTATGTTGAAATATAATTATTTTTATTAGTGATTTCATCGATTGACTAGAATTTTTCTGGCATTCACAATTACATAAGCAAATGTGTTTAAATTTTTGATTTAGTTTTAATATTTGCCAAATGTGACCATGTGAATAATTTCAACTGTTTTTCTGTTTTTCTGTTTTCTAAAAGAAAGCTATTTTTTCTCCGAAATTTTTACACCATTAGATGATTAAGAAACAAACTAATAGTTTATTTCATAATTTAAACTATTGCAATTCAATTTCATAAATATATTTGTTTACATAAATGCTTTTTGTTATTTAATAATAATCATCAGCAACCACCTGTTTCTTGTTAAACAATTATTCATTTATATTTTATTTAATAATAAATTTAATTTTTATATTAACTTTGTCAAAAATGTTAAACTCTAAAATTGATAAACAGTATAAAATTGTAACTAATTTTGAGTTTTAAATTTTACATTTTAATTTTTTACAATATAAAGTTTAAATTAAATTAAATAATTGGCAGATGCATAAATAAAACTAAATTTGACTTTAAAAATGCAATTAAATAAACAATTTTCTCACAATTTATAACGTAAATGCAAATCAATTTATTAATTAAAAAAAAAAATTTTAATCCTAAATTAACTACTAAATTAAATTTTTTATTTACAATGCCAAAGTTTAATTTTGATTTATTTACATTAAAAAAGATAATTATATCTAAATTTTAAATATAATTTTTTTAATTATAAAGATGTTTTTTTCCTCTGTAAGTTTACAAATTAGTTAACCTTCAATTCGATGAATTAAATGGAATTGTAAACATTTTATAAATTTGATGTCAGTTGAAAATTTCACAATTAAAAACACGTGGATTCAGTTATTTGTAGTGTTCTTAAAAATTTTATTTTTTTATCTTAGATTTTTTTATTTTAATAACATTGTCTTTAAATTAATAAAATTATTTATTTTTTGAAATAAAAATTCTTTGCTCGATTTCTAGTTTGAAGGACAATTTTTAAAAAGATGCAAAACATTCCACTTGTTTATGTTTTTTTTTTTGTCATGTTTTTGTTTGTTTAATAAGTGCATCCCCAAAAATCAGTGGTTGCCTTTGGTTTAACTAAATGTTCTATTTAGTTAATCATTTAAAAACAATGTTGCAATAAAAAAATAAACTATTCAAAAATATTTTTATTTGAAAAAAAAATAACTTTATTCTGAAGATTTAGTTAATAAACTAATTTAAAAATTAAATTAAAATTTTACTATAGTAAAAACACAGAAGAATTAAAATGAATAAAAAAAATTTAAAGATTAATAAAAAATAAATTGAATGATAAAATTTTAATTGATGGAATAAATAAAAAATTATTTTATTATTTTTAATTGATAAAACAATGAATAAATTTAATAATTAAATGAGAAAATTATTATTTATATGAATTTTACCTAATTAATAAATTTTTTGTTTTATATCTAATTTTATTTTATCTAAACTTTAAAATGACCACCGCGTTTTATATTTTTATCTTTAATTTTAAAAACTAAAAATAAAATAATTTATGATAAGTTTAAAATAATTATTTTTAAATAATAACATTCGTTAAATTTATATATTTTTTTTAAATTTAATATCATAAAAATTATTTTAAGTTAAAAAAATCATAAATTTAAATAAATATTTTATTGTTTAATTTTGTAAGACTTGCAGAAAAATATTTTTAAATAAATAGTCAAATTCATATTTTGCTATTGTTAATTTTATTTTGTTTCAAACAATTAGTTTGATAATTGATAAAAAATCTAATCTGTAAATTCGCAATGCAAATAACACGTTTTAAATATATTGAATTTTTATTTTATTTGAATTTATATGCATTTTTCTTTTTTTATATTATATTTTTTTTTTATTCTATTTTTAAGATCATAAATATTAATTTTGTTAATTTTATAAAAGTTTAAAAAATGAATAAAACTGATGTTTTTCCCAGTTCACATACAACCAATACAACTATAAACGATGAAAAACCAAATCCAGTAATTTGGTTTGATGTTTCATATTTAAAAACTGAAATTGGAACTATTAAAGCAATTCTTGTGGTAAGAATAAAAATTCACTTTAATATAAATAATTTTTTAATTAAATAATTAAAGGCCCTAAATTTAATCTCGTTTATTACTGCCTGTGCCGGAAATTGTATAAAAAATTGCCTTAACGTCACTTTTTTTTGTATTGCATCTATGTTTGGATTTTGGTTGAGTTTAATTATTTTGACAATTTATTTATTTCATATATCTGATAAGTTAGAATTTGTTCCTTGGTCAAAAGTGGTATGTAAATATTTAAAATAGTTAATAATTTTTAATATTGAAAATATAATTTTTAAAAGGAAATCATTTACTGTGCATTTTATTCTATTATTTATGTAATAGTATCATCTTTTGTTGTTTTTGAAGGAGGATTTTACGCAGCCACGGCAGTAAGTGAAAATTTGAATAATTTTGAAAAGTTTATTTAATTTAATTTTTAATTAGTTTATTGGATACTTTTCTGCAGCTTTATACGCGTTAGAATTTTATTTTAATTATTTAAAAATTCAATTATCTTCATCAAATCAACCAAATACAAATACAGCTGCTTAGTTTCAATATTAATATTATTATAATTAAAACAAATGATTCTTTATTTTAGTTAGAGGTTATGCTATTCATAATTCAAAGACACATTACATATTGCATAATTTAAATGGAACAATTACGAAATGTTTATTATTTTACTTCTAATCTTCCTATTATTTAAAAACTTTAAATTTTTTATATTTTATGAAAAATTCAAATAATTTAATCATTAAAGTGTAATTTATTTTATCTTTTATTTTATAATGAATATATATATTTTTATAATAAAAAAAAATGAAAAAAATTATTTTTCAACATTGAATATGATTTATTTACAAAATTATGAACGTGTTAATATATTTTTTTAAAAATTTTATTTAAATTAATAATTTTATTATTACTTTGAATAGAAACCATTTTAGGCTAAATGAAAAAAATGAATGAAAATGAATTTTTTCATGCCACTTGTATAAAATATAATATATTTAATTTACAAACACATCATCATCTATGTTGTTAATTTGACTTGTATTATTTTTACATATAACTTCGTTATTGCTATTCGTCAAACATTTGGATGAATTATCCAATAAATCGTTTGTTTTATGTTCATTAGTTAAATTTAAGGATTGTTGATCTGTTAACTTGATATCAAATTCTTCATACTCCTCTATACTAGTGGCATTTTCACAGCTGTTACAACTGATTCGATTACAGTAACTACATTGTGGTTTATCGCTCAACATACGATGCTCTCTAAAGAGAAGGAAAATTCGTATACAATAAAGAATAAAAGTGATGAAACCACAAAAAGCACTAATTTTGGTAATCCAATTCATCAAAGCTAATGTTTGCAATAAATACAATAAGTTTGATACAAACAGTATACCAAGTACGGCACAAGTAATTATCATTTCAAACAAAACTTTTCGTTTAGCCTTCCAGCCTAAATAATCACATTGTCCAATTAAATGAAGAAAATAGACAGCAAAAGAAAACATGCAAGAGACAATTAAAACTACGGAATAAAGTAATTCACTTGTAATTGAACATATAAAATTGCTATCGGCTAAAAAAATGTCTTCACAAGCATTTTTTAATTTACTAAGTGTAAAGCCAACAAGTGAACAGATCATAATAAATACAAGAACAATTCCATGAAAAGCGGATGAGGATGTTGTGCTTTCGATGCCATTCAAAGCAAGTTCAGCATCAGCAATGTAGCTGCAGTTGGATCCGTTATAATTAGACAAATATCCGCCGGAACCGTTCTGCTTGTAAAAGTTAGTTTGATTATTTGATACAACTGCTTGAGCAAGTCTGCTAGAAATAAATTTGTTGGTATGAAAACTTTGGCCGCTTGTTGCTGAAGAAATACTTTGAGTTCTGCTAAATTGCGAAGTTTGACTTCTAAATGACATTTTCGGACCTTTTGGCAATTGATTTAATTCTTTTTTAATAATTGAGGTATTTAATTTAACCACAGAACCAGATGTTTTTTTCATGTTACAAACATCGTATAAATTTGTTAATGAACTTTTGTATTGTCCTGGTAAACTTCTTATAGAAGATTGACGAAAAGATTGTTTTTCTATTAAAAAATTTTTTTTTAATTTATTGTTTTCGTTAGACAATCTTTGTACAGCAATCACATCAAGTATTTGGTTTTCATCTAAAGGTTCCATTGTTTAATAATGTTTGTTTTTTTTTCTAAATTTTTAAAACTAGTTATTGGACACTTTAAAACACTAATTTAATTACTTACGAGTTAAAATAAAAATAATTGAAATGTAATTCAATTTTTGGAAACAAATCTTTGTAAATATTTGTGCAACTAATTTAAAAAAAAAACTCTCGTTTACTGAGATTTTGAACTAGCATAACAAGTGTTCAATTTTAATCGTTTTTTGACTAGTTAAACTCATTTCCGGAGGAACAAGTTAAAGCGAACGTTAACAAGTTTGACGATCGTTTGCAAGCCCTTGATTATTGAATAATTCAATGGTAATCCAGGCACTTTTTAATTTAAATCTTGCTTATTAAAATTAATTATTAAACAAATTTTAACTAATCAAATGATTAAGCTATTAATTATTGTCTAATAAAGATAAATCCAATTTTTTAGAAATTAAAATTATTAATTAATTTTTATTTTTAACAAATTATATCAATCAATTTTTAATTTAATTTTCAATTATAAAATTTATTTTCATTAACTTTAAATTAAAAGTGTTTACATGACAACATAAAATTTAACAAACATTTAAGAACTAGATCTTTTGTTATTCAAACTGAATTTATTTAATTTTGGGTTTAAAGTTTGGTTAAATTTATTGATTATTTTAGCGATTTTTTCGTTAAATAAACTTATTCAACACATTGCTAGTCTGTAAAAAATTAATTTCAATTCTTTAATGAAAATTTTTTATGTAACAAAAAATATTTTTTTGTTATTAATTTATATTAAATAATCTGTATATTTTTTTAATATAAATTTAAAGTAAAAAAAAAAATAAAAAAATGAAAAAATAAAATTAAAAAATTGTGATTAAAAATAAAAATAATAATAATAATAATAATAATAATAATAATAATAATAATAATAATAATATGATAAACGAAAAATTTGAAACAGATTCTAAAAATTATGTTTTTCCTCAAGAAAATGATAATCTTCTTATTAGTCATAGAAAATGTAGTTCAAAAATTAAATCGAAATTGACTAAAAAAGAAATACCTTCAAAAAAAAAAAATTATAAAAAATATTTATATAAAAAAGCAATTAAATTACCAAGCAATTTGAATCAAATAAATGATAATAAAAAAATAATTTTATTTTTATTATTTATTCCTTTAATTGCTTATAGTATTTATTCAACATCAAATTTATTAAATAAAAAAACATCAAATAATCATTTAGCAATGGAGCAATTTAAAAATTTTAAAGATTATACAAAACATATATCAAAAATGGCTTCAATCAATGTAAGTCAGTTAGAAATAATGATGAAAAATTAAATTTAATTTAATTAAATTAAAGGCTTTTAATGAACATCATGGATATAAAAATTTAGAAGAAATAAATTTTAAACAATTGGAATTATCTAATCAAAACCAATACATAAATCAAAAAATAAGATCTTCATTTGATTCAAACGAAAATTTTTTTAATGATTATGATGCAAGTAAGGATGATATAATAAGTAATGAAATTCCAAGTTCAATAAAAAATATTAATTCAAATTTAAATTCTATAAATAAAAAACAAAATAAAGATCAAATTAGTGAAGAAAATGAATATGAATACGAATTAGAAAATAATAAAAATATAAAAAATGAAATTAACCCAATAAAAAATGATGATACTTTTATTTTAATTTGGACAAAAAATAAAATTTCATTTTTTAATGGACAAAGTCCTTTTAAACTTTATAATTGTTTAATTCAAAATTGCATATTTACATATGAACGTAATTTATTATATAAAAGTAAAGCTATTGTTTTTGAATATGATTATATTATTTATGATGATTTACCAACTAAACGAAATAAAAATCAATTATGGATTTTTTATTCATCAAATTTAAAATATAATTTAAATACAACTCAGTTAAATGTTTTAATTAATTTAAATTTTAATTTTACTTGGACAAATCGTATTAATTCTGAAATAGTAATTCCGCAACCATCTGTACAAATTAACAAAAGAAATTTAATTAAAAAAAATAATCTTTTATTTAATGAAAATTTTAAAATTAAAAAAAATATTATTTTAATAGTTCTTGTTAGTATTTGTGAATTAGAACCTATCACATTAAAATATGAAAATGAAAATATTTTAAATAAAAAATATGTATTAAACAATTCCACTAATAAATTATGGCAAAAAATTAGTTCTAATGCATATGTAAGCTTTTTTGAAAAGTTATCTACAAAAATTGATTTTGATTTTTTAATAAATTGTGGTGTATCGGAATTAGAATTTAGAAAAATAATTAGAACTTATTATTTTGTAATGATCTTTGAAGACGTTTTATGCGAAGAATTTCAATCTAAATTTGTTTTTTTAACGCTTGAAGAATACTGCATACCAATTTTAACTATTATAGATAACTATGTCAAAATATTACCGTCTAATTCTATTTTAAATTTGCAAAAATATAAAAAAATTGAACAATTTATTATTCATTTAAAATTTATTTTTCAAAATCATTCAATTTACAAAAATTATTTTAAATGGAAAAAATATTTTCAAATTAGCTATCGCAGGCAAGATATTTGTGATTTATGCGAACATTTACAACAAATTGACGAGACTGAATTTTACAAAGCAAATTTTTTTAATTGGTGGAAATGGATGCCTTATTGTTATCCTTTTCAATTAATTTGGCAATGAATTATTAAGAAAGATTATTTCTAAACAGTTTTTATTCATTTTTACATGAAAAAAAGCATTGGATTTGATTTAAGCTTTCTTCAAATTTAGCACATCTATAAAATCGTTTTTTAATCCAACCTGGTAAAGCTTGTACTACACTATTTTTATGGGCAAATCTATAATCAAGTAATAAAATTGTAGCATAATCATTTTGATGCCTGATTGCTCTGCCAATAGATTGATTAACCGCTTTCATACAAAGATTTTCATAGTGCTGTTGACTATGTCTTTTATCGCCATGTTTCATATTTAAAAAAGCTAGCTTCTCTGATAATTCAGGCGACTTGATATTAGCATAAGGCAAACCTATCATGATTACACATCGTCCCAGCTCATCGTTAAAATTAATACCTTCGCTCATTTTCCCACCAACCACAGAAAATAAAATTGCACCTGAAGATTGCTTTTTTCTTCTCTTGAATACTTCTTTTGCATAATCTTGTAAAACTTTAGCCACCTCAGTTGAACTGCGTGGTTCTCTAAACAAATTTTTACCTTGCTTAAAAAATCGACTAACAAAATTATGCTTCTCCAAATATGTAAATACTTTTTGCTCATAGTCAAATGAAGAAAAAAATACAATAATGCCACCAGGTATAATTGCTGTAAGTTGAACCAGCATTGTACCAAGTTCATTTAGCAAATTTTCTTTATTTCTGTGTTCAAAAGAAAAATCTAATTTAACACCAGATGGTCCGCATTCTACTGCCATTACTCTTAAATTTTCATCAGGAATCACATGATTACAACTAAAGCAAACAATTTGTTTTTTATTTAAACTCTTTTGCAAACAATCTGTAAATTCAGTAATTGGTTCCATTGTTCCTCCAATTAATATTGTAGACTTTGATTCAGAAACTAATTTTTGAAATAAATCTGTCGGATTTAAAAGTAGAAACTTAATACAAGTTGCTTTTGTATTAGCTTTATTTTTTTTTACAATAATTCTACCATCTTCGCATTTGTTTGTTAATAAACGTAGAAATTCCAATATATTATACAATGGAGAATTAGAACGCAAATTAGTTTTTGTCGTGTTAGCAATATGATCAGTTGTTGATGGCGATTTTGTTTCAATTTTTGAAGTTTTTGTTTTATATTTTTCACTCATCATTTTAGCTAAAAATGATTTTGTCCCACTTGTACTAATTTTATTTGCTTCAACTAATTTGACATGTATTTGATCAGATTGTTCTGCAATAAAGCCAAACAATTTTCTACCTAATTGACTTTTTTCGCAAAAATTGATTAAATTAAATAAATTTAAATTTTCAATGTTTGCTTCAGTTGTAAGTTCAATTATGCTTAAAACTTGAAATTCTCCTTCTTTATTCACAATTTTATAAGTAAATTGTATTAAAAGATTTAATAATAATATTAACTGTTTAATGTACATTGTATTTTTTGCATTAAGCTTAGTGCTATAGCGTTTTAAATATTGAACTAATTGACTATGACAATCTGTCAATTGTCCTACGTTAATTTCGGAACTATGGATAGAAGAAATGGTTTCTAATAAATTATGAGCTTCATCAATAATGACTATGTTGTTTTTTAATTCAATATTAAATGCTTTGCGACTTTTTTCATGAAGTAATAGATTATAGGGTATGACAAGTACTTCAGCTTCATCAATTGCATAACGAGCCGCATAATAAGAACAACATTTAGATTGCATTCCTGCATTAAGTGTGTCTTCAATATCTTTTACTTCTGCAAGCAAATTGTCACTAAGATTTTTCATCAATTTAGATTTGTAATAATCACATTTTTTATTTTTTTTCTGTAGTTCCATACATCTGTCATTAATTATTGTGATACTTTTGGATTTATTAACAGCCGGGTTGCAACATAAATTAGCTCTAGAGCCCAAACTAAGTAATCTGATTTCTTTACCATAAACTGTTCGCTTTAATTCGCTGACAAATTGCTTTAATTGTGAATGAGTTCTACTACAATAGATAATTTTAGGTGTAACTTTTATTAAATCATCTTCATCATCTTGCGTTTTTATTTCTTTTTCCTCTGTCTCACTTTCATAATCACATAAATTGTCGTCTTTCTCATAATCCGTTTGCTCTGTTTTGGATAGATGATTTGATAATTGATTTAAATCTACTTGAAAAAGAGCAAAATTAAAAATTGTGCAAATAATTAATAAACTTGCCTAATTTTTGTTTTTTTAATAAAAATGATGTCAAACTATTGCGTGAGTTGATTGTTTTCCTACTTTTAAGCTGTTGAGTCCGTTTATCAAAATGAACATATTTTTTGTGTAATTTGACTAAACCATATTTATCTTGTTCAATGTTAAACTTTCGCTTGTGTTGTTCAATCCAATTATCTGTAGCACAAGATTCAATTTTTTGAATGTCATTTTCACATTGTCGCAATTTGTCATCCACTTGATTCCGTTGTTTTTTCTGATTATCTTTTAACCAAGTCAGAGATGCGCAAATAATTGACATTGATTTTCCTGTGCCAGTAGGAGATGAGAAGATGCCCACACTATCGTTTTTTAAAGTATTATATATTTTGTTCATTAAATCAATTTGAATTTGATACGGCTGAAATGGAAACTTAAAAGGTTGATCTGAACTATTGTCAGTAGCCATTTTTGGTATAAGTTGTAAATTTGGACAATCAAATAAAACGTGATTGGGAATAAATTATTAAATTATGTACACAGACCAACATTAGATAAAAGTTCAGTTAAATTATTTAAAAGAAATGTTTAAGATAAAGTACTGGACTTAAAAGGGCGCAAAGAAAGAACCAATGGTAAACAGGCTGATGAAAGCCAACCAGTTAAAAAGGGAATAAAGAAAGTCAGGCAATAAAGAAAAGTAAGCGCGAATAGAGTAAAAACAAAAAAAAAATCACAGTGGTATTTTGTCAGAAGTGGGGTTCGAACCCACGCACACATTCGTGTACCAGATCTTAAGTCTGGCGCCTTAGACCACTCGGCCATTCTGACTAAGGTTATGAGCTTCACAATGGTAGCTGACTTTATTTGTCATTTTTAATCCGGTCACGCCCACAAAAGATTAATCCTCTCTTTCAGTCAGGAAGGCTTTATAAACTTTTTGCATTTACTAAGGCAAAAAACACATTTCCAAACGACTATTGAAAGCGAAATCTTGGAAAATCTAACTTATGATTTGTAAATCTGTGTTATATTTTATTTTTTCTTTTTTCTTTTCGGCCTTTTTAAACGATTGTTTTTTAAATCTTTATCATAGTTGAGACTTGAAGTTGTGAATTTATGCATATATCAAATCAAATTTCACTTGTTTAAAATTCTTTATTTATTTTTCGGTTTTACATTTCAATATTTTCAACAAAAAGTACTGTTGTCTCATTTAATTACCTAGAATAAAATTTCAATTTGATTTATTTATAAAATTTAATTAAAAAAATTGTTTTAAGATGTTTATAAAAAATATTAAATATAAATAAAGCATTCATGTTAAATACAATTTCAAAATAATTGCAATTAATTATACATTAAACTCTAACGACATTAACGTATTTACTAATTAGTTTAACATCATATTCAAATTTACATTTTTATTTCAATACAATGTAATAACAAATTTTCAATTAAACATTAAAATTTAGTTAGTATGTTACTTTCTATTCACTGAGTTTAACACAAACAAATAAAGTTTACTTCTATATCTTAAATTATGCTTCAAAGTAGTTTAGTAGCAAAATTAGTTTTAACACTATTTATTTTGAACTATGTGAAAAGTGAAAAAAACAATTATATAGATGCTAGTATTAATGAAGTAGAAAAAGATGAATTAATTTCAAAATTAAGTGAATTTTATAGTCAACAATCTAAATATGAAGTTTTAAGTAATAGTATTGCAGATTTGTCTGATACATTTCAATTATTTAATAAAGAAACAAAGAAAATTTATGAAAATGAACTTAAAAGAATCCAAAATAATCCAAATACAATCTTTAAAAATTATAATGAAAAAAATTTTCAAAATCAAATATTTAATAATGAATTAAATATAACTAACATAACAAAACTTGATCCAATATTTGAAAAATGGTTTGCAGCAGGTGTAACAAGTCAAAAATTATTGACAAGTTTTATACAGCAAATTACTACATATTCAATTGATAAATTAGATTTGAGGAAAATTCAAACCAAATGCATTTTAGCTTTACTTATTACCATACAGGAATTAAAAAGCCAACAAAATTGGGTTGTTCAAAGTAAGAACAAAAAAATAAAATTTAACTTTTCCAAATTTATAATTATCGAAAATTCTCAAATCAAAATTAGTGTTTGATTCCATTGGAAAATTAGGATTTCATGGTATTTTAGCAGGAAACATGGCAGATTTAGGCAGTTATGATCAATGCTTAGAAGTAGAATCACCACCTTTATTAAACAATTTAAAAAAAAAAATATATGGCAAATACTGTTTGGTTAAATACGGTATTCCACTTCCTAATTTAGATCATGAAATAAATATTCATACTAAGTTGTTTAATTTTACAAGCACTTACCTTGAAGGAACGGTAAATTTAATTAATTTAATTAATTTAATAGTAAATTATTAAAATTTTTTTTTAAAAAACTTTAATTTTAAATTTTTTAGGCCATTGAAGATTTTAGCAATTTTGCTCATGCAATGTATGAACATAAAGCAAGAATTGGTATTTGCATGCCATCACAATGTAATGAAATGGATTTAAAATATTTACTTGATTATTGTATGTTTTTTAATTTTTTTTTTTCTTGTTAAAATTAATAATTTTTTTTTTATTATTAATTAGATTTTAAAGACATATTTTTATCTGCTGAAATTGCTTATTGTAATTCGAATCAAAATCCAAAAGTAGAAAACTTTTTTTCAAAATTAAATATTTTCACACAAATGACTGATTTGCAAATTAGTATTATGGCTGTTTATTGTTTATTAATAATTTTAACAATTTTAGGTACAATTATGGATTATTATTATAATATTAGTGTTGAACAAAATAAAATTCACCAAAAAAAAGTTCAACAACAAATTAGTTTAAATTTTTATCCTGCATGGAATAGAAATCGTGTATCTTTAGACCAAATAATGGCAGCTTCTATAAATAATTGTTCTTTAGCTAAAACCCAATCATCTACTGAAAATATAAGTAAAGAAATGAAGTTAGTAAATTTAAAATCAAATGGAGAAGGTCATTTATCTAGTCTAACCAATTTAAATTTTAATAATCATGATGTATATAGTCGCAGAAAACAATTTAAAATAAAACAAAATCAAACTAATGAAAATAAGATTTGTGAAGAAATCGAAATTGATCAATTTAAATTATTTGGCTTTATTCATGTATCAACAAAAAATAAATTAGTTAAATCTTTATTAGCTTTTTCGCTTTATTCAAACGGAAAACTTTTATTTTGTAATCAACCGACTTTGCAAACAAATATTGATTCCATACATGGTATCAAAGTTATTTCAATGATTTGGATTATTTTAACTCATACTTATTTACTGCCTGTAAAATCAACTTTTAAATATTCAAGAAAGTTTATGAAAGTAACCGAATCAATTTATTTTCAATTTATAGTAAATGGTTGGGTATTAGTTGATTCGTTTTTTTTTATTAGTGCTTTATTATTTACTCTAAATCAACTTAAAACAATGACAAAAACAAATGGAAAAATTAACTTTATAAATTTAATTATAAATAGGATTGCTCGAATTATGCCTTCGTTAGCTTTTGTAATATCTTTAATTTTTGTTTTGCCCTTATTTGTCGATGGACCTTTATGGAATGAATATCTTGGGCAGCAATTAAAACAATGCGAAAATAATTGGCTGATGAATGTTTTGTTTATTAATAATTTACTTCCAATTAATCAAATTTGTTTGTTACATACTTGGTATTTATCTGCAGATATGCAAATGTACTTATTTTCTTTAGTGATGTTAATACCTTTATTTAAGTAAGTTTTAAATCTAAAACAATTTAAAAGGAAAAATCTAAATTTAATATGATTTGTTTAGATGGCCTAGGATGAGTTTTATATTTGTTGTAATAAGTATGATAGGTGGTTTAATCACTACATATTTTTATACGTATTTAAATAATTTTTCACCAACTGTAATTTACAACACTCCAATAGAAAGTAAAATAATGAACAACTTGTCAAACGTTTACACGGTTACATTTCCACATTTCGCTCCTTATTGTGTTGGAATTTTATGTGGATTTTTACTTGAATACAAAAAAAGTTACAAGATTACGGTTGGCGTAAACATAACCTTTTGGCTATTATCTTTTATCACGGCTGTGGCCATTTTATTCTGGACTCATCATTGGAATCTGGGTGAATTATGGACACCTATTTCTGCCGGATTGTACGCTGCATTGCATCGCTTTAGTTGGGCAATGGTTTTGTTTTGGATTGTTTTTGCTTCAAGCACCGGAAATGCGCGTAAGTAAAATCATTTAAATGGGAATAATTGAAATGATCAATGTGTTTTCTGTTATTTTTGTGTTGCAGCATTTGTAAACACAATATTAGGCTGGAATTTTTTTGTAGTATTAGGTAAATTAAGTTACATGACATATCTAACTCATTTTCTTGTACTCTGGTCCCGTTTGTCATATGCAAGAGTGCCGTTGCCGTTTAGCCATTACACATTGGTAAGCATGAAGGAAGCAAATTTATAATTAAATTAAGCGCTTTTTTTTTTTTTACTTTAGATTTGTGAATTTTTCATCAATTTAGTTTTCAGCATATTATTTTCCATAATTCCATATTTGATAATTGAAGTTCCTTCGGTGAAACTTTATCGCATTCACTTGTCCAATAGTTTCAGTTTCGCTACGATACAAGTTAGAAAAGCAAGGCTTGAAAGTCCCAATAAAGAGGATTCTTCTTTGTGGTAACGATTTTGATATCTTTTTGGTTTGACTTGGATTTCGCCTTAGTTTTTAAATGGCGTAAAATTTTAAAATGATTTTCACGTGACCAGAGCAGTGATGAAAGCAAATTTTTATTGATAACTGGTGAGCACTTGAATGGTTGAATAATAGAGAGTTTAAATTATTCCATAATTAAAAACGTGATAGGAACAAGCCTAGTGTGATGTTTACATTTTACGTCAGCGCTAATAGCGGCAAGAGCAAAAGGCAAGTGTTTGCATGTGCCTCATTAAATTGATACTATTATTGTTTTTATTTGGTTAAAAGGGCGTTACTGAATATTTGCTGTCAAGTGTTTTTACATAATAAACTTGGATCCAGATTAGAAGCTTTTGTCCAAGAATTTGTCCTTATAAGTTTTAAAAGTTTCTTAATCTTACAATTCTCGCTGTTCAGCCTTTAATCAGGTAAAGTAAAAGGCTTGGCTTTTACATCAACTTTTAATTGTGGCAATTACATATTTCTTTGGGTTGCAGATTTTGTCATTTGATTTTGCTTGGCTTCAAACGCTTTCAACTGATTGTAAACTAATGCCTGTTTAAACCTGAACTTCAGTCAACATTTTTTGTCCTTGGCAATCTATTTCCATTGATTAATGGGCTGCTATACCGTTGTCACCATCCAAGCTCATTTCCGATCACTTGTTTTCTCTTCATGATCTCATCAAAGTTATCATTTATTTATCATTTTTCTAAACCTTGCTCTTAATCAAAGATGGAGACACGCTTTTAAATTTTGCGTAAACGTATTCAGTTTCTTAAAAACCAATTCCCAAAACAAGCTATGACCTGAAAAAACATTTAGACCATCTAATTTGTTATTTCATCTCGAATCACACTTGTGCATAATTAATCGTTTAATTCAAACAAGTGATATCATTGATAAACAAAGACAAAAGCTACACGATTAAACAAAACTGTAAATAAAAATACTCAGTTAATTGATCGATTTGTGTTCAAATTTAGAAGAAACTCAATAAAAAGCATTTGTAATTCAATTCTAATTCGTTCACATTCAATATTATTTTCATTTTAATGACAACATCAATAATATTCTAGTTTTAAAAATTATTATTAATGAATATTTTGTCATCAATAAATAGTGAATATCTTTGTAAAAAGCCGCTAGTTAGATTAATTCAAGTGCATTACACAGTGAATTTACACCTAATGAAATTAAAAAAATCTGTTCGACAAATTAAACAAAAGAAATTTGATAATAAGTTTACTTAATCACAGTAATTGCAAAAAAAAAAATTCAGTTAATCAGTGTGAAAAGTGTATTCTAATTAAGCTTTTAATTATTAAATAAATTCTTGGAAAAATCATTTATTAAGATAAAATTTATTAGAAGAAACAAACTAAAAAGATAAAAATTTAAGTTTAGGATTTAGTTGAAATTTTTAAAGCAAAAATTTTATAAATACAAGTTTTTTATTGTAGTGAATATTTTTTGTTTAACCATAATTACGATCACCATTTTCGGTTTATAAAATTTTATTTTCATTTAAACTTCAGTCAATATTTTTATTTGTTAGCCTAAACCTCTTCATCTCTTTGTTAATATTTTGACAGATCATTTTGAACAGTCAATTAATCAGTTATTAATAAATTTTCTTACTTTTTTACTTATTTTAGTATTAATTAATTTAAAACTTCATAAACATAATTAAAGTTAAATTTAGTTGAAATTTAAAAGAATTGTTATTAACAATGTCGTTTATTAGGTTATACATTTTTGTTTTATCAACTTTTATTTTAATTAAAAATAATGTATCCTCAGAATCAGTATCTAATGTTCATGTTAGTTTAACTTCAGACAAATCAACTTATGATTGTGGAGAAGATGTTTATGTAAAAATTTATTCTAAGTAAGTAATAAAAATTTCACATTTCTTATTTTTTCTTTAAGAACTTATTACTTAATTCTATTATTTTTTTTTGTAATCAAAAGCGTTATGGTAAAAAAAAATTTTAAACCAGGATTTATTATTTAATTGTTATAAAATATTACGTTTTCAAAAAGTTATATTAGTAAATTATCTTGTAAAAGATAATTTAATGTCAACTGACTTGCTATTCACGTTTGCAAATATAAATTGTTAAAAGAAAATTTTCACGTGATAATATGCAAAAAAATATAAATTGCTTTTTACTTTAAACATATTCTGATACAAATGAATAATTAAAAATGATAAAACGGACATTTCTTTAAACAATCATAATATTTTTTGAAAAACTAACACATCTATAACTAATTAATTTAATTGAAAAATTAAACATTTATGGTTAGTTTCAAATATCAAAACATTAATATGGTAAACTAATTTTTAAAAATAAACATGCAACCAAAACTTTTTAATGTATAATTATTTGAAGTAATTTTAAATTCATATATTTTTGACTATAAAATAATTTTTTTGTTTGGTTAATTTAAACATATTTTACTATACAAAAAATTATTTAATAAAAATTGTTCTTTTAAATTTAATAATTAAAATTTATTTTTAATTAATTTTAAAAGTTTATTTCAAAAACAAATAATTTTATTTTTTAATTAAATAACTTTTTTTTATAAATTTATCTATTCTTTATAATTATTTAGTTAATACAATAATTTTTAATTTTTATTTATAATAAAATTGTTATTTAATAATCTTTTATCAAATATTTAATGATTTAAAAAATATCTTTTTATTAAATAAATTGTAATTAATTAAAAAATTATACTTTTTAAATTTTTTTTTATTTTTAGAAATTTGAAACAAGATTTGAATCTTAGTTTATTATGTGACGATGAAGATAAAAAGTGTTTTAAAGTTTTCGGATGTGTAAATTGTTATGATATTACTTTGGACAAAAACAAAGAATTTTCAAAAGTTAATTTGAAAACTTATTCATCTGGTATTATGACTCTTTTTCTTAATTCAACCAACATAAAAATTAACGAAGCATTTATTAAATTGTCTATTGGTAAATCGAAAATTTGGGTTTATATATCTAATATATTTGGTTGGGTTTATTTTCTTGCATGGTCAATAAGCTTTTACCCTCAAATTATTTTAAATTTTCAACGCAAAAGTGTAACTGGATTAAATTTTGATTTTATTGCTTTGAATGTGACTGGTTTCTTATTTTATACCATTTATAACGTTTGTTTATATTTTTTACAATCATTTCAACAAGAATATTTCGCTTTACATCCACATAGTTTAAAACCAGTTGAATTAAATGATGTGGTATTTTCAATTCATGCTACATTGGCTACTATAGTAGTCATTATACAATGTTTCTTATATGAACGAGAAAATCAAAAGATTTCATCAATTATAATAACACTTTTATTACTTTTTTGGTTAATTGCTATTGGGACTTTTATTTTATTACCTTTTTCTATTATTAGTAAATTAACATTTATCAATTTATTATCTTATATTAAACTAATCATCACTTTGATTAAATACATCCCTCAGGTATGTATAGATAATTTTATTAATATAATTCATATTTTACCAAAAATTTTATCTTAATGGTTGTCTATATTTTTTTACTATAAAATCACGATTTATATTTATTTTTTTATGCTTGATTTAAATCTTATAATTATTTTTAACAATGTTTTTATTCTACAATTTAAATATTTATTTTTGTTTAATAATTTTTAACAAGATATGACTTGCATGTATGACATGTAAAAAAAAGTAAAAAACCAGTTAATTTTAATTACTCTACATTTATACTTTTATATTTTTAAATATAAAATAATTATATTTTTTACTTTTAATTGAGACAATTTGTACAGTTATTTAGTAACAGTTTCAGTTTAAATGTTTTAAACAATTTGTTAAGAAACCTTACTATTTATTAATTAATTTTTTTATCTCAAATTTTTTAACATATTATGATATAAAAATTAATTTAGTTTTTTTAATCAGTTTTATTTAAATGAACACTAAATTAATAAGCATATTGTAAATAAAATATAAATAGATTAAAAAGTTAAAATTTTTTTTTGATTAGTTACTTTTATGCATTTCTTTATTGATTTGGTAAAAACAATGTCAAAAAAAAAACAATAGGTTAAAAAAATAAAACTGAAATTGGAATTAACAGTTTACATGAATTTTGATCTTTTTGATAGAATTGACTGTTGATATGATTAATAGGAAGATTAGAGCTGAAGTTTTATCTAATAATCTTTCAAATATTTAATCGCATGATTAAAATAGAAGTAAATGTAAATCACAATTGTAAAAAATGTTATCAAAATTTTGTTAAAAAAATTTTTTTATAACATTGCGTGGTCAAAAATCTGAGGTCAACTTTTGGTTTGATCAACTGCAAATCACGAATTAAAAATGAACTTATAACAATAATTTTTTTTAAAATAATGAGAAAACAGTAGGCCAGAATCGGGTCAAAATCTTAATTTCAGTTTTTGAAGATTTTTAATTTGATAGTGATTTTTAAGATAAAGTAGATTGCTTAAAAGTATTGTGTAAGTTTAATCTGCTTGCCTAAAAAATAACTAATAAAAAATAGTAAAATATTTTTAAAATCATAAATAGTCTACTTTCTTTAGTTTTTTCATTAATTGTTGTTTAAATTGGTTCAGTAAATAAATGATTTAAAATGACAAGAACTCAAAGTTTTAAAATAAGATTCAGATATTTTTTTGACCAAACAAATTTACTTAATTATAATCAATAATTATAATTTAGTATTTTAAAAAATCAAAATTAAGTTTCATCTCGTTTCCTTATTTTGCGAGTTTATTTCAAAATTTTGTCCATCATTTTAATTTGCAAACATTTAAATTTTTATTTTGATTATAATCCTACTATATAAATTTTAACCTTTTAATTTTATAAAAAAAATAGTTGAAATTTGATTTTTAGATATTAAACTTTTTTAATTTGAATCAAAATTTTGATTCATTTAAGTGTACTTGAATATTTTATATGTCCTTGTGTGGTAAATTAAAAACAGCTGTTTGGCTAAACTGATAGTTGAAATGTCGCAAATGTAATTTTTTTTTTTTAAGTTTAATTATTGAAAATGTTTAACTATATATTTATATATTTTGATGATTTTATTGATCATATAATTTATTATATTTTCAATTTTGAAATAAAAGTTTGTCTTATTTTAAATTTTATAATGATTATAGATTAGAATTATAATATATTTATTATAAATTTAAATTTATAAGTTACATATATTTTAAAATATAATTTATAATAAAAATTATTGTTTATTATTTGATATTTTTTAAAATTATTTACTTTTTAAAGTTTTGGAAATTAATTTTTAATTCATATTAAGAAGCCACTTAAAATTTTTTAAGTTTGTTTTTTATTTAGGATATTGATTAACTTGTTAACTTAATATTATAACTACCACACCTATTAAAAATAAACAAAATTTTTTTTATTCAACAGGCATATTTTAACTATTTGCGAAAATCTACAATTGGTTGGAGTATTGGCAACATATTATTTGATATTACAGGTGGTATTTTAAGTTTATTGCAAATTGTACTCCTTAATTTCAATTATGGTAAGTTTTATTTTTTTATTTACATTTCATAAATTTTTGCAATTTTATTTAAAATTTTAAGTAAAAATTTTTATTTTTGTTTTAATTTTAGATATATTAATTTTATTTTTTTTTATAATATTTTGTTTTTAAAATTTCACTAATTTGATTAAATTTTTGATTAATTTAAATCAAAGATTATATATTTTTTTAATTTATATTTTTATTAAAATTCATGATTTTATTAATTATTTTATATTTAAAATTTTTATTATAGATGATTGGCAAAATATTATTGGTAATTTAACTAAATTTGGATTGGCTTTGTTTTCAATATTGTTTGATGTTTTATTTATATTTCAACATTATATTTTATATCGAGAAATCGAACCTCTTATTTAAAATTTAAAATTTATTAATAAAAAAAACTCATTAAATATATTTTCTTGAAAAATTTTTCATATTTTTATTATAATATTTTATGTTTGATATTTGTTAAATAATTTACTATATAATTTTTGTACATTAATATAGAATAAAATAATTTTTTTTTATTACTATATCACTATATATTTTGTTATTATATTAATTTATTTATCAATTTTTATTTGAATAAGTTTTAATTAAAACTTTATAAACTTATTAAAAACAAATTAAAAATAATAAAAATTTTGATCAATTTAATTGATCATGGTTTTATGGTTTGGTTTAAAGATGATAAGTATCCATGAGTAATTAACGTTGATAAACTGTTCATTATTGAAAAGTTAATCCGCTAGAAAATCACTGCTTAAAAAAAATGTTTACCAATTTTCTAATTATATTCTAATATGTGTTAAAATAGTTAATAAAGTTTAATTTTTATTTATTCAGACTTCAGTAGCTTATAAATTAAATGTTTCAAATGAAATAGTTAATATTAGACTTAATTATGCATTTAAAGTTGAATAAAATAAAAGATATAGTTGAACATTTATTTTGAGTCATTTAAATAAATTTAAAAATTATAAAAAATTTAAATAATAAAAAATTTAAATAAAAAAATTTAAGCAATATATTTATAATTTTTTTTAATTAATTTATTTTTATAATTAATTTACTCACTATTTATTTTACTTACATGGTTTTGAACCTTAAGTCATTTTTTTTAATTTGTTATCTCTTTTTTAAAATTAAATTTAAATATTCAATTATTAATAACAAAATTATTTAATATATATTTAATTTTTTAATTTAAAAAAAAAAACAAGCAATTAAAATTTTAAAGTTTAAAAGTTTGTAATATGTTTTTCAATTCTTATTAAAAATTTAATTTTTTGTCAAAATTTAATTTTGTTAGTTAAATTAGTTTCTTTTCCGGAGATTGTTTTTATTGAAGCTTAAAAATTTTTTTAGGTAGTTTTTAAAATTTTATAAAACAATTATATTTTTTGTGTGTTATTTTTATTTTTTTTTAACAAGTTTACACAAATATGTGAATCTGATTTTAAATTAAATAATTTTTTAGCAAACATAAACAAAATAAAATTTAAATTATTAAATAAATATTTTCAATAAATAATTTATTTGATATAAAAATATTTTTATTTTAAAATTTTTAATAAATAAATTATATACTATTTTATCAATTAAATTTTTCAAAATTAAATGTTTAGTATATCAAAAAATTGTTACAGAAAATAAATATTAAAAATAAAAAATTAAAAAATAAACTATTATTAAAATATTTATAGAATCAAGATTCACTATTTAGGTTCAGTTAAAATTTTAAAACAATTTTCATCAAAATATTTGTTAATTGTTTATAATGATGATTTTTTTTTTGTCGCTCTGATTACTCGTGCATGTCTGTTTGAATGGAACACTTGCAAAGGTCATCATTACTTTTAGTTAGTTTATTTTTTACTTAATTTATACAAATTTTTTAGTTATTTTTAACATCTTTTAAGTTAAAACTTAGTTAAATTATATTTAATCGCTTTTGTTCTAAATTAGTCTAGATTTTTAACTGTGAAAAATTAATTTAACCGATTTCCTTAATTTGTCCTATTTCCTGTTAAATTTTTTAAAAAATGAATAACACGAAATTCAAATAATATTCACATCAATTTTGATGGTTTATTATTTTACTTTTTACTCTTATAATATACTGATGACATTAATAACATTTTAATATAAACATTGTTTTATTTTTAATTATACTATTTTATTTTTATTGTTAAAAAGAAAATTATTAATGTGTAATTTTTTTTTAAAAATTAATTTTATAAATAATAAAAATTAATTAATTGCATTATTTATTTAATTATTATTAAACAAAAAAAAAATTTTTTTATTAAATTATATTAAATTAAAAATAATAAATATTTAAAATAATAATAAATTTATTTATAATTTTACAAAATAAAATAATAAATTGTAAAACAAGGTAAGTTTTATAAAAAAAAATCAGGTATAATAAAAAAAAAACAATGAAATAAATGTACTTAATTTAAATCAGCTGCTTTTCATTATCATTATATAAGATTTAAATTTGATAAAAATAAAATTTATATAGTACTTTAACAAAAATTTTAGTTTTTTGTTTGATAATAATTCTAAGTTTATATTATTTTAATTTTAATTTATAATTTTTATATTTAATATTTATTTAAAATTTATATATTTTTATTTAGTCAAATTAATAAAATTTATAAAAAATTAATTTGGAAATTTTAAAACTACTTACTTTACTTGTAAAAATAGACAAATAATTTATTATAATTATTTAAATAAGTTAATTTGAATGATTAAAAATTTTTAATTACAATTTCGACATATTTTACAATAATTTTATGGTAAATGTAAATATACAATAAAGTAAAGTGTGATACAAATTACAATAGATTAACAAATTTATTCATTTTATTTATCATATTGTTTATTTTGAAATTTTTGCAACAAAAAAAATGCTTTTAATAATTTGAAATTGGCTGCACATATTAAAATAAAATACTAAAATTAGTATATTTATTTATTACTATAATCAAAAAAAAAGTGTTTAAAAAATTTTATTTACATTATAAATCTTTTTTTTTATAAAAATGTTTGATTTATTTTATTGGCTTTACATGTTTAAAATCATTGTGTTTAAATATATATTTATTTTTTTAATTAATATATTTTTTGTTAAAATTTAAAAAAAATATAATTAAAAAATAATGTATAATGTATATTATATTATAAATTAAATTACGTTTTATTTTTTTATTTTATATCTATATTTTTGATTTTTTATTTTTAATGATTTAAAAATATATATATTAAAATAGATTTACTTGTATTAAACTCAATTTAAAAAATTTAAAAAGTTAATGATTAATTATAAAAAGTTTAGATTAATTTACCATTTATCTAAATTTGTTTTATTTAAATAATAATCAAAATGTTGATTAGTTGATTAAAGTGAGTAGTTTGTCAATAGGTATTAATCGACATGTATTCAATGTATTAAAATATTTGTAAATGGGTGTGAAACAAAATTAGAACAAATATATATAATAAATTTTAATGTAAACAAATTTCAATATCTATCATTGACTCATCTTAATATAACTGATTGATTTAAGACATTTGAATTGTTTTTTATTTAAAATTTCTTTCAAGCACGTTTTAAAACCTTGTTTTTTTTGCAAATGTTCGTATCTTAAAACTTTAGATGCAAAAGTTTTTGGTTGATTTTTAAATTGTTTTACTTGTTTTGACAGAAGCAAAAGAAAAAAAAAATTAAAAAAATAATTATAATGATGAAACTACAAGTTTAAAATAGTATTAAATAGATTGGATAAATAAGCAAAAAAAAATTAATAAAATAGATTTATTAAATTATGTATAAAAATTTAAAAAATTAAATCTGGTCAGTCATTTTTTAATATATTTTAGTAGTTAAAAATTTTATCAAAAAATAAAACAAACTGGTTAATTTAAATGCAAACTGTTTATGTTTAAAAAAAAAGTTTTTACAAAAATTTAAAATTGTTTACTTGTTTATTTTTTAAAGAAGAAAGTTTGGTTTATTTTTAAAAAAAAATTTAAATGAGAATATCAGTGTAATGCCAGTCTAAAAAAATAAATAATATTATTTCAAATGTACTCAATATTACAACATAAAACAGATAAAAAAATTAAATATATGTTAATCAGATTTATGTTTTTAACTATTGTTCCATCCTTTTTTTTCTTTAAATAGCCATGGATTGTTAATTTAATAAATACATTTTTATTGCTAGTTAATCTTGCCAAATTGGTGCTTTGCTAAATGCATTTAAAATTCTTTTAATGTTGATTTTAATTTTTTTTTTAGTATCTTAAGGTGTGATTTGGCCGTAGTTTTATTTAATTTGTCAAAATATACAATTTGTATCTGACATAGATTATTTGTGACTTATGCGTTAAAAAATTAATCTTAATAAAACAATCTAAGTAATTTAAAAATAAAATTTAAATGCCAGTTTAAAATTTTCCATATTTATATTAACGAGTAGTTAAGATTTTATGTAAAAGTATTTGCTGGTTTATATTATAATTTAGATTTTGCATAAATTTTTTTTTTTTTGCATTTTAATTTAAAAAAATCAAATGTTAAAAAAGCTAACTTTAAAATCATCTTTCCAAGTTGATTTAGTTTCTTTTATACCAAATACATATAAATGATTGTTTTAAAAAAAAATTTGATATTTAAAACATGATTTTTAAAATAAAAAAAAGGTGCAAACTTAAATAACAATCACTTGGGTTTTTTTATAAATAATTATTAAATTTTTTTTTAATATTATTTTTAATTATTTAAGCTGCATTTTTTACTATTTTTTAAATAATTTTAAAAATAAAACTATTTTAAATTTTTCATCTTTCTATATTTTACGTTTAATGTTTTTACCTAAATATTAAAAATTGTAATTATATATTTTTTTTAATATTTAATTAATAAAATTTTATTTTTGATATTTGTTTAATAAAAATTTTTAAATAAATTTTTCATTATTGGTTAAAAATTTTAAATATTAATTTCTAATTAATTTATTTATTAAAAATATTTTTTTTATTAAAAAGTAAATAAATTTTCCGGATTGCATTAATTTTTTAAATTTATTTGTTTTTGATTAATTTATGAATACAAAAAAAAAAAAAATTTTAAAGCATTTTTAAAAAAATATTTAATCAAATATTAATAATTAAAAAATGTAAATTGATGAATGTTTTTACATGGCAATGATTATTATAAAAAATAAATAATAATTATTTAATTTTTTTAATTAAAATTGTATGGAAACAAATTGGAATTTGTTAAATTTGGCATTGAACTTACACTAGTCATTTTTAAGTCAAAATCTTGATTTAAATTACTTGAACTTGTGGCTCGTCTAAAATGACTATTTTTATAATGCCGATTGGAAACAGGTGAACTGCTAAAGCATGTTTGATTTGTGGATTTATTATTATTTAAGTTAAGTTTTTCATTTTTAAAAATCACTTGAAATTGATTATTTTTATTAAGCTGATTATCATTTATATTTAAATGATTAGTATTTTGTTTTTTTTCCAAAAAACTTACATTGGATAAAGTTGGATTTTGTTTAAAATAATAACGCTTGGCATCTAATTTATTAATTACACCAGCCGAAGATATTTTGAATGAGTTACTTGTTTTTAAAGGATGAACTGCTTGAACATTTTTTTGCTGTATATTAAATAATTGTTTATAATCATCTTTTTTTTTATAACGATTTCTTGGTTTTAAATCAAGCTGTGCTTGGTTAACTGGTTGTAATTTAAGTTTTTGAGATTTAGTTACCGTTTCCTTACCGCTTAAATTTTTAAAAATTAATTTTTGATCTTTATTCTTATTTAAAATAGAATTTTTGGGAAATAATTTCACTTTTTGTTTTTCATTATTTGTATTAATTAATTTACCATTTAATAAATCTGATGTTTCGACTTTTTTTTCGTTATCCTGATTTAAATTTAGTTCAAAAACTGTTGATTTATTTTTTAAAAAATTTAACATTAAAGATGTTGAGTAAGGCATCATTGGCACTGGATTAGTATTACCTTCAGACAAGTTTTTCACTGGCTCAGTTAAACTACTTTCACTTAAAGATCTTTTTGAGCCATTAAGTAAGATTTCTTGTATACCTTTAGAATTTTTATTTATTTTGTTAATTTTTTTCCATTGTGGTAACACAAAATTTTGTTTATTTGATTCGTTTTTGATAACATAACAGTTTGATTTTAAATTTTTAAAAGAAGAATTACATTCAAATTGTGCTGTTAAATCACTAACTGATTTAGATTGCTTATTATTTAATGAACAATCATTTCTTATATTAGTTTGATTATTTCTTTTAAAATTTTTTAGATGTAATTTATTGGTATTATTTTGACCGTATTCTATTAAACTATCAAGGGAATTTTGACGTTTTTTTATTTTAAAAATTTCTGTATCTCCGAATTTGCGTAATGGTGTTGATGTTTGAAGTGGATAAAATTTAGGCGTTGATTTAATTGCCGAAGATGTCATAGTTTTTTTAGATGTCTCACTTTGTTTTATTTTTTGCACATTATTATTATCTAAACTATTAATATTAGTTTTAGTACAACTAATTTTTTTAGATGAAAAAGTATGAACAAATGAATATTTGTTGTTTGAACTATCAGGTAAAGAACTGTGATTTGATTGAATAGACTTAATACTGTTAAGAGAAGTACTTGAATTAGACTTTTCTTCATTTTTATTTATAGAACATAATTGTCCTGTTACAAATTCAAAGTCATCATTTGCATTAGTTGTAAAAGCAAGTTCAGTAAACGAAACATCATCAAACCCATTGCCTTGAGTAAATGCTTGTAGACTTGTTGATTTACAACGTTTTATAAGGTTTTTTTTTTCATCATCAATAATGCTAATATCTTCATTTTCTTCAAATTTATTTGTTACGTTCAAATCATCTTCTTCACATGTTTTTAACATACTTAACTCTAACAAATTGCTACTATTACGAACTGCTTTTTCCATTTCAACTAAATTTAATTGATCATCAATAACTAGATTTAATGAATCTTCTACTGGTGGATTCGATAATGTTGTAATAGAGTTTTTATTTAAATCACCAAACAAACAGCTATAAACATTTTCAGTTTGATCTTTATTTAATTTTTTATCACAATTTACCTGACCACCAAAGTTATAATAAAAATTGCTATAATTAGCTGAATTAACTTGTTTAATACTATAATTCCACATGTAAGCACCGCTTGTATCTAAATCTGATTCTTCATTATCAGATTTTGTACAAATAACATTTTTATCATTTTCTAAGTTCCAAAGTAAATCTTCGTCTAAACTATCTAATTTATTACAAACAATTTCACCTGAAAAACTACGTCTTTGTTTTTTATTAGTTTGTTTTAAATCCAACTTACGATTACATTTTAAACGATTTAATTTATTTTGCTGTATTCTTTGACTAATTTGACACATATTTTTATTGTTTATATTAGGTAAACACTTAAACTGATTATTTATTATTTGGTAAGTATTATTATTCATAGTTAGATCACCATCAGATGAATGAGCTAATGAACTAAGTTGACTTAGCAATGGACATTCTAAGCTATTTTCTGGCGAATCAAATAATTTCATATGTTTGGATTGATCTTCAGATACTTTTTGTTGGTAATTATTTTTTACAACTTTACTTTGTACAGGAGGGGATTGACTTTTTGCTATTTTGCAGTTAACCTTATTATAATTAGTTGTTTTTGATGAAGATAAACCAGCATTATTATTTAAAGAGTTTGTTTTAAGAACTGGTGTTGATATTTTATTTTCATTAGTTATAACTTGAGATCGACTAAGATTTTCACGACTTTTATTCCCTTCATTTGGGAGAAAATGTTCGTTAGTTAAGTAAACTGGATTTGTCTTAGTCACATTATTTGATGGATGCAAATAATTGCTTGTTTTATTAGATAATTTTAATGAATTAGAATTATTTTCATTATCTAAAGTTTGTAATTGTTGCTCAAACTTTATTGAATTAGCAAATAATTGTTGATAACATTTTATAGTTGATGAAATATTAGATAGATTAGTTGTGGTTTCACTTTTAGAATTTAATAAATGAAATTTATTTTCAAATTCATTATTTTGTCTATTTTTTTCTGCAATTGTAGAATATCCTGGAAAACTAACATTAAGAAATGACAAAGAATAACGTTTTGGATTACGTAAATCTGATTCGGAATTTTGTCCTGTTGGACTTGTTTCTTTAGATAAATAAGTTTTATCAATTAAAAAAAAATCGTTATTAGCATAACTATAAAAATTCGATATGTTATTTGAACTACTATATTTTGCACAATTAGATTTTGTAACTGGTTGCAAACGGTTGGGTTGATTTAATTGTTGTAAATGGTGATTAGAATCTGTCCATTTTTTTTTAGGTAAACCTGAAAAATTTAATTTTGCATCGTTTTGTATATCATTACGTTTTATACTTCCGTTAGCTTTTTTACTATAAATTTTTAACAAACTAGTGTCAGAATTAGGTAATCCATCACTTAATGCAGATAAATAAGTTGAAGGGGCTAAGGCATAACCAGGCAATGCTGATAAAGCTGCTCCATTTTTGTGAAATACGAATTCACTAAAATCTGAATTAGGTTTTCGCCTAAAAGCAAACTTTACTGCGTCTTGGAATGGGGCATCAGCTATATAAAGGCAAAAAGGTAACAAAACACCTTGCATAAGTGCAAACCACATTAAAATGTTATCACTTAACGAAGTCCAATAATGAGGCATTAAACCACTAATTAGTAGTAGCAGCTAAATATAAAAAAAAAGTTACAATTAAAATTTGATTTCATAGTTGTTATTTTTATTATTTTATTTTTTTTATAATTTAAAATTAAGCATATAACAAATGTTAATTAAATTATTTTAAATTTATATTTTAAATTATTTTGTTTATAAAATTTTTTTTTTTTTTTTTAAAATTTAAGCATTTCATTTATTTTCCACGATAATAATTTACTTTTGAACATTCAGTTTTTTAAAGATTATAAATTATAATATTGTTGTTGATTTTAACTTTCAAAGGTTTAAATTAAATTAAATAAAATTTTGGCTATTTAATAATTTATTTTATATTTTTAATATTAATTGTATATTACTATTTTTCTTTATTGTTTAAATAATACAATTGAACTAAAAATTATTTAAATAAACTTTAAATATTATACTTAATTTAAATTTTATATGATTCATATTTTGATTATATCTAAATATAAAGGAATAATGATATTAAATTATTCAATAAACAATGTTGATGGGAAAGATGAAAAAAAAAAAACAAATTAAACATCTTGTTAGTTACAAAAATAAGCAATTTTGACTTCGTTTAAAAGCTATTAAGTCACTAGGGAAAGTATACTTAAATTCTAAAATCAATTTTTTTATACCTTTTACAATTAATTATAATATAATTTTTTTTTAAATTTAATCAATTTTTTTGATGTTTTTTATAAATAATCTTTAAAGTATAATTTAATTGACACTTTAAAATAAATTATTTAAAATATATATATATAATAAATAATATAAAATAATAATAAAAAAAATTAATTAATGTATTAAACAAAATTACAAAATTTATTTAAAAAAAAAAATAATTTTTTTAAATAAATTTTTTTTTGGAAAAAAAATATTTTAAATAAAACTTTTATTATAATGAAATTGTTGATTAGTTAAAATTTAGTACTATTAGCAATTTTAAGATTATCACGAATTTAATGTATTATAATTTTTTTTTTATTTATTCAGTTTATATCTAACGTTTATTTAAAATATAATTTAAAATTTATGAGAAAAAAATAAAGTTTGAAATATATAAATCAAGAATAAAACAATAAAAACAATTTACAAACAAAATCGTTATGTTTAAAAAAAGTAAAAAATCCGGACATAATTAAGGAAGATAGCATTTAAATATGCTATTTGATAAAAGTAAATTATGATTTACTTGATTAGATGATAAAAATGAATCTGAAAAAATAAAACAATCAAAAAAAACTAATTATTTAAAAAAAAATTAATTTGTTTTAAATTAACACTAATAATTTTTGTTTATTATCACAATAAATTTTGATTTTTATGAAAAAAAAAATAAATTTATTTAATTATAGTTTTTAAATTTTTTGTTTAATTTTTTATGTTTAATTTAGAATAATTTAAAATAAATTTTAAAATCATAGAAATATTTTTTTTTATTTAAGTTAACTTACAGAGTGAAATTTTTAATTATTATAAATATTTTAAAAAAATTAAGTTTTAAATAAGTTAGGCTTATTAGTTTATATACTAATTTATAGTTTAATTTTTTTGATTATCATAAGATAAATTTTAAATTTTATATCCAAAAAAAATTTATTTTTTTTTTTATAGAAATAAAAATAAACAATAGAAGTTTTAATTGAATAGATAAAAAAATGGATTAAAAAAAATATAATGAATAACGAAATGAATTAAAAAAAAAATCTTTTATTTGAAAAATGACCTTGATTCTAACTACATTTTTTGAAAAAATAACATTTTCTAAAAACAATGTTTTAGTAAATAGTATTTATAAAAATAATTAAAATAAAATGAACAAAAACATGAAATTAAAATTATATATATTTTTATATATAAACTTAAAAATGGATAATAAAACAAAAAAAATAAAATAAAAAAATCAAATTGACCAAGTAATTTAAGTAATTTAATCTGTTTCAAAAGAAGATTTATCAGTAGTTTAATAAAATTGATGATTTTACTTAGATACAAAATAAACTTTAAATTTTGAAAATATTTGAAGCATAAAATTTTTAAAAATAGTTATTTAATATATGATAAATTAAATTAATAATTGAAATTGTTAAGTTAATCAATATTTATAAACAAAATAAATTTTTTTTTTATAAATTAGCTTGTTATAAATTAATATCTTTTAGTAAATATTTAAAAAATATTTTTATACATATATGTTAAAAAATTCACTATTTTAATTTTTAAAATATAAAAACTTATCGCCTAAAATTAAAATCCAAATATTGAAAATTTAGTAAAATTTTTAAATATTTTGTAAGATTAATATTAAGTAATTATTTTTATTTTTTTATAACATTTTATTTTTTATATGAAATAAATATTGATTTTATTTTTAATTAAACTTAACATTTTTAGTTAAAAATTTTATACATGCTAAATTATGTCAATTTTATAATAAAATTTATTAATAATTAATTTTTAAATTTTAAATAAAAATTAAAAATTATTCAATTATATTCAAGTATATTTATATATATAAACTACATAATTTTTAATAAACGTAAAAAATTATTAATATTAAAGTAATTTTTATATATTTTAATCTAAATTTAATTTTTATTTGATTAATTTTTTTTTCAAACTTTTTTATTTGATTAAAACTAATATTTTTTTAAAACAGTAAATAATAAAATCAAAAACATCAAAATTTAAATAAGATTAACGATAATGTAATGATTTGTTTGTATAATATTATTTTTAAAAAAAAATTAAACTTAAGTAATGAATCAAGATTACCTTGTTTATAAATTACTTGATAACGTTAATAAATTAAAAAAATTAAAAAAAAAAATTAAACATTAAAAAAATTTAATGAACACTTGAAATTCATTTCAAAATCGTTTGATGATCTCTTAAAATTTCCTTAAATTATTTAAAGATCACTTTAGAATTACTTAAAAAATATTTTTAAAGTATAAAAAACCAAGATTATGTTTATAACAGCCTATCAATGATAACATATCATAAAATCATTATTTTTTAAAATTTGGTTAATTGTTATTTATGTTTTTATAAAAAAGGATTATTTGATTGAAATTTAGTGCAACACAGTTAAAAAAAAATATTCAAATTAAATTTTTTATTATAAAAACTGAATCGATAAAAAATTGTTTCAAATTAAAATTTAAACCATTTAGATAAACTATAAGTATAAAATGTTTTGATATATCATTGAAAACATTGATATATTAAAAATAAAAAAATTTTATGTATTATGATGGATTAAAAATGAAAAAAAATAAATAATTAAATTTAAAACCATCCACAAAAAATTTATAATTTTATTTATAAAATAAATAAAACTTTGCAAGTTAATAATTAAAAAATCGATTTTAATGTAAAAAATAAATTTAATTTTTAAAATATGATAACTTAAACTATTTAAAGTCAAAAACAAAATTAGTTTAATCTCTGAAAATTTTTTAATATTTATTTTTAAAATATTATATTTTTAAAATAATTTGTTTAATTATTTTTAAAAAATTTAGTTTATTAAAATTTTTATAAAAATAATAAAAAATTTACAAAGACAAAAAATATTTTTTTTTAAATTATAAAAAAATTTTATATTAATTTAATTAATAATTTAATTAATACCTAAATTATAAATTTAAAAAATTAAAAAAAAAATCATTTGTTTATTAATTTATTATTACTTTGGTATAATATTAATTAAAAGATATATAAATAAACATTTAAATACCAAAATATTTAAAACAAATAAATATTTTTTAATAATATTTTTATTTTATTCATTGTTTCTAAAATAAAAAACTGATTATAAAATTATTTTATAATGATTTTAATTTATAATAAAAAATGTGATCAATAATGTTTTATAAATTTTTGTTTATTTTGATAAAGTAATTTCAATTTTTTTAACATAATAAAATTAAGCTCAAAGTTTTATTAAATTTTTTTAAATTTTAAACAAAATAGATCTTTAAAAAATTATTAAATTCATGATTTATTTTTAATCATTTATTTTTATAATGTATACACGCATTTTCATCACAATATAATAAATTGCTGTATAAGTTACAATTTAAAATTATAATCAATCAAAGTTAAAAAAAAAATTATAATAGTTTAATTGAGTTCAAAATTTACTTTATTATTTAAACATTAAAAAAAATTATTTTTAAAATCACTAACTATAGTGAAATAGGACAAACAATAGCTAATTGATTAAAAAAAAACAAATAAAATAAAAGAAATTGTAATAATAAGAAAAGAAAAAATAAAACAATGTAACAAAAAAAGTTAAAAATTAAATTTAATAAATTAATTTATTTTTAAATTTAAATTTAGATAAATAAATTTAAATTTATGTCATATTTGATAAAACACGTAAAATGTGGTAAAATAATATTTTATGTTTTTATAAATTTAAAAATAAAATTTTTTTTTTAAATTTTACACTGATATTTATATTTTAAAATAATCAAATTTTAAATAAATGATGATTTTAAAATTAACCTAACAATATTTAATATAAGATTTTTTATAATTTTATTAAATTAAATTTATTAATTTGATTATTACAAATTTAGAATTTATTACAAACTAAACATTACAAACGTTTATTTATTTTTAAATAAAATCTATAATATAAGATTAAATGAAGGTAATTATGTTTGAATTCAGAGATTTTTCTAAATGCATTGCTGTTGCTTATTCATTTGAAACATTCGATTCATTTGATTTGTTTGATTTGTTTGATTGTCAATTTCTAATCTTTAAATATATTATTTAAGTTAAATAAAAGTTAAACATAGAAAAAAAAAGATTCAAGCAATTATTTTGATGTTTTTATTTTTGATAGAATTACATTTCTTCTAAGTTTAAAATATAAATATATTTTTAAATTAGATATTTTATAAATTATTATTATTATTTTTTATTTAAAAATGTTCAATTTATTAAATTTATAAAAATTGAGAAACTAATTGCTAAAAAATGTCTAAAAAACAGATTAAAACTAAAATCTGAATTTTAAACTTTAACTATGATGATTTACGTAAAAGAATAATAAAAAAATTATAAAAACATCTAATTTAAGCAATGTTTACTGTCAACATTATCTTTTATAAAATAAAAAATGTTGACAGTTTTGGTTCAAACTATTTACTTGTACCCTCGTTTAGGTTATTGAGCGTGAAATTTTTTTTTTGACCAAAACATAGTTTAAAATTATAATTTTATAAAATTTTAAATTTTAAATTTGTGATTTCTATTTGAAAAATATATATATATTTTTTTATATTATTATATTTATTTAATAAATATTTAAAAAATCAAAATTATTTAGTTAAAATATTCAAATAAATCAAACTAAAAATTTATTTAAGAAATTTTTTTACATAGATTTTAAGTTTAAATTTTTTATTTTTTTTTTCTTTAGTTGCAATCGATAAAATTAATAATACAATAAAAAATTAAATTTATTTATACCTATGTTATTACTTTTTATAATTTTTTTTTTCAAATATTTTTTATCTTATATGATTTCAATCCAAAAAATAAAAAATTTATAAATTATAATAAATGAATAAATTATAAAATGTAAAATGTAAAACCATTTAAAACTAAAAATTTTTATGTTTTTTTTTTGTTTATAATAATTTATAGTAAATATATATTTGATAAATTTAAATTAACAGACTATGAAAAATAATTTAAAATATAAAATATAAATAAATTTTATTAATATTATTTTTTATTTTTTAATAATTAAATTTTAATAATAATATATTAAAAAAATTTGAAAATTCTTGAAAAATAATTAATCTGAAAAATATTTTATATTTATGAATTAAAAATAGGATTTTAAATTGTTATTTTTAAAAAAATGACAACCTGAAAAATTTAAAAGATGAAAATTATAATTAAAACTAAAATTTAAAAATTTGTATTTTTAAAAGTTTTTTATAAAAAATGATAAAAAAACGTTAGTACACATTAAATTCTTGTTCGCTTATTTACCGCTTTCAATTCATTTAATGCTTATACAATAGCTAGTTTTAAATTGATCCATTCAAACAAAAGGCATTTTAGAGCAATAGATCTATCATTTATAAAATTTTATATTTTTAAAATTTTTGTAAAATTATGAAGATAAAATATTTTTGGTATTTTATTTATTTTTTAAATCTTGCTTTATTTTATTTTATTTAAAACTAAACATTGTAATATTGCATGCATATTTATTTATATAATATATATTAAATACTAAAAGTATTTAAGAGCTGTTTAAGATAATTGCTTTCAATGCTTTTTTTATAAAAATTATGTGATTCTTTTATTTTTTTTTTTATTGTAAATTTAAAAGCAAATTAAAAATATTTAAACAAATTAAACTTAATATTAAAATAATAATAAAATAGTTAAAAATTAAAAAAAAAATAATTATAATTTAATTTATATTTTATTTTATAATATTAATTATATAATTAACTTTTATTATCAAATAAAAAATATATCTAGTTATTAATTTTAATTATTTTTAATTAAAATAAAAATTATTATAAATAAAAAAAAAACATTTAATATAAATATAAAACTAATTATTTTAATTGATTTTTTTTTTTGCTTTTATAATTTTTATCACTTTTTAATTTATAAAATAATAAATTGATTTAACCAATTTTCTCTTTAACATATAATACTGATTTGAATTTAAAAAAAAAATATGTTAATAAAACAGTAAAAAATATTGATTTAATAAAAACGATTACATTTGTTTAAATAAATTTTTATTTTTTTTTGCTATTATATGAATAAGTTCTTGGAATATGATATCGTGATGATATACTCACGAATTTTAGTTTGTATGGTCATTATATTTATTATTTAATCAAAAAAATACACATGATTAAAACGGTGTTTTAGTAAAATTTATTTTTTCAAACTAAAAAAAAATCTAGAAAAGACAAATTTAGATCCAATTAGACATTTTGCTCTTGTATTAAATGAGCTACTATTTAAATTAAATAGTTTTGTTATTTTAAGCTATGCAATATCAGATAGAGCAATAAATTATAAAAACTTATAAACATCAAAATAATAAAACTTTTTTTTTTATAAATAAAGGATAAGAGTTATTTTTTGTCAAAAAGCTTAATATATATTATTAAGGTAATCATTTTATCAAAAAAAATAGCACAAAAATTAAATAAATTTACCAATTTGGCTACTGTCAAATAAACTTTTTTTGAATAAAAATATTAATGAATAATGTTAAATTACTTATTTAACTTTGATTCTATTTGAATGTACAATATTTCAAGTGCATTAATTTAAATAGTATAGTTACTTTTAAATCGCTTGGCTTAATTTTATTTAAAAAATTTTTATTTAAAAGTAACACAAAAATTTATTTTAACTAATATAACAAAAATAAGTACATTTACATGATACAAATTACTTATAAATTGTATACTTTTGCTTGACTTAATATTTTAGAGAATTTCAAAATGTATTAATTATCTATATTTAATAATAAAATATTGTAAAAAATATTTTTAATTAAAAATAAAACTATATTATTTATTATTATTTATAAAAAAAAAATTAAAAATTTATAAAATTTAAAAATATTTTAATTATTAAAAAAAAATTTTTATTAAATACTAATTATTTTTTATTGAAAATACAAAATAGTTTTAATATTTTAATAATAAAAATATATTTTTATATATTTTTTATTATGGTAATAAATTAATTTAAAAAAAATTAATATTATGATAATAATTTATATTAAGTTATATATATTTTTAAATTTGTTAAAATTTAATTTTTTAAAAAACTATAGAGTAGATGTGATTAAATTAAATAAATTTTATAAAATATAATAATTAACTTATTTTTTATTTATGAATAAACTTATCTTTTATATATAATTTTAACTCTAATTAAATTAAATGTATTGTTTTTTTGTTAAACAAATTTAAAATTATTTTAATTAATTTTTGTTTCGATTGGCCACTTTAAAAAAAATTAAAGTGACAATAGTAAAAAATTAAAAATATTAAGTTTAAATATAAAAAAAAGTAAAAAACACGTATTACAATGGTTGAATTGAAAATCAAAACAAGTTGAAGAAAGGGGTAAAATTAAACCAAATAAGAACAATTAAACTAAAATTCAGAACAATTTAGTCAATTTAAACCAACTATTCATGCCGTTCAAAAACTTAAACAGTTCACTGACCAAGAGAAAGATACCACATAAGGTGTTGATAGCAATGGTAAACTGGGCACTGGTTTATTTCTTGAATTTTTTCATTTTAACAGCTTCTGCATCACCAGTTAAAATAATTATGGTTAAATTAAAATTTACTTTATTAGGTTGAAATTTCATGTTAAAATATAAATCAAAATTTAATTTTTGAAATTATTAAAAAAATAAATTTTCTTTAGTTTAATTTAAAATTTTTTTTTTTGATCTATTTGTGTTTAAGTATAAATAGATTATTTATATAAAAATAAAAAATACAAACAATATTCATATAAATAAAATAAAAAATAATTAATTTTAATAAATTAAATTATGTTAAAATGAAAATTACTTTATAAATAAAATTAATTTTAATTAAATTATTATTAATTTTTTTTTAAATTATTAAATTTTAAAATCAGTTTTTATTTTAACAACTAAGTTATAATTCTAAAAAATAAAACCTAATTGAGTAATTAAAATTTCATTTTTAAAAAATCAGTACATTTTAATCAAAATTTATTCTTTTGGCATCAAAATAATATATAAAAAAAAAAATTTAAAACCAATTTAAAATTAACAAGGTTAAATCAAATACATATCTAATTAAATCCAAAAAATTTTAAAAATCATAAATTTTATGAAGCAATATAAAAAAAAATAATTAAATAATATTGAAAATATGAAATTGTAAAAAATAAAATAAATTGAAAAGTAATGAAAAGATAAATTTTAACTATATTAAAACTTTAAGGCCATAGTTAGCAATTGCTAAAACTTAAAAGAAAAATCAGATATTGATGAGAACAAAGCGTTCACCTGCATCAAAAAAGTAAAATTGCAATAATTTCATCAAGCAAAAAAAAATAAGAAAATGAAATTTTATATTTATAACTAAATGGACAGTCAAAAGTGAACACTTGTAAACTAAAAAATAAAAAAATGGATGAAAAAGATGAAAAAAAAATAAAAAATAATTTAAGTAAAAATAGAAGTGAAATTTACAATATTGGAATGTTATAAAATTCAATTGTATTCTTAATAGAAACTGTTTTTATTTTATCAAAATTTTTATTACGGTAACTTGTCCAATCTTCTATACTAACTTTTTGTCAGATGTTTGCACTTGATTTGAAATTGAATTGTTGAGAAAATAAAAAATATCCGTTTATTTAAAAAATTTAAAAAACTATTTTTTTTATTTCTAAATTTAAAAAAAAAATATTAATAAAAAATTTGGTAAAAATTATTGGAAAATAAATTATATATTAAAATTTTTTAATTAAAAATAATAAAATATTGTTTTCAATAATTTTATTAACTTTTAAAAAAAATCTAATTTTAATTTAAATATTTGTTTTATAAAAAAATTAAAATTATTTAAATTTTTTTTATAACTTTAATAAATTATTAATATAAATAATTTAAAGATTATAGTAAATTTAAAAAATAATTATCGAAAAAAATATTGTAATTTAAAAATATTTTAGTAATAATAATACCTTAAATACAGAGAATATAAAAGATTTAACAATAAAATTTAGATTAATTTTAAAAGCAAAAACAAAAAAATTCCAAATTTATTTAATATATGTTATTGTTTTAAAAATTTGACATAGCGCAAAGTTTAACAAGATACAATTTTAAATTATTTTATTCACACCATACGTAAACATAAAAAAAAGCGATAAAACAGTTAATATTTAAATAGACAACAAAGATTAAAATTCACATCCAAATGTGATAAAAAGGAAGAAAAAATAAAATTACAGTTATGAGAAATTCAGCAATAAAACTTGAAAAAAAAAGATGAAAAGACAAGAGTAAAAAAAATTGCCATAATTAATGCATGATTTGAATAACTTGTGATCACTATCAAACAATGTTTAAATCTATACACACTCATCTAAAAAGCAAATAAATCTACTTAATCTTGAACAGCGGGAAAACAATTTAAATAAAATACGGACTCAGGTCAATTGACTGAACACATACGTGCATCAATATTAATGCACATCAGTCATGTATTACTAAATATGTTATTTTGCCATTTGAGATTTGAACATCAAACAGCTATCACATCGACCCTTAAGTTTGAATCCATTGTATTTAAATTAGTTTGTTTGCTTCATTTTTCAACCTTTTTTTTTGCTTATATTTCAGTCGTTTGAAAACACAAACAATAATCACAAATTCATTGAACACATTTTTTATAACTTGTTGCTTTCTGATGTTTTTCAATGTATTCATATAAATTATATAGATAATATTCAACAAAAATTATCCTAAAATTGTTGCAAATTATGAATTTTTATTCTAATGCACTATTTTACTGTTGTTTTTTTTTTAAATCGTGCAACAGTGGCCGAATGTTTTGCATTGATCACACTAAACAGCTTTTTACTAAGCAAGTTTCTATCTTTTAAATTTATAATAAAATTTCTTAATTCATTTTAAATTTCAACAACAATTAACACACATTAATAAAATAAATTTTATTTAGTCAGAATATAAATTTGTATAATAGTAAGCGTAAACCAGATGCTGATTAGTTAATTTTTACATCTGCTTTTTTTATTGTCATGATCGCCATTAGCATTTTCTAACAGGTCAAAATAAATTAATACATATGGATGTTTAAAAATATCATGAAAATTTATTAAAAAAGTTTTATTTATATTTTTATTTAATTTTATTAAATTTTAATTAATTAAATTAATTTTTTCAAAATTATAATTAAAATATACTTTTAATAAATCTTATTATATTATCATTTTTTAAAATAAAATAAAATAACTTTTGTTAAATAATTAATATTTATTTTTTAAAAATACATCATATATAAATTATAAATTTAAAATTAAAAATTAATAATTATTTTACAACCTAAATATATATATAATTTTATAATTAAAAAGTCAATCAAATCATATTAAACATATTCAAATTATATAAAAATTTATTTTAATTATTATTAAACAATTTATAAAATTTTTTTAAAATAATTAATAAAATTTTATTAATATACCTATTCAAATAAATATATATTTAACTTTTTTTTTTTAAAAAATTAAAAAAAATAATAAAACATTAATTTCACAAAATTAAATTATTTAAAATTATTTACCTTAAAATTAAAATTTATTAAGTCAATTAAATATTGATTAGCAAAAAAAAAATCATCATTTTAATCAAAAAAAAAATGTTTAAAGCTAATCTAATTTTATATAGTATATTAAAATATATATTTATATTTATTCTTCTATTTTAAATTTCTGTTTAAAATTAATCTAAAAGATGAATTTTTTAATTTTTTATTCTAAGTTAACTATTATTTATTTTTAAAAATTAAATTTAAGCTGATCTAATGTATTTTTATCTAGCCATTTTTGGTGAATTACGTTTGGTACAATTTTATTTTTTTAATACCAGTTTTCATTAAGTTTTCGATTGCCCGTTTACAAGCGGCATTTACTTTTATGTTTATTGTTTTTTTTTGTAATTTGTTTTTCTCTCATCATTTGTCTGTTTTTTTTTTTGGTTTTATTTCTCAACTAATATATAAATTATATTATATTTTTAACTTTTGCCGGATTGTTTTTTGCGATGCAATTTTTGTTTTTAAATTGCTTAAAAGCAATTATATGAAAAGATATGAAATGCACGGTGCCAAGTAAAACATCGTAATTAAACTTGCCGATTACGTTTCGTTTCTTTGTTACACTCACGCTAGTCATTCAAAGCCCCAAATTTATATAGACTTGAAATAACTATTAAGATACGGGTAAAAAGAGTTAATTAAAGCTTAACTTAAATTAAACCATCATAAGAATTAATTGTGTAAATTTGAAAATATCGAAATTACTATAATCAAACGGACAATGTTTAAAAGCACGTTTAAGTAACAGTTCAGCTTATTACATTATTTTTAACAGTCTTAATCAGTTATTTTTTAATATAATTCATGTAAAAAAAAAAATTTAATAAAATTATTTAATAAATAATTTTTGATTGATTTACTTATTTAGATAAAAAACAAAAAAAATATGAACATCTGTTTATTTTAAATAGTTTTTAACAAAACAATTTTTTTATTTATTTTCATGATTTATGGTTTTTATTACACATAAAAAAATAGATAAAAAAAATATAAAATTAACATAATCATATAAGTATTAAGAATAAAATTATTTTAAATTTGTTTTTTTTGTATATTATTTACAAAAAAAAATTAGTATAAAAAATTTTAATTATAAAATTTTTTTATTAAATTTAATTGTGTTAAAATAAATATCATAGTTTTTTAAAAGTTTATTAATTTAAAATAAAAAAATCTATCTAAATAATAAATTTTAAGTTTATATTTGATTTGTTTCATTAATTTATTTTTACATTAAAATGAACTAAAATGTTATAATTTAAAAAAACTGTATAGTTTTAAATTTACTTTAAAATTTAATTTTGATTTTAGTTAATTAATTTAACAGCTTATAATAACATATACAAAAATTATTTTTTTTAGATTTAAATTTAATAATTAATCAATAATTTTATTAAAAAATGATCTATATTTGTAAAATATAAATATATTAGAATATATAAAATATATGAAAAATATTAAAAAATTTTAATTTTAAATTTAAATTTATAATTAATTAAAAAATATATAAAAATATATGTCATTATTATTGCATCAATTATATTATATAAAATTTTAATAGTTTTAATATAAAATCATTCTTTATGTTTGATACTATCAGTCTTGGTTTTTTTTTGTATATTATTTTTTTAAATTAAAACACAGTTACATGACATAACTAAATTGCAGAATAAAAAATAAAAATAAAAAAAAAACAAAGATTTTAAAAAAAAGACTTATAAGTTTTAAAAAATTTTTAAACAGTTAAAATTGTTTTTTTGACAAATTTTCATTATTATTCAAATAGTTTAAATAGTAATTACAATATACTTGTTTTGCTTAAAAAAAAGTCGTATTAAATAAAATAAGGAACAAAAAAAAAAATTATAATTATAAGTAAAACAAATATTAATAAAAAAAACAAGTTAAAAAGATTCTTTAGTATAAATAAAATATTTCAAAATGAAAACAAAAGATTTAAAACGGTAACAACAAATAAACAAATAGAAATTTATCAAACAAAAAAGATTCAGAAGCAAAAATAAAAAAAAATTAATTGAAAAAATCTTTAAAATTATAAATTTATTTAAAAAAAAAATTTAAAAATGTATCAAAATGCATAAATGTGTTATTTTATTGTTTTGAATTCACCTGTTGCTTATTTTTAATTAAGGATGAATTATCCAGCTGGTGGCTATTAAATAAAAAAATTTACGGAAATGTCCATCATATCTAATATCAGGTGAGCATTTTTTATTTAGGTTCATTGAAACAAGAATTTTTTTAACTTTGAATTGTTAAAATGGAAAAAAAAACAAGTTTAATAGGTAAAAATAAAGATTTCAATGCAAAGTTGATGAATCATAATCTGAAACCGCTCCCATCAAACAAAACAAAAACTAGTAAATTTTTTTCCTGTTAAAATTCTAATTGACTTTTACATTAGATTTTAAATATCTAAATTAACAAAACAAACTAATTTAAATTGAGTGTGACCACTTTAATTGTAGGCGTAAATGGCCAATTATTTAAAACAACAAATTTTTTCTATATTTAAAAATAAAACTTTTTTTATAATAGTTTAAAAACTTTTAATTTTTTTTTAGGATTAAAATTAATTAAAACTACATAAAATTTATTAACAAAATTCATCAAAATTTTCTACATTTTAATTAAAAATAATATTTAAATATGATATAAAACAATAAAGAAAAGTAAATTAAAAAATACATTTATTTATTACATAAAAATTTAAAACAACAGAAATTTAAAGAATTTTCTCAGGGTGAAATTTTTTTTTTTACAAAATAACACTAATAAAACAATAAACTAAAATATTGTGTTAATCTTTTGTTCATTGATTTTTAGAGCTTATATAAAAAATATAATTATATGTCAATGTCATTAAAATTAAGAAATTAAAAAATTACATTTTTTTTAAATTAAAATTAAATTTATTATATGGATAATTTATTAAAAATATTTATAAAAATTTAAAATTAAAATAAAATAATTTTTTTTCAATATTAAACATATAAAATAAAATTTATTATTTATATAATAAATAAGCAAATACAAAAAAAAACAAATAGATTCTAACAGTTAAAAAAAAGAGAAAGCATGTTTACTATTTAATAACTTAATGTTTACAAATTAATAAAAAGAATAAAATAAAAAATTAGTAGGAAAGTCTATGAAAAAAAATTTAAAAAAAAAGTTTCAAAATTTGTAAATAATAGTAATAGAAAATGAAAAAAGAAAAAAAGAGAATATTTTGAATTTGTATATTATTTTTTGTGTAAAGAATATTTATAATTCATTTAATTAAAAATCAAATTATTTTGTTTTGTTTTACAACAATTTAAAATTAAGTTAATTCAAAATTATTTAAAAAAATCAAATTTAAATTAATTTTTATAAGTATTTTTTTAAGTTTTATATATATAAAATTATATTTTTTTTAAAAAAACTAAAGATATTTTTAATTTTAAAATACTAAATTCTAATAAAATAATTTTATATACTAAGATAATTAAATTTATTATATTTTAAAATTTTAATAACTAATGTTAGGACAAGATTAAATTTAAGTGTACCAAGACGTTTAGATGTATAACTTGTCCTTACAGATAATACGTGTTTATCGCGCATTGCCCATTGTTTGAAACTTCATTTAAATTATATATTATTTAAGAAAATAGCTTGGACAGTTTTCTATACAGTCTATTCTAGCTATTCCTAAATAATATAATATATTAGCTATAATTTATTTCTTTTTATTTTTAGTTTATTACTTTTATTAATAAATTTCTAAGTCAAATATATTAAGCATTTCCACTTCCGAACAAATTATTAAAAAAAAAAAATTATTTATTATAAAACGGAATTTTTTGAATAAAAATAAAAAATAATCAATTATTTAAAAAAATTAAATTATTTGTGTGCATATTTTATTAAAAAATCAAAAAAATTATAGTTTAAATGCACTCCTTGTTAAATTAGATTTAAAAAAAAATAATATACAAAATATTAAAATAAAATTTTTTAATAAACTAAATACAGTAAAATATTTAAAAAACTATAAGATTAAAATTAACCCTTTGCATTTTAAGCAACGTTATAAGACGCTTAACTTTTAACAATATTACACTCTATTGGGCGCCATATGGCGCTAAACATTTTAAAATTATCATATTTTTTTTGTTTCTTATTTTTAAGTAGAAATTTTTACTATTTTTTAAAAACAAACTTTACTGATTAATATATATAAAAAAAATTATCTTTAAAAATGGTTAAAATATTTATATAAATGTATTGCCTGATCTACAAAAAAATAAATTGCATTTAATTATTATACATTGTTTACATTAAGTTTTTCATATATTTCTATACTTTTTTTAAATTTTTGGTTTTAAAACCTTTTGTTCCAAATTTTAAATGAAATTCTTAGATGAGTTTACACTTTACATTTATTATTACTATTATTCTTAGCTAATTTATATTTTTTTGTTTATAATTTAACCCTAAAAATATTTATTAAAATTTTAACAAAAGTAATTCAAAAATTTAAAGATAAGTTTAGTATCAAAAAAAAAAAAAAAAAATATTTAAGAAAATTCAAACTTTAGTTTAGTTATATATCAAATTTTATATGAATGTGATCAATAGTTTAATGTATTTAAAACTTATTTATCGATTTATATATCCCTAGTTCAAAAAGTTGATTTTTAAATAATAATTTGGAGTTATGGCTAAACACACAAAAAAAAGTTCTTAAAGTAAAAAATTTAATAAAAAATTTAAATAAACATTTTAAATCTAAAATTCATTTCATTTTAAATAAATAAATTTAATAATAGATACATTTATCTTATTTTTAAATGATATTTTAAGTAATGTTTTTTAAAAAAAAATAAAAATTAATTATTAAAAACAAAAAAAAAATTTGAATATTAGTGATGTGTAGACGATCGACAAAATGTTATAATATAAAATTAAAAAAAAAGAATGACAATAATTATATAAGAATAACATGCCTTTTATTTAGCCATAATTAGACAACACCTGTTTTACAAAAAAAAAACAAAATAGACACAATTATAGAAAAACCTAAATAAAAAAATATGAATTTTTTTCAAGTAAAAAACAATTGTATACATTAAAAATAATGAATAAAATTTGTTTTAATTACAATTTGTATTAATTTTATAAATATATAATACCTAAACATATAATAGTTCAAACAAATAAAAAAGATAAAAAACTCAAGTTCAATAGTAAAATTTACAAAAAAAAAAATAAAAAAATAAAAATAACTTTAATAATATATTTAAAATTTTTTAAATTAAATATCATCTTATTGTAAAATTGTTGTGAAACTTAACTAACTTACGTAAAGCTGATTACTTTAAATCAACTTTTTTGGTTTTTTAATTAAAAAGATCGAAAGTACTATATAAGTTAAAGTTTGAAACTTAAGTAATTTTGATTGAATAACCTTTTATTTCTTGCTTTTATTTTATTGTTAAAAGTCAGCTTTAACTCTTGTTCCAACTTCTGCTCCAAGATGATTGATTCAATTCACACCTTAAGAAGAAATCCCGTAAGTCTATGTTATTGCTTTACTAATCGTTAATAAAATGTTAATCTAATATTAACGTTTTGTCAGTTGGTCTTTCTTATAGTTCAATTCTAATTTTAAGATAACACTATTGTCTATTTAAATTAAAATATTTCTTTTTTTTTTGATTAGATTCTTATTTTATTGTATGAGGGCACAAAGTTATAATATTAATCTGTTGCAGTTACATCTCATGTCTTTAAAAAATAAAATACTTTTGCCTAAATCAAAATTTAGTTTTATAAAATTAAGAAAATTTAATTAATTTAAATGACTGTAAAAAATATTCACATTAATTTATATTATTTGAATGTTTTAAATTTTTAAACTACTAGAAAATAATTATTAATAAATTTAAATTTATAAATAAAACATCTAATGTGCTCAAAATTATTTCTAAAATAATCTAAGCATTGTAAAAAATTTAACAAATTTTATTTAAAAGATTATATATAAAAAAAATTTAAAAAAAATATTTTTTAACCAAAAATTTTTTAAAAGACAATATTATTTAATATTATTATATATTAATATTAATACAAAATAATGATCAAAATTATTTTTATGGTCTTAATTATAAATGTTGATTTTTTAAAGTAATTTTTTTTTTAACATTTATTATAACTTAATCCTCATCTAAAAGATTGAATTTTAACAATATTGTTTATCTTAAGTAGATAATAAAAAATATATATATATAATTGATAGATAAGTAAAAAAAAATATAAAAAAATTTGTTTTAATTATTTAAACTTCTTGTTTCCGCATTTTCACCCATCTTTATTCATCTTTCGCTTAGCAAAAAAAAATCTTTGAAACAAATAAATTGCGTTCAAAAGTGCAATTAAACGAATTGACCGTTTGAAAATAAAAACAAAACACTGAAACCTGTTCTCATTGTACAAATACAATACAATTCAATGAAAACGTGCTGATCATTAACTGGCTATATTAATTTAATTGACCAGCAAAATAACAAAAAAGTATCAAAACTGGAAAGGATCAAAACATCAGGTCAAAATGATTTTGGCCAAAAGAAGAAAATTTAAAATTTGCATTCAAATGTTGAACACAATAATAAACTTTGACTAATATCAGTTTATAATCATAATAAAATCTTTAAAATTCAATATTTTGCAACTTTACGTGAAAAAGATTAGTTTAAAGTTTAGATTTATTTTCATTAAGTTAAATTAGTGGCTAGCAAACACATCAAATGAGCACTAGTTGCACGTGTATGTATTTTAAATGGACAAAGTTTGCTTCCAATTTCAATTGACTGTTTTCACGCTTTTGGCGATTTCATTTTGTTATTTTCATAAATAATTGACTCCTTTCAATGAATTCGGCTTTGAAATACTTTTTTTTTAATAAAACTCATTTTAATTTTTAACATTAAAATAAAATTTAAAAAATTGAATAAAAAATAAAAATTATAAAAGTATTATATGAAATAAAAATTAACAAAAAACTTTTAGAAAGAAATTCGTCATAATAATCATAAATAAAAAAAATCAGAAGCATTGAAATAGTGATTTACCTGAAAAATCAATTAAATTAAATAATAAAAAATATTCATGAATTTTAATTGAAAAAAATTTTTTGAATAAATATTTTAAATGAAATTTTTGTAATTTTAAAAGGTGTGGTTAGAATTTTATTAATTACTAGAAAACTATCAATCAATAATTGGTAAAATTGTTCAATCATTATAAATAAAAAATAGTATGTCAGGCCATATTTTTAATAAATAAATTTTTTTTTTTTTAAAAGTAATAAAATTTTTATATAACTTTTTTGTTTTTAAAGTAAAAGCATCTAACACTTAAGCTTAACCACAATTTCATACTCAAACAAAAACAATATTGTATAAGTAGAATTTTTAATAAAAAAAAAAAAACAAATAAGTATAAATAAATAAAAATTTTAAACTTTAACCAAGCCTTACTTAAATTTAAGTTATAATCTGATCGGTTAATTTCTTTTTTAATTTTATTTATCTATAAAATTATGTTTTTTAATAAAAATAATTAAATTAAAAAAGATTTTGTAACATTTTTAAACTAAATTTATATATTTTGTTTTACCATTTGATTTTTAAAAAATAATTTTATTACATATAAATGAATTAAAAATCATCTAGTTTATTGTTACAAACTTTTGTAAAAATTTATTTAAATTAAATAATTTTTATCAATAACTCTAAAAAATTATTTTAAAATGTCAAATAAAAAAAAATTAATAACTAATTTTTTGTTAAATTATAATGGCACTTATTTTTATTTAAAAAAAAATTAAAATTAATTATTATGAGTTACTTGTAATTGATTTTTTACAAAAAATATTTAAAGTTATAATTCAAACTCTAAAATGATAACATATTTTTAATAATTTTATTTTGTCAAACAATAGAAAAAATTATCAAAATAAAAAAAAATTGTATGAAAAAATTTGATAAATAAAAGTCAATTAAAACTAAATTTGTCCAGTTTTTAAATGAACTTTTTATTCTTCTTTGTTTAACAAGTTCAAACCAAGAAATTTTCAATTCTTTAGAATACAATAAGTTTTAATATGATGAGCGTAAAAGTTTTATTCAAAATTATCAAATAAACTAAAATATGTTAGACAACAATTTAAATAAGCAATGAATGATAATTATTATGCTTCTGTTTTATTTCTTTAATGTAAAATTTAAGATTTACTTCTAATTTTTCAACATAAACCAACGATATGAAAAACGTAAAAAAATAAATTTATATATAAATAAATATCATTTTTGTCTTAAATATTAAAATAATTAGTAGCTGTTTTTATTTCATTAATTAATTCTTCTTTGTTTTTTTTAAATTAAAACTTTAAAAATAATAAAAACAAAATTTATAAAAAACGTTCAATGATAAAAAAATTAAAACATTTATTTTAATAAATTACAAAAAAAAATATATTAATTACAAAATTTAATTAAAAATAAATAAATGGTTAGTTTATTAAAACTATAAAAATATATAAAATATAATTAATTTAAATAAATTTAATTTTAATTTAATTATAAAAAGATATAATAAGATTTAAATCAATTATTCAAAATAAAATAAAAATTATTTTTAGTTTTTTTTACTTTTCAAGTAAAAAATTGAATTTTTAAAACTATAAAAAAACAAAAGAAAATTTTCTAAAACAAAAAACATTTAAAACAAAATGAAAATATAATTAAGTTTGATTATTATAAGAAAATTACACGATTATCAATGTAATTCTCTATCATGACTAGTTAAACATAGTTACGAGAAGATGATGAACACTTTTTTATTAGAAGAAAAATAATTAATTAAAAATAAAAAAAATAATCTACACGATTACTTTTTAACCACAGGGTCAAAAAATAAATTTAAACATTTGAAAATTAATAAATCAAAATATAACCTAAATTATATATCTAAATTTATAAAAATTATTTATCTATTATTAACAAGTGCATTTAAATTTGATTTGGAAAAATTAATTTAATAATTATTTAAAATTGAAGATTTAAATAATTAATATTAAATCTATTTTATTAAACAACTAGTTTAATCAGTAAAAAAAATTTTTTTAATTATTTGAGTTATTATTTTATATATGCCTTATAATTTAAAATAATCTAATTAATTAAAAAAAATTTTAAATAATATTTTTAGGTAAAATCATTAAGACAAAAAATATTGAATAATCGTCATTTATTATTAATTGGTTGCATTAAATAAGTTTTAATTATTTTAATATATTGTCGAATGTTAAATCTCATATCTGATAAAAACCAAACATAATATAATACAAATAAAATAAAGAATGTATTATTAATTTTTTTTTTAATTTTATATTAAATTAATTTTATAAAATAAAAATAAAAAAATATTATTTAATATAAAATGCGTGTTTAGATTTTATATTAAAAATATTTTAATTTTTCAGGTGTATTTTAATAATAATTTGATGACAATCGCATTATGTATGCTACACTTGATACAGATAAATGTCAACTAATTATTTTAGGTATTTGAAACTTGTCAAAGGAATGTGACCAGAAGATAACATATAATGATTGTAAAAAAATTAATTTTTTTTTTATTTATTGACAAAGTATGTCATAAGTTTAGAATATAAGTAAAGATTAAAATATTTAAAGTTGAAAATATTTTCATATTTATATTTATAATTAAATTAATACTTTCAATAATAATTTTTAATCAAATTTTTAAATATTTATAAAAATAATTTTATTAATAAATATTGAGAATTTAAAATTATACACAGAACAAAAAATAAGAAAAAAAAAATTATCTTTACACTTTATAAATATGGTATTTTGCGAAGACTTAAATAATTAATTAAGGTTTAATATATTTTTATTAATTTCTTAATTTTATCAAATTATTAATAAAATTTTTTTTTAATAATTAATATATATTTTTTTATTTAAAACAATTTAACTCAAAGGTAAAAAAAGTAAAAATTTAAAATATTATTGCAAATAAACAAGTATAAGTTAAGATGATAACTGAACAATATAAAATAATTTTAATAAAATATTTAAAATAGACAATTTAAAGGCATTTTTATTTAGTTAATTTTTTTAATTTATTAAAATTTTACTTTATTTAAAAAAAAGAATAATATATTTATAAATTAACTAAATATTTTAAAATAATAATAGAAAGGCAAGAATTAAACGGAACTTAAAAATATACAGTAAAAATTAAAAAACATATATAAAAAATATTTATACATTATATTTTTAAACTTTTGCAAATATTATTTTATAAAAAAAAATAACTGTATCGTTAAATATTTAGTTAATTTTTATATTTAAAATATTATGATGACATATAATTATAAAAATAAAATATTCAAAAAATCTAAGATAAACTTAAAAGTTTTATTAAAATGTTTTCAAATTAAATGATTTAAAATCTTAGATATTACAAATTATAGTAAATAAACTTAGTAGGTTAATTAAATTATTTTTAAGTAATTTTTTATTTTTTTTAATTTAAATTTAAATTTTAAATTAATATTCATGGTAAATAAACTATTTACATTAATTTTTTTTTTAGATCATCTATATATAATATAAAAATATTTAAAATTTATATAAAAAAATTAAATTTTAAAATTTAAAAAATTTAAATAACAAAGTAAATTAGACTCAGGTTTAAATTTTTTGATGAATTTTTAAATTAATGTTTATTACAAATAAATTAAGTTGAAAAAAAATTACAGATTTTTAATTAATAAAAAATTAAAATAAATTTTATTGAAACTGTTGTACAAAATAGTTTATTTGCTAAATTTTATCAGATTTTATGATTATTTAAAAAAAAATTATTTAAATATATATAATATTTATAATAAAAAATAAATAAAATTAATTATATTATTTTTAGCTATTTTAAAAGTCAAATACAATTATTTAATACTTGTCCTTCAATTTACAAAACATCAAATGAAATTTGCACATCATGGATTTTATAAAATAATTTATTACTATCTTATAATTTAAAAACTTTATTAATTTTATAAAACTCTTTCTGTATAACCCTACATTTTATAAAGCAATAAAAAATAAAAAAAATTAAGTTTAAAAACAAAAAATTAATAAACTCTAAATAATTTTTTTACTAATTTGTTTTTAGTAATTAAAATTATATTTAATAAAAAATAATAATTAAAAATATAAATATTAATTAAAAATATATTTTTTTAAAAATAATTATAAAATATATACTGTTAATGTTATATTTTTATTTCTAAATTTTTATTTTTTTAAATCTGTAAAATGAAATTGAAATTAAATATAAAACTATTAAAAGAATTTATAAAATTTATAATTTTATGTAGGTCAAATTTATTAATGATAAGGTTTCAAAAAAAATTTAAAAAATGTAATTCAAGTTTTTTAAACTTAACTTAATTTTGACTTATATAGTATTATTTTAAACATTTTTATAATAATAATTATTTTTAGTATATATTCTTAAAATTTTATCATGCTTTTAAATTATAAATTATTTATTTTATCTAATTTTTCTTATTTAAAATGTCAATAATATTAAAACCAATAAACTTTTACGTTTTTATTTTAATTTTTTTTTAATTTCAATAAAATTAAAACTTTTAAAAAATTAAAAAATATCTTAAAATCAAAAAAATATTTATATTTTTTATATAAAATTTATTTCATCAATTTAATGAATCAATCAAAACTTAATTAATAATTTTTCGATTAAATTAATTTTTATAAATTATTTTTTTCATGAAAATATAATATATTTAAAAATAATTTAATTTGTAATTTAATTAAATTTTAATATTTATTTATTTATTTAAATTTAAAACAATTATTACAAAAAATAATTGATGTAAATAATATTAATTAAATCAAAAAATTTTATATAAATTCTAGTGCAATATACATTGAAATCAGATAAATTTTAATGATACAATAGAAATTAGATGATTTTTTGATTTTATTTATTTTTTCATTACCATGATTGGTTTGAACTTGGAAAAATAAACAGCATTTTTTAAAACAAACAAAAGCTATTGAAGCAAATCAATTGTTTTCAAAAAAAAAAAAAATAAAAAAATTAATAAATAAAAACAATCTTAAGCTAAAACTCATCAATGATTCTGAAAGTAAAAACATGGTAAAAATAAATAAAACATATGCCCACAACAGAAGCTTAACCTTGATCTTCAAAATCAAACACGTCAAATCTAAAATAATTAACAAACTTGAAAAGATTTTCAATGCTGTCAATTACAGACGTTATCCGGTTTGTAAAGTACTTGCAGTTAATCGTCCAAACTAGTTTTCTTCTACTTCAACAAATTATTCAAAATATTAAAGTCTATAAACAAAGTCAAATTAAATAGAAATCATCAATTTAACAAGTAACAGGTCAAATTTCGGCTAAGAAAGCAACTCGTATAAAGCTTCTTGATAACTAAAATGTTAACTCAATAAACTGCATCTTTAAACGTGCAAGGTCAAATGCATTAACAATTAACTTAAAGTTGACATAAAAGCGTGTTTAATGTGTAATTTAATACTATCTGCAACTTGATTTACACTGAATGAGTTTAAATTTTAAAATTAAAAACTAATTCACATCAGTCAAGCACATTTAACTTGAACAAATAAGATTTTTGAAATCAATGATTAAAAACAATGCACATACAAAATAAAAGAGATTAATTAGAAATTCAAGCTTTACAACTTGAATTAATAGGAAGAGCAAAACAACTTTTAAATATATGTATATAACTTTTAAAAAAGCATCTTTAATTATCAAGGTTAATTTACTATGACTAATTTTTATTTATTTTTTTATTAAAGCAACCATTTATAAAAACAAATAAATTCACCTTGTTTTAAACAGTTGCTTTCTAAGAGATGTACTTTATTTTTTTATTTGGTTTTGAAAAAATATATTTAATTTAAAAAAGTTAAAATGATCATGAACATTTAAATAAAATCCGATTAAAACTAATGTGTGGTCAACACCACAGAATATCGCCCACTTAAGTTCATTCCATGGATATAAATATAAAAAACTAGATATTGCTTTTTATTTTCAATAATTATTGCTATTTTTTTCATTTTTAAGAATTAACAAAAAATATTTTTGAATTAATATAAATTAATCTATTTGATTCGTTTGATTTTTAACTGATTTAATCACTACGCAAACTATGTTAATTTATATTAAAATATTCATGTCGTTAATATTTTCTTTTCAAGTAAATAAAGCTGTTTTAGTTTTTAATAAGATACAATTTAAAATTACTTTTAGACATCTATTCAACACCTTAAACTGTGAATAAAAACATTTCAGACATAAACAGATTAAAGCAAGTAAAAAAATTATGCAAAAAATGTTTAAGATATAAGAAATAGTAAATAAAATGCGTGAGCTTAAATATAAGATGTAAACTAATATTTATTTTGAAGTAAAATAATTAAAAAAATAAAATTTTAATTAAATAAAATAAAGTAAATTATGAAAATAGTTTCCAGATATAAAAGTAGAAAAAACATAAAAAAAAATAAATTTAAAATTTATATTCAAAAAGTAATAAAAAAATAACAAATAAAAAATTAATGCAAAAATAAATTGAATTAAATATTATCAAAAAATCTTAAATATCAATTCTAAAATTATGATTTTAAAAAAATTTTTACTGATAATAAAATTTAAGATTTAACCAAATATTGTCAAAATAATCATCAGTCAAAAACCTTTTAAATAATTTTTTTTGCAAGAAACAGCCTGTAACAAGCAATGCTGAACAAGATAATTGTGGTTAGAAATTTTGTGAAAGAAATAAAATGAAGAAGAGGGAAGTGGTTCTAGATGAATGTTTATCAATTTCTCTAAAGCCAGTTGCAAATTTAAAAAGCTACAGGTGAACGGATAACGCACACAATGAAATGTTTAAAGCAAAAAACCAGTTGAAGCATACAAATGAATAAAAAATACACAAAGTATACTTGCATCTAAACATTTCATTGGCATGAAGATAAACTTGTCTTAATTTTAAATTCTCTTTCTTTCTTTTTTTTTCTTCCTTCTTTTTCTCATCTTTCTTATTTATATATATTTATTTGAGTTCTTTTTGTTATTTCAAACCTGGCCTGCTACCGTAACCACGCAACACAAACAGTTTGTGCTTGAAATTACGTTTTTATATTTTGACTGTGTCTATGCACTACTCTACAGGTTTCAACTAATTTTTTCAATAATAAAATTTCAATAAAAAAAAATGCAATTATAAGGTTGAATATGCAGCTTATTTAAGCAATCCATTGGACAGTAAGTCATCTGTAACCAAAAGACTAGTAAACAGATGTAAAATTTTAACGAAGAAAAAAGTTAGAATGAACAATATGTAGACCGAAGGAAAAGATTACTTTTTTTACCACAAAAAGATTGTAAACACCTGTCAGATAAGTTTAGCTTGGTTGCTTTTGTTGTAATTAAAATACCTAAAAATAAAACAAATAAACTAAAATAAAGTTTATCAAACTCATCTACATTTTTGTGTTTTTATTTATTTATTTATTAAATCAATTTTTAAATATATTCATATAATTTTTTTTTCTAATTTTGAATAATTTTGAATAAATAAAATTTATTTAAATTAATTTTTTATCATTAATATTTATACTTATTTTCCTTATTTGTTTGTCTTTGACTTTGATAAAACTCTTTATAAAAAAAGGTGTGCTAAATGATTGGTAAATGCAAGTACTAAATTCTAACGTTCTATCAAACCTACGCGAATCGCCCACTTTAACTTTTCAGGCATCTTTTTTAAACTATTCTTTTATCACTAGATTATATTTAAAAATATGTTTTTTTATTGTCAATAGTTAAAGTTGACCGTTAAATATCTAACAAAACGTTTAACTAAATCTTAAAAATGTATATATAATTTATAATATAAAAGATAAAAGTCAATGATTATTGGTCAATTTTAAAATTTGATTTTTTCTTTAGTAAATATTGTGAAAAAAAAAAAAATTTGAAAACAAATATGATTTTACCGGAAAACAATTTAAAAACTATATTTTTAATGATAAAAAAAAATTTAAACTATATACTTTTAAAATCAAAAAATATCTATTTATCTAAAATTTGTTTAATTATTATTTGAAATAAAAAATAATTATAATCCGTAATCATTATGACAATCTTTTTTTAATTCTTGTTAATTCTTCAAATTTTTAATATATATTTTAAATTCTATTTTAAGCCAATGTGATCTTATTTTTATTTCTAGAAATATTATTTAACTATATTAATCTTGATTATAAACAAAATGGTTCATTTAACTGATTATTTGTTTATATTTTATATTTATAAATCACAATTGTTATCTTTTTTTATTTTAAAACAATTTTTTTTGTTTTTAAAATTTTTTTAAAAAATGATTCCGTTAAATATTAATTTTAAAAACAAATTTAAATAATTTTTTTATTTATAAATTTCAATTGTTATCTTCCTTTTTAAATTTATACTAAATTTTTTTTTATTTATAAAAAATAATTTTGATTAAAATTAATTTTATACCTATAAAACTTTTTAAAAATAATAACTTTGAAACTAAAAAAAAAAATTTTAATAATACAACTAAGAAATTATGTTTTTGTACTACTAATAATTTAGTTTAAAATAATTAATTTAAAAAATAATAAAATCAATTATATAAAAATAATTCAGTATATTTTTTAAATTTAAAACAATTTTGATTTTTTTTTAGTTATTAAAAAAATTAGTACTAATTTTAAAATTTTTTATCTAAAACTAGTAAATTATTACGCCCTTGTAATGTTTACATTGTTATTTATTCGTTTCAATTATTTAATTTAAATAGTTTTTAAAATAATTCGCTATTCAATGTTCAAAATACTTAATTAATAAAATATAAATCTTAATTTTAAGTTCAAATTTAAAAATTATTAAAATAAATTTAATTTTATTGACTAGTTTTTTAATGTAAAATTTTAAAATTTATTTACTTAATTTATTTTTTTTTTTTGATAAAGCAATAAATAAAAATAATTTTAAAATATTAGAATAAAAATTTAAATTTTTTCAATCATATATTATTTTACATATAAAATTTACTGTTTATTTAACCAAATTTTAAAACAGATTTCAAACAGATAACAAGTTAGTCTAATAAATTTTACTTTATGTTTTTAAAAAAGTTAAAAAATAAAAAATGTCTTTACTTTAGGAATGAACAAACTTCTAAAAAGATTTAAAAAATAAATAAAAACTTATTATAAATATAAAAAAATAAATAGTTAATGCATTTAAAATCAATGATTGCTTACACCTTTACGCACACCTAAATAAAAAAAAAAGTTAAAATTATAAATAATAAAAATATTTGTTTAGTTTAAGTTTAATTGACAGTCTGTTCAAACCATGTCACATTTGTCATCAATTCAATTTCGATTATAAATATACTGAATTAATATCTCAAACAATAATGCATAAAAAAATTTGTGAAGATGAATGCTGATTTATTCAACTAATAAACAATCATTATAATTTTTATTTATGTTTATATTAGTACAAACGCAATCAATTTATTAAAAAATCAACCTTTGAACTCAATTAAAATTACAATAATTTTGTTTGTTAAAATTTTAGATTAATTATGTTATTTCTAACTACAGTTTAAAAAAATCTAGTATTTAAAATAATTAAAATTATTTTTCAATTTTTATAAAAATTAAAATTAAATTTTATATTCTTATTTAATAAAATATAATTTTACAATTATATAAATTATAAATTATTTTTATATAATAAAAATCATAAAAAATAAACTATTTTAAATTAATTATAAAATTTTAAATAAATATAAATTAATATAAATTATATAAAATATTTAAAAATTCAAAATAAAATAAAAAAATTTAAAACAAAGTTTAAAATTAAAACAAAAATTAAACTTAAAAAAAAAATGTAGAGGTAAACATTTAAATAAAAGTTAAAGTAATTAGATGGTTCGATTGATGCAATAAATTCCCGCAAGTCAAATAAAAAATTGTTTAGTTTAAAAAAAAGTGTAAAAATTTTTATTCAATACATATTAAATATTTTAAATAAGTCTTAAACAAGTCAAAAATAAATCTAAAATATATATTTTAAATGTAAATTTAAATGGGCTTAAATTTGTAAAACACGATTTTAAATTTTTATTTTTTTATTTTTTAAAAATGATTATAAAAATGTCTATTAAAAAATCATGAAGCTTAAAGTTTAGTAATAATATAAATTTTATTTCTTTTTAATAATTATTTATTATTTTAATTTTAACCGCATTTATTGCTTGATTTTTAGTTGTATATTAAAAATATAATAATAATTATAATAAAACAGGATTTCCGTAGAAAATATATTCAGGTTCGAGGTTTTACTAATGATATTTTTATTTATCGTTAGTTGTATTTTATTTTAAAAAAATAAATTTTTTAAATTTTTGATTTGTTTACTTTCACACCAATTAAAAGATAAATTATTGCAAACTAATTTAAAAATTTTAAATTTATTTTTAGACAATGTTCTTGATTTATTTTTTTAAATCATTTATAAACTTTGAAATTTTATTGCACTATTTTAGTATACATTACCACTTGTTGCTAATATTTTTATTCTTATCTTAAAAAAAAAATGTTGATTTTAGTTTTAAATAAATTAAAAAAATAAAAATTTATAATTTAAAATTGTAGAACATTCTTTTATATTTAAATTTAATAAATTTTTATATTTTGCAATATCTTGTTTGCTTTGTTAAAAAAAAAAAATATACATTAAAGTAGTTTAATTAAATTATTAAATATTAAAATTATTTTAATTTAAATAATTATTAAATATTAATTTGATTATCATAATTTAAAATTTCAAACATAAAAATAAGAAAATCAAAAAAAAAAAAAAAATATACTTCCCTATAAAATATTATTATAATAGTATATCTATTATAATAAAGTAATTGTATTCATTTGAATTCAATTTTTTTTTAATTTTTTAAGATAAATCAATTTATTTAAACATTCAATGTTAAACAAAGCTTCATTTTAACATTGCTTTTCTCTTTTTAGCAATAACAATCAGTTATGCTTTAAAAAAAAATAATCATAATAAAAACATAATAAAAAATAAAAAAAAAAAATAAAAAACAAGCAAGTTTTTTTGTTTGTTTTCATTACTTATTTTTTTTATTATTACAGTTTTTTCATCAGCATAAATATTAAATATTTAATTTTTTTTTTTTAAATTTTAAAGCAATTAATTGAACTCAGCTGGTTCAGTAGAGCATTTAAAAAAATTTATCTTAATGATTCTTAATCAGTTTAAGCAAATACCTAAGTCATCTTTTAGTAATGTAAAAAATTAACCAAAAAATTTTAAATTAAAAACATGTTTACTTACAAATATATAGATTTTTATATATATACAAATTTCGATTATTATAAACTATTTATTTTTATGTTTAAATAAAATTTTAGATGTCAAATAAAATATTATTATTTAAAAATAGTCAAAGCATGGAAAAAAAAAAATACGTGAAAATATTTATGTTTAATAAAAATAAAAATGATTTTATCAAATATTTTAAAATACATTAATTGTTTAAAAAAATTAAACTAAAAAAATAATATATTAAATTTAAACAATTTAATTATCAAATTGAAAAAAAAAATATTTTAATTTTTGAATCTGTGCTTGTTTTTAAAATAATAAATGTTTAATAGATTAAATTAAAATAACATTATAATACAAAAAAAAAACAAAAATATATAATAAATTAATTTAATATGTTAAATATTCTGATAATTAAAATATTTTTATTTGATTTAATGTAAAATATAAATTAAAAACTTATTAAAAAAAAATTTTAATTTACTTACAATTGCTGGTGCATGATTAACTGCATAACATAAAGATGTACAAGTTACAACTGAGCTCCATCTTAAATCACAAGTTTTGAAATGATCTCGAATGCATTTTTTTGAAAGTAGATCTTCTCTACTTTGCATAGAATGCATTCCATAAGCATTTTTATAAGGTAAATAATTATTTTGTCCAAAATTGTTAATTTTTTGAACAGATTTATTTTGTGTTGATCCAATCATATTTAAATTTTGATTTAATTTGTTTGAAAACGAGCTTACAATGCTTGATTGTGAGTAAATTCGTTGTGGATTATTTATTGAATTTGCTTGTTGATTAGCGGTGGTAAAAGTACAAGAATTATTTTTATCAGTTTTTTCAGAATATTCCATTTTAATTAATTCACAATTAGATGATTTTATAGAATTTTGAGGTTGCGTCATATCAATACCAATATTGGATGTTGATTTGTTAATTCCACTATATATTGCACTAGATGCACTTTGACTATGAATTGCAGAACTATTTGTTGATGCAGATACTGAGCAATCAATATTAGCCACACTGTTACTGTTACTATTATTATTAGATTTATCAATTAAATTATTTTGCTCCTCAGTTAAATTTAATTTACAATCTGCATTGGTTAATTTTTCATTTTGTATACATGTTTCTAAACTGCTACTTATTGTAATTACACCAGAACCAGATACACTTGGAGATCTAGTAGTCGAATTTTGATTCGACAGGTAGCTAGTTGAATTATTTGGCAAATTATTACAATTGTTTATAACATAAGTAGAATTTCTAGCTAATTGTTCTTTATAATAGCTACTAATTGTATCCGTGCGACGTAATCGTCTCCGATTTCGATTTACACGTCTTGAACAATCAACATAAATAAAACATACAATAGTAATAAAAGTACAAAGAGCAAATAAGCTAAGTAAAATGACATCAAAATTTTGTTGCCAAGCAGAAGGATGTATTGTGCAAACATTAATTAATGATTTGTGCCAAATACCATTAATTTTATTTGACCATAATGAATAATTACCAGAATGTAATGAATTATTTTTTGTAGCGGATGGTTTAAAAATATTGGTCAAAGTAGAGCTAATTGTGGTTGTTGTAGGAGCTGTGTTCACTTGAGTTGTGTTACGTTCTGGCTTGATTGTAACACCATTAGAAATAATTAAAGATCTATTATGCGGATAGTAATTAGTTTGCCAATGTGACACTTTATGGCCGAAATAGAATTCTTGATCTATTTGACTAAATGTTAATTGTAATTGATTATTATCTAATCTAGAAAAAAAACTAAAAACACCTATTGCAGTACATATTATGCTTAATGCAAAAAGATGCCATTTTATTTGAGTAGCTCGAACTGAAAACCGGTATTGATACGGCCATTTCAAAATCAAAGCTCTATCTATGGCTAGTGAACTTATTGTAGACAATTGAAGCAAACGAATAGCTAAAAGTGTACTGACTATCGTATTGCAAGACAGTTCATGTCGAATATGTAATAAGTTGATAATAGAAAAACTAAATACTAATGCAGCACTAAATGCTTCCTGCATAGTAATAGCTAACAAAAAATAATCTACATTTCGCCATTGTACTTTATACACGTGAAACATAAATAATAACACCACACAAATAGCGCTTATTGTGGGTGATAATATACAGCATCCAATCCAGCTGTAAGTAAGAAGTTCCATGGCAAAATACGATAGGTCTATGCGACAAGGACCAAGTTTGCCAACAAACGGATTTTAATTAAAATCGATTTAAATTGAAGCAACATTAAGAAACTAATTAAAATATATTACATTAAAATTCAGCTATAATATAAGAATATTGTTTGCAGTTCTGTTTAATGTTTAGTGTTTTATTGGATTTTTTATAACGATTTTGAATTAGATTAAAATTTTATAAATTTGGCAACAAAATATACATTTAATTCTTATTTTTCTTCCATATATATAAAATTTTCTCTAAATTATTTTTATTTATTTTTTATACATTTTTTTAGATCTTTCATAATATAATAATAAAAACTAATTATCATAATTGTAAAATTGATTTAACTAAAAGTGCTATGTGAAATTTTTATAAATAATTTGATAAAATTTATATATTTACAAAATTTATAATAAAAATAATGCAATAAAATTAAATTATTGTTTATTTAATATTATTTTTATACTTAAACTAAACATTATTATTTAAAATAAATTTATTTTTCTATATTTATATTTAATTAAATGGCTTTGATTTTTATGATTGATATTACTCTTAAATTTGGCATTCATGCACTTTAAAACTTAAGCATTTAAAACAAATTTGAACACAATTATAGTTTTTATTTTTTTATTTGGCAATCTAGTGCAAAATTAGATTTTGCAATTAGCATTTTAATTAATATTAATATAGTATAAATAAATAAAAATAAAATAAATAAATAAGAATAAGTAATGGTAAATCAAAACGAATTTTAAGTTATTAAATTGACTCATTCAAGTAAATTATTTCACATATTCAATAATCTTTAACATAACCAAAAAACAATTGTCTCAAACATCATAAAAAAAAATTTCACACATTATAAGAGCAGTGTAAAAAGAAATAAACTAAGATTAAGCAATTTCTAATATCCTGTTTATTCAAACCTTTTTTAAAAAATATATATAATAATTAAAATTGATATCAATTGGTTCAATCAATTGATTAAGTTACGCCTATATTGTTTTCTGTTGATTATATACCACTTTTATCAATTTAAAAAACATTCTTTTTTTTCTTTTAATTTTAATTCCAGCACTTCAATTTTATTTCACTTATGTCTAAAACAATAAACAATCTTGATGATTTTTCATTTTGATCGTATTAAATTTTTTAATCGTTTTTAGGTTGTGATCAAAATGCAAGCTGCTTTCAAAGATTAACAACGGGAAGTTAAAAAAAACAATACCAAAACACGGGTGCGACATAAAATATTAATGTTATATATATATAAAAAAAAAAAAAATAAAGATAATAGAATAAAAATACACTTTTTAATCAATCATCAAAGCACGGTTATAATCGAAATGAAAAAAAAGATAAATTTACACTTGAACACATCAAATTTTAGCTTATAACAATAATCACAACCAAGTTTATGAAGTTTGTTTGTATTCAATTTAAATTATAATTGAACTCACTTGTTGAAATTCGATATTTTTTAACAATAATTAATATATTTTATAATATAAATATAAATAAAATTATAAAATAATTTAGTTAATGAGAATATCATTTGTTTCTGCTAATAAGTAAGTTAAATTATTATTAAAACTATTTAAATAAAAAAAAAAAAATTTTTATATCAAAAATTAAAAATAATCATATACATATAAATATCTATATATATATATGAACAATCACTTTAAAATAAAATTTTAACTATAAAAAATAAATTTTTAATTAAAAACAGAGACAAAAATGATACAATCACTGATAATTTCAAAAAAAAAAAAAAAACAACAATTTTTGACATGTATTCTCGTAGTTTGTTGTTTGCATTATATTTATTTAATCACAATTTAAAGTAACTATAAGCAGCTGTAGGCATGAGAACCAAATTATGTTTGTGTAACTTTTTTTTCACATATGTAACTAAGCAAATGGCAAATTCTCCACACTCTGAAGTAGATATTATTTGATTAAATGGTACTAAATAGATGAAGAAAAAAACAAATAAATAAAGAATATATAAAATTTATAAAAAAAATGTAAATAATAAAAGAAAAAATGCAAAATACATAAGTATTTATTTTGCATAATTCAGTATCACCTGGATAAAAAAACACAGAAAATAATTAGTGAAAAAATTAAATAAACACATTTTCTGAACAATTTTAGTAAAAATTTAACTTTTTAAATGTAGATAGCAAATCATTTTAAATAGAATGGTTACATTGAGAATACAATCTAAACGGTTTTTCTCAGTGTGATCATGCGAAAAATAAGCGGCAAAAAACTAAACAAATTAATTCAATGAAATAATACTTTTATAAAGTAAACCCTGAAATCTCGCATCTAAAGATGTTTTTACAATAACTAGAATTTCATTTTAATTAAGTGAAAAAAGTTTACGCCCAAAATTACAGATCGAATCAAATTTTAACAAAAAAAAATTGGCCTTTCACCAAAAAAATGAAACTTGATACAAAAAATAAATTAAATGTTATTTGACAAGTAAAACAGAGGAGTAATACTTATTTAAAAAGAAATTTAAGTTTTGTATCAGGAAACATTTTTATTTTGTTTGAACATTGTCTAACTCAAAAAAGTAGTATTTTCAAAAAAATTATATATTTAAAAAATTAAATAATTCTTTTTTTAAAAAAAAATATTCGGATGACTTTTTATTTAAAAGTAAACTTAACTTGAAATAAAAACAATATTTTTTTCCTGTTATAAGAAAAATAATAATTTAAATAATATTTACCTAGAATGTGAAATTAAAAACAAGTATTTGGATAAATTAATTGAGCACATGTTTATTAATCAAACATTTATCAAAAACAAGGTGATTTTTAAAACTCAAACCAAACTGTGATTTAAAATAAATTTTTAGCACTATACAATAATCCTGATTGCACTCAAAAGTTGTCAAAACATAAATTTAATTAAAAAGGAGAACAAACAATTTTGAAAATTCAAAAATCTGAAAAATACATTTATTAATTAATAAACTTAATAATGAGCGTCAATATAAATAGAAAAGTGATGTTAATTAAGATTAATGTTATTAATGTACAATCCAAATGTTTGAGTTTATTTTAATACTTATTCAAATTGGGGATTCGCTGTAGCAAAGGTCTGTACCAACCACTTTTCGCTCTCAACTGCAACTAAATCTTTTGAGTTCGAGAATTCAATTCAATCTTTTTTTAAGTTTGTCAGTAAAAATCAAATTTTATTTAGCGCCATCTTTTACCATAATTAAATATTTGAAATTATAGCGACTACTGTTATATTTACCAATTTTCTTAACAATAAAGTTCATTTTTAAATTTTATTTATTCACTTGAGACTTTAAAAAATGCATTAAGAATAAATTGGTCTATCTTCAGCTTTAGTTACTCTTCTTTAATTACTAATGGCAATGTTACAACTAAATTAAATAGCTATAACTTGTGTGAATTTTTTTTAATTTTCAAATTTATATTTGATTTAAATAAAAAAGTTTAGTGCAATAATTAAACAATTTTAAATTATTAAAAAAAACAAGCAAAAAGATAAAAAAACAAATTATTTGTTAAATCTAAAATAATTACTAACCATGCATGAGCCACAATGGTTCTGTGGTTAAATCAGTTGAATTAAACTTAATACTTGAGTCTTGATGATGATCAATTGCATACGCTTGACAAAACAAGCTTGAAGTTGCAATGGTATTATAATAAAACTGGAAATAAGTCAAAGATGAATAAAGCAACAGTTCATCGCTATACATTCACACTGTTTAAATCCCAATCATATTAGTCAGTCTACCTTAAGCGACATTTTCTAAACTACTTAAATTTAAAAATTAAAATTTATTTTATATTAATTAAGATTAATCTTCCTCATTTTTTTAAAAAAATATTTCAAAAAAAATACTTTTTTCATCTTTAAATAATACATAGTAATTGAAGTTGATTAAACAAAAATTATCAATAATGGCAATTTCTCTTTTTAGTTATTTTAATAATATATATATTAATCTATTGTCTTTAAATTTTTATTTGAACTCTTTTTTGTTAATCATTAAAAAACTAATAATTATAAAACCTTAATTATTACAGTCCAAAAACAATTATAAATATAAGCTTGGGTTTAAAAAAAAAAATTATATTTTTCAATTAACAAAATTTTAAGATAAAAAAAAATAATAAAACTAATTTTTTATTAATTTTAAATTGAATAAATTAAAAATTTAATTTTAATTTTTTCTATAAATTTAATAAAATATAAAATATAAATTAAATTGTAATAAAGTAATGAAAATTAAAACTAGTTGTTTAAAATCACTTATTACTTTAAATCAGAAATCAAATAATGAGTTATAAATGAAATTTTAAAAAATTCAGGAATTCACACTTTTATGCACTTGTCATCACTTACTTAAAATTATACTTAATTCAATTCAAAATATAATTTTTATAGCAATCATTATGAAATTTTATTTTAGTTTTTAAATTTTTTTTTTTATCATTTGTTATTAAATGTAGCTTTATTTCAAAGTAGATAAATAAATGCACCATGATTATTATAACTTTTTTTTTAAAATTAAATAATTTTATTATAGCAAATGATTCTGCAAATTATTTTGTATTTGAATTAATAAATAATTAGCTGAATAAAATAATTTAAAATTTATTCTTTTACTAGAGTAAAGTGTTTTTGAATGTTTGAAAAAAAAATAAATATCGACAACGGAAAAATGAATTAAGTTTAATATCTTAAATAAAAAAAATTGTGTCAAAATATTTAAAAATCATTAAAAACAAATTTAAATAAATAAAAAAAAAAATGATAATTTTGTTATCTATTTTAATATTTATTTCAAATATAAACAACTGCAATTAAAGCTTGATTAATTTGTAAATTAAAAAAAAATAATAATTTTTAATTAAGTATTAATATCTTTATAAAAAGAAAAAAAATTTTATTTTTATAAAAAAAAAATATGTATATAAAATATAATTTAGATAATAAATTTAGTTTCTAATAGTATTAAAAAATTGTCAAAAATAATTATGATTTTCAAATATAATGTAATTTATAAGTTAAAACTGATTTTAAATTTTAAAAAACTTTAAATAAATGACTGAGAAAATAATTTTAAAAAAATGATAAGTAAAAAGTAATTAGACATAAAAATCATCTACACACTCTTTCCAAATACCGGAACGAATTTTTAGTTTAATTGGTTTAAAGGCATTGAATTGCTTGAACCAAAATTTAAAAATTATTTGCTTTTATTAGATTTTGAATTCAAAATAAAATTAAAGCAAAATACAATCAAAAACAAACATTGAATTACAATTAAAGTCAATTTGAAATAACAAAAATAATGCACAGTGGACATATTATTTTTTTTTCTTAATAATGTTTTTAATCTAATGTGTTTGTTGAAATTTGCATAAATTTTCAAATCGTTGTCATTGTTCATAAATTTGATGCGTTGCAAAAAAAAAAAAAGGTAGTTAGTAGCATTAACTTTACTTGATTGGAATGGCAATTTCCCATTTTTTAGTTTTCAAGTAATTAAGTTTAACAAAAACCAGACTAGTGTCAATTTAGTAAAAAGATCAATTTACATTGAATCACATACAAAAACCATCAAAAATGAATCAAAGTAAATAAAAAAAAATTAAAAAAGTATAGGTAAATGCAATGAAAATTAAAAAAATTTTTTTAAGTTTAATATTAGTTTTAAATTTAAATTTTATATTATTTTAATTAAAATATTAATCTTTATGAATCAATTTAACTTAAATACAAGCTATTTAACAAAAATTATTAAAACTAAAGATTAAAAAAATACATATTTTAAATATTTAAATTTAAAATTTTTGATAATATTTATTAAAAAAAATAGACCTATTATAAAAAATTATAAAAAAAAAACTATTTAAAGACTGACCACAAAGCATTACTTTCATATAATTGTTAGTAAATTGTTTATTACCTATAAAATAATATTGTTTACCAAAACATTAAAGCAATTGACTTATGTTAATTTGCCTTTTTACTTTATTTTAGTTTTGAAACATTTATTTTCAGTTTTATTTATTTTTTTTATTCCGTTTTATTGCTGAGAAAACCTTCAAAATCTACAATATTCGAGTCAAAGTGTAATCATTATTTGGTGTTAGTATGAATTAAGTAGACAAACAAGAAATAAGCCAATCATTGCTATAATCTAAAAATGTGTTTATTTTTAACTTTTATTTTACTATAATATTTGGCATCTATTTTTTTTTTGCTATTTTCTTTTTTTTTTTTTAAATTTAAATGTTTATTAGTTTAAAAAGGCAAACAATTATTAATCTTAAAAAGGCTAAAAAATAACACGTAATAAAATATGTCTATTATTTACAAAATTTTTAAATGACTATCAAACCAGAAGCAAATTTACACGTAAATTATATAAATAAAATTATTAAAAGTTTTAAAATGAATTAAAATTTAATGAATTTTTTTTTAATTATTTTTTTAAAAAAAAAATATATATATACTATATCATTTAAGGCTTGTAATATTACATATATTATTTTTATTAAATTTTAATTCAATTTTATAAAATTTATTTAAAATTAATTAATTCAGTTTGAAATATTTTCACAAACAAAAATGGAAAGCAATTTTAATTTATAATTTTATAGTCAAAAACTGTAAAAAACTAATAATAAAAAATTAAAAAAATAACAAATAATTTAAAAATAGATTATTAGCACTGTATAATGAATAAAAATAAGATTTATTTTAATATTTAAATTTTTTTTTTATAATTTTATATTTACTATAGATTTACTAATTATATTTTGTGTTGAAATTAATTAACAAAAATTTAAAAAGATTTAAACATATTTATTGCTGATTTAAATTTTTAATGAATTACGTTATTTTGTGAAATAGTTTTAATTAATAAGTATATTAATTAAAATTATTTTTTACAAATTTAAGATTATTACCTAAATTTGAAATTATTTTTATTTATCAATATTTTTTAATAATTAATATTATTACATACTAAATTTGAAAAATTTTTTAGTTTTGGGTTTTGCAGATAACTAATTAAGATAACTAACTTTTATTATTTAAAAAAAAAATTCGTGCAAATAGCTGTTTATAAGCAAAACAAAAGTATATTATGTCATTGCGTATGCAGTTTATCATTAAATTAATTTTTACATTGATTTAAAAGTTTTTTATTTCAAATTATAAGATTTAATTTTTTAATATTTTTTAAATATGGGTGCTGGTGGCAAAACGCTGGAAAAGTGTCTTTCTACAAATATTCAAGATGCTCAAGTAAATTTTATAAAACTTAATTTCTTAAACCTAATTTGTTCTTTGTTACAGGATTTAAAAACCTACCTTTCTCTAATCGATCGTTTTCAAAAATCATTTTACTTTACTATTTATAACACAAATGAAATGATAGAAAACACACCGTTACCATTGATTGAAGCAAGTGTTACTCTTTTTGAGGAAGCTATTCAAAACCTGAAAGAAAATAATACAATTATTAAAGAAAATAAAAATCTTAATAAAATGAATAGAAAATATATTACTCGAGTATCTAGAAAAGCCTGCATATCTCCATATAGCTTTATGTTAGCGCTTATTTACATTGAAAGAATAAAAGAGAGAAAATGTTACTATTTGGCATCTGTTCCACCATGTGAATTGTTTTTAATTTCTTTAGTAAGTTTTTAATTTAGTTTTATGTATTTTTTAATGTAATTTTAATTAAATTATATTTTTTCTAGTTGGTTGCTTCAAAATATTTGTTTGATGAAGGAGAAGATGAAGAAGTTTTTAATTCAGAATGGGCTCTTTGCTCAAATATAAATTTAAAATGGTTAAATACGCTTGAAATGATATTTTTATGTTCAATTGATTGGCAAGTCTTTGTAGATTCAGAAAGTTTTATTAGGCAATTTAAAAAACTAGAAAATTTAGTCATAAATAATGAATGCAAAAAAAGGAGTTACAATTATATAACGTATAATGAATTAATAAGGCTATTTGAAAATGATAAAGTATTTGAAAATTTTGTTTTTAATCTTTCTAAATATTTTTTAAAAGCAATAATTATTACATCTTTCTTATATTCATCTTTTGTATTGAGTTTATTTTTAATTGCTAATTCAACAGTTCTTCATAATAACTTAACAAATTATACCGCTAATAATCAAGCATTAAATGAAACATTGTTTTTGTCTAATACAGTAATAATCAATGATAAACAAGACGATGTATATAAATATAAAAAAAATTTTAAATTTAATAGTTTACAATACAACCAAAAAATTAATCAAAATTCATACTCATACAGTCAAAAAATGATAAAAAATTGTGATTTTAAAAAAGTTTTTATTACATACTTAAACCAAGAGAAATTGAAAAGTTTTAAAAAGCCAAAAAAAAACTTAAATTCATTTCATTATTTAAATATTTTTTATGAAAAAATATATTAAATAATGATTTTTTTTTAAAAACAATATATATATTTATTTTTATAAATAGTAAATTAAAAAATTGTGCCTTTAATTTAAAAATTTAACATGTAATTTTTTTTTATAAATATTGATCACATTTGTTAACCGACATTTTGTAAGGTTTTGTGAATTGTGTAGTGATTTTTATCAATAAATTTTTAAGTTTTAATTTTTGCGCTTTAATTTATTGAATGTAAAAACACTAGTTCAAAATTTAACAAAAGTAGCTTGACAACTTTGAAATTTTTTTAAATTTCTGAAAACAAGTAATAGAAGAAAATGTATTTTGTTTACCTTAAAAAATAGGAAGATAGTAAGAATTAATTAATAATTTGATTTTTTAATAATGAATACAATTCCTACAGTGAATTCTCAAAATGGAAGTCCAACACAACAAACTAAAATTTCTCTTCCACCTGTTCCACCTAGACCAACTTCTTTTAATGGAAATGGAAACTATGCATTGCAAAACTATGCTTATAATAACCCATTAGCTTATAATAATTCATACGTAAATAGTTATCCTATGAACAGTTTTGGAATTGGTTATAATAATTTTAATAATCTTGGTTTTGGTAGATTCGGTTATGGGTATAGTAACAGTTTAAATCAAATGCCAGAATCGGATTTAATTAGAGCTGCAGAAGAACGTAGCAGAGCTGCTTTTCAATCTATTGAATCTTTTGTCCACGCGTTTCAATCAATTTCAATGATGTTAGATTCAAGCTACATGGCTTTGGCAAGTTCATTTAGAGCAGTTTTAGGTGTGGCAGATCATTTTTCAAGGATGAAAACTCATATTGGATCAGCGATTTCTTCTATGGCTGTCATTAGAACATTAAATTGGTTGTTAAGAAGAATTCTTAAATTTGTTGGTTTAATCCAACAAAAACAATTAGATAGCTGTGAAGAAGAAGCCTGGAAACTTAGTGCTCAAAGTGTAAATAACGAAAACATTTTGACACCTGAAATTATTAGTAATAGTTCAAAATCTAGTTGGCCTTTACTTGCTTTTTTTGCTGTAGCATTAGGAACTCCATATGCGGTCTACAAAGTTTTACGAAACATGGCTGATGAAAATGTAGAAAATACATCTAAAACATGGGCTAAGGGAGAAAGTGAACATTTTGTTGCTTTTGCTAATTATGACTTTACTGGAGAAAGTTCTCAGACAGTGGGAAATCAATTGTATAAAGAATTGTCTTTTAAAGCTGGTGATAAATTGTTAATTGCACCAAAAGAAATTCAACGGGCATCAAAAGGATGGCTATTAGCATGCGTTAATGATAAAATCGGCATTGTTCCTTATAATTATCTATCTCAACCTGTAAAGGTTAATATCTATCCAACAGCAATTGAAAACACACAAAATAATGAAATTACTGTGAAAAATATTTAAAAAAATTTTTAATTTTTTTTGCTTAAATTATAAATTAAATTTAAAATAAATAACAAAAAAACAATAAAATGTAAAAGACAAAAAAGAATTAATACAAAAAATAATTGATCAAGACTAAAATGACTAAATATAGCTTTATCATTTAAATAAATTTTAATATTTGAATAAATTTGCTGAGATGCCATTTGAGTTTTACCAACAAATATAAAGACGAATCTTTGCATTATTTTTTCACAAAAAGCGAATTCAAAAAAATCATATATTCTATAAATTAAATTTTAAAATGATTATAAATTTAAATGTAATTTTTTAAAATTACCTTTTATTTATCGCATTTTTATCTATAATAGTTTTATCGGAAATATAAAGTACTTGATTAGTTTCTAACAAACTATTTTCATTTATCCAGAATTGTTTTTTATAATAAGTAGAACAATAAAAAAGAGATAAGGTTTTTATGTACATTTTTTGCATAATAAACAAAGTTTCTGGTTCGAAATTTAAAAATTTAGATACATCATAAATAGGTATGTTACATAAGGGTTTTGAATTTTGCTTTGAATTCCAAATTTTATATAATAATGATCCTAAGAAAATATAAATATATTTACAAAATTAATTTTGTTTTTAAATAAATTTACCAGGTTGAGCTTCGGAAAACACAATTATATCTACTTGGGTTTCAGGCCAACAAATCTTTTTTTTAGAAACAAAAATTTCATCAAAATTTTTTATTAAATTAGATGTATCAATTAAAACCTATAAGTTTTTTTAAATTTTTTATTTAAATATTGATTTTTAATTAATTTTTTTAACTTACTTTTTCTGTTTTAATTCCATTTGTTATAATTTTATGAAAAAAAAAAGTAAAAAATAAAAATAATAAATAAAATAAACCAATTTTTGTTCTTTCGTTTAAATTTAAAACATTCTGTCCTAAACTACATCTAATCAAAAATTCAAAATTATTTTTAATTTTTGTTTTATTAATTTTTTTTATCTGAATTAATAATACTATTATTGAAATCATTATAATTGTTGCTAACAAAATTAAAAACGGAAAATATTCTTGACCAATTATAAAATTAATTTGAAAAGTTTTAGATTTTTCAATTATAGGATGTCCATACACAAATCTAAAAAAAAAAAAATTATTACATTATCAAACAAAGTTAAAAACTTACTTTTCATGAGTTACTATAGTAGTTGGTATTATAAATTTTTCCAAATTAAGAATTGTTTCTGGTTTAAAAAATATATCAGCTTCCTTAAAATTTATAAATTAATTTTTAAATTTAATTTAATTTTTACAACTTACTCCTCTTTGTAGAAGTCCTAATATTCCGTTAAAAGACCCATTTTTATTTTTTTTTCCTAATTGATCAGAATATTTATAAATAACTCTAAATAAAATATTAAATAAATTATTATAAAAAATAAAATTTTTTAATAATAAGAAAAAGTTAATAATAAAAAAATATTAATTACTTGTTGAATTTTAATTTTTTAATTATATCTACAAAATATTTTCCAATAAATCCTTTAAGTTGAAGTTTGTTATTTTCTTTAGCAAAATATAGAATATTTAAAGTCTAATAAAAAAAAAAAAAATTATAAATTCAATTTAAATATATAAATTTATTACAGGAAAAGGTATGAAACAAACAGTAATATTAAAACTTAAAACCATTTTTTTTTTTTAAATAAATTTGTCGATAAAATACAAAAAATTTAATTTTTTTAAATTTTTAAGTTTATAATAAATTTATTTTAATTTAAGAACGAATTTTTATTAATTTAATGATTCTTTCATAAACATCTCCATCTAAAAAAATATCTTGAATTTCTTCTGGAAACCATTCTAAAACATACATTAACAATTTTTCTTTATTTCCAGAAACTTTGTAAAATGGAAAAGGACTTTCTAACACAATTGCTTTTTCTAAGACAGTTAATACTTCATCAATATTTGGTCTTGTTGTATTCATAAAATTAATCGTTTGTTTTTTCAATTTCAAATAATAATTATAACCAATTTTTTCTTTTAATTGTTTTTCTGTTTTTTCCCAATGATTTTCCAAATTTTTTAAACAAATTTGTCTATCGGTAATACTTGTTTTATACATTGCTGGTTCTATTAAAATTACTTTTACATTTAAATGTTTTAATTCTCTTCTTAAACTGTTTCCAATAACTCGAACACAATGTTTTGACATACAGTAAGCAGATAAAGCAGAAAAAGTAAAACGTCCTAATAAGTATAAAAATTTAATTAATTTTTTTATAAAAAATATTATTATTGCAAAAAAAGTGTTTTTAATTAATTTTTTATTGAATTTGTTCAATGTAATACCTGCATAAGAACTCATTAAAATAACTCTTGAATTTTTACATTCAAATAGTAATGGTGAAAAAGTTCTTGTTATACGTAAAACTCCCATAGTATTTACTTTTAAACTATTTTCAAACACTTCTTTCAATCCATCTTGATTCCAATTAAAACCTGAATAATGGCCTATCCCAGCGTTGTTAATTAAAGCCCACAATTCTAATAAAAATAAAAAATTTTGTTAAGTTAAATTGCAAACATTTTCAAACTTACTATTAGAACAAAAATTTAAATTTTCTTGAATTAATTGAAATGCATTTTTAACTGATTCATCAGAAGTTACATCAATTTGAACAACAAACATTTTTTGTTTGTTTAATTTATTTAATTGTTCTGCGCCAATACTACCCAAATTTAGACAACCAGCAATTACATAAAATCCTTTATTATACATCTGCTTAGCTAAACACTGACCAAATCCAGAATCACATCCTTTTTTATAAAATATTATAAATTAATTATAAAAAAAAAACTAACTAAAAAAAAAATTTACCTGTAATAAATACAGCCTTATTATATGGTTCGATAATTTCACCATTAAAACCAAAAATTTGTATAATAAATTTTGTTATTTGCCAACAAATCACAATTAAACTAAATAGTACGCTTAATAAGTTTATAATAAAACCAATACCAAACAAATTATTATTAAAAAAAATAGTAAAAAAAAAAATAACTAAAAAAAATGTCATAGAACAACGAATTAAAGTTAATTGCATCATTTTGATAATCTTAATAATAACTGATAAATAAAAAATGAATAAAATTCAAAAAAATTATTTTTTTAAAATATTAAATTGAATCATATTTTAGTAACGTAAGTTAAATTCAACTTAAAATTTTTGTTTTAACTTTGAAAAATGTTTGAATTCAAAATTAAATCATCAGAACAAATTCAGAAACCAGAAACCAGTTATTTAAAACAAGTTTTTTTTTATTTGGTAGTGAGAAAAGACATTAAATTGTTAAAATAACTACAAATAAATTTTATAACAATTCCATAATCTCACCTTTTTTTATAAAAACTATTATTTGATATAAATCTATATTGAAATTCTATTTTAATCACAATCTTAAAAATATAAATACAATTAAAAATATTTTTAAATTATTAAATAAATTTAGATTATTTGTTGAGATGTTATGTTCTCAGAAGCTGCGCTCAGATTATTCTCGCTGATATTTAGATCGCTAGGATTCATCGCAAACATTAGATAAAAATTCGTAGTCTCAGCAAAGAAGACAAATTACTTTTTCAATATAACGTTTATAGTTATAATCCAAATTTCAAGTGTCCTTTTCTCTGTTGATCTCTGCCCTTAAATACAGAATATCAAACAAAGAACAATCGTCATTGACTACTAAAGATCACGCCACTAGTATGACCATTTTAACATTCTGTTGTAAAAGAGAAATCAGTTATAAAGGTTAATTTGGTTATTACAAAAGTAATAATCCTTTTACAACTATAAAATATAAAATTTGATTTTACTCATGTGAAAGATCATAAAACTACTCTTACATCTCCCACATCTACTCAACATTATTAATAAAAATTTTGAATTAAATTTTAGATTATATTTATTTTCTTTTAAATACAAAATGAACAAATTTTTCAGATATTTTACTGTTTACTAAAAAATCGTGTATTTTAACATTGAATTGCTGTAAAAGCCAAAGAGCAGGTAAATCAAGAGGGCCTGCACACCAATATTGATCTTGAGGTAAAGAATTAGTTATGGCATCTTCAACTGTATCAACAACCTAAATTGTAAAAAAAACATATTTAATGATTTTATTAATAATAAAAAAAAAAAAATTAATTTTACCTCATTAATTTCTTTACGAGCTAGGTTTATGGACTTAAACATTAAATTTTTAACATCTTGTTCAAACTGAGATCCGCCTAATTCATCTAAAATGCTAGCTGGTGTGCGTTGAAAACAAGCCTTTAATTGTTCTGACAAAACATCGTTTTCACAAATACCAGTTTTATACAAGTTTGGTTCAATCAATATTGTTTTGATATTAAATCTCTTAAGTTCTTGTCTTAAACCATCACTAAATGAACGAATTGCATGTTTAGTCATTGCATAATATGTTAGCCCAGAAAATGTAAATCGACCTAAAATAAAAAACTTCTTATTTTATAATTTTTTTTAAAAAAATATTACGTTTATAAATTATTACCTGCCATTGAACCCATATTTATTATTCTACCTTTGCTTTGTCTTAAAAAGGGAATGAATAATCGACATAAATTAACAGTTCCAAATACATTAATGTTAAATAATAATTTGACATCATGTTCCATTGTACCAAGTTCAATTGGAGAAAAACGGGCAATACCTGCATTATTCACAATAGCCCATAGTTTAAGTTCTCCATCTACTAAACCAAATATTGGATTTTTAAATTTTTTGTCAAAAATTGAGACATTATTTTCATATTTATTTATTTTTTCCATAAGCGGTTTATAACCAGTTAAATAAGCCACAGTATTTACAACTTCTTCTATGTCTTCATTGTTTGTTATATCTAATTTAATTATTTTTAATCTTTTAGAACTAAATTTTTCTAAATTTTTTGAACCATCCGATTCTTTATTTAAAACACCAGCTAATACATAAAAACCATAGTAATCTAACCTTTTTGCAATTTCTAATCCAAATCCAGAATCACATCCTGTTACTAAAATCAACTTGTTGGTAGGAGGTACAAAAATTTTTGGTGAAATACTTGATCTAAAATAATACCGATTTAAAATAGCGGATAAATGACACAATATAAAAATTAATCCAATTGAGCTTAAAAAATAATATAAAGTTGGAAATAACCAAATAATAAAGTAGATGATGACAAAAGTAAAAATAAAATTTAGCACTTTAGGCATTTTAAACAAAAAAAAAAAAACAATTTTTAATATTAAATCAAAAAAAATATTTTTACAATTTTTTATAACTTCGATTGAAATTAAATTATTTTTTTTTTTATTTAATTTTGTACTGTTTAAAAAAAAATAAACATTATTTTTTAAGATTTTAAGTTAAAAATTTTGAAATAAATAAGTTAAATTATCTCAAGAAAATAAATAGAGCTTAAATTAATTTCAAGTCAAGGTTTATTAAGTGTTTCCGTTAATATTATAAATTTAAAAAAAATATTTAAAAAATAAAAAAAATAAATAAATAAAAAATTACGAATTCGATGTTTAAAATAAAATTTACTTTATATTTACACTAAAATGAGAAAAAAAAAAAAAAAAAAAATTAAACTCAAACGTTTTAGTTCAAATACAACTTTGAATAATTTTAAAAGAATTAGTGGAGCAAGTTTACCTATTAAGAAACTGGTTGAATGCAAGGTTGAAAATTTTGTTCTAACGCAATTTTTATTAAAACAGACTGAAAATTACTATTTAGATCTCATAATTTAAAACTAATTTGTATTAACTAAAAATCAATTTACATCTTGTTTTTTATTATAATTACATTAATAAATATATAACAATAAAAAATTAATTTTTTAATTAATTAAAAAATATGAAAATTAAAAAATAATTTTATTTATTAAGCAATATATTTTAAACTTGAAATATTTCTTTTATTCTTTTTATTAATTAAAATATATAAAAATATTTTTAACTTGTTTATTAAAAATTATTTCATATTTCTTCATAATAATTTATTTTGATTGCGTGATTATATTTTAAGTTCATAACTTTTAATAATAAACAACATTTTCTTTACTTTTAATAACAATATTTCATTTTAAGATTTAAATAATTACAACTAAAAGTTAGCAACTACAGATGAACTTAATCTTTTATGGAAAATCCTTAAATATTACTTAATTGAAATCGAAAGTTAAAACTTTGTTTTAGTAAATAAATCTAAATTAAGAAAAGGGGTTGGCTAAGCTCAAGGTGAAGATAAATTAGTGACCTTTCTAACAAATAAAACAAGATATCCAATTTTTTTTTCTTCATTTAATTTTTTAATTTCATCTAAATCGAATTTCAATAACTCGCATTTTAATGCAATGTTTATTAAATATGTTTGTTTTTTTAATATTTTTAATTATAACTAGTGTTTTCAGTAGAAGTAAGACTATCATTTTCAACTAAAAATTTACTTTCAATTTCATTCCTGTTTAAAGCTTATTTCCCACCAAATTATTTGGTTAACCAATGTTCCACAGGATTAATATGTGTTCCTGTTTCCGAATGCATACATTTTGTTTCAACATGTGGTTATACAGAGTTTTCACCAATGGTCTGCTGTTATGTCACGACTGCATCGTTTAAATATTATCTTACACAAAAAAAAAAATTATTATATAAAAAAAGAAAAGAAGTTATTGAATCAAAAACATTGAAAAATTTTGACATTTGTGGCACAAGAAGAGTTCAAATCCGTATGTACGTTATAGGTGGAACAAAAGTTATATCTAACACTAAATGGCCGTGGTTTGCTAGTGTAATTTTAATTAAACCCGATTTTTACTCTTCGGAAAGTAATAATATAAACTTAATTAATAAAAATACAAATTTTACAGAAAGCAATCCGTTTGTGTCAAAAAAGTTTAAAAGAGACAATAATTACAGTTTTGCTTCAAGTACTATGTCTAATTATTGTGGTGCATCAATAATAACTGATGAGTTCCTTATAAGTTCAGCTCATTGTTTTTCATTTAATGGTGAAATACCTGTCGACAAATTTCGCATTGGTTTAGGAGGTGTTACAACACAGTCAATGGAAATCGTCGAAATAGAAAAAATTATTGTTCACCCAGATGCAAAACAATCAAATCATTATAATGACATTGCTTTGATTAAATTAAAAAATAAATTAACTTTTAATAATCGAATAAGACCAATTTGTTTACCATTTTTGCAAACAGGGTCATCTGACGATCTTCCTGAGCCACCAAATTTTTACGGTTTTTCTAACTCAAATTTTTATAATCCTGATTTAACTCCAAGAAGAATATCACAAAGTGATTTAAATTTTTTTAAAAAGCGAAATCTTTCAAATCAATTAATTTTTGATGATAATAATCAAATAGAAAATAATTTTGTTCATCAATTAATAACTAAAGTAAATTCAAAAGCATTTATTGCTGGATTTGGTGACACTGAATATGGGGGTGTTAGATCACTAGAACTTAAAGAAGCTGAATTGTTAATTGTAAATCGAACAAGATGTAATGATTTGTATAGTAACCTTGAATCAAAAAAATTAACTAAAGGAATCACAAAAGAATTTATTTGTGCTGCAGACAGAATAGTAGCTAAAGAAATTAATTTTGATAAAAAAATTCATCAAAATCATAAAAATTCAATGAAAAAAAATTTGATTGATTTAGAATTTAGTAAAAAAAATTTACAAATCAATAAAAAGAACAATAATACAAACAAAAATTTTAACCAACATTTGTTAGAATCTATTATGGATAATGAAGATTTACTTAAAGAATTAATTATTAATGATGCATGTCAAGGTGATAGTGGTGGACCTTTAGTTAGCCAAATTACTTTTGAGTTATTAAATAATATGACTTCAACAAATGTAAAAATTGAAGAAATAATTTTAAAAATGCAACTAAATATTAAAAAATCAATTAATATAGGATATGAAGGAAAATTTTATTTAACCGGAATAATTACATTAGGTCGCATTTGTGGTGATCAAGAATTTCCTGGTGTATATGTAGATGTAAATTATCATAAAGATTGGATTTTAAAATATGTAACATTTGACACAGATAATTCTAAATCTTAAAAGATATAAATTTTGTATGTTGTTTTATTTGATTATAAAAAATTGAAATATTTTTCATAATCTTCTAATTCTAAGTTCATTTCACTAATTTTGTCTCTTAAAGCTTCTTCGGTTGGTTCAATATCGCCATAGGAATTAATCTCATTTTGTAAAACGTTCAATTCATTCTTTAGTTTGTCATTTTGATTTTCTAGTTCTTTCAAAGAACTTTCAGTTAGTGCAGATTTAAATCCAGCTTCTTTAAGAAGACTCTCATAAGCTTTGATTTTAGAGTAATATTCTTCAAATTTTTCTCTATACTGTTTTGTAGATGTATTCAATTTGTTTTTAAGTTCAGTTGAATTTTTTGAAATGGTTTGAGCTTTTTCTAGTTTCATTTTCATTTTTTTTAAAGCGTCTGTCCATATTTGTAATTGTTCATTTAAATATTGAACTTTTTGTTTTTTGTTTGATAAATCTGACAATTGAACAAACTTTTTAGAAACTTCGTTGACCAATTGAGATGTATTGTCCGAATAATTAATATTGAAAGTACAAATCAAATTATCTAATATATTTAAAGCTTTGTCCATATTTGGATATTTAAATTTAATCACTTGCAATGCATCTCCCCCAAATATTTTGTCGACAAATTCTTTGATTTGCTCGTTGCCATAATCATCTTGTTGAACTAGCAGTAAATCCTTTTCATTAGTATCCATGTTTTAAACAAAATTAGCAATTAAAAATGTTTCGTCTTGATTTAATTGAATTCTAGAAATAATTTCTTAAGTATGTATTTTTTTATTTTGAAACAAAAACTTTAGCGCCTGAAATATTGTAAGCAATTTTTTATTGCTTAGTTGTCATGTCAACCCGAATAACTTTTAAACCAATCAATTAAAAAAACTTAGTAGTAAATTAAATTTTTTTAATTCTGGTTAAAGTTAAATTTAAAATATTTACAAAATTAGTAATTAATTTAAATTTATTTGATTTCTTTAATTTAAATGCTTTATTTTATTTTTATTAAAATTTATGTTTAATAAATATAAAACTAATTTATTTTTTTATTTTATATTTTTAAAATATAATTTTACTAGCTATATAATATTTAGCTATTTGTTAATCAAATTTTTTTCTATTGATTTGAAATTTTTTAAATATTAATTATATAATTTTATAAATTTCATAAATTTTTAATTATTCTAAATTTTAAACTAAAAGTTTTTTTAAGTTTTTTAGATTTTTAAATCAAATAATAATTTCAAAGATATCTATTGATAAATTATAAAAAAAAAATAAATTTTAATACAATTAGAAATAAAAATTTATTTAAAAATCATTTTTTTTAGTAATAAATTTAAGTAATATAATATTGTTTTAGATTAAAAATAAAAAAAAATTTTTAGTAAAAATTGAAATAATTTTATTTTTAAATTTTTATTTTATAAATAAGGTTTGCAATTAAATTATTTATTGTTTTTTTACTTAAAACTTTATTCAAAAAATTTTAAATTAATAGAGCAATAAAATTTTTTTATTGCTAATGTAAAATTTTAAAAAAATTTTTTTTAGATTTTAAAAGTTTTTCAAGTTTTTTTTTTTAAACAAACAATTTTTTTTTTTCCAAATATTTTTATGATACAATTACTACTTAAAGTAAAAAATTTTATTTTAAACCTAATTTTTAAGATTTTAACCTATCAACAGGTTAATAAAAATGAAAAAACTTAAAAGCAAAATAGATTTTAATGTGTTTTATTAAATATAAACTTGCCAAGATCATGTCTAAGTTTTAAAATTTTAATTATCTTCGACTTATTTATTGGAATAAATAGGTTATTTTTGTCTAACAGATGTTAGTGTTTTTTTTTTTTCGTCTAGACTTAAACTCTGTTAAAATATTTTTTACTTTTTACAAGAAATTATCATATTGACTTAAATACTATTTAGGAAATTAGTTTTTACCTTTTTTTAAAAAGTTTCACTTTATAAATTAAATTTCTGGATTATTTGCTTATGCTTAAAACGCAAAGTTTAATTAAGTTTACATCAATATAAAAAAAAATAAGTTAAATTAATGGATAATGATATTTTATACAATGAAAATTATATTATACTAATATAAAATAAAAAAATTAACAAATTCTTGAATTAGCAACTGATTTTTTTGCAACATAATCATATAATTCTTGTTGAGTAAAATATGGAAGAACGTCAATTTTTTTATTAGCAGGTTGTTGAATATAACCAATATTTTGCTTCATTTTCATTGCTTTTAAAATATCTTCATCGATGGGTTTATAATATCTATAAGTTACATTAGAAAGACTTTCAGGCCAAAAAGATGCTAGCTCTTCACCTGGATTAACACGAGGCATAGGAATTGAAGAAAATGAAATAAATGTATTATCAATTGGTATAGATGGTGGAATTTCAATTTCATCGGGAAATTCAGTTTCTTGACTAAATCTGTTGAATGTTGCCTTATCATTAGTCGTGTATAAATGAGAAAAGCCAAAATTATCTGAAAATACAAATGCTTGACTAGAATCTGAAACAGCAAATGATTCAATTAAAGCTCCTCTAGATAATTCAACATCATTAACAGTTGTAATGCCAATTTTATTACAAATATCTAACATTTGATACTGTCCTTCTCTTGATAAAGCACAAAATCTAGATCCAAACTGTGGCAAAAATCTTAAAAAGTATGGATTAATTGGAACTGAGATAGGAGAAAGAGATTTCATCATTCTAATATCATATGTAAGCAAAAGTTTATCACTGAGAAAAGAATCTCTAAATAAGAAATAAAAGTAAATTAAAAAGAAAATAGTTGAGTTAAAATCAGTATGAACATACCTTGAATATCCACATGTAACTAAATAATTTCCCCTGACATCGAAATCAGATAAAGCAACAGAATGCGTTTCAAAGACGTGTCGAGCTTTCATAGTAGCATTGTCTCTAATACTTATTTTTCCATCAGCCGCACCACAACAAATAAATTGAGGATGTTTTCTAATAATAACACAACTTTCCTCTTTAATATTGGTACTTCTGATTATTTTCATTCTTTCCAAATCAAATTCTAAGAGTTTGTTTTGATGTCCGCCCATAAGAAGCATTGAAGAATGTAATTGTTCCATGCATTGCATGTTAACCATAGTTTCGGAAGAATTTTCAAAAATGGTTAATCCTCGCCGAGAAGAAAGTTTTAAAGTGTGATCCGAAAGCGAAAGGATGCCATAATCACCCGTTAAAATGTCGCGAATCTCTTTGCCAGGATGGGCATCAAAAGAAGTGTATCTTTCAGTATCCAGACCAAAGTAGCTGGTCAGATGTCCATCGGAATCTCCAGTCCACAAGAGTTCTTGCAAATTGTCAAATTTGGAGCAAGTTGCATAAGCCGGGGCCATCACATTAGGATCGGCTTCAGGAATAATGGAAGACATCAAGCAAATCATGTTGAATACAAGTGATTAGAGAAGATCCACGAAGTAGAAAGAAGTACAACCAAATGATTTTGCAGATTAGCTTAGAAAAAGTAACTAGGGAGAAGAAGGGTTGCAGATTAAAGAACGAAATGAGCAGAAAATAATGAAAGCTCTGAATTTATACTTAGCACTTAGACCTGTCCGGCCCCTTTTCTTAACCTATTGTCAGATTGTTTATTAGAAAGCTAGCTAATGGACAAGCTAGACTGAGAGAGAAGTATATGGTTTTGATGTGAAAATAGCTAACAAGAAAATGAAGTAAATAAGAAGCATTGGTGCATTGAGCTATCGACGTCTGGTTAAATTGATAATCTGAATTAGTATAAGCGTATTTGAGATTTAAGATAAGAAGCTGCAATAAACTTGAATAATGGAAAAAGTACCAGCATTTTCATTAGGTTTCCTTACAGGTTTGGGCATTGGAATTTGTTTAACTATAATCGGAAAAAACAGAATAAGAAACTTTCTAGCTGGTGGCAGTCAAGCTCAGTTGGGTCAGATATTGAACTCAATTAAAGACATGAGTCGAGAGACGAAACTGGTTTTGGTGGTAAGAAGTGACCTAAAGATGGGCAAAGGCAAGATTGCGGCCCAATGTTCTCATGCATCGATTTTAGCTTATTGTCTGGCCAAAAAACAGAAGCCAAACACATTGAAAGCCTGGGAGGCTTCTGGTCAGATGAAAGTGGTTTGCAAGATCGAGAGTGAACAGGCCATGTTTAAGTTAAAGCAAGAAGCGGAATCTGTGGGACAGTTGGTCAGCCTTGTCAAAGATGCAGGACACACTCAAGTGCAGCCTGGAACATATACTGTAATTGCCATTGGACCGGCGCCCAAACAGGACTTGGACCAGATCACAGGACACCTTAGTCTGCTTTAAGCCGAATTTTAGACTTGGATCATAGAGCATATATTTATTTTGGTTATTAAATTACCTGTTATTGTTTTAGTCATTAGCGAGTTGTGAATTGCAACCTAGATCTTGAACTTGACTTTACTAGGCTTGTTTATTTTGTGTTTTGTGACCGTGCTCTGCTCGTTTGTGCTTGTTCAATGGCTTTCTTGATTTCTTGTTTGTGTTTCGTGACTTGGTCTTTAGCTTGCTTAAGACTTTGTGATACATTTCTTTCGATATTTTGTGGTTTATCATTTTTTGCAAGTAATTCCAAGTGTGCAAGGTTTAAGACGTCTAATTGAAATCAAAAAACGCGCTAGCTAGTAAAAAGGCTTTATATTGCAGGCACCAGAGCAGAGACAGACTGGCGCGCTAAAAATGCGCATTTGTACTGAAGCAATCAGACAGTAAACAGCCACTATTAATATGGATCCGTGCCTGGTGGAACGAGTCGACCATCTGAAATGCCCTTTTGTGTTGTTTTGTTGTTGCAAGTTGTCTATAGACTTCTGAATGGACTTAATTCCACAACCTGATATTTTCTTAAGAACTTGATCCTTGCTTTGGGAACTTGATCCCGCCACATTAAGACGTGTTCCCAAAAGTAAAATCTCATTTGTTTTTTCACCTCAACTTTCACAACAACCTTTCCTTTCAACAGTTCAATTCAATTGCGATGACAAATCGCCCAGGCTTTTCCACATTTACAAGTGTTTCTGTTTTCTTCAAATTCACGGCTACTGTTCCCGTTCTAACTACACCTGCACTGGGTGAACACCTGTGTGTGTGTGTGTGTGAAAATAACAAACAAAAACAATTTTTACTTCTCAATTTATTTAACTATTTAAAATGGCTTATTTAAATTCAAATTACAACTGCACCAATCCATTTGTGGCCGGTCTGTTGCCTATTTCTACCTCAAATATTCACGACCCACCTCCGACCAGTTCTTACCTTAATTCTAAGAAAAAGAAGCTCAAACAGCAAAATAATTTAAATTTATCTAATAAAAATCAGGCTAACAATGAATGTAACAATCAAAAAAATGAGGATAGCATTAAGTCAAAAAAAGCACTTCGCAACAGAAGACAAAAAGAAGCCAAAAGAAAGAGAAAAAACCAGAAACATGTTCATTTTCCTGAAGATGAACAAATGATTGCCATCTTTATCTTTGTTGAAGATGACGAATTTACCAGGGAATGTAGGAACAAGTATTGGGAGTTTTTTGCAATTGACAGACAAAGATTTAAACATCGAATCGGAAAACTTTCTGATCTTTTAGACAAAGTACTAAATCCAAGTCATAGACAGAAGATTTTCAATCAACGATTTACAGATGATGAAAAATCAGAGGACGAAAAGAATTAATGGAAATCGTTTCATTTTCTTGTACATTTTTTTTTTTTTTGCATTTCTAATATTATTTTCCTTAATGCGTGCCTTTCTTTTCTAATATAAACTATAGCTAATACTTCTTTTAAATTAGGATTCTCTTAATGATGTCAGTTTTTCCTTGTAAATACATTATTCATATTAAACATAACACAAATACTATAACTTATAAAATAAATTTTTAAAAAACAATATTCAAAAGCCATGTTACTTCTTCAGTTAAATTTGATTTTCGAGCTTAAGTAAACCAAATTTAAAATATTTTCATTAATTTACAAATTTTGTACTTATTTTAACTCATTTTTTAAAATAAAGTATATTTAATATCTACAAATAATTTAATTTTATTTAAATTTCAAACAAAATCTATTAATTAACGTATTTAGGAAAAGGTGGTAATAAAGCATTATCTACAGTTTGTTCAATATGAGAATGTCTGCTTTTAATTTTTATTTCATGTAAAGAAACATCTTCTAAATTTGATAATTGAACACCTAAATCTTGAAGATCAAGATTCCCTTCAGTCAATTCGTCGGTTATGTGTTCCTATAAAAAAATTTAAATTTAAGATCATATTTATAAAATATTTCTTATTCAATTTACCCATTCTATCGATTCCCAACATATTAAAGGATATTTTTTGTACATTTCTGTTAATTGTATTTTTAATAAAAATCCTAATGCAAGTCTTGCTTCTTCAATTGAAAACTCAAACTCTTCACCTCGACCAGATAATCTCATTATAAATTTAATAATATCTTTTAATTCATATCTTCTTGGACTAGAAATCAAAATAATAAATATTAAAAATTTTATTAAAATTTTTAAAAAATTTATTTACCCGACGGCATCAATTGTTTTTCCTATTACTTCATTATCAAATATAGCATTAACAATTCCTTTTGCAACATCTCTTACATAAACTGGTTGTTTATATATACCTTCTCCTTTATTCCAAAGATAAAGTTTTGATCCACTATATCTGTAAAAATTAGTATACAATTGAATAAAATTATCATCGAATCCAAAAATTTGTGAAGGTCTAAAAATAATAGCTTCTGGAAATTCTTCACGAACTGCCAATTCTCCATAGTATTTAGATTTTAAAAAATTTGAGCCTTTTCTTATGAAATGACCTACTGGTGTTGGACTTGCATTTAAAGCTGAAAAATGAATTAATTTCGTAACATTAGCTTCTTTTGCCATTTTAGCAATTAATTGAGGTCCTTGAACATGAACTTCATCAAAAGTAAAACTCCTATTTTTTTAAATAAAATTAATTTTAGTAAAATTTAAATTTAAAATAATTTTTTTATAAAAACATACGGTGTTTCATTTATTTTTCCAATCAAATTTATGACAACATTTGAATATTTTACACATTTATATATACTTTCCTCATCTTTTAAATAAAACGGCTAATAAAAAATATTGTTTTAATAAATAAAAATTAAGTTGGAAAAAAATTAATTTTACCAAAAACAAAACTTGTCCTAAATCACCAGCAACTTTTTGATGAGCTACATCATAATGTTCACCTCTGTAAGGAATAATAACTTGACAACCGATTCTACATAAAGAACTTATTAAATGATTGCTTAGATTTCCTGATGCTCCAAATACAGTAACTACAGCACCATTAAAAGAAGATCTTCCACCAGTTCCTTTTTTTAAAGTTGAACTAATTTCATTTGGAAATCTTTTAGTCTTATATTCTAAAATTTCAGATTTTGATTGTGCTAAGCATCGTTTTGAATAACCTAATAATATAATTAAAAAAGAATTAAAAAGTTAAAAAATAAAATTTAAATTCAAATCTTACTCAATACATATTTTTTTAAGAAATTACTTTTAGTCAACATTTTGGAAACAAATTTTTTAGATCAAACAAATATTCTTATAAAGTCTAATATTAATAACTTACAAAAACAAATATTAAGGACGTATTAAAAATAACGCTATTTTTACACAAGCGCAAAAATTGAATTTTTTCAAATATATTTTTAATATTAATTTAATCTTAAATTTTTTATTTACTTAGTTTAAAAAAATTTTTTTGGAGATGCTTGGAAAACAGATTTTTTTGAATTAATTTCATTATCAAAAAATTCAAGATCACATTCACTAGATTGTGAAGGATCAACATATGAATCAATACTGATTAATTTATCTTGATCAAAATTAATTTCTGAATATTGAGAATCAATCGTTTTATGATAATCAAGTTCACATAAATTGTCAGATTGTTCATTTACGATTTCTAAATCATCTTTCATTATTTCATTAATTGGAATATTATAAAATTCTGAATTTTTTATTTCAACCATATTATTTTCTGTTGACTTTATAATTTCATTGTCTTTTTGTTTAGGTAAAGAATTTGATTTAAATTGATTGTCATTTGATTTGTTATTTTCATTATTAAAAAAAAATTCATTTATTTTTTGTTCATCACTTTGCTTTAGTTTCATAAGATTATTATCTTCATTAATTTGTATTTCGTCAAAATTTGAGTTATAATACGATAATTTAAAATTGTGTTCAAAAAATATAATATTTTTGCAACTTTCTTTTAGATTATCCATTGTTTGAGCTAATTTATTAAATTTATTTTTTAAATGTTCAATTTCTTGCCCATCAAGATTATTGTTAATATTATCTAAAAAATTTATTATTAATAGATACTTAAATTTTAATTTATCAAAAAAATTAATTATATGTTGTTTTTTAATATTAAATTGAGCTTCAAGTGATTTTAAAACATTTTTTGTGTTTATCAATACAGCGGATTCTAACTTGATCAGTTCTTTTTCTTCTTCTTCAAAACTCTGAAACATTTCAGTTTTTTGTGATAAAAGCAAAATTTCTTGTTGCAATAGTTTTTTGAATTGCAGATTCCAATGAAAAAATACTTTTAATGTACATATATCTTGGAATAATGATTCACATTTTTTATCATTAATAATTTTATTCAATTTGATCTCTTCAAACTTTAATTCAAAATCATTAAATTTGTTTAGGTAATCCATTTTGGTAAACTGAAAACAAATAATTAGAAATTCAAAATCTTTGAAAAGAAATTAAAAAATAGAAAAAAGTTCAAAAATAAAAAAAAATCTATAAATTTATTTTCCTTAGTTTACAATTTTTTTCTATTAGTTAAATTAAACATATAAATAATAACATATGGACTAAATCTATTTTTGATTAATTGATATTAAATTGATTACTTTCTTAAATTAAATATTCATTTTTTTTTTGCGGCTTGAATTGTAGTAGAATTAATATCATAGTCTTTGTCAGCAATATTCAACATCAAAGAATCTGCGGATAAATAAACACGATTGTTTGCTTGAGAAATCTAAAAAAAAAAAAGCCTTAATCAAAAAATAAAAAATATCAATTAAATTAATTACAGTCTTCGAAATGGCCTGTGCAGCACGAATCTTTCTTAATTTCAAATAACCTGGATCTTTGGCAATGGAGTCACCTAAGTAAATACGAAAAAAATAAAAGTTAAGGAAAATGCGCCTTCACGCAAATTTAAATATTTAAATTAAGAATTCAATCAGATTACTAAATGTTAAAATCATCAAAAAAAGACATCAAATAAGATGCTTGTGGGTTTTTAGAATGAAAGATCGTTCAAAAAAACGATACAAGTCTAAAAAACAGCCTACTGATACTTTTGTTTTACAATGATAAGATTTAATCTTGATCTTAGCCATTAAGATTCAAAAGTTCATTCTGATTACTGTATACATGAATCAGCCATTTAATTGAAAACAATTAAAAAACTGAACCATGCTTTCGCCTATCACAACTATCATCATTTGAATTTGGTTAAAAAATGTGTTTTTTGAAAAGGATATCATTTTGGCTGCTTCAGCTTCTCCTTCAGCTTGTACAATCTTCTGTTGTCTTTCTTGCTTAGCTTGTTCCACAATAAATAAAGCTCTTTGTGCTTCTTGCTGAGCTACTTGTTTTGCTTCAACTGCTGCCGCATATTCTCGACTAAAACTCAATTCTGTTAAAGAAACATCATCCAAAATAATATTGAAGTCCTTTGCTCTTTCAATTAGTTCTTTCCTAACCAATAAGGACACTTGTTGACGTTGAGTAATCAATTGTGATGCATTAAACTTGGCCACAACACTTTTCAATACCTAATTTAAATTTAGATTAATTTTATGTTAAAAAAATTTTTGCTAAATTAATCTAAAAACACTTACTTCATTGCAAATTGAAGGTAAAACTCGTTCATCAAAGTCTTGTCCTAGTGTTCGATAAATGTGGGGTAAATATTGAGCATCCGGACGAGCTAAAACTCTTAAAGAAATGTTAACCATTTGTAAATCTTTTGATCCAGTTGGTGAAGAAATTTTTCTTGGTCTAGATCTGATGTCATAAATAATTGGATATTGAATCCATGGTAATCTAAAAAAAAAAATAATTACGATGTAGATAGTTAATATTTATAATTTAATTTATTTACTTAAAATGAAGTCCTTCAGTGTAAACTTGCTTTTGAATTCCTCCAAACCTACTAAAAATTATAGCTCTGTGACCACCGTCAACTAAATTTTATATTAATTTTATGATTCAATTATTTATTTAAATTTTAAATGCAAAATAACCTGTATAAAATGATTGTGATAGTGCATATCCTGCACCAGCAACGGCCACAAGAAGTTTAGCACCCAATGGCAAGCCATTAGAACCACCTTTGCCTATTTTTCCTAAAGCTTCTTGAAATTTAGATGCCATTTTAAGAAGATTTTTTAATTGCTATAAATTAGCGATTAATTAATTTAAATAAGAGCAAAATGTTGAACTTTTGTACAAAACCACGTTTTGAGTGTTTAGATTCTTAACAACATTTTAGGGATTGTCTCTGTATTAAAAAATATTTACTATACAAGGATATAAAAACTTATCTTTGAATAAACTTATATTTATGATAAAACTAGATTAAATAAATGTTTATTAGTATATTAGCAATCTAATTATTACAAAACTATTAAAAATTTACAAATAATGTATTTTTAAAATATTTTATATTAAATTATTTTTTTCTCTTAGAAATCTTTTTAACATTTAAGCATGTTAAATTGAATTAAACAAATTTATAAAACCAAAATTTAATTTCTGGCATTAACGATTTGAATAAACTCTTTCTTTAAAGATGCTCCACCAACCAAAAATCCATCAATATCGTTTTCTTTAGCTAGTTCAACACAATTAGCACCAGTAACTGATCCTCCATAAATAATTCTAACTGATTCAGACACTTCTGAACTTACATTTTCAGCTAACCATTTTCTTAATTGCTGATGAACTTCTTGAGCTTGAGCCGGAGTTGCAGTTTTGCCTGTACCTATAGCCCAGACAGGTTCATAAGCAATAACTACATTCTTCCAGTCTTTGACATTGCCTTAAAAAAAAAAATGAATAGTATTTAAATTGATTAAAAATAATATTTTACTTTTAATTGCTTGCATTTGTCTAAAAACAACTTCGCTAGTTTTGCCAGCTTCTCTTTCTGACAACAGTTCTCCAATACAAGCAATTACGTTTAATCCTTGATTTAGAGCGTAACCAACTTTTTCACCAACAAGCTAAATAAATAAATTTAAAGCTAAAAAACCAACTCAATTAGATGACTTACTGTGTCATTTTCGCCAAACACATTTCTTCTCTCAGAATGACCTAAAATCACCCAGTTGACTCCAATATCTTTTAACATGTCTGGACTAATTTCACCAGTAAATGCCCCTTTAGAAGTTTTGTAGGCATTTTGAGCAGCTAACTGTACACCTTTTGGCAATTTATTTAATACATATTCTAAGTAAACCGAAGGAGCTCCAACCACAATATCTTTGGTAGAAAAATAAAATTAACAAATTAAAAATAGATTAATTTATTTTATACTTACCAACATCGTTGCTTAATGGACCTTCACTGAGGAACTGGATAATGTCATTAATGACAGCTTTGCTGCCATTCATTTTCCAATTGCCTCCAACAAAAAATTTGCGTCCCATTTCAACTAATTTTTAAACAAACGATATTTATAAACCTAAGAACTTGTAAAAACGACTTGTCAATAATGGCAAAAAAACTTGAAAAATGGTTTACTACTTTATTTAAATTGCTGGTTAATTGTCTGATTAGATTTCAACAAATGAGATAATGGTTTGACACTTTTGCTCTGCCAATCCAAGGACAAATCGTGTAGGTTTTTATTATAAACATTGTTTACACTTGCGCACTTGATTATTTTGATGGGGATCGGTAAGCCCTGATTTATTTATTATGTTTTCTATTTGAACACCTTAGGTGATCAATTTAATTTAAAATAAATTATTATTTTTAAACTAATTCATTTAATGTATGTGCAATTTTTTTAACTAATCACTTAAAAAACCCTCTATTAAATGCATCCAAACTGGTCAAAATTTATCAGACTGAAAAACAAATCGCTATTATTTACCGTTTTAAGTCGATTGTCAAATATCGATTTCAAGTTGATACATAAGTTAATATGTTTGAAATACCATAAAATTAGATTTTCTTAAACCTAACTTAAATTAGTTTATAATTTTTTTACTTTTTTCAGATTCCAAACATGTTTATAGAGTCCAAACCAGATTTAAATAACGCAGATGGCGAAGAAATGTATTATGGAGTTCAATTTTTTTCCTTTGCAAGATCTGAGTCAGATGAGGAAGAAATAAATAACGATTTATTTGAACAGTATAATGTGTTAGCTCAGGATCCAAGTGAAGATACCAGTGATTTTGAAGATTCATCTGAAGATGAAAATGATCAATCAATAATTAATTGCTCACAAAATTTGGATTCTAATGAAAAAATCAATGAAAAAAATTTATCTAACGAGAATATAAACAATTTTTTAAGTAGGTCTTTTGATCATTCTGATATTTGTACAAATGAAATAATTTTAAACGAAGGTAACTATTATTTTATTAATATTTTAAAATTTTTAACAAAAAATTTTTTTTAGAAAATATTAAAACAATTAAAAATTGTATGTCAAACATTTTATTGCCTGAATCATGTGTTCCGAATTGGGCGTCTGAAATTAATGAAGAAACCTTTTCAAAACTGATTCATGATAAATTAAAATCAAAATTAAGCTAATTTACGGCTTTTAAAATTTGTTGAAAAAGTTTATTTTTAATAATTATTTAATACAGGAATTTTGATTAAAAATTAATATAAACAAAAGGAATTTAAACAAAAATTCACATTTTAACTTTTAATTTTTTTAAAAATTTAAAATTTATAAATATAATATAATAATAATAAAAATTATTTAATATTGGATTTAAAAAAGAATTTAAAAGCATATTTTTTTTAAATGTTAATATCATAAATTAATAAAAAATTATGATTTACAATCATTTTATGTCTAATATTTAATTAAGTACATGTGAAAAAGAGAAGCAAGTTAAAATAAAATCCAACTTAACGAAGAATTCAAGAAAGTTTTGTAATTTGATAATAATATGTTAAAATTGTTATCTATATTTAGAATATTATAGTTGAACACTGATAAACGTTTGTATCAAATGTAATAAAATTGTAAAAAATGGATTTAAATTAAAATTTTATTAAATATGAAAAGTAGACAAATTCGCACTTAGTTTTGATCCTTATTTGGTATACTATCAATCTTTAAACCGTTTACGACTTCCTTTTTAATATCTACTCGACCAGCTTTACCTCTGCCTTTACCAGTTTCATCAAAACGATGTTTATGAGAACCAGTGTATTTGGTATGATCAGTAAGTCTAGCCACGATTGCATCTACCTGTGCAGTCTAGATTCGCAAAATGTCAATGAAAAAAAAGGAATAGATAAATGTAAAATTAAGTTTTTAAAACAAAATAACGACAAACAAAAGTTAAAAATATGAACGTGTTTAACATGTCTTATGTATTCATAAATTGTATATCATGATTTTTTTTTTAATATATAGTTATTAATTACAGTAGTTTTGGTAGTTGCAGGTTGACCACTTTGTGCCAATTTCTCCTTAATTTCATTCAAATCAACTTTTTTATTTTTTGCAATTTTGTCCAAAAATTGAACATATTCCTTTAATGTTAATGCTTTTTTTGTCCTGTAATTGAAAAAAAAATTGTTTAATTTATACTAAATTAAAAAAGAATTTTAGATTGAATAGCTTCAAAGTTTAGCAATTGGATAAATTATAATAAATGATAAATTGTCACTAATGTTAAATTTTATTTAACAAATTGCTCATGAATTTCCAATATGTTTTAAAGTTAAAAAACACATGATTTATTCATACGTAAATATTTTTAAATTAAATTAAAAATAATTTCAAACTAGAAGTTGACGTTGTAGTAGAATGTAATCATAAATGGAATGGAAAACACAAATATGTATGAATATTTATGTATAAAATTACTTAAATTCATTTTTGTTTGTATATATTGATATAAGCACGTTTATATATGCTGGTGAATAATTAATAAAAACTTAATTAAGATCAAAATTTGCATGCTTGGAAAGTGATTAAAATTATTGAAAAAGTTAAATATTAGAAAATTTACTTAGCAATTTGTTTGAAATAGATACCAGTATCAGTTGTAGTAATTTTTTTACCATCAATTACTTTAGCTTGTTTGAACCATTTATCACTGTTGCTCAATGTAATTGCATCTCCTTTACTTTTAAGATCTCCAAATTTGGCAAAGGCTTTAAATGCCTCTTTAAACTCGTTTGATTCATTTACACTACTACAATTAGATGTGACCGAAATCGTTGATGTAGTAGAAATTGCAGAAACAGGTCTGGAATCTGCAACTGTTTTGTCTTTGTCAATAGTTTGCAACGTATTGTTATTATTGTCCATTTTATTAATATGGTATTTTCTTTAACTAAAATAAAAATTTATGTAAAATATAATATTATTATTAATAAAATTATTTGTATATTAATTACAAAATTTAACTGAGAAAATATGACTTTTAAATTCCACACAGTGAATACATAATAAACAATGATTAAAATTTGCAAGCAAAGCAAAGTTAATTCATAAGCAATACTGATTACAGTTTTCTTTTATTAGAAAATTGATAATTACAAAAAGGTTGATTATAAATAAATTTAATTGTAAGCAATTAATAGAAAACAACAAAAATAGATAAATATTTGTTGTAACTTTTTAATTTTTAATGTATAAAACTTTTTATTATTTGATTAATTATTTGTTATTTTATTGTATTTAATTAAAAATATAGCAAATAACTATTATTTTACTTTAAATTTTATTTTTTAAGAAATAATTTTTTTATTAAAAAAAGTAAACTAAAATGTCGATTTTTAATAATTTTTAAAATTTCACATTATGAAATTTTAATTAATCGATTATTTTATACATTTTTTATAAAAAGTTAAAAAGCAAATCAAAATTTAAATTGATTATAAAAAAATAAAGGCATTATAAAAAAAAAAAGTTTTTTAATATAAAAAATTATATTAGTTTGATAAGTTCAGTAATTTAAATTACTTTAAATAATAAAAAAAAAATTATCATTTGTATTATTAAAATATATATATTTTTTTTACAATTTAATAAAACTAAAATAATTAATAAAAAAATAATGCAACAGTTTAAAAATTAATTCATAATACTTTATAAATAATAAGTAAGTTTAAGTTATGTGTGAGAAATTAAATAAACTTAATTGAACAAAAGTCAAATTAATTGTTTTAATAATAATAAATAGTTATATTAATTAATAAAATTCATTGTGTTTCTTAAAAAAATATGCAATAAATTAAAAAATTTGATTAAAACTAATTGAGTGAAACTACATTAAAATAGAAGATTAAAATGATGTAAGGACAGCAAAAAAAATCTTTATTATTTAGTATCGTTTTAAATCTGTTTGTTTTTTCTTAGACGTTTCAGTGCAAAAATGATTAAAAATTAAAAAAATGAATAAATAAATGCACGTTTATATATAATGTTTGAAAATATAATTACTTTGAAATAGTTGCTTTTCTGTCGTTTGATTGCTAGATTTAGTTACTTGGTAATCATTTGACTGTAAGCACTGACTAAATTTTTGTTCGTATCTTTCTTTATGTTAGTTTTTAAATTTTTTAATTTTAATATTTTGGAAATACATAATTTTGATATAACTTTTTATAATTAAATTAATAGTTTAATTTAATAACTTAATATTTAAGATTATCATCATATTTTTTGTGTTGTGTTCATTTTGCTAGATTAAATATACGATTTGGTTGGCGTTGATTTTATTAATATTAATTTCTTTTATAACCATAATTAATAAATTTTATTAACTTAATTTAATTCTTAGTGTTTGATTTTACTGGTGAAGTTTAAATTTAATCATTTATATTTTATTATTGAAATTTGAATCTTATTTATTAAATATATTATTTCATTAAAAAAAATTAACTTAAATCACAATAATTCATTTTATTTTAAATTTACTTTTAAATAACATGCAAATACTGTTATTTCAATTAATATTTGAAATCGGTCAAAAGTTGTTTTTGACAGCACTATTACTTTTTTAACATTTAATCAATACTTTTATTTTCATGATTTAAAAAATAATTCAAAGATAAAAATGTTTTATTTAAATTATTATATAACTAAAGTCAATTGATTAAAAAAAAATTTTTTTACAGGATTTTATCGTATTTGTATATTTGCAAAAATTATCGAAAAATTCAATTAAGTTAAATAAACGTTTATATTTTCTGTTTAAATTTTTATTTAAATTTTGGTAAAAAAATTAAAAAAATAATGTCTGAAAATCGTGCTGAAAAATCTGGATTTGCAGCAGAAGCTCAAAAAAAGGTATTTAAAATTTAATATTAGATTATAAATAAAATTTGATTTTTTTAGATGAATTCAAAGTATGATTCTAATCTAGCCGGTGAATTGTTAGTTTGGATTCAAGAATTAGTCGGTGAAGAATTTGATAATTTATCTGGTGATCAAGATAATTTTTATAATCAACTAAAAAATGGTGTAGTTTTGTGCAAATTAATTAATGCAATTGCACCAGAAACAATACCAGAAAAAAAAATTAATAAATCTAATTTTTCATTTAAATGTATGGAAAATATTTCTGTTTTTAATGAAAAGTGCATTGAGTTAGGAGTACCTAAACAGGAAACATTTCAAAGTGTGGATTTGTGGGAAAAACAAAATCTGACTTCCGTATTAATTTGTCTACAAAGCTTGGCTAGAAAAGCGTCAAAATTTGGAAAACGGGGAATGGGACCAAAAGAGGCGGACAAAAATGTTAGAGAATTTACTGATGAACAATTAGCAGAAAGTAATAAAGTAATTAGTCTTCAATATGGAAGTAACAAAGGAGCGAATCAAAGTGGTATTAATTTTGGACAAACACGACATATGTGAAATTACTTTCTGAAATTTTTTAAATGTTTAATTACATTTGTCTAATTAATTGTTTGATTGAACAAATTTTATGTTTTTTTTTCTATTAAATTAATTCTGATAAAAAACAATATATTTTTTAAATTTTTTGACTTGAAATGCATTTGTTGAAAAAAAATAGTTTTAATGAATTTATAAGCAAATTATATTCAAATAATCCAGTGGGTTGTAAAATTTCTAAATTTTTTTTTTGTATTTATTTGATATTAAATAATTTATTTTGCAAATATTATTTTCTTTTAAATAAAAATAAATCGCACTTTTTGCGATTAGAATATAATTGGTATAGATTGGCTTAAATCACTTACTTGAAACAACTATAATGTCGAGTTTACTTGAAATCAACAGTTAAAAATAATTTTTTGCACAAAACAATTTTTTCAAATCAATAAATTATTCAAATTTTCAAAGCAACTAATTTTATTTAGTTAATTAATAACTAATCTTAACTCACTTATAATAAAAAAGCAAAACAAACTGGATGTGAAGACAAACGTGAAGTAATCCAAACATAATTCTTTGGCTATATAATTAGCATGGCAATCTTTAGCGCATCAACTGCGATGAATCGCGAAGAGATTCAGTCAAAAATCGATATTCATTTGTTTATTAAAAAACAATTTTAATTTATTATATATTATTTATCAATTTTATTTATTATAATTTCATTATGAAAAATTTTATTTTTTGTATAGATATGCTAATTAATAAAAAAAAATAAAACTTATTTTTTTTCATGCTTTTTTTTTGATAACTATTTTATAAAAATCTATATTTTTAAAATGACTTCAATAATAAATTGTCTTATAATTTTATAAAAATATTAATTAAACAACTTGAAGAATTGAAAATAAAAATACTGAATTAACATATTTTTAAAAAAAATAATTTTATCATAAATTTAAAATAAAGTTTATTGTGTAATTAATTATGTTGTATATTTCTTAGTTAATATAAGTTACACACAAAAAGATTTCTTTTTACAGAAATCTTTCGATTAAATAAAGGACACCTAAGACAACAATTTTGAAACCCTTCTTTATTCTGACTTAACACAATTTAAAAATATAAGATTAATAAAATAGATAAAATAGATTTGCAAAGCATATATTTTTAATGGTAGGCGTATATATTTCTACTGTCTCTTTTCGCACTCAGGTCAACTTTTTTATATTCCCTATTAATTGTTCAAGACATGCTTTTTGAGTCTGTGAGTTTTACTTTCTCCTCTGCTATTTTAATTTTTAATTTATCTTATGATCACCTATAATTGTGGCCGATTTAGTGAAATCGTTACAAGTACTTTGTGCCTCACTTGAATATTCTGTCTCTTATTACACAGTTTAATCTTTGTCTAACAATTTGTTACTTTAATGCCATAAATTCTCTGTTCTATGTATTTAAAGTGCACTGCTATGCCAACTATTTGGATAACTGCTACTAATCTTGCAAATCTTTCATTCTCAGTAGTTGCTCAGGCTTCTTGTACTACACCTTAGTTCTTAGCTTTCTTAGTCAAAGATTAAATGAATAGTAGTATTAATACAATTTTTATTTATAAAAAAATACATCTATACTTATTAATAATACAATTTTAATAAAGATTGGAAATACACATTAGAGTTATTGAAATACTGTTTGATAAAGTTGGAGTTCTTCTCAAAACTTTATTTATAAGCTAACATATTTTATTTCTCTTTTTTATCTTAAATACATTTGTTTTTTAATTTTAAAATATATTACTAGGTCCAAATATTTTCTAAAATAAAATTTTGTAAAAAAATCATTAAAAAGTATAAAATAAGTATTTAAAAAAAAATTTAGAATTTTAGCAACAAATAAAATCTTTTATTTTTTTCTTAAATAATTTCAAAATTTTATTTTTAAAATTAAATATTCAAACTGATTATATTGCAGATACTTATCTTTAGAGGAAATGATTTGAAACTAAGGAGAAGGGTTTTATCCCTTTTTATTTTAGCAGTGTTACACTACAAAATAATCTGCTAGCTGAGCATAAATTCTACTGCCTTTCAAAATCTCTCTGTGTTCTTTTTTAAAGAACTTTAAATAATGATACATCTACTATCACGCTTCCTAACATTTTAGAGTCTACAGGGATTAACCAATTAAATGTCGATAGTTACACTTCTATCATTGTCCCTTTTAATGTTGAAATAGGTTTACGGAAACTTTCATTAGGTTTACACCAACTATTACTACTAGATATATAAGGTGACATCAACGTGTCTCTCCTGATCTTTACAGCGTAAACTCTTTTACCTTAGGACAGGTTTACAAGGCTTTAGGATTACAGGGTAAGTTCTGCAATACCTGTACCCTCTGTACTCTTTATTGTCCTCTTAGCATTTTGATAGGTTAGAGCTTTACTTAAGTCTTAGGGATTAATGTTAGTTTTACCTTTTACATCAATTAATGTAATTTGTATTTTTATTCAAATAAAAAACAATATTATATTTAAAATATTTAAATAAAATTATAATATTAATTTTTAAAAAATAAAAAAAATTAACAAAATAACTTAATGTTTTTTATTTTTAATTAAAATTAACAAATAATATACTTAAAATTTTGAAACTTAAATTTTTTTTACAATAAAAAATTAATAATAATAAACGAAAAAAAAGTTTTTATTTACTCATAAAATATGACTTATTTATTTTTGCGTGGTTTTCAAAGAAAAATTACTGATTAATTCTAATTTTATTTAAGCATATTATATTTTTTTTATAATTTTTATGGATTATTAGGTCTATTATTCATTTTGATTAAAACAAATTTTATATTGACATCTAGATTAAAATTGTTTTTTTATCTAAAAAATATAACTAATTTAATATTTAATTTATTTTTTTTAATAATTAAAAAAATTATAAATATTTTAACATATTGATAAATAAAAATTATCAAAACTTTTAAATTTTCTATTTTTTATTCTATTAAAAACAATAATTTAATAATTTTGATACTATTATTTTATTTTTTTTTATAAAAAATAAAATTTTATTAAGATTTTTGACGACTTTAAAAAAAATAAAATAATATTGAATTTTGATTAAAAATATTTTATTTATATATTATCAAATTTATATTTTTTTTTAATAATTTATATAATAAATTAAAATACATATTCTTAAATTTTGCATTTTAAAATTAAAATAATATTTTAATATAAGTTAACAAATTTTTTATTTTTAGTTTGTTTATATAATTAAAAATTTAAAAAAAGTAAATTTAAATTAATTTTGTATATTTTTAAAAATTTTAAATTTTAAATATGTATACCATTAATTTTATATAATAAAATAAATTATAATAAAAAATTATATATAATTTGTAAATTATATAAAGCTATGTGAATTTATGTCAATATATATTGTTAAAATTTCAATTAATAATTTTAAATTATTTAATAAAAAATATTAATTTTTTTTTAATATGTAAATAAAAAAAAACTCAAATTTTATGACTCATTTTTTTTATTGTACTTTATTTTTAAAATTATTTTTTAATAACTTTTATTATTAATTTGTCTTTGTTATATATAATTTAAATTTAATTTAAAATTTAATTATTTAAAATTACTATGTAAAATCCAAAAAAAATGTTATATAAAATAATATAAAATATTAATAAATTTAAAACAAATTATTATAAACAAGTTTGTTAAAAGTGAAAAATAAAGTATATAAATTCATTAAATATGTAAGTTTTTCTTAATAGTGGTTTATTGTTTAATTAAATGTTAAAAAGCAAATATTTTTTTTTCCTAAAGTGAAATTGTGTTAAATGAAATTGTGAATAAAAAAATAATTTTATGTTTTATAAAATATAATTTAAAAAATTCTAAAAATATCATTCAAGAAATATGTTGTTTCTAAATTTAAAATTTAATCTTTTTTTACAATTGTTACAACAATTAGAAATTTATGTAAATTATAAAGTTATCAGAAAAAAAATTATTTAAAATTAAATTTAAAATTTATCTGATAAATTGACTTTTTATAAAACTTTTTTTGTTTTTTTATAATATTTTAAGTTTTTGTTTTATAAATTACTTTTAGTTTTAAATTTTAAATAGTTTAAAAAGATTTTTAAAAATAAAAATATTAATACAAATAATTTATATAAAACTTTTTTTATTTTTTTTTATTTATATATTTTAAATTTTAAATTATTATTTTTAAATTATATATTTAGAGTTTAACTTTTATTTAAATTTATTCCATATTTAATTTATAAACATATATATATATATATATATATAATAATAGCTTATCACATTTATTAAAAATTAAAAAAATTTTAATTATAGAATTTAAACATGCTTTTATTTATAAAAATATTTTTTGATTTTAATTTATTTAATTATTTTAAATAAGTTTTTAAAATAAAACAAAAAAAAATTATACAAAATAGTTTACATTTACATAAATAAGTTAAATTACCAAAAAATTAATAATATCAAAATATATTTTTAATTTTTTTAAATATGATAAATTTTTATAAATAAATTCATTTCTTTCTAACATCTCGTCATAGGCTTTCTTCGTCATCCAGAATCCCGGTTCGTCTTCAATAATTCTTTGTTTTTGTTGAGATTATATAATTCTTTTTTAAATCTTTTTATTTCTAAAAAATTTAGCCTACATAACGTATTGAATTTAAAAAATCTGAAATTAAAAAAATTTAGATTTTATTAAAACTAAATTTTATTTATTTAATTTTTATTTTACAAAGAGAAAATTTTAAAAAGTTTATTATATCAAATATAACAATATAAAAAAAAAAAATGTTTATAATTTTGAATTTAATACGTTAAAAATATATAGGTCTTTTTACTAATATAAATTTTAGCCTATAGTTAAATATCTTAAATTATATTTTATCAATTTTTTTTTATAATAAACAATTATTTTATTATTAATAAATATGTAAAAGAAAAAATATTTAAATTTAATATAATTAATAAAATTACTACATTAGAAATAATTTCTAAATTAATAAACAATTCAAAATAATATAAACAGCAAAAAAAACTATTATATACTTAATAAATGTTAAATTAAAAAAAAATTAAATCAACACAATATTAAATTTTTAAAAATTAAAAAAAATTAATAAATTATAATAATAGTAAAATTAAACTATTTTTAAAATATTTTGAAAAATGTAAGTTTTTTTTTTACAAATATGTTGCTCTAAATCTTAATAACATTAAAAAAAATAGTAATTATAAATTTTTTTTTTTTAAAACCTAAATACAATAAAAAAAAAATTGACAGTAAAACTAATCAAAAATAAAATCTTAAAATGCATTTAATAATTAATAAATATAGAATAAATATATCAACAAAAATAAATAATAAAACAATAATTCATTGTTTTATGTTAAGTTTTTTGTATCTATTTTTTATTATATACATTAAAACAAAAAATTTTGTTTATAATATCAAAGTTAAAATCTTAAACAAATACACTTAAAAGATTTAGTTATTATAAATTATTTGATTTTATTTTTCAAAATGTTAATAATTTGAAAATTTTAAATATATAATTGACTAATTAAATAAAAACACAAAAAAAGTAGTGCAATAAAAAATAAGCCAGACCACAGGTAAACATAATTTTAATTAACACAGCGTCAAAATATCTAAAAAAAATTAATTTTCAAAATTTTAGGTACTAAGTACTAATCAACTATATATGTTTACTTACTATATACTGGCTATAAACATATTTTTAAAAAAAAAATTAATGAAGTCAAAAATTTAAGTACATTTTTTTGGAAACAACCCTTTTCTATTTTGAAGATTAAGCAAATAAAATCTTTTCATTTTAAAAAAAGGCGTGTTTAAACTTTTTACCTTTATCCTTTGGAATTTTTAAAAAAAATTTTGTATAAATAAGATTGACCTGAAATTTAGAGGTCACATTTAATCTTGTCTTTGTTTCTGTTAAGATTAAGATTTTTAAAAAATTTGTTATATTTTAAAATTAATTTAATTTTTAATATTGAAAAATGGAAAGATCTTATTCTAACGATAGCTTATCTTGTGAAAATACTTTAAGTAGACTTAATTTTTTAGTAATGAAAAGGTTGAAAAAAGAACTACAAGATCTTAACATACAAAACCAGAGAATTATTGATGACGAACCAGGTTTCTGGATGACGAAAAAAGCGTACGATGAAATGGTGGAAAGGATCGAACATATTAACATAAATTTATCAGCATTGGAAAATGGGAAAAATTATTATGAACTTTCAGATGACTTAGCTTATTTTTGTGAATACGACTATTAGATAAATATTGTTAATTTTATTTTTTATAAATATCAATTATTATTTTGTATAAATATTTATTATTTTGTATAAATATTATTTATTATATATTATATTATATTATATTTTTATAAATTATGTTAAATTTGAATTTTTAAATATATTTTTTTAGTATTTTTTAAATTAAATTGTATAATTTTGGTAAAATTTTTGTTTATATATATTTTTTTATACTTAAAGTAAATTGTTCTATACTTTATAAATTTTATTGTAAATTGTAATATTTAATTTAAATAAAATTAGATAATTTAAATAAATTTATATAAAAAATTTTAATTAAAGAAATTAAAAAAATTTAATTTATAAAATAATAATTTTTTATTAAATAAAATTTTTTAAATAAAAATATTTAAAAACTTAAAGAAAAATTTATTTACAAAAAATTAATAAAAAAGGATTAATGATTTATTGTAAATTTGTTTTTTAAAAAATTTTGTACAAAACTATTAGTAAAATCATTAAAAGTATTAATTTACTAAATTTAAAATTATGTTTTGGCAATATAAACATTTACAATTAGTTTAAATATTTTGAGTACAGAATTATATAATATTGGTTAGTTTACATGTTTTGATTAAAAAATCAAAATTGAGCAAAATTTTTTTTATATTTAATTAATAATCTTAACATAATTTTATTTAATTTTTTTTTATTAATTCTTTTACGTAAAATTGTTATATGCAATATGAAATGCCTTGATTGTAAATTATGAATCTAATTAATTTAATCTATAAATAATAACAGATTAGTTTTTTACTAAACGTATTATTTTTAAAATAAAATGAGTAAAAATTGATGATTTATAAGTTTTTAAAATATTAAAATATAAATTAAGCTTCACAAGGAGCAGCTTGATTTGGCCAATTACATGATTCAATTGTTTCATCAAAAACTAAACCACCAGGACAGTCAAAATTGAATAATCTTAAACTATTTCCTTCATTGACACATCTATAAAATTTGTGGCAATTATTCGGATTTCGGAAAAATCCTTCTCTAGAACAAGAAACTTTTTGTGTTTGTTTAGACTTAGGTTTATTTGAAGGTTTATCTAATGAAAAAAAAATAGCATAATTAAATTAAACTAGTAAATAAAAATTTAGTTAAGATTTACTTACTTTGTGGATTATTGCAAGATGGAACTTGAGCTTTCCAGTTACATGTTGAATAAACTTCATCCCATACTAATCCAGCCGGACAATCAAAAGTATATGTTGTAAATCCAGCTCCATTAGAAACACATCTATAATATTTTGAACAATCGTTTGGATCTGTAAAGAATCCGGATTCTAAACATTCATATTTGTTTTGTGATTTGCTAGGTTGATTTTCGTCAATAGGTTGGTCTTCGTATGAAGGTTGGTTTTCATTGGATGGTTGATTTTCAGTAGAAGGCTGGTTTTCCCTAGAAGGTTGGTTTTCATCAGAAGGTTGGTTTTCGTCGGAGGGTTGGTTTTCATCAGAAGGCTGGTTTTCATTAGAAGGTTGGCTATCATCAAATGGTTGGTTGTCATCAGAAGATTCGTCATTGTCAGTAGGCTGATTGTCATTTGAAGGTTGATTTTTATCAAATGAATCATTTTCATTAGAAAATCCTAAGTTTGAATCTTTTTCATCATCTTTTTCCTCGTTATTATTATCATCTTTAATTGTTTCTGGTTTTAATTTTTTTCTAGCTTGTTCAGCTGGAGATGGTATCTTCTTTTTAGGTTTTAAACTTTGATCACTGTTATCTTCTGCATTTTCTGTACTTTCTGTAGGTTCGTTTTCTACAGGTCTGTTTTCATCAGATTTCTTTTTCGGTTTATTATTTTCCTTGGGTTTTATATCAACATTTTCCGAAGTTTTATCATCTATCCAAAAAAAAAATTAATTTATGTTTAAATTAAAAACAAAAATTATACCTTCACATTTTTCTGGAACATTTTCAGGATAGTCACAGATTTTCTTACTTTCAGAGTAGATTGTTTTATTTGGACAATCAAATTTAAGTTCAAGTAAAGCATCTCCAACTTTCATACATTTTAAAAACTTACTGCAGTCGTTTTTATCTCTGGTGACTCCTTCTTTATCACAAGGTGTCGGTTTGCTAGTTTTTTGATCTTCTTCATTAGGATTTACCGTTGTAGTTTCGGAATTATCTGTTAATTTATCATTAGATGTAGATGTTGTAGGATCTGTTGAGGCTGGAGTAGTAGCATCAGTTGAGGCTAGAGTGGTAGAATCAGTTGAGACTGGTGTTGTGGCATCAATCGAGACTGGTGTTGTGACATCAGTTGAGGATGCTGTTGTAGCATCTGTGGAAGCTGGAGTAGTGACATCAGTTGAAACTGAAGTAGTGGCATCAGTTGAGGTTGGGGTAGTGGCATCAGTTGAAGCTGGAGTAGTAGCATCAGTTGAGGCTGGAGTAGTGGCATCAGTTGATGATGGTGTTGTGGCATCAGTTGAAGCTGGAGTAGTAGCATCAGTTGAGGCTGGAGTAGTGACATCAGTTGATGATGGTGTTGTGGTATCAGTTAAGGCTGGAGTAGTGGCATCAGTTGAAGCTGGAGTAGTGGCATCAGTTGAGGCTGGAGTAGTAGCATCAGTTGAGGCTGGTGTTGTGGCATCTGTAGAAGTTGGAGTAGTGGCATCAGTTGAGGCTGGAGTTGTAGCATCAGTTGAGGCTGGAGTTGTAGCATCAGTTGAGGCTGGAGTAGTAGCATCAGTTGAGGCTGGAGTAGTAGCATCAGTTGAGGCTGGTGTTGTAACATCTGTAGAAGCTGGAGTAGTGGCATCAGTTGATGATGGTGTTGTGGCATCAGTTGAAGCTGGAGTAGTAGCATCAGTTGAGGCTGGAGTAGTAACATCAGTTGATGATGGTGTTGTGGCATCAGTTAAGGCTGGAGTAGTGGCATCAGTTGAAGCTGGAGTAGTGGCATCAGTTGAGGCTGGAGTAGTAGCATCAGTTGAGGCTGGAGTAGTGGCATCAGTTGCTGATGCTGTTGTGGCATCAGATGAAGCTGGAGTAGTAGCATCAATTGAGGCTGGTGTTGTTGCATCTTTTTCTTTGTTTTTCTTTAATTGCTCGGCAGGACTCAATTTTTTTTTACTTGATGGACTTGATGTTTTTGTATTAGAATCTTTTGAATCATTTTTTTTAGAATCGTTTTTCTTAGCATCATTTTTCTTTGAATCGTTTTTCTTGGAATCATTTTTTTTAGACTTTTTATTTTTTACATTACCTTTTGTTTTATTTTCACATGGTGTTGTTTGCTCTGGATAATTACAAGTATCTAATTCTTCATCAAAAACTAATCCTCCAGGACAATCAAATGTAAATTTAGTTAAAACTTTTCCTTGTTGAACACATCTATAAAATTTATGGCAATCAATTGGATGACGGTAAAATCCTTCTTCTACACAAATTGCTTCTTTATTTTGGGGTTTTAAATCTGATTCATCATCTAAATTTTCTTTTTTTTCATCTTCATCAGATTGATCAGTTTCGTCTTCAGATTCTTTTTTTTGTTCATCTTTTTCGCTATTAGATTCGTTTTTTTGTCCGTCTGACTCTTTGTCTTGTTCTACTGGATCTTTGTTTTGTTCAGTTGGTTCTTTTTTTTGTTCATCTGATTCTTTATCTTGTTCTACTGGATCTTTGTTTTGTTCAGTTGGTTCTTTTTTTTGTTCATCTGATTCTTTATCTTGTTCTACTGGATCTTTGTTTTGTTCAGTTGGTTCTTTTTTTTGTCCATTTGGTTCTTTATCTTGTTCTACTGGATCTTTATTTTGTTCAGTTGGTTCTTTTTTTTGTTCATCTGATTCTTTGTCTTGTTCTACTGGATCTTTATTTTGTTCAGTTGGTTCTTTTTTTTGTCCATCTGGTTCTTTATCTTGTTCTACTGGATCTTTGTTTTGTTCAGTTGGTTCTTTATTCTTTTCATCTGAATCTTTATTTTGTTCAGTTGGTTCTTTTTTTTGTCCATCTGGTTCTTTACCTTGTTCTACTGGATCTTTGTTTTGTTCAGTTGGTTCTTTATTCTTTTCATCTGAATTTTTATTTTGTTCAATTGGTTCTTTTTTTTGTCCATCTGATTCTTTACCTTGTTCTACTGGATCTTTATTTTGTTCAGTTGGTTCTTTATCTTGTTCTACTGGATCTTTATTTTGTTCAGTTGGTTCTTTATCTTGTTCTACTGGATCTTTATTTTGTTCAGTTGGTTCTTTATCTTGTTCTACTGGATCTTTATTTTGTTCAGTTGGTTCTTTATCTTGTTCTACTGGATCTTTATTTTTTTCAGTTGGTTCTTTTTTTTGTTTATCTGATTCTTTGTCTTGTTCTATTGGATCTTTATTTTGTTCAGTTGGTTTCTTATTTGGTTTTGTTTGATTCAATTTTTGATTTTTATTTACTTTAGGTTTGTTTATTTTAGAATCATTATTTTTTGGCTTTTCAATTTTTTTAGAAGAATTTTCATTTGTTTTACTTTTAGAATTAGTAGATTTTGGTGGACTTGTTTTTGTTGATTTAACTTTTGTTTTATTGTTGTTTGGTTTAGTTGCATTAGATTTAGTTTCATCTTTTTTATTTTCTGATTTTTTAGTATTAGAATTAGATTTTAGTTTATTTGTTTTTGAATTTGGAATAGATTTAACATTTGTTTTTTCATTTCTAACGGGTGATGTTTTAGATTTAGATAAAGTTTCTTTAGGTTTAGATGGATTATTTGTATTATTTTTATTTGGTGATGTTTTTGAAGAATTTATTTTTGATTTAGGAGTTGATTTTTTATTTAAAGGTTTATTTGTTGGATTTGTTGATAATGGTTTTTTTAGTCCATTAGATGAAGATTTTGGTGAAGATTTTGGTTTTTTAGTTTCAGATACTTTTGAATTATTTATTCTATTCTTTGATTTTTTATTATTTCCAGATTTTTGAGAATTTATATTATTTTTTTCTAAATTAGTATTACTTTTATGGTTAGATGTTTTTGTTGAATTTTTAGAATTAGCAGTATTTTTATTTAATTTATTTTCTTGACTCAATTTTTTATTTTTAGATTTGTTTCTAAAATTTGTTGCTTTTGAACCAATTTGATTTACATTATTTTTTTGATTATTGATATTTGAATAATTTGATTTTTTTTTTTGATTTTTCAACTTTAAATTTTTTTGACTAGAATTTTTTTTCTTTTGTAACTGTTGTCTTTTATTTAAATAAACACTTTCTTCACTGTTATCAGTATTTTCATCTTTTGATTTATTGATATTTCTATTATTAGAATCACAAGGAACAGAAGCTTGTTCAGGCCAATTACATCCTTGTATTGCATTATCAAAAACTAATCCTCCTGTGCAACTAAATTGATAGATTGTAAAACCTTTTCTTGCATTCTTTTCACAACGATAAAACTTAGAACAATCTACTGGATGACGGAACATTCCTTCTTCTGTACATCTTAAATCTACTTTTTTAATAGATGAAGGTGGAGAAGGTAAAGCTGATCCACTACCGCAAACACCACTTACTTGATCAACATTATTACAAACACTTAATTTTTCATCAAAAACTAATCCTTGTGGACAATCAAATTCATAAGTTTGATAAGTGTTTGATAACGGTTGATGCACGCATCGATAAAACTTTGAACAACTTGAAGGATTAGTATAAAATCCATCAGCAGGACAAGGCAATTCTTTTAATTTAATTTAAAAATTATTTAATATAAAATAAATATTTAGAATAAAACAAGACCTTACCTTGACTAATAATTAAAGGAATTAATTGAATTAAAATTAACAAGGGCAACATTGTGCCCTTACATTTTTGCAGCATTGCATATGAAAATAAAATTAAAAGTTAAATAAACTTTTTAAATAATTCGACTTTAAAATTTTTTTAATAGAACAATTTTAAACAAAATAAAAATAAAAGTAACATTAAATAAATTAAGTTAAATTTTTTTGTCGGAAAGCATTGAATTATTTTTTTTTTAATTTTGCTCATCAATCGAATGATGTTAATTATCAAATGAATTTTGATGTTATTCACAAACAAATTTGTCCATTTATTTTTACTAAGCAAACAATTAATTTATTTGTGTTTGATGAAAGATGCATTGAATAAACTATTAGCTTCAATAGCCACACAACTTAAGCAAAAGATTTTGCAATGAAAAAAAGGAAGAAGAAAATACCTAGCAATAGGTGATCATATCTAGAAAAAAGAAGGGATTGTTGGTTTAAAAAACTTTTACTCGGCCGGTGCCTAGCAAGTCACCACTGTCCTTTAATTTGTAAATTCATATACATACAAAAGGCCATATAAAACAAGTTTGGATAAGATACATTGCGTTAAAATTATTAAGCCTTTACTGTACATGATCTTTGTTAAAAATGATCTGCCCCTATTAAATAGAGGAGTGAAACCAATAATATTTCAAATATCATCTTTTGACAATTTCGGCCAGCTCATTGTATCATTGTTTAATGATCCACTTGTAAGCTAAATGCATAAAAATTCTAACCATAACTGATACAATAGAACATCCCATTTTAGGCAGGTGCAAATCAAATGCAAAACTTAATACTTAAAATTCTTATTAAGTATTAATGCAATTACTTTTAAGTGATTTATTGCCAGAAATGATGAATGTTTGCAACAAATATCATTTTGCAATAGCCCATCTATTGAACTAATCACTTAGTTGTAAAGAAAGTAGAGGTGTGTTTAGGTTACTGTTGTTACTTTACGTATGAAAAAGAATATTACCTCCTCTTTTGAGCGTTTTTTTTTTTTTCATTATTTTTATTTCTAAATGTTTAAATACATAATAATTCAAATACATATTTTTGCGCCCTTCATCTTTTTAACTTATTCATCTATTCATTTCGTCACTTATCCTGGGTCCGTCTTTTTGCTTAATTTCTTCTCTGTTAATCCTTGTTCGAACGTGTTCAGTTGTGCTAGCTTTTCAGCTATTAAATAAATTGGACAATGGCATTTAAATTTTAATCCATAAAGCAATTGACGTAATTAAACATCCAACTTAAATATTTTTTAATTATTTAAGATGAAACAGTTGCACAACGGATCAATGATCAAGTGCAAGTATTTTTTTTATTAAGCATTCAATGCAACGGTTCAGGGTTAAACTTTATTCAAAACTTGCAAATAAATAAAAGTCAAAGATTAAATTTAAGATAAAACATAATAAGTTGGTTTGGTTTGTGTCAAAGCTCAGTTCAACACGCTTTAATCACTTTAGGCTGTTTTTAGTTAATACTGAATAAAAATAAAATCAAGCAACAAGTACTCTTGCTTTTTTGAAAGATGCAACTGCTATTCACTTATTTCAAGGTAAAAACAGATGTTATTTGATTGCTCAAAGTACATATTTAAGTTTGTTTCAAAAGAAACAACAAATACATATCAAATTTAAACTTAAATGTGTTTATTTGCTTTATTATATTGCTAAATGTTCAACAATCTGTTTTGATGTATATATTTAATTTATAATTAAATAAAAATCAAGGTATAAAGAGTAATTCAATTTAACCTATCATATTTTTGACCAATTTTTTTTTTTAAATTACTACTCTTTTAGGCCATTGCCATACGCGACTGGTACATAGACCGCTTATAAAGAATGCAAACATTACAAAGAAAATACTCAAATCAAAAGGAAAATTAAAAATTACAATTAAAGGCACAATAAATAAAATCTGACCATTTAACTTGTGAATAGTTAAATGTTCTAATAAATTTGTTCAACACAGAGAGAATAAAGCAATTAACTTAAATAACCTTGTTTTAAATTTTTTTTTAAACATAATTGAAAGGATTTTAACAATTATATGAGATTTTGGCAAAAAATCAATAATTTAATAATTTTGTTAATTTTACTCTGATTTGTTTACCTTTCCATCTTTGTTTTTGTTTTGATATTTTTGGATGAATCAACGGAACAAGTGATGTCATTTCCATTAAAATTGTTCATTTTAATATTCAAAATACCCATGCAATCATAAATAAATAAAAGAAGTTAAGATCAACGCAATCGATCAATGGACACCTACAGATTTTTAATCATTAGATGACGCTTAATTTAAGCTTAAATAATAAATAGCTTTTAATAAATCACTAATTTTTACAACTAGTTTCACAATTTGTTTTTAAGCTTAACCCTTTCAAATTAAAAAATTCAATTTAAACATATAAACTGCTTGTATCATTTAAATATGCATAACTTTCTAATTGGCAACAAGCCACAGATCATTCATTATAATTTTTCAAAGCATTTTTAGCTATTATATTATTTTCATTATTATTTTTTACAATATCTGGGGTTTTACTCGTAATCTTATGATAATAATTTTTAAATAATAATAATTAATCATATAAATATAAATAATTTTTTTCAATTATTAATTTAAGTGTATATATATAAAATTATTTCATTTGTTAAATTATTACTTATCAATAAAAAAGAACAAACTATTGATTTAAAATTTTTTTAAGTTACATTTTATTTTTAATTTTAATTAAATTGAATAAAATATCTAAATTAATAATTAATTTTTTTAATTTTATATATTTTAATTATTTTAACTAATAATTTTTTAAACTTATAATTTTAAACTGAAATTTCAGCATATTTTAAAGACAACTTCCTTTAAAAGAATGTAACCATTTTAAATTGATGACAAGTAAATATTTCAAAATAAAGGTAAATAAAGATAAATAAAAAATATGAATGACTACATTGAAAAGTGTCTATTATATTAAATTTTAATTTATTAAAAAAAAAATTGATTAAATTCAAAAATATTCTTAACCATTTTTCATTAATTATTAAATAAAAATTAAAAATTTAATTTAATCCACAATACATGGCATGTTATCATATAATCTTTAAATTTAAACAAACGTTTTTTTATTTATGTTTTATTATTTTTATTAAACTTAAGCTATGAAATATTAATTTTTGTGATTACCGGTTTTTAAAAATATTTTTTCCATATTTTTTCCTAGATATAATATGATAAAATTTTTTCATTTTATAATATCTATTTTTATTTTCCATAAACAAATATCAAATTTCATTTGTTGTTTCAATTAAACTATAATTTGATAAAGTTTTGAAAATTAAATTTAGTTTGCTTCAGATTAAAAATAATAAAACAAAATTAGTTTAAATATCAGTTTAAATAAATTTCGTGATTCATAATATTTATATGACTTAAACAAATAAATTATTTATTTAATTAAAATGCTAGACGCATATCAGAGATCATCTTTACAAATTAGCAAATTATCAATATCTACAATTAAGATTAATTATAGTTAAGTTTAGCAATGTTATTTTATGAAAAATTAATCAAATATTTAAATTTTTACAAACACATTTATTATTTTTATATTTAAAATAAATCACAACTTTATACTTTAATAAATTATTAATTTGATTAAAATTTAAATATAAATAATTATAAAACAAAAGAATTTTTTATCTTTAATTTTTTTTTTAATATTTTGTTAGTATACTTGTTAAATTTATATTATATGCATTTAATATTTAAATCTACATTTTTAATTTTTAAAAATGCATACTTAAATAATTTTTATGAATGAAACATCATATGCTGAAAATGTTTGTTTATAAAAAATAGAATTAGTTCGAACATTTACTTAATATTGTAATCAAAAGTTAATTTTATAGCTTAGCATTACATAATTTTTTAAATTTACAAATAATAACAATTGAGTTTAATTTCAAGTTGATCACGTTTAGTAATTCAATTAAAAAATTTCAAGTACAGTAAAAAATAAAACAGGCAAGTATTGTGATTGAAATATTAAAAATCATCGAAAAATTGCCTTGTCTAAAAAAATTTAATAATTTAATGATGACACAACGGGAAATCAAATATAAATTTAAATGCATTTATTGTATCAATTGCCTCATCTTTTTCATTGTTTAGTTTTAGATTTGCTTTACACCTTGTATCTATTGTAAATTCAGTTTTTTTTTTGACTTGAATATCTAACTTTATTTTCGTACAGTTATTGCACTTAAAATTGCAACTAAAATCTTTGATATTACAAATATTAATAAAAATTATTTTTATAAATATTTTTATTTTTAAAGTTTTAAATTATGTTCAAGTGCATATACATTTGTATAGCTTCATTTAGACTTTCAGGTTAATAAACAATAATCAAATTAATTGTGTTTACTCCCAAGTCATTCACTGTCTTCTAATTACTTATATTTTTTAAATGTAGAAATAAAATGCAAAATTTTATTTTTTAACTTTTAAAACAGTAAAAACACTTTAAAACGTATATTTATAAATGCTGTCAGTATTGAACATATCTTGTTCCAAAATTATTAAGACAAGTTTTTTACTCCCGTAAATGTGTATATCAAACATATAGTTTTATTTTGATAAGTTTTAATATTTTTTTCAAATTCAAGAAATTTTAAATTTAATTAATTATTTCGAATTGCAGTAGTTTTTGTGGTTAGTTGATGCATCATTTATTTAGCTATTTAGTGAGCTCACATATTTATAAATCGCTTTAGGCGTGTTTTTTTTAGAAAATGCATAAAAATGTTGTAAAAAGATGAAGAACACAAATAAAATAAAAGAGAAAAGTATTATACCAAAAATAGAAATAAATTTTTCATTTTTAATTGATTAAAAAAAAAATGAAATAATATATATTTACTTGTATCAAAAATAAATATTTTATTTGATGATTTCAAACTTGAACTAAAATATGTTCAGGTACAATCGGGCACTTGAAGATTTGTTTTGTTTTTTTAAACAGTAAACGCAAACCATTGAAGGTTATTTACAAAAAATTGTTTTTCTTAATCTTCTTTGGTCTTCTGTCTCTTTACATTTTTTTTTTTTCAATAGCAATCATCATTGATTGCCAATAGTGACTTATTCACTATTAAATCCACTTTCCTCACTTGCTTATAATTATTCAACAGTAAAAACGATGAAATAATCAAAAAAGGTGTCTTTTTATTGCTATTTGTTCATTTTGCCACTGTTTTCAGCATCTGGCCATGATGCATTTTTTTAAGTCTTCTTTTAAACCTAAAATTCATCTTATTGTCAATTTACAAAGACACAAATCACGCAGTTAGTGCCAATATTTGTTTGCTAAAGATGGATAACAATCCAAAGCAGTGGATTTACAGATTTGCAATAGAAAAAAATAGAAACAGCTTTTAAGCAAACTATAAAATTACTATTTATTTTAATTAGTAATTATTTTTATTTGATATTTTTGCTTATTAATTATATTTTATTTAAATAATGCATGTTTGGTTTTTTTTTATATATTATTTTTATTTCCCATACATTCTTAAGTTTTTTTAAGTTTGAAACTTTAATTCAAAACTTCCTTTTTTTTATAATTGGTTTTATTTTTAATAAAAAAATAAAATGTGAAAATTTAAATGATGAACATAGATTAAAAAAATTTATCAAATGTTTTTTCTTGATTATTCTATCAGCAAAGAAAAGTCAAATAAAAGTTTTTATATTAGAAAATTTTGGCAAATAAATTTAAACAGTGATTTTAAAAAAAAATTATTTTAAAATAATTTTTTTTTTTTAAATATATTTATTTAATTATTTGCAATTATACAAATATTTCATTTTAACAATAGTTTTTTATTACCCTGTATAAATCAATTAATATATTAAATTTCCAAAATAAGTGCAAATTTTATAAATTAGATATTAATTGAGATAATTAAACAAAAATATTTTTTAATTAATGAATTTTGATTTTATTCATAAAAAAATGAATATATTAAATGTTAAATTTTAATATTAATTTATTCAAAACACTTGGTTTAATAAAAATAAAATCATATCTGATCTTGAAATAAAAATTCACGATTTTTATTTTTTTGTTTTCATTTTCTAATTAACAATTTTTTTTTATTTGTTTTAAATTTAATATAATTATAATTTTGAATTAATCTGATAATTTTTTTTTTAATTTTTAAAAATTAAATCATTTATGTTAAAATTGTTTTCAATTTAATTTTTATTTTTTTTCATTTCATTTTTAAATATTTTAACTATGAGTCGATTAATTTAAACAGTTTAAATTTTAAATCAAAAATTTTACGTTTTGTTTCATGCTTAAATTATCACAAAGTAAAAAATATTTGATTTGATTTTATTGTTTAAATTGTTAAAATTCATGGCTAATAATTGTTTTCCTGTAAAAATTAAATTACTTATATTATTAACGAGATTAATTATTTAAATAATCCAGCTGGTTTATTATTATAAAATAAAAATTTTTAATTTATATATTAAATTTAAATTATCGAAAAAATTGAAATAAATATTTTAAATTTTAAATTTGTTTCTAAATACTAATTTGATTTTTTTATTTAGCATATATCATTTAAATATGTGCAAATTCAATTGTTTTTAAAGTCAATGTTGATAGTTGTTTAATTTTTATTTTACTTTTTTTTTATAATTATTGTTTATTTTAAGTTAATTTTTGAGTATTATTTGTATATTTAAAGTTATTTTTGTTCTTGATCAAAGCTAAATTAACTTTTAAGCCGGAACACATGCAAATTTTAGTAAATTTAATGAATGAAAATATTTAAATATTAAAAAATTGTAAAATTGTTGAATGGTAAACTAAAAACAAAAATAAATACTATGATTTTAACCTAGGTATATTTCAAACTGATCAAACACGTTAGGGCATTTGAAAAGTGAAATTCAATAATAATAATTACACATCATCAATTACAGATTACATTTAATAAAAAAATTAGTTGCTCATCATTTGATTGTTTATTGTGCTTAAGTATTTTTTGGTTTTAATTAGTTGCTTGTGATTATATGGAGCCGAAATGGGTTTTAATTATCAAAATTTTTATTATTTTTGTTTTTAAATCACTTATTTAACACATTTGTTTTGACAATAGCTACTTTCTTTATAATAATCACGATTTATATTTTTTAAGCTTTTTTTAAATTTAACAATCATTAAAAAGAAAACACGTACGAAGAAGCTTTTTGTAATTTACTTCCAAGGTAAGTTAGGATAAGTTTCCAATTTTTTTTTAAACTTTAACTACGATTAACTGAATGTATATTTGAAAAAAATGAGTAATTGTAAAATGTGTTTTTCTACTTGTTTTTGTCAAAAAAAATTTTTTTATTACTAATTGTAATAGCTGTGATCAATAAAATTTGATTTTATATAAAAATTTTGTGAAATTTTTTTAAATATCCAAAAATTTTATTTAAATTTAAAATTTTTTTTATACTAAAAATTGGCATTTTTTAGTTAATTGTTTAAATTCTAAATTAATTCACAAATCTATATAATAAACAATTAAAAAATTATTAAAATTCAAATTTTAAATAAGTTTATTTAAATTTATTTAAAAATTGGTAACTACATATAATCATAAGTTATTTATTTTAGGTTTGTTTAAATTTAAATGCAAACAATAATTTTATTTATTAAATATTATTGATCTAAAAGTTGAAATAAAAAAAAAGTATGTAAAAGATAAAATTTATTCTGTTTTGTTTGATTATTAAATTGTAAAAAGTTATAACCTGTTTAGATGTTTGGTTTATTATTGTAATAGTTGTTTTTTTAAATGTTGAAAATGTATAAAATATTGAACATGTTTTAGCATTTTTGTTTTTATTAATATTTTTGGTTTTAATGTAGATTATATAATATACTGAACTATTTTATTGTTTTACAATTCTACTTAATTAATTAAAATTTACAAAAATATACTGACAATTAGCATAAATTTATAATAAACGATGAAATTTTTAAGGTAAAAAACATAATTTTTTTTTTATAAAAAAAAATGATTTAAAAAATAATACTGCCATTTTTTAATTCAATTAATAGTTAAAGGTTTAATCTAATGAAACTTAGAAAGGCATAGGTAAATTTAAAAATTAAAAAAGATTAAGTTTATTTAAATTATTTAATAAATCTGACAAATCGTTTTCAACTTCTTCTTTTGTGTTGTGAATCTCGAGTCTTTTAATAAATTCATTTAATGCGGTGGATTGGTCAGGTTTTCCATTATTTTTTAAAGCGGCTTTCATAATTTTAATTATTTGCTTTGCTTCATCTTTCATTTGATCTGAATTAAATGAAGTCCAATCTTGAAGAATTTTTAATCTGGATTTAGCTAAATTGAGAGGAGTCCTGTAAAATAATGATTGAAATAAATTAAAAGTTTAGTGAACTAATTTAGAAGCAGTTTACCTTCCGTTTCTGTCCATTAGGCTGACATTAGCCCCATATTCAAGTAAAAGCCCAACTAAATTATAATGATTAGTACAAGCTGCTAGATGAAGAGGTGTGTTTCCTCTTAGATCTTGTATGTTAGGGTCAGCACCATATTCTAAGAGGATTTCAGCTAAAGAAAAGGCGAAGAATTAGAAGAAAGTTGGTTAAGAAAATTAATTACCCATAAGCCCGTTTCCTCTACAAATAGCAACATGCAAGGGAGTCCTACCCCTAGAGTCAGCATAGTTTGGTTTGATGTCATTTGCTAAGATATGAATAACTGGTCTGACGTCGTCAACATGTTTTAAATTGGCGTAGGAGAAAATAAAATGAATGTTTGGGTCTGTTGAGAAAGGAGCGATGAATAGAAGAATAGAAGTGGAATAATAGAAAGAGACAATTACCTTTAGATTTAAGATTGTATCCTTGAAAAAAAAGGTTTCTTTTTTTCTTGTTTTTGATCTTGCCACTGAAGTCGTGCTGCTTGTCGAAACCAGAGAAATTGTTAAGAAAGTCCATTTTGGTGGCGGCTGATGTATCTAGTTGTTCCCCAGTGGGTTCGGGTTTAAAGTTTTCCTCGAAATCGGTCTATAAATGAGTGAAAGTTTAGAGGAAGCCAGCAGTCCAGTTCTGAACCTTACTTTACTGGTGCTTGACTCTGGCTGTCCATTAGTGTCGGAAAACATTTTCAGATATTGCTGGAGATGGTTATTTTATTAGACAATGTATTTTTATGTTTTTAAGGTCAGCTGATATATACTGCAGTTAAAATAGCGGTGTACTAATGGCTTCGCTAATTTTCCTCAACAACAGGCCTGTTCTCATCGAATCGTTATTTCATACTGTTTCAGCCAGTGCTCGCAAAGGTCTAGGAGTCACAACATCTGCAACTGTTCACAAATTTAAGATAACTTATGTAGCTAGGGTGTAACTGGCTTCAAAGCAGATAGACAACAACACAAATAGGGATCAGATGGACCACATCACTATTCCAGACCTAGAGCACTCCAAATATATCAATGCAACTGTTCTTATGAGTTTGTTGCTTAGCGACTAGCGCGCTGCTTTTGAACATTTAGTTTTCGACCAGATCAGACTGACATTGGTAAATCAATGGACACAAACAGGTCACTCTAAGAATAAACTGTTTAGGACTTTATTGAATTTAATCAAGTTCAAAATTAGCTTCTTGCTTTAGCAAGTTTGGCAACTATTTTGACCTACCAAACTGCTCTTGACAATGTGCAGTCTTTACTATCTAGCCACTAATTCTAGTCCATCTTGTTCTCTGCTGTTTTTTGAGCTTTTTAAACTTCATTTTATTATCCAAACTTTGCCGGTTCTATCCTCATCTTTCATCTTTCTAATCTCAAAGTTTTCATTCTAATGTGCTGATTGCAACTCTGATAAACCTAAACTTTGCAATCCCAACTCTCCAATCCTACTGTCCCAATTATCCGATCCCAGCTTTCCAATCCCAGCTCTCTAATCCCAACTCTCCAATTCCAACTCTCCAATCCAACTCTCCAATCCTAGCTCTCCCATCTCAAATCTCTTATCATAATTCATTTACTAAAATTTATTTCAAATAAAAAGTTTGCAGGTAAGTCTACGCAACTTGATCAAAAACAGACGCTTTCGAAATCGTAAGTATAATTAATCTAACTTTTTGTCGTGCAAATGGCCATAATAATTTGACGTTTATCTATACTTATGCAATTTAAAAATTTTAAACAAACTTAGACGTAGATAATTAATGTTTTACGTTTCCAAAAGTCCAAAATATTAAATTGTTTAATTTTTAATTTGTTTAGAAATTTCAACATTCAAAGTTTGTACTTTTTGTCGCATTTTCGCTAAATATTCTATAACAATGTTTTTACGTGTAAAAATTATGTTTAATTTGAACATTTAATAAATTACCTGTAATTAAACAATTCACCACTTTTAGTGATTCATCAAAAGAATTAAATTTAAGATCTAACTGTTTTAATTGATCTACTGTTTTACTAATTTCATTAGCAATCACTTCATTTCCATTAAGAATTTCGTTTTTTATCAAAGAAAATTGATCTAATTTTGCGTTTTCTACATTTGACATCATCTCTAATTTATCTTTTATTTCATTTTGTATATGTTTACAATTATCTGTATCTTTACTCAATTTGTCTGCTGTCCTAGCTAAAAAGTTCATTTGATTAATAATTCTCTGTTGCTGCTTGTCTACTAATATAACTACTTTGGATATTTCATGTTGGCTCTTTATCAAATTTAGTTGAATGTTGTAAGCATCCACAATCAAATCATTGATTTTTTTGTCATATTTGGCAATATTTGTTAATGAAGTAAGTAAATTTTCAAGCAATTTTTTCTTAGAGTCCATCTTCTTAAAAATTCAAAAAACCAAAAATTTCAAAAATTTCAAGCAAAGTTGTTAAAATTAATTCACATTGTTATATTAGTTTATTTACTTTTTTGTTTTATTGTTTAAAAATGCCGCTTTCAATCGTTGCTATAATAACAATTTAAAAACAAATACTCATGTGCCAAGTGTTTTGAAACTAAATTTATTTTTCAAAACTAAGTTTAGTTGTTAAATTCTTTAGTTTTTACAAATATGCGATTAAATCAAATTTTGTACAAATTTAGGCCAGAATGGATTGGAAATATTCCTAAATTTCGTGGTAAAGTCGACACTGGGTAAAGACATTTTTTTTACGTAAATACTTTTATTAAAAAATATTTTTTTTTAGTAAGGATCGATATGTTCCGTCTGTTAAAAGAATAGACAAAATTAAAAAACTTGAGGCCATATTAGAAGAAGAATTAGTTATGAAATACTTGAAAAATCCATACTTAACACAGGTAACAAACAATTTATGAAAATCTAAACACTTTATCTACATAACAACAATTTATCTAAATTGTTTCAGGCAGAGGAAAAAGCTTATTTAAAACATGAGGGAAGGGTTGTTCCAGAATATTTTGATGATTATATGTTTTCTGATATTCAGAAACCAATGCAACAAAAATACGCTGCAGATTTTATTGAAGGAATTGACAAATCAAGAAGATTCGAAGAAATTAATTAAACATGTAATTAATAAAATTTTATTATTAAATTTGCATTGTTTTACATAGAAAAAATGCTATAAAAAAATTGTGTCAATTTTAGTTGCTTATCTAAATTATATATATATACTTGCCATAAAAAATTCTAATTGTTCGCCAAAATCTAAACGCAAGTATAAGTTCAGCAATTTTTTCAAATTTTAAACGATGAAAAAAATAGATTATATCTAAAATAAATGAAAATATGACAATAAAAAAATCAACTACTTCTAGTTTATTTAAAAAGAATTGTTTCTTGTAAAATATTATTTTAATGCAAAATTCAAAAATGAATGTTGCTAATATTCCAATGCCAAATATTTCTAAAACCTAAAAGAAATTATATTTAATAATTTAATTGTGAAAAACAATTGAATTACATTTGATGAAATATCTAGAAATGGAATTTTTTTAAAAACATCTGAAGTATCAAATAAAAATAGAAGCACTAAGATAGAACAATCTAAACTTACAAGCAAAATGATAAGTACCTTAAGAAAAAAAAGAGTAATATTTTAGTTCTTATTAAGTAAACGATGATTAAGGCAATATATAAATACATGAAACCAATGAGAATCAAAAATATAATGGACTCTGTGTTGATGAAATTTAAATTCAGCTAAATCGTTATTGTTAGAGACATCAATATAGCTAATTTGAATTTGCGAAATATTTTGACTACCTTTTGCGAAACTCATTTTTAGCTAATAGCACACAGAACGGCGTAAAAGTTTAAAAAAAGTTTTTAAGAAATAGTTTTGTCGAAATAAATGAGAAGAAAGATGAAAAGCTAAAAGTACTGCCTAAAAAAAAGTTAACCAAAATTGGATTTGCATTTTTAATTTATTAACGCGATTTTATTAAACACTATTAAAGTTGATTAAACAGTCTTTTATTATAACGAGACTTGTTAAAATTCATATTTGCGACTAGAGCAAGAGGTTATTTGGAAAATGATTCATAAAAATAAATTTAGATACCAAAAATAGCTTCTACTGATTTGGTTAGAGATAAAAAAACTTTTAACTACTTAAGTAAATTTTTTCTAGCAGCGTAATTAGACAAAGATCCCTGTTTGTATTTGTTTTGAAAAACTCACGTTGTTTCTACATGTGAACACTTGCTGCAATCGAAACATTATAAACTGTTATATCTTTTTTCAGATTAAGATCAAGTCCTTTATTTTTGTCAAAGCTAGGTAGTCAGTAATGGGATTTAGAGGAGGCCGCGATAATGGGGGCCGAGGTGGCCGAGGAGGTCGAGGTGGCGGATTCGGAGGTCGAGGAGCCAATTCCGGCGGACGAGGTGGATTTGGAGGTAAATTAGGCGCAAAAACACATGTTTAATCTTGTGTCCAATCTTTAAGATATTTGCTAGAACTTGAAATTGATAAAAAAATTTCGCAAATTTAAAGGTCGTCGCGACGGTGGCCGGGGCTTTGATCAGGGTCCACCAGAGGAGGTGGTTGAATTCGGCACATTTTCGCACGAATGCGAGGGTCAGATCATTGTGAAGGCCACAATTGAAAAAGTTCCCTTTTTTAATGCTCCTGTTTATTTTAAGAATATGGAACAAATTGGAAAAGTGGACGAAATTTTCGGAGCTATTAATGAATATTCGGTTTCTGTGCAGTTGTCCGACAGTTACAAAGCATCCTCATTCCAGCCTAAACAGCTCCTTTACATAGATCCAAGAAAATTGCTACCATTGGAACGGTTTCTGCCCAAACCAGCTAAAGAAGCCGGCTCTAAGAAAAGAAAGTCCACAGGCACTGAAAATACAAATGGCTTTAAAAAGTTCCGTGGTGGAAGTAGCGGTGGTCGCGGTGGCTTTGGAGGTAATTTTCTTAAACCCAAACTTTCTTATTTTTATTAATTTTAATTTTTTTTATCTTCTTTTCACTAAGGTCGTGGTGGCGGAGATAGAAAGAGTTTCGGCAGTGATCGAGGAGGACGAGGTGGTGGCTCAAGAGGAGGATTTGGTAGTCGCGGTGGCGGGGGCAATCGCAATAGTAGCTTTGGTGGCGGATTTGGGTCTCGGCCTGGAAACCGAGGTGGCGGAGGTTTTCGCGGTGGCCGCGGAGGCGGAAAGTTTTAAACTAATTTAATTCACTTTCGACCATCTGTTCGCTAAAGATTTGATTTTAACGAAGATGCATTGAATAAGTTAATACTTGAAAGTTGTAAAAAAAAAACACTTCATTACAAGCTTTTTTTCAACACAATTTATTACATTTGATTTTTTGCATAATTCGATTAAGTTATCTCATCTCAAATGACCATTGTTATCATGATTTTTTTTTAAATATAAAAATTATCATAATAAATATTTTTTTATTTTTAGCATACCTGCATATAAATATATATGTAAATAATAATTTTATAAAATTCTAGCCGTCACTATAAAAATTAAATATATTAAAATAAATTATAATAAATATAAATTCAAATTTTAATCGCTTTTTACAAAAAGTACATTTCATTTTTAGTTTTTATTTTGTTGGGTCCAAGTATAAAATAAATGACAATAAAATATTTTATTATTTTAAATATAATTAATAAATATATCAAATAAAAAAAAATTAATTAACACTTTTTTTGTCACTTACAAACTTTATTCAAATCATTTTCATATATTTTTAATAATAAATTAATATATTTATTTATATAACTTAATTTAAAATTTTTATTAATATGTCACTTTTGAATCTTCTCATGTAAAAACTAAATTTATAAACTCTCAAAGTAGTATTATTTTTTATTTAAAAACTTGTTTAAAAAATATTTTTTAAAAATATTTTAAAAGATTCAATAAATGAACTTTTTTTGTTAAATTAATAAATTATATTATCTTTTTTGTTAATTTTACTTATGATGAAATTATGATAAAAAAAAAAGAAAAAATAGAAAAAACATCGAAAGTACATTTTCAGGTCATTTTAAAAAATTAAATTTATTTATATTTTAAAAAAATTAATTAAATTTAATTAATTTTATTTAAAATGCATATATTAAATTAAAAAATAAATAAATTTAATGAAGTCATCAAACTGATGAAAAAAAAATCTATTATTATCTTGAATAATAGTAATAAATAAAATTAATTTAAAAACATGCATTTTTTATTAAAATACTATCTATTGTTTTATTGAATAAAAAAAAAAATTTAATAAATAATTTTTTTAATTACTTTTATATAAAAAAAATTAAAAACAAATTATTTAAAAGTTTATTTTTTTTTTTAAATAATAAAGTTCTTAATAAAAAATATCATAAAATAATAAAGTAATGATTTATAACAAATAAAAATAATAAAAAAGCAAATTATAAAAAATAAAATTTTATAAAAAAAAATTATTATTAATATTTTTTAATAAATTCAATATTTTATAAATTTTCAAAGCTTGTTGACCTTTATTAGTGAATTTTAATGTTTACCTATTTGCATTAACTGGTAAAATTATTTTCTGTTATTCATTGTTTCAAATAATATTTTAGCCAAATATGTTATAAAATCATTGGATAGAAGTCATATCTTTTGTTTAATTAATTATAATTTATACGCATTTAAAAAATTTAATTTTCAATACTTTTTCAAGATTTTCTTTTTTTTCCCTAGATAATTTTTATTTATTATTATCAAACTAATTTTAACAAAAATACACTTTTAATTTTACTTATAATAAATAAAATTTATATAAATTAAATAAACACTTAAAATCCAAAATAAAATTGGAAATAAATATTAAAAAAATACAAATTACTTAAATATTAATAAAATAATATTAATAAAATAATAGTTTGTAAAAAATACAAAGCAAAATTGTGAAAAATTAAAATTACAAAATGAAGCAAATTTATGTCAGAACAAAGTGATTTTGAATATTGAATATAAGTAAAAAAGTTTTCCTTAATTAATGTAAAAAACAAGATAGTTTATAATAATTTATATCTTCTAAAAAATAAACTCATAAACTTGAGCAGTTTTGTGTAAATACCTTATTTGATTAAATCAAATCATTTAGAACATAAATTTAATCGCCAAAATTGTTTGCTTTTATGTTTTAGCAAATCTTATTTTAAAATCAATAGATTTTAAATATTAAATATTTTTTTATATAGTTTAATTTACATCAATTCAAACCTATTTTCAAAAACATGAAAAATATATAAAATTTAAAAAAAAATTTTTTAGGCAATCAGAATTAGGAAAATGTAGAAATTGGTCAAATTGAATATAATTTAGTGTAATAATTTGAGTTCAAGTTAATGATCTTTATTTTTTAAAAGATTTGACTTGGTTTATTTGCTTATATGACACATATTCACAAACAATTGATACTTACATTTTAAAATAATTAAACTGAATTAAAAAGACAGTTCCTTATTTGAGCAATGTCAATTTCAAAAAGTTGACTTTAGGTAAAATTTAAGTTTTTTTTTTTTTAAAAATGAACAATGACTTATGTATTTTTTTTTTTTTAAATCACGAACAGTTTATTTATATAATAAAATAAATAAAATCTTGTTGACAATCACATAAGAATTAGGATTTGATTAATCTGTTTAACTTCGCGTTTCTTAAAAAAACGAACAGATGCCGGTGCCAGCAAGCAGCAAGTCGACCAATTGAATAAGAAAGCATCTGTTTGCGGCCATCCAACTATTTGCGGAACTCAGCCAAATAGTGATTAAGCGCTTAAGTTAATGGTCAAACTGCTCAGTTCATAAGGCTAACAATCATTTGTCTTTTATACTTTAATGTAATGTACTTGATTGCTTCGTCATTTGCTTTAATAGTTAAGTCATCAAACCAATATCCATTTCTGGCTTCAATCACCTTTTGCTTAAAAGTCATTTAGACTTGGGTGTGATTTTTTTTTTAAAGCTTGTCCTTCTCATCTTTTTTGCTCATCGTTTTTTTCTCAACTTTCACAGTTAATTTTGCATAAATTATCTTCATTCATCTAGCTTTTCCTTTAACTTTTAATATTTTAATCATATTTTTTTAATTATAATTTTAGTTTTCCGCAATTTTGTCAGTTTGTTCGCACATAGTTCAAAAATTATAATTTACTTTTTAAAACAAAAATTTTAAATCTAATTTTTATTCAAAAAATTAACTTTTTGTAAACTATTATTAGTTTTTCGATTTATTTTATTTGTTTTTTCTTTAATTACTTTTGAATTCCATTATTAACTTGATTAAAAAAAGTTTTTTAAAAATTTTATTTTATAAAATGGACTTAACCAAAAAATAAATTATTTTTTGCATATAAAATACGTTTAAATTCAATATTTAAATATATTGCACATATTAAAAAAAATATTAATTGTATTTTGTTTTAACTTTTCATTTTTGTTTTTTGTCATGTACCAATACTATTTTTTTTTTAAGACATTTCGATTGTGTGTGTGCGTTATTTTGTTTAAATATATACATTTATTTGTTAATTATAAAAAAAACAATGAGATGATCGCTTTATTACTTTCTAGCTTGATCAGTATGGCGAGATTGGCCCAAAGCTAACTTATACCAATAAACAGTTTGTCCGGATTATTGTTAAACATGAATTGTGACCGAGTTGAACAGTTCAAACTCGATTGAGCCTTAAAAATAAGACCAATTAAGCTTTTTATTTCCATCAGTTTCTTAATTTGTATAAAAGGTTTAATTTGTTCACTTTTATTTATATTGACTTGTAACAAGCCTGCACCTTGTTCCCTAACCGATCTAGTTAAATAGCACTTATGCAAAAAATAATTTTAATAAAAAATGTTCTGTTGATATTTATAATAAAATAATAAATATTTTACTTGGCCTGTGAACTTTCAAAACTTTTTTTTGGAACCTTATTGAAATTCGGCTTAATATCAGTTTTCATTTGTATTTTGTTTATAAATGCACATGCGCATACTGTCCTACAACAGGTGATTTAGACGTATCAAAAAGCTTTCAAATGCGCAATATTTATTTTAAAATCGTTAAAAACAATATTTTAATGAATAAAATAGGAAAAATTAAAGCTCAAGACAAGCAAACTAATAAGAACACAGGCTTTTGAACATAACTTAAGCTAGTGTTTGCTTTTAATTTGTTTTTTAAATTTTTTGCAACATTTTCCATTGAAAGACTTAATTCAAGTTTTTAATCTGTTTCTAATCTATTTTGAATTTGTTTTTAAATCTTACTTGATAATATTTTTGACATTTAGCTTGCCTTGTATTTATAAAATACAATTTTTACATTGGATAATTTTGTAATTGTCTAAATTTTAAAGCCTACTTTTTTAGACAATAGAATACTTTATTATATATTAAGTTTTTTATTATTAACTTATAATTTTTTGTTAAAACTTTAAATAATATGTAGATTTATCTTTTATCTAGTATAAACATTTTGCTTGCAAATTTATTTTTTAATTTCAATTTATTAAACTACGCTTTATTTAAGTTTATTAATTTTTAAAACTTGTTAACTTTTTTTTTCAAATTTGCATTAGTAAATTTTTATTAAGATTAAAATCTTATTTTTTTTAATATGATTTTTATTTTAATATCTATATTGTCCAGTTATTTACATTTTTAATTATTTTAAATATATATTTATTATAATTTTAATTATTCAATTTTGCTTTTTTGCATTTGATTACTACTGACTTTTACTATTTAATTTTAATATGTTTTTCGTTCTTTCTTTTTAATATTTTTTAAAAGCATTATTAAGTATGTTATTTTTTTGAATTTTGTTCTTAATTATCCACTTTTTCTTTAAAAAATTTTTACAATATTTTGATTATACCTTATTTAATTATATAATTTATAAACAAAATTTTTTAAATTTAATCATCTATACTAATATATAAGAAAATTTTTTTTTTATCAAATTTAGATATATGATTTTTTTCTATTCAGAATGTAAATAAAATTTAAAATAAATGTAAATTGTTGACAAAATGGTTAATTAAATCTATTGTTATAATTTTGATTTAATAAAAACTTGCCCATATTAAAAGAGATTGAAACAAGGTGAAAAATAATTTTTTCTTTAACTGTAAAATTTTTAAATTTAAATAATAAAATATTTTTTTTAAAAGCATAATCTAATTAAAAAATGTTTCTTTAAAAGAATTTAATTTTTTGAATTTATTTTTTTTTTTTCTAAAAATTTACATAATTTTTGTCTAATTTAATCTTTTTGACTATTTTGATTAATTTTTAAATTAAAATTTAATTGAAAATTGATATATTGATTTAAATTAAATATATATTAAAAAAATTTATAGTTTTATTTAAAATTTTATTTTAATCAAAAAAAAAACTTTAATTTAAAATTGTTTCATCATAAAAAAACGATATTGTTTAAAATTTATTTAATAGAAAATATTGTAAAAGCATATAAAAAAAAAATTACAAACAAGTTTAACAAAGAATTAATTTAAAATTTGATTTATTATTCAGGTAAAATAAAATTTAAATGAATACATGTGTATTTAGTTATGTGTATGTACTTTTACGTATTAATTGCAATCAAGTACATAGTGTTTGTTTGAAAGATTTAGTTAAAGTATCAAGTTCTATAAAATTAAACTAAACATTAAAAATTTAATTTGAAAAAAATTCATCACATAAATATTTGATATAATAATTTAGAATCAATAAGAACCATTTATGTTATTTATATAAATATCTGTAATATAGATAGATTTATAATAAAAAAAAAATTTAATTTAGTCTATTGAAATAATCATTCTGTTTTACAATTATTTTTTTAATGTTAAACTTGAAATGAAGTTAGATTTGCATTAAAAAGTGAATTAAAAAAAATCTTTACCATATTTGTTATTTTTTTCATCTTAAAACAATTTTAATGTTTTAAAGTTTACTTAAAATGAATTAATATATATATTTTGTTTTTTTTAATTTAAATAGCTATCTCCCTAAATTTTTAATTTAAATTTAATTTTTAATTTGTTCTATAACTAATTTAAACTTTGATTTGCTTTATTATTTTAATTGTTTGACAATTTGATAAGAAGATAACAATAGTAGCATATGTGGTAAAAAAACGATAAAATAAATCGTGATTTAAAAGTTTGTTTGAGAACCAAGTTATTACGTTTAATGGTTGTACATAGCTAATAGGGTGTCCATTGTCACTGTTTTGATGAAAAGTTTATTTAACATCTAACAAACTAAAAGTAAAGCAAGCGAACGAAGCACCGCAATATGGAAGATTGAACTATTCAACTATCAATTCTAGCGGACAAATGTGTCTTAGCATAAGCAGGTCAAAAACAAGTGCAGAGGGAGCTAACATCCATCTAAGATAAGTCGACTAAGTGTGGCATCTTCGAACAGATAAAGATGGCCAAACCTGGCTATTCAATTTGCCGTAAGCATTGGACGCGCCCATTTCACGAAAATTTTGTCTGAAAAAGGAAAAACGGGCTGTAACAGTTTAAAAACTAGCAAGTCGATCAAGATGTAAGAAACAAACGGATTTCTCAGCAAAGATAATTATAACTTACTTTTAATTTTGGCTTCATTTGCCTGGCCATTTTTTTTCACTTTTGTTTTTTACTTAAGTATTTACTTTTTTTTTGGGTTTGCAAACAAGACTGTCCAGCTAGATTTTGCATAAATTTCTTATATTTTGTTTGATTCGTAATGTTTTAATGTTTCTTTAAATTTAGAATAAATTCTTGCACAATCTTGTTTGATTCTGCTTTAATTAGTTCGACATGATTAAAAAAACATTTTAAACAGGTAAAACAGACAATAAATGAAAATAAAAAAGATCGAATTGCTATAAAAAAAAAATGATTATTAATATTAAAATCTCTAATAAATGTAATTCTAATTTTACATTTATATATTACATTAAAATTGAAGTTAAAAATTGATAAACGAGCTTTTATGATAGTTTTAAAAAATTATTAAAAAAAAAATTTATTATATTTTAATGATAAATTATTTATAATTTTTATTTTTTTATGAGTATAAATTATTTCATTATAATATATTCAAAAAATAATATCCGTTTTTATTCTTTCATTAAATTAAATATAAACACAGAAAAATTTTGAAACAAAATTTTAAAAATCAATATTTTTAAAAGTATTACATATAAAAAATTAAGTTTATTGACACAAAAAAAATTTGATTTATTATGGCTTTAAACGCACTTTTTTTTTTATCAAATCAGTTACTTTCTTAGTTATTGATTTTTTTTTTCAAAACTTATTTAGTTGCTTGATTATTATTTTTTTTTTCTAATAAATTTCTAGAACCAATGTCTTTGCTGATTTATAATTGTTATTAAATTATATGTGATAATGATCATACAAGATAATTAGCTGAGTTGCTCAAAAAAAAAAAATATTTAAAATTGAAGAGTAAATTGACTTTGATTTAGTGCAATTGTCCACTCGAACTAGAAACACTTAAGAACAGACCAATTATGAACTTGATCCTAATTTTGAAATCCCCTTTGAGCAATGGATCTTTTTTTTTTTTTTTAAACAGAGGCCACAATTTTTTTTTTCCAATAACTTCAATTGTGATCGTGAGTTTAGTTTAATTGTTATTTTTTTTTTTTTTAAGTTACTGTGTTCATTTTTAAATTCAATGTGCTTTTAAAGTAGCTTTTAAGCTTTAAACTATTTTATTAAATGCATCTTATACAGAATATAGATAGATTTAATTTTAAAAGGCCATATATACAAATATTTTTTATGATAAATTACAAAAAGAATTTTTTTTTTATAAATAATTTTTAATTTATAAATTTGTTATTAGCTCATTCAAAAATTTAAATTTGATTTTTTGATCTAATCTTTTAAATTGTAAAAATTAAGTTTGTTTAAATAATAAAAAAAAAATTATTTAGTTTAAAAAAGATAAATTAGCTTTTTTTAATCTGGAGAAAAATAAGACAATTGTAATTTTAAGAAAAATTTTAGTTTTAAAGTGCAAATTTAAATTAAATTTATAAATTTTTATATCAATAATAAAACAATAAAAAAATTTTAAAATCTTAAAAAAATTTAATAAAAATAAAATTATGCAAATCAATTTTTTTAAATTTGATTATATGTTAATAAGTAATTATAGCATCATATAATAACGTAATATTTAAAAAAAAATTTAGATATTAAAACGATTGTTATTATATTTTTTAATAAAACATTATTTAATAATTCAAGTAAATTGACAACGGAGTCATTTATTATCAATTAATTGTAATTTTTTTTTTGATATTTTTAATTGGTATAAGCAAAACATTTATTTTTTTTAAATGAATTTTAAACTTTTTTTTTGTTTAGTGCACCCGCAACGTGACTTGTTATTTTTGATTTATTTTGTTAGCTTAAATTGCCCACTAGTTCTAATTGGTGAAACAAATCACATTTACTAAATTTCCATACTTTTGTTTAAGATTTGTTTCATTTGTGCATTATTTCAAATGAATAGTTAATTTGATTTCATTAAGAATATAATGCAATTTATTTGTTTTTTTTTTAATTATTTTTTTTTTATTTTGTTTATATATTTTTATTAAATAATTTTTTTTTTAAATTAAATTTAAATTAAATTATTTTTTTAAAATATAATGTTTTTTTTAAATATATTGTTTTATTAAGTTTTAGATTTTCTTAAATTTAATTTTGGTATTTTTAATTTTAAACTTAATATTAGTTACTTATTTAGTTACTTCAATGTTTAAACAATTTATAAGGCATTTTTAATTATACCAATTTAAATTTTACCTTTTAATTATACACACGAGCTACTTCTTTCTATATTTTAAAAATAATTTCATTGAATTTCATGGAGACAAGCTAGCGTTTCTACGATTACATTTGATTGTTTTATGAATATTGAAATGTTAATTAGAATTTAATTTAACATTATAATAAATTTTTTTTGTAAACGATTGATATGATGCGTTGAGAACATTCAAATTTGCATGTTTAAATTTATTTTTTTTTTACATTGATTTGTTTTTTTTTTTTAATACATCTGTTTAATACACTTTAAAAATACACATTTAAAAATGGATTTTTGACACTTAGATTAAGCACGAAATCTTAAATTGAAAATAATTAATAAAAAAAATAATAATTCAATGGCAAATAATTATAATCAAATATTTATTTAATATTTTATAATAACATTCATGCTTTTTTATTTAATTTTTTTATCATTGCTTTAAATGGTGCACTAAAAAACAAATTTCAATTAGTTATTAATTTGGTTAAACCGCAATCATTTATAAAAATGTATAGTTATGACATTTATTTTTTTTTAATTATATTAAACCCACGCTTATTAACTTATTTGAAAAAAAAAATAAAATATAGGTTAAAAAAGATGTTTTACTTTATTATTTGTCAAATTAAAAAAATTTATTATTAAATATAAACTTATGGCATTTTTATAAGTTAAAAAACTTTTACGTTATTTAGTTTTCATATTTTTTAATATTTATTATTTTTTAATATAAAATATTTTATGTGAAAATATATTTATTTTTAAATAATTTAAAATAATATAAATATAATATTTATTTTTTTACAAATTAATATTAAATTAAAATAAATTATAAAAGATTAAAAATAGAAAACAATCAAAAAATAATTCACAAACATTAATTGAAAGTTCATCTATGAACAAATCAAAAAATTTATAAAATTATTATTTTAATAATTGTATAAAGTTAATGTAACATTATTAAAAAAAAAATTTTTGTAAACAAAACATTTAAAATGTATTTTTTAATGTTCAAGTAGTTTTTTATATTTAATCATTATTTAATTTTTTATAATACAAACCAATAAAACTTTAAAACTTGTAAAACACAAAATTTATTAATAATTAGAATTTTAAGATATTTTTTAGTTGAGAAAATAGACATTTATAAGTATTTAAAAATGGATAGTTTGATTATTTATAAAATGGTCTAGTATGGATAAAAAAAATTTCACCTTGACCGGCATTCAACTGGTAAAAAAATTAATTTATATTTGTTCATCCATTGCAATCATTTTAAGTGTTAACATGATCGAGGTTTTAATTCAACGTGTTTTTTTATTACCCTTCAAATATATTATTAAATTATGATTATATACAATTTAATACAATAGATTATCATCATTTACATTTATTTTGTTTGTTTAATTTTTTTAAATTTGCTTTTAATTAAATTAAAAATTTAATTGCTTAAAATTTTTTTTATAATAAAATAATCATGTTAACTTCTTTTTTTTTAAATTATTCTTATTATTATTAAATTATTATCTATTAATTATTAAAATATATCATTTTAAAATACATTTTTATTTATAAAAAAAATTATTTTAAAAAATGAACTAATATTTTATTTGTTTGTAGTTATTTTTTTTAATTTTATTATTTATTTAAATAACGAATTTTACTTTCCGTTTCTGTTATCTAAATTTGATTAAGCTTTGTTTTATGCAATATTTATACTAATCTATTCTATTGTTTTGTACAAGCCTTTATTATATTTTTAAATAAAATGTATAAATTGCCAAATTTCAAATCATAATCTGCATTTTGATATTTTCTGAATAATTTTAGATATTTATATGTTTTATGATTATTTAACCTTTTTTGGTGTTTCTTTAATATATATTAAATATGTTGTAATTGTTTAAATTTTGAATTTTCTATTTAAAAAAAAATAATCAATCAAATATAAACTATAAAAATATTTTTTTTTTATAAATATACAAACATAATTACATTTTTCCAAAATTAATATTTATAATCATATTTTTTTTTTAAACTTTTTTTTAATTTATTTGACTTAACCTTTATTTATTTTATCAAAATTTATTTAATTTCAATCTTTTTTTTTGTTTTTCAAAATCTTTTTACAAAGTAATTTTTTTTTTGACAATATATAAAATATATAAAAGTTATATTTAAACCAATTGTTGAATAATTTAAAAAATTGTTGAATGTTTTATGTAAAAATTAATAACTAATTAAACTGATAATATTTTATCAGTAATTTTATCATTTACCTTATTTAAAAAAATAAATAAAATACAAAATTCAAATTATAAAATAAATTAGAATAAATTAGAATTAGTTAAAATGATCTATTTTAAAGAATATAGAAATAATTTAAAATTTTCTTAAAAATACTTTAATTTAAATATTTCTTCTTTTTTTATTTATTCTTTTTTTTCTTTTTTATTTGAAATAAAAACAAATATATTGTGTATAAAACAAATAGTCCTAATTTAGTTTGAATTAGTCATTCACAAAGGTTATGTTGAACCAGTTAAAAAGTAATTTAAAAAAAATAACTGTTTTTACTCAAAAAAAATTGATTAAAAGCAAATATATTTTTATTTATAGCAATCAATATGGTTAGAAAAATTAGATGAAATAATACTTGTTTTAATAAAGCAAAAAAAAAAAAAAAATTTAAAAACTAAAAGTATACAATTAAGAAAACAATTAAATTAAATTATATGATTCAATAAATAAAAAAAGCTTGAGTTTGAAAAATTTTTTTTTAGTTGAGTATGCAAAACAAACATTAAATATTACGAATGTTACTAATATTTGATTGATGCATAAACATGTTATAAATTAATCAAAGTTAAGATAATGTGATAAAAAGATGATTTTACAATGGATTTTGATTAGAGTGAAAAATATTTGTTTAATAGATGGGAAAGAGATATAAGAGTGAAACGGGTAAATGCATGACTGAAACTGGACATAGGACGAAAAAAAGGGTTGAGCATTAGCTTAGGGCCAGGGACAGCTTGTCTTAAGTTAGTAAACTATAGCCTGCCCATGCGCACCAGTCAAAAACAGTTTAGCCCTGGCCACTTTCACTTTGCTTAAGATTTGTATAAATAGTGATTGCAAGTTTGTTTAAAAGATCACTTGTTCACTTGATTTTAAGTGAAATTCTTATTGGCAATAGTGTTTGGTTAGTTTGGCAAAGTTAAAAAGATTCATTTAAATAGAACACCTGCAAAATTGAGGTGTTCATTTTGTGTGACCAGCATGCGTCCATTTGTTGCAGCTTGTTTTGCTGTCTTAATTATCAGTGCAGTGTTCACCAATGTGCACTCTAAAGTCGCAGACTTAGAAGTCCAAGAATCTCGTAAGTTTCAATGTTTGGATTAAAACAAATCACTAGTTTTGAGTTTAATTATTAGTTTTAAAAAGTTTTTAGCCAATATTTATATTAAATGTTTTGAATTATTTTAATAAATATTCAATGATGTTTATTTAGTTTTAATTATTTAAGTAAAGTAGAATATAATATTAATGTGAATAGAGTTATTGTAATCATAATGTCGTATTAGAAATTATTATATTAGGATAAAAAACTTAAATTTTAATTACATAATTTTTTTATATAGGCCAAAGTGGTGGAGGTTACGGTGGCGGCGGCGGTGGACGTGGCGGCGGAGGCTACGGCGGCGGTGGCGGCGGTGGCGGCTACGGCGGTGGTGGCCGTGGTGGCGGCGGTGGCGGCTACGGTGGAATGTCCGGCGGTGGCGGCGGTTACGGTGGAATGTCCGGCGGTGGCGGCGGCTATGGAGGTAGCTCCGGCGGCGGCGGTGGCTATGGAGGTAGTTCTGGCGGCGGCGGTGGCTACGGTGGTAGTTCCGGCGGTGGCGGCGGCTACGGTGGTAGCTCCGGCGGCGGTGGCGGCTATGGAGGTAGTTCCGGCGGCGGTGGTGGCTACGGTGGTAGTTCTGGCGGCGGCGGTGGCTACGGTGGTAGTTCTGGCGGCGGCGGTGGCTACGGTGGAATGTCCGGTGGTGGCGGCGGCTACGGAGGAAAATCTGGTGGCGGCGGCGGCTATGGTGGTAGCTCCGGCGGCGGCGGAGGTTATGGCGGCGGTGGACGCAGTAGCGGTGGCGGCGGCTACGGAGGAATGTCTGGTGGCGGCGGCGGCTACGGAGGAATGTCCGGCGGTGGTGGTGGCTACGGTGGTAGCTCCGGCGGCGGCGGAGGATATGGTGGAATGTCCGGCGGTGGTGGCGGCTACGGTGGTAGTTCTGGTGGCGGCGGTGGTTACGGCGGTAGCTCCGGCGGTGGCGGTGGCTACGGTGGTAGTTCTGGCGGCGGTGGCGGCTACGGTGGTAGCTCCGGCGGCGGTGGCGGCTATGGAGGTAGCTCCGGCGGTGGCGGTGGCTACGGTGGTAGTTCTGGCGGCGGCGGCGGCTACGGTGGAATGTCCGGTGGTGGCGGCGGCTACGGAGGAATGTCTGGCGGCGGCGGAGGATCTTCAAAAGGAGGTTACGGCGGAGGATGGAGTTAAGCTTTGCTCTTCCTTTATACGCTTAATCCCTTTAATACTTTAATCCAAGCCATTTAGTCATTGATAATCCGCATCATCGATAACCACGTCATCGATAATCCGTAATATCGATAATCCGCATTAATCCATTGACTTTGGCCATATAATAATCACACTTTCTTCCACTGTTGTCTAAACTCTTAGTCATTGCTTATTAGTGGATTCATGTGACTTAACTGTAAATTTAAAATCAACTCATTCCAAGCGAAAGGTGAATCCAAATTTACATTGCAACTAATTAACCCACATTAGCCAACTCTTTTAAGGAACACTTCTTGCTTGGCTTACAACAAACTGTGATTATTTTTTATACTGACAAACTTATGTATACACACAACACGTTCGACTAATTTTTATAAATAAATCAATTCTAATTAAGTTACAAAAAGTTTGTCTAATTTTATGAAAAGTGCTGTCTTATTGATTTTCTTCATTTTATATAATTTTTTTTTCCAATATTATAATTAAAGAAATGAAAGGCTAATAAAAAATTTAACATTTTTATTGAATAAACTTGACTCTGGTTTACACTAGAATTGAGTTTAGGTTAGGATTGCGTTTAAGTTAGGATTGTGTTTAAGTTAGGATTGCCTTTAGGTTAGGATTGCGTTTAGGTTAGGATTGCATTTAGGTTAGAATTGCGTTCAGGTTAGAATTGAGTTTAGGTTAGGAATTAATTTTTGTAAGTTTAAAAGCGGCTAAAGTGGTTTGATCGTCGCTTAAGCTGCTTAAATGGTTAGTTTAAGACAAAAGTTGTTTTTTTTAAGACGATCACAAGAGTTACTTCTGTTTATTAGCAACTCAACTGAATTTCAGGTAAAATTGGTTTCGGATTAGAACACGATCTATATTATAGTTTTTTAAATTCAGTTTTTTTATTCAAATATCACTTTCATTCATTTATCTCAAAAAAAATGTTTTTTTGATTTAATTTATTTAGGATATATTACTTAAAAATTTAGTTTTTAATTTTTTTTTACTCTATCATTTCTACATTAAAACAAACTTTGGTCAAAAGTGGCAAATGCAAAACTAATTAATTTTTGCTCTAGATGGCTCCGTTTCACTTTTTCCAACAAAGTCCTACAACACGTTGTGTCTACTACTTTCAACTCTAACTCGACCAGTTTGTTTTACATAGTCTTATTACCAGGTCATAATCATTGAAAGCTCTAATTTACTCAATTTATGCCAAAGTTTAACTTTTTTCAACACTGGTTTACCCTTTGCTTAATACTTGAAAACATTTGTTTTGCTTACAACTCGTTACTTGATCAATTAACATATCATTCATACTGCACATCTCCGATTGATACTTGTTAGTTATATATGCTACAACTCGATGTACAATCAACATTCTATATATTTTACTATAGCTAAATACGCATGATTGAAAATGTCTGGAACGCAAAATGATTTAAGTTAGAACAAGAACACAAACATTTGTGACAAGTATTTTATCACAAAATAAAGAAGCGCGTTTCACTTATTTTTGGGTGTATGGTATAACTGTGTACAGAACAGGCATGGGGGTGTGTTTGTGTCTACAAAAAACGTAACAGTTTTAACTATGCATCGAACAACAGTAATTCATTAATGTTTTTGCTTTTGCTTTCTATTTTACCATTCATTTGCTATTCATTTTGGCTGCAAAATCTGTATAATTCAACCAACTTTCAAGACGCAAGAAAAACATTTAGTAAATTACATTTAGTTGGAAAACAAATCTTAAAAGATTCGCTCGAGTTGGGCAGATTATTAAGAAAATTAATCAACTATGATTTCATCTATAAATTTATCTTGCAGTTTTTTTGTTTTCACTATTTTTACAAGCAGTTAACCAACAAGAACTTAACTAGCTCGAACTACTTAGTTTTAATTAGTTACTTATGATAAACTCATTGTGATTAAATTGTTTTCATTAGCCTTTTATAGATAACACAAAAATTTGATTTACTTTTATACTTTAGCATCGTGTTTTTACGACAATAATTAATGACTGATTAAGTGTTTAACTAAAAGTTCAAAATATTTCGTGAATTTTGTCCATTAAAATTTTCTTGAACTACATTAAAAATAAATTTATTTTTAACTTTTTTTTTTATTTCAGTTTTTAATCAAGTCATAATTTCTGTTTATTAATATATATTTTTTATATATCTTTATATATATATAAATTTATTATTTAAAACAATATATATTTTTAATCAATATATATATATATTATCTTGTATTTCTATATTTTTAGTATAGATTTTAAAACATTTGCAAAATTATTTGTAAAATTAAAATAAAATAATTATATTTAACTATTTAAATATAAAGTAACAATAATAAAAAACATAAATCAGGTTAGCATTTTGGTGCAACCACGGTGGATTAAGATTTATTCGAAAAAATAAATAATCTTTTAAAATATATTTTACTTTAAACTAAGTTTAAAATTTAATTTATATTTGTGTTGATTTAAAAACTTTGATTTCAACGTTTAAAAATACTAAAAAAAAAAAAAAAAAAAAAAAAAAAATACTTTGAACTTGTTTTAATTTAAACTTAACATAAATCAATTTTAATTAAAATTATTAATCATAAATTTATGCAAATTTTAAATTAATTTTATATAAAATATAGTGCGCATTTTTTATTTTAAAACTATTTAGTAAAAGCAGTGTCTTAATTATAATTACTTAATTTTTTATGTTTTTTAAACAAATTGAATTAAACTGAATAAAATTTTAAACTTTTTAAAGTGTTAAACTTTTAATTAAAAGAAAACATCATTCATAATGAGTGTTTCTTTGTCTAACACTAAAAATAAAGGGCTTTTACGTAAATGCCGGAAAGACGAAGATGAAAACTTTATTACAGAACAGTTGTTAAAAGAAAAATCTCAAATTTCTCCTGAAGATGTCATCAAATTAAATTGCATTACAAATGGTTTGTTTATTTTTATATTTAAAATTAATTAGATAAAAAATAAATTTTTTAATTTTATTAATTATTTTTTTTTATTAAAGATTATTTATGTTCTCCTGAAGATAATACTTATGATATAGATTTTATAAAATTTAAAATACGAGATATGAACACAGGAATAATATTGTTTGAAGTTTGTAAACCTTCAAATCATAATAATTTTTTTAATGGTAATAGTAGTAATTCAAATCGAATGAGTTCAATTCAATCCGATGATGATGATGATGATATACACAAAGGAAGATTTGTTCGATATGAATTTACTCCTGAATTTTTAAAACTCAAAACAGTTGGCGCAACGTAAGTTAAATTTTCTTTTTTACATTTATTAATTTAAAATAATTTAATTTTTTTTTCAATTATTTTCAAATTAATTTTTATTTTTGCTTGTTTTATATAATAAAAAAAAAAAAAAAAAAAAATTTACCAATCAATCATATTTTTCATTAACGTAGCTTTATTTTTTACAATTATTATTCTTGTTTTAATTTTATTTCTATGTAAATATGACAAAAATTTAATATAAAACAAGATTGAAAATAAATTTACTACATGTATATCCTTAATCATATAATTACTATAAAATCGGTCAAACTATATTTATTGTTTATAATTATTTATTTTAATTAATTTTATAAAAATATTTTTTATCTAAAACTAAACAATTTTTTTAACCTTATATTTTAATTAATTTTTTTTCTTCTTTTTTAGAGTGGAATTTACTGTTGGAGATAAAGCCGTAAACAATTTTCGAATGATTGAGAAACATTATTTTAAAGATAAATTATTAAAAACATTTGATTTTGAATTTGGATTTTGTATTCCTAACAGTTTAAATACTTGTGAACACATTTATGAATTTCCTACTTTAAATAATGAAATTTGTAAGTTTTACAAATTTATTTTTTATTTTTTAAATTAATTTATTTATTTTTAAATAGATGAAGAAATGATTAAAAATCCTTTTGCAACTCGTTCTGATAGTTTTTATTTTGTAGACAATAATTTAATAATGCATAATAAAGCAGACTATGCTTACGATGGAAATATGTAAATTATCGTAAAAAATGTACAAATTTTATTAGTTATTTAAATTATTATTTTTTTTTTTAAATGCACAATTCACAATTTATTTTTTGCAATAAAATTAAGCTTAATTTGCTGACTTAAAGATTTAATTAAAATCTCTATATTTAAATTTTTAGTTTATTAATAATAATTTAGTCACTTAATTAATGTATTAAACATACAAAATTGAAATAGTTACTAATATTATTTTTTTTTAAATAAATATTTTTTTTTTTATTTTTTTTATAAGTATATATATATGTATGTGTTATGTATATATATATATATGTGTAAATGCAATGATAAAAATATACTACTTTCAATCTGACGTGAAATATGTGCGTCAATTTTTGATACATTCGTTAATTATACTATTACAAAATTTATATAATATACATTTAAATTTAATATAACTATACAAAAGTATAACCAGGTTTAATTTTAAATATGTAATAAAAGCAATAAAAATGGTTGCGTGAAATCAAAATAAATGATTGTTTCAAAAAAAAATAGGCCAAATAAAAAAGAAAATGTATTGATAATACCTTTTCTTTTTAGTAAAAAAAAAAAAATAAAATAAAAATTGTTAATTCAAAAAATATCTACAAATCAGACAATAAAACCAAATAACTAATCAAGGAAAAATCAATACACATAAAACCAAAATAATAGTAGTGAATCCCACAGCTGCCCATCCTTTTTTATAATCATTAGGATATTGAAACACTCTGGCCATCTGTTTAAAATGAGAGTCATATTTTCCATTGACTCCTTTTAAAGTGGATTGATATACTTGAGTGTATTCTCCTGATTTATAATTATATTTATTTATAAGTTCATTACTTAAATCATTATTTTCGTCTTCAATCATTTGCTCCATTTCTTTAACTAAACGCAAATCATTAGAAGGAATCAAATCTGTGCCCTCCATATTAATACCAACATCGTCAGATTTTTTAATTGTATTATTATTACTTTCATTAAAATTTCTGTCGTCTAATCTTTTGTATCTATTTGCACTGTTTCCATCAAAAGCAATACTATAATATCCCATAGGATTATTTATTAAATTGACAAGAGTGTTTCGCTCTTTTACATTATATTTTTCATCAAAAACTTCACTTTTTATTGTGGCCAATTCTTCTTTGGTTGAATTGATAAAATCTTTACGTTCTTTTAAAATTTCTTTTGAAATTTTAAGTTTTTCAGGATAAGATTCATGCATTGCATAAGTTTCTTCCATATCTTCAATGTCCCATTCTAGAGAACGTATTTGATTTCTAAGTTCGAGTGTTTTTTCGTTAAATTCATTTTTAATGTCTTTGTCTAATTCAGAATCCAAACTATCGTTTAACAATTGCCAGGCTTTGTAATTTTCACGTGTTTTTTCAACAGATGCGATTATTTCGCTAATGAAAGAAAAAATGTATAAATAAAGGTTAAAAATGAATTGAATTAAAACACGTTACTTACCTTTGCACTGTTAGAAAAGGATCTTCAAACGACATCTTGAAATGACTTAACGCCTTGTTAAGCAACTTTGCAATTGGTAAGTTTTTTTCTACTAAAGATGTTGCGAATCTATATATGAGGAGAAGATTTGTTTTAAAAGCAATATTGAAACTATTTTTAAAATTACATTAAACTGTGAAATATGCCAAATAAAAAATAATAAACTAATTCATTGAGTAAGTGCTTCTTAACTTTGTTTCTAGGAGACCAATTAGATTATAAGCATATTTATTCATGCATTTTCAGCGCAAATATCATTAAAAATATATTAGTAGTTGGTTATAAAAATATGAAAGGCATTAAAATACATATAGAAGTAAGCAAATAAATGAAAAATGATAAATTTGGAGAAGAGTAAATAGGCCAAAAATGGATTTGGAGAGTGGATTGTGAGAGTGGATTTGGAGAGTGGATTTGGAGAGTGGATTTGGAGAGTGGATTGTGAGAGTGGATTGTGAGAGTGGATTTGGAGAGTGGATTTGGAGAGTGGATTCGGAGAGTGGATTGTGAGAGTGGATTTGGAAAGTGGATTCGGAGAGTGGATTGTGAGAGTGGATTTGGACAGTGGATTTGGAGAGTGGATTGGGAGAGTGGATTGTGAGAGTGGATTTGGAGAGTGGATTTGGAGAGTGGATTGTGAGAGTGGATTTGGAGAGTGGATTTGGAGAGTGGATTTGGAGAGTGGATTGTGAGAGTGGATTGTGAGTGTGGATTTGGAAAGTGGATTCGGAGAGTGGATTGTGAGAGTGGATTTGGACAGTGGATTTGGACAGTGGATTGTGAGAGTGGATTTGGATAGTGGATTGTGACAGTGGACTGTGAGAGTGGACTGTGAGAGTGGACTGTGAGAGTGGACTGTGAGAGTGGACTGTGAGAGTGGACTGTGAGAGTGGACTGTGAGAGTGGACTGTGAGAGTGGACTGTGAGAGTGGACTGTGAAAGTGGACTGTGAAAGTGGATTGTGGGAGTGGACTGTGAGAGTGGATTGGAATGAATTAAGAAGGTAGATTAACAGAATCTGCTAGAAGAGTGGACTGGAAAATTAAAAAGCAATTTTTAAGCACGCATAAGCAAACAAGAGCAAAAAAGGCCCGAACAGGTCTGATTGATGCAACATCTGTTTGTAAACTCACCTGTTCACAGTTATCACATTGGCAGATACCAATAGGAACAAATAAATCAATCGCTATCCAATGCAAGGTGGTGCAGGACCTATGTTGCAAACTGAAACAATGTTTTCAAATTAAATGGGCGTAAACACAAATAATTAAAATTCACAACTAATTTATTTACACTAAATACCTGTTTGAAGACCAAACAAGCAAAAACTAGTGAGCCACTTGTTGCTTTGACTAATTGGTCGCGTAAAACGCAGCATTTGGCGCTTGGAGTGCGGCTCGCTAGATGGCGAGAACAAGCTGGTCGCACATCAGACCACCAACAAAGCGCTCGGTGCCAGCGGCCTCTTTGGGCCAGAAGCGCAAACCAGCCCATAAACAAAACATCGGCCCATTCAGACAAGCAACTTGTGTTCACGACCGTGCAGGTATATATTAACTATTAGCTTTACTATTATATCTATTATATTATTACTATTATATTTAACATGGAGCTGGGATGTGTTGGCGACCGTGTCTCCAATGCAGTCGCCCCTTTCTTTTTGATTAACACATTCATTAATTTACTGACCACATTCTCTAGTGCATTCATACATATCTGGCGAAACATGCCAGCAACCAAACGAAGACATTCTGATCACTTCTGACAGATTAGTGGCCACGGGCAACCACTTAAATCCGACCCAACCGACTTAATCCCAGTTTCCACCAAATTCTGCTAGCTCATTTGTTTGCTCAATCGCCATCTCACTATGCACAAGTGTATGTATTTCTTAGGCAAAGGCCATTGGCTGCCAATCACTCTACCCTCTTTCTTGGTAGATTAGCTCCAAGTAGACCGATTTCTTAATCACAAATTGCAAAACATCAGAAAAAGTAACAATTCAATTTCACGCTTTCGCATGTTATTATGCTTAAGATACGCACTTGAGGCGTTTTCATAAAACAATTTCTTTTAAACAACACTTATTTGTCTATTCAAGTAAATCAATTGAATTTCACTTGTAAAAAACTGCTTGCCAACATCAATCAAAACGCTGTTAACATTGAAATCAGATCAAATAAACAAAAGTATGAGTAACAAACACAAATAAACAATTCATTGTAAACTCCTACACAAAATCTCGAAATAGTAATAACTTCACTATCGTTTTTTAATAATCTCTATTCATTTCAGGAATCACAGTTCGTATTATTTCAATATACAATTCGTTTTCCAAAATTCATTCATTCTAACTACTCAGTTTGGCTCTTTAATTATTTTTTCCTCTTCCGGTTGCTTATTTTTTCAAAAGAAAATTTTTGGTGCTCAGCTTTTTTCAATAGTTTTTCAAAACGCTTTTCAGGTATTTAGCTTAGCTAATTTAGTTGCTTAATAATTCAAAATCCTTTTATTCTTTAATATGTGCATTTTTCTAGTGCATCTTATCTATACCAACTGCCACAAACACAAACGTCCACTAGTAATGGCCACAAGTGCATATCAAGAAAGGTAAATGTTCTTAACTTTACTCTACTATTGCATCGATTCCATTTCTTTTTATGTAGGCGTTACAAATGTACAGATTATGGTTATTTACTAATGTTTATGAAAAATATGATTAAGAAACTTACGTAAAATGTTAACTAATTAATTAAGTTTTTTAATTTGTCAATCGTAACGCCTACTTTTAATTACAAATAAGTTTTTTAAATGTGATAAACAACTTATTCATATGTAATCAAATTATTAGATTTACATTTTAAATTCAAAAATCCACATTTTAAGCTAATTTTTAGTTTTGATTTATAATCTTACCCGAAAAAAATCAGAATTAAAGTGTTTTCTTCATTTTTCAATGGAAATGAAATTAATATAAAAAAATTGAGAGAATTTTGTTATGAATGTGGTATACCAGATGATAATACACATTACAGATCAATAACATGGAAGGTAATTTTTATTTTAAATTTTAAAATATTTTTTTAATATTTTTTTCTACTTTTTTTCTCATAGATTTTACTTGGTTATTTATCAAATAACAAAAATGAATGGGAAAATTCATTAAGCAAAAAAAGACAAATTTACGAACAATTTGTTTCCGAACTTATTTTAAATGGCCAGTCAAATACTCAATTAGGTGATCATGTATGTAATTGTTATTTATATAATAAAATTTTTATTATTTAAATATAAAAAAAAAACTAATTTATTTCTTTAAAGCCTTTAAATCCTGAACCTAGTAGTCAGTGGAATCGTTATTTTAAAGATAATGAGATACTTTCGCAAATATTTAAAGATGTCAAGCGGTTGTATCCTGATATTTTTTTTTTTCAAAAGAAAAGACCTAAAAAATATTATTTGGATTCAAGCGTAGGTACTTGTGATATAATTGGTCGAGCTGCTACTTGTCAAATGCAAAGTAGTGAAATAAGAAAAAATTTCTTAGGTAATTTTAATTTAAAATTTTATTTAAATTTAACATTAGAAATTATTTTTTAAATAATATTTTTTATCTAAGGTGTAAATAAAATGATGGACGGAAAATCAAAGTCAAGATTTGTTGATGAATTTGATGATGGAAATAATTATGGTGAATTAATTGTAAAAAATGATGAAATTGAAGAATTTAATTGGTAATTTTTATTTAATTAAATCATTATATTATAAAGATTTGTTTTTATTTTAGGCAAGTTGTTGCAAGACTTTTATTCATATACGCTAAATTAAATCCAGGTCAAAGTTATGTTCAAGGTATGAATGAAATTATTGGACCAATTTATTATGTTTTTGCTAATGATAACAAAGAAGAATGGAGCTGTAAGTTTAATTAAAATTATATTTTATGAAAAAAATTAAAATTAAGCTAAAATAAATTATTTTACAAAAGCCAATTGTGAAGCTGATACTTTTTGGTGCTTTACTGAATTAATGAGTGAAATCCGTGATATGTATAATGCTCAATTAGATTCAGATAAATCAATTGGTGCATTTAGTATGATGACAAAATTAACAAATTTATTGTCAAGCGAAGACCAATCACTTTACACTCAATTGAATCAAAATCAAGCTATTAAGCCCCATTATTATGCATTTAGATGGATAACTCTTTTATTATCTCAAGAATTTCCTTTGCCTGAAGTTTTAAGAATTTGGGATTTTTTATTTTCAGATGAAAATCGTTTTAAATTTTTAATTAAAATTTGTTGCGCTATGTTATTGTATGTAATTTTGAATTTAATTAAATTAATTATTACTAAAATATAATAATTTTTTTTATTGATTTAGATTACTTAGAGAAGAATTACTTAATGGAGATTTTGCATCTAATATGAAATTATTGCAAAATTTTCCAGAAAAAATTGATGTAAAAACAGTAATTTGCAGAGCTAAAAGAATTACTAGAGAAGTATTATAAAATTTATATATATTTTTTTTAAATTTAGATCGACCACGGCCTCATTGGCTTATTTAAAAAAAAATTAATTTTAATTTTTAAGTTTCATTTACTGTAAGCTGCCAAATTTTTTAATTGTAAATTTTTTTATTGTGTAAAATTATTTATCTTGTTTGCTACTAATTTTTATAAATTTATTGCTGTATATTTTCTGCAATCGATTTTTAAAGTTTAAAACTTTACGTTAACAATTTGTCAGTTTAAAGTTAAATTGAAAATTATTTAGAAAGCTACAAATAAACTTATCACAGATAATTAATTATATAGTAAATCAGTGATGAATGCAATACAGTATAAATAATGTGGGTAAGTTTGAGTTGTAAAGTCAAATTTATTTACCCAACATTTACGCTTGATTTAATTTAAAGTGGCTGCACTTGAAAGTAAGTTTTGGTCAAAACTGATTAAAATTGCACTTGAATATTTGTGCAATATTATTTTGGATTTAATTTTAATTACAACTAAATGCATTGCACCAAATTAGTCATTCAGATCAAAACTTGATGTTGACTTTTATCTCCAATCGAGTTGTTTTGTTTTCTTCAAGTATTACAAATTTTCAAGCAGATAATTGAGATTTCTAACTGTCATTATTTGTTTATCAAGTAGAAAATATTTTCATTTAAATTGTCTACTTATATTCTATTGCAAATTTTATTGTCTCTTTGAAATTATCTTTAGTATATCTTTATTTATCATTTGAAATTATAATTTCAACGTACTGACGACTTCTGAATAGTGAAAGCACAAAACTTAGTCGAATTGGCATTGAAAATTGTGAATAGCCTTTATACCAAGTGGCAATTAGGTTTTTATTAAGTTGAATGGACGTTTTTCAGCTAAAATTCACAAATGGTTTGTTTATTTACAAATTAAATCTTTAAATTTACCAATAAATTCTTTCCATCATTTCATCTTAATTCTATAATTTTTTCAATTTTTTGTCTATTTCTTCTCATCCGTTTGTTTTTAATTTTTCTCATCAAAAAATAGGAATCACTAGTTTGCAATTACATTGTTCAATACTGTAATTTAAATATAACTATTCCTTTTCCTATTTTTCTCTTTTTCGTTGAATCATTTGTGAACTTTTGATTTCCGGCATTTGTTTTGCCAATCTGGTTTTTTGTATATTAAAGAAAAGTGGCTTGTTTTAGTTTTTCTTGTTAAATATGTAAGCCTAAAAACAGTGAATTGATTGAAAATTTTGAACGGAAATAAAACAAGAGAAAAATTATTTGCAAATGGTTTATCTTGATTGTTTGCTATCTAATCTTAAACACTAAACCGGTAAAGTAAGGAAATTGGTAGGCCAGCTACTTAGTTGTTTAATTTTTTTATTTTTTTTTTATTTCATTTTTTTTTGCTTAAATCGAACACTGAAAGCATTTTTTTTATTACAATAAAATTGTAATGTTCAAGTTCAATTTTCAATAAAGATGTGTTTAACTTGTTTTTCACATTTTTATTTGATACAATTTATTTTTTACATCAAAAACGGTGCATCAAAGTTGCATTTGTAAGTTGTTGAATAATCAAATGCAAAAGTTTATATGCTAAAATTGAATGCTTAGCAAACGATTCAGTACTATACGTTTCGTTGATTATCTCAAATTTGAAGTGGAAGACAAACATTGTATAGATTATAAATGAATATATTTATCATTATATATATATATGTAAAATCTGAACATATTATGCAAATAACTAGTCAAACATATAAATTTACCTGTTTGGGACTAGTGTCCCACTGCACCTCAACAAGATCATCTTTACTTTTTTACATTATTTAGATTCATATTTTATTACTACTGTTTTGTTTGACTTCCGGCGCAGTTAACATAATGTATAAAAGCATTTGTAATCAACTAAATAGGACTAATAAAAAAAAAACACTACTGATTTCCATTTCTAATTAGGTCTGATCAATGATTTTGCATCAACTAATCATCATCCACTTACAAGTGTTTTCTAATGTATAAATTGTATTTAAGTCCAAAAATTGAATGCTTGACCACCAATAAAAAAAATGCACTTAACATTATGTCCGTTGTGTTTGTTGAATTGACCACGATATTAATGTACAAAAATTGAAACGTTTTAATATATTTACTTATAAAAGTGCTATTATGACCTTGTAATAGTCATTATGTAATGAATTACTAACAATTTCAATGTAAATGTCATTTTATTTTATTTTTTCATTTTTATCAAATTTATTAACTTTACATATAAAAAAAACAATCTATTTTCAATCTGCTTAATTTTGATCTCAGGATTTCAACTAAATTTTATTAAGATGTGAAATAGGAATAAACAAATTTGATTATTTTATTTATTTTCATCATTTTTTTTAACCGAAAATAAATCCCTGCTATTTCTAAGTAATATTTAAAATTTATTATTTCAATATAAATTATTAAAATTGAATATAAAATTAAAAAAAATATACATGATTTAAAAAATGAAAATAATCAACTATGAAAGTTAATCACAAATAGAATATTAAACAATTTTATTAAATTAATTAAATCTAATTTTAAAAAAATGATAGAATAAATTTTATAAAAAATTAACAAAAATAATAAAAAAACATTTAGCAAAATAAATGATTGATTAAATTGATATGACTTAATATAAGTGATAAATTAAATTTATTTACTCTAATGTGATGACATTGGTCAAAAATAATTGATTAAACTAAATTTAACTGTGTTTGTAACTCTGATACATTTCCAACTGATTAAACAATGTTTGACTTTCTTGAAGTGATATAGAAATCAAAAACAAGTTTACTTATTTATTTTGTTTGGTTAAACATCGGAACGTGAAATGGTCAGTTCCTCTTATATTGTGCAGGTGATCATGTGCAAACAATAGAGCAACAGGGAATAGACAAACTTTTACATTGATTGGTTTTGATTTAGTGACAGGAAGTGGGCGAACGCTTTGAAATTATTAGCCTATCAAATAGTTTGAACACCGCCTTTTCGATCAACCTAAGCTTTTATCTAGAATACATAGGCTTTACACAAGAAAAAATTAAAAAAAAATTAACCTGAAACATTTGAACTGTTCAAAATAATGCGGTCTACCTTTGTATAAATAACAGTTTCAATAGTAGGCGGATCAAACTGGTCTGATGTTCAAACAAGTATTGTCGATATCAAATCATTAGCTGTCGTTATATTCTCCATAGGACATTTCGTATGCTGACTAATTATTCAATAAGTCATATTTTGATCGTGTGAACCAAGTGTGGCCAATCTTTTTCAATGATTTACTTGCAATTCAACATTAAACAATTCAACATGTCATCAATATTATCATCATTTAAAATTTAATTTAAAATTTAATTTTAAAAAACTATTTAATTGTTTTTGAATTTTTTTTTTTGAAAATTAAAGTTTTATTTTTTTTTATTTTTAACTAAATATTTAATTATAATATAATAAAATTAATGTTTTAAAATAAATTTTTTTAAGTTGTGCTCTAACTGTTAAAATATTAATTATGGAAAAAACAAACAATTGTAAAAAATTGTCTTTTTCTATAGAAGAAATTTTGTTTGATCGAAAACCTTCATTTAGATTAGCAAGCAACATTTATGAATATGCCGAAACAAGTAACATAGGTAAGATAATATTTAATAAATTTAAATTATAATTTATACTTTTATTTCACATTAAATTAATTATTTTAATGTTATTTTAATTAATAAATAATTTTTAATAATAAATTTACATTTTTTAAACCAGATTTTTGATATTTTTTTATTAAAATTGAACATATTAAAAAATTAAAAATTTATTAAACTATTTTTTTGTAAATTTAGTTGCTTTTTTTAAATTTCTTATGCGCATTAATATAATTTTTTAAATATTGATGATATTTAAAATTATAAGTATAACATAATCTAATCTCAAAAATTAATTTTTTTAATATATATTTTTGTAATTTTTTTTCAGTTAATTAAAGAATTTAAAAACTTGTTTTTAGCTTTATATTTATTAAAAATATTTATTATTAAAATATAAAGTTTTAATTGGCTCTTTTTTGCAAATATTTTATTTCTTTTTATAACAAACAATCAAATAAAAATTAGATTGTTCTCTAATTTGTCTTGACCATTGTTAAAAAAAAATTTCTTTGATTTAATTCATGTTTACCGGCACAATTTTTAGTATTTTATTTTATGTATCTAATATAAAGTAAAGTTAATAGTATTTATTTTACTAATTTACATTAAGTTTTCTATTATTAAAAATCTAATCCAAGGACATTTTAATGTTTAAGCGTGGGTAGAAGCCAGTTTTATTTTACTTTAGTCCTAATTAAGAAGCTTAATAAATAAAATAAAAAAAAAAAAATATGTTAAAGATTTATTTATGCAATTATTTTTTAATATAATTTTTTTTACTTTTTTGCTTGTTATTTTTTATATTATTTTCTGAATGTATATTTTATCATTTATCTAAAAAATTTTAAATATAAAAACAATTTATAATTATTTTATTAATTTTATAATATTTAAAATACATTATTATTTAAATTTTTTTTTTTTATTTTCAACTAAATTACAATTTGGTATTAATTAATATTAATTATTTTGATTTTTAAATGTTTAATCATTTTGTTATTTTTTTTTTATTTATAAAGTATTAAATTAGGTGTTAATATAAAAATTTGGCAATTATAATAATATCCATAGTTTTACAATTAAATTAATAAAATAATACAATAGAAAAATTTTAATAGAAAGCAAGTGCATTTATAAACTTAGAACAGCAATTTTATTAGTTTAATACTAAATATTAAAAGTTTATATGTTTCAAAATTGAAAACAATCATTATTATCAAGAGTGGCCTATTTTAATAAAAAAGGCTCGGGGCAATCGGTTTTGTTTATAAGCCAAAGTACTCCACAGGCTATAAAAGCCTAGAACTGAAAGCTTAACGCTTCTTCAATTCAATCTTCTTACCAATAAAATAAAATCCACTTCACAATACATATTTTATATTCCTAAATTCAGTTTCTCATTCAAATGCTAATCATCGCTACTCATCTTTTTTTTTTATATTTTTTTTATGCTTTTATTTTTCTCCTGTTTTTTGCCTTATTTATCGCATGTTTAATTTGACTTTGAAAAACTTTAATCACAATAGCCGGTGTAAATAAAATTCATCTATGGAAACATAAAAAAATGTTTTTTTATTTAATTTTTTTTTGGCAAATGATGCAAATAATTTAAAAAAAAAAATGATAAATTAATTAAATGTTTAATATAAAATAATTGTTTTGATTAACTTTTATTAAATTTTTTAAATTTATCCAATTGTAATTTATTAATTTTAATTTTTTTTTAAATTTTATTAATAAAATTTTTTATTATTTATTATAAAAATAATTTAAAATAATATAATATTTTATACATATATTACTCAAATTTATTTAATTTTCACCATTTTTAAAAAATAAACAATTTATAAAAAAAGTTAAATAATTTTATTTTTAAAGCAAAACTCTATTTTATTAATTGTAAATTATGCATAAAATTAAATATAAAATTGAGTAAACTATAGAAATAAATGAAACATTTTGGAGCAGGTGAGAATAATTTAAATTTTTTTATTATAAGCAGGCCAATTTTATTTATTTCAAGTATCACCATACTAATAGATAAATATAACTGATTTTGAAATGAATCTAAATTATTTTCAATAAAAACGAATTTGCATTTTATAACATTATCAAAATTGAACAAACATGAAATGGCGACTATTGTATGATTTAAAAAAGGAACTGTTTTAATTGGACCCCAAGTGTGAATCTAGATACTTTACATTTGTAAAATATTTTTGCCTATATTTTTTGAATTATAAACACATTTCACACGAAATAGTAAAAAAGTATCAAAAATCAAATTTTCTACATGAAATCGGTATCATTTAATATTTTCATAATTATATTACTACATTATTTTTTATTATTAACTTTCTTAGCACACTTTTAACTCAAATGCAGATTAGTTTAAATTCATATTTCAATTATTAAATAAAAATGTTATATTGTAAATATTGAATTTGAAAAAAAATCATGGGGTGTTTCATTTTAAAAAAATTATTGAAATCAAAAAAATAATTAAAATAATATTTATTTTTTAAACAAGTTTGTAATTTTTTTAAGTATAGATCATTTTTGACTATTAACATAAAAAAATAGGTTTTATAAACATATGAATAATAAAAAAAAACACCTGTAATTATTTATTTTACTTTACCTTTAACATTAATTTAAATATTAATTCAAGTTTTATTTTTAAATTTATGTGTGAAAAAAAAAAAAATTTCAAATACTTTAGTTATATTAATTAAGATTCTTTTTTTTCGCAGATTCAGATACGGAAACTCGTAATGAAGAAACTTTTGATTGTAGTGAAGACGAAAGTAAAGCTGAACTTAATTCAACTAAAAAACCAAGACGAAAAAGAACAGCTTTTACACAAGTATATAATAAATTAGTTTCGCATTTTTGTTTCATATTTTTTTTAAATTTATTAATTCAAATTTATTTATCATAATAAACCAGGCTCAACTAAATTATTTGGAAAGAAAATTTAAATTACAAAAATATCTAAGTGTTTCAGATCGAGCGTCAGTAGCTAAATTTTTGAATTTAAGTGAAACTCAAGTAAAAACATGGTATCAAAACAGGAGAACGAAATGGAAAAGACAAAATAACACTCGTTTGTTAATTAATGATGAACCATCAAATAACACAAATCATAGTCAATTAATTTCAAATGGCGTAAATAATGTTTTAGAAAACGGACATGTTGCATCATCAGTAAACAGTTTAAATTTAAGTAATATGATTAAAAATTTAAATAATAAATTAGTAAACACACTCAGTAATAGTATAAGTGATAATAGTTATACAGATGGTGCAGCTACTTGTGATAGTAATCATTGTAGTATTCGTAGTAACAACGCAAGTAATTCCAATAGTGATAGCGGAAAAAATGTTATAGATAATCATTCTAATTGTTTACCAGTCATGACTGACGATATTTCTCAGCTTAATACTTTAAATCTTTCTTTATCTCTAAACGACAATTTATTAGCCAAACAATTAAAAAGTTTTAATCCTTCACATTTAATTCAAAATTCAAGTTCTTCAAACTCTACTTTTTTTCAATTAAATGATTTAAATCAATTAAACCAGTTAACTAATCATTTTAATCGATTGAATTATAAAATTGCATCATCCTATAATACTCATGCAAATTTGTTTTCAAATTATGGACATATTTTAAGCAATTTTGAATAAGAATTACATAAAAATATGGGCTAAAAGTTTTAAAAATATATATTTTTTTTTTTTTTTCATTTACTTTAATTATTTTATTTAAAATTCTGTACAAAATAAATATTATACTACATTTAACAAGTAAGAAAATATGAATTTAATAAATTATATTATTTAAAATTAAAAATTGTAAAAGTTAAATGTATTTGCCAGATTTTGTATACAAATTGTTATTATGAAAATAACAATGTCTAAAAAAAACAAAAATTTGACTTTTATTTATGTTTTGAACATAAATATATCTTTCACCAATTTTCTTATTAGAAATTAAAAAAAAAAAAAAATTTAACTTTAAATGTGTTTCTATAAATGTTCAATTTTAAAAGCCCTATAAAACCCAAAAGTATAAAACAATAACTATAAATATGACACCAATAGCGCCTGCTTTTGCGTAAGTAGCTCTAATATTTAAATAACGGGCATCTTTGCGATATTTTTGAGACATTAATGATAAGTTGCTAGCTTTGTTATCTAAATCTGAAATGGCTACACCTCTTTGTAAAACATCATCAATATTTTGCACCATGATTCTCTGAACATCTTGTAATTCGGTATTTATCTTATTCAAATTTCTTCTAGCCCTGTGATCCATAATTGAACGTTTGGCTTGTTGTATATAATTGTCTAAAAAAAAAATTATTTTTTAATGAATCAATCAAATGCAAACAATTTTTTTCAGTTTACCAAACTCTATGAAATTGTAAGGTCTATTAGCTGAATTAATTTTGGATCCATATTGCTTAATGAATTCGTTTTGTAAATCTTCTAAATAATTGAAAATTAATCTTTTAGAAAAATTGCGTTCTGCTAACACTAGATAACAAACTCCATTTTGTATTAAATAACTAAAAAAAATAATGTTTAACAATAAGTTAATACATTACAAATTTAGGATGGTTTACAAATTACATTATCAATACTTACTGAAACAAATATTGACCACTTTCAATTGTTAATTGACTTGGCGAATCGTTATTTAATTTTCTGAATAAAAGTTTAGCTTGGTTTTGATATTCGACCACATTACGTCCAATCTAGAAAAATGAAATTAAATTGGTTTAAATTAGTTTTTTAAAAGAATATTTATCTTATTAGGTTTTTATAAAATCGAGTATTAATGTACAGTTACAGTTTTTTATAATATTTATAAAACACTTGTTTGCATAAAAATGATTTTATGTAATACCTGATCATGATCTTGAACTGAAGCTGTCAATGGCAGGCCATCATATACACGTGCTATCATTGTCATTAAAACCATTTTTATTACTATTAATTAAATTTGATAATCACGATACAGTTAATTTAAGTGAATGACCTATTATAACCAATATTAACCACCTGACAGCTCAGCTAACCCTTATACCAACAAAGACGACGTGTAAATGCATCAAGTAAACAGTTCACCGCGCCCTCTATAAACTAAATTTGTTTACTTTTAACTAGATGTCGTAAAACTTATATGACAAACGTAATGTAATGGTTTTAGATAATGTAATAGTCGGCATATTAGTTAATACATTAGTTTGCACATAAATAAACGATTTAGTTAATTGAAGAAAAAGTTTAATAATAGTTAAGTTATTGTTAAATATGTTTGATTAACACGGCATCCTTGTTGACACGGTTTAAATTAAATATTTGACTTTGATTATTAATTAACATATGCATAACATCTATTATCAATAAAATAAGCAATTAAATACCCATGAAATTAAATTATGGGCATTGTTGATCATTATTTAAACTTTTAATAAAATATTTTTTTAAGCATAATAAATATGATATTTACACAAAGGTTGAAAAATATAACTGAGCTTTAATATTTAAAAAAAAATGCGAAAAATTGGATTAATTTTTTCTATATATATTTTAAAATTTGTTTAGTCCTACATTTGTTTTTGTTCTTTAGCTTATCTTATTTTATTGTCATTTTTTTTTCAATAAATACAATAAATATTAGATTTTAGCTTAATATAGGTCATATATTTTTTATTAAAAAACAATTAAAGCGAAATGAATTTTTAAGTAATTTAAGCAATTAGGGTTTTAAAATTACAACAAAAATAGCATGTGCTTTTTTGCCATTCATACTAATTTGTTTTTACTTACAATTTTTATTAATAATTATATTTGTTTTCAAAAATGTATCCCTATTAAACTAAATTTTTTGAAAGGCAACAAAAAATTTTATTTATGAAAAAAAATGTACATAAAATTATTTTTTTTTGATTAATTTGTTAAACTTGAAAAAATTATTTAAAAAATTTGAAAAAGCCGCAATAAAGTAAAAACATTTTTTTTATGTATGTACGATCCCTAGTTTCCTTTTCCTTTTCTCAAGTCTATTAGAGTTTGTCCATTCTCTAAAGTCTCTCACGTTATTCGAGACACATTTGGTTTTTGTTAATTATTTACAATGGGTAAGTGTTTTCAAATTTAATTAAATAGATTTAAATAAAATTTTTTGGTTCAAAACTAAACAAATCTTTTAAAGGATAAAATTTTTGTGTGTTTTAAGTGAAAAAATTTGTTCTGCTATTGAAAATATAAAAATTGCATCTTTTCATACTCTTATCTGTTTTTATTTTGCATCTTTATTTTGAATATTAATATTTGGAATTTTACTTATTTAGGTAAGCCAAAGGGGATTCGTACTGCACGTAAATTACGTAATCACAGACGTGTGCAACGTTGGGCTGATAAAGATTATAAAAAAAGCCATTTGGGAACAAAGTGGAAGTCTAACCCCTTTGCTGGAGCTGCCCAAGCTAAAGGAATCGTTTTAGAAAAAATCGGTGTGGAAGCCAAACAACCTAATTCTGCTATTAGAAAGTGTGTTCGTGTTCAATTGATTAAAAACGGAAAAAAGATAACAGCGTTTGTACCAAAAGATGGTTGCTTAAATTATATTGAGGAAAATGACGAAGTTTTAGTCGCTGGATTCGGTCGTAAAGGTCATGCCGTTGGTGATATTCCTGGTGTCCGTTTCAAGGTTGTTAAAGTTGCTAATGTATCATTATTAGCTCTTTACAAAGAAAAGAAAGAAAGACCAAGATCATAAACTTAAGATTTTTTAAATAAACATATAAATTAAAATAAATATATTGCTTTTGAATTCATTTCGTAAAATCCATTAAAATATGTTTTTTAAATACTTAATTTGACTTTTTTTTATAAAATTTACAAAATTACATTTTTAAAGTTATATTAAATGAATTTAGAGTCTTTAGATTTGGATTAATCAAGCACTTAGTTTTACTGTAAATAGTTTTTATAAACTTTTTTAATAGGTGTCACTAGTTTTGTCATTCAAAAAAAAATTGGCTGATCCTGCAATTTGAGCAACGAATTTTAATATTTCCGGCAAATAGTTTTTTTAATTAAATGATTCATCTTAATCATCTTAAGCAAAAGTAAAATAGAGTTTGTTTAAAACTTAGATTAAATTAATTTAAATTTTATTTTGGTTTAATAGCACAATTAACAAGGTATGTATAAAACTTATATTAAACTATTTTTAAACTACGAAAATCAATTTAATTTTTTTTGTCTCTTTAAGTAAAATTAATTCAAACTCTACTAAATAATTTTCTCAAAATTAAGAAAATTAGAAAATTTCAAGTAATTATTTTAAAAATAAACTAAATTGTAAAACTTTTAACAAAATTGAAATTAGGCAAATTTTCAACTCGTAATATTTGCAAGTGTTGTAAATACTTAATACTGTTCGAATACATTGGTACAAAATAAATGGTAGGTTTGAAAAGTAAACAAGTTCGAAGTTTTATTGCAGTCATTTTCAAGCAAAAGTTCACGTAAATGTTGATTAATCAGCTGCTGGTTTCATATATTTATATATAACAACCAATCAAAATAAAAATGGCAACATATATTTTTGCATCAGTTTAACCAGCTTTTAGCTCCAATCCATCAAGAACGTGATTCGGTTGAAATTTGCAAAATTTTGTTCTCGCTCTACCAATGAATAAATAGTTATCCTCAAAAAAAACTAAACCAAAACAAGTATAAATAAAATTTAGATAAATAAATTTTATTTTGATGCCTGTTGTTAATATAATAATTTAAAAATTAATTTAACAAAATTTTATTCAATTAGTAAAATAACAAAACTATCTATTTAAAAAATAGTAAATTTTAAAATGATTCAAATATAAACACGTATAACAATTTTGATTTTAGTTTTATTTCGAATTACACAATTATTATTAACTAAACGAAAATATGCAAAGCTTGATAGAAATTAATGCAGTAATAACATCTTAGATTTATGACACAATATAAACTTAATATTAAACTTGAAAAACAAATAAAGATAGAAAATCGAAAGGAAAATTGCTACAAAAGAAATTATAAATTTAAGCTTAAATTTTTAAATATTAGTTTTTAGACCACAGGACACCCAAGTTTAAGAAGTCATTTAAGTGTCTTTTCGTGGCTTTTGGGTGCTGAAGACATCATGCTGGGTGCAACTTTAAGCAAGACTTCATTAGTAAATTTAGTTGAACAAACTCAACCCACGAATTGCAGTAAACATACAGCCCACTAACTTGTCACCAACAGTGACCAATCCTATTATCTAATCGCGATGGGGGCTTGATCTAAAAGCGTTTGTTGCTACACAAATTTAAATAAAAAATATGTCATTTTAAATAAATTAATCACATTAAAATCAAATTCCAAATTAATTTTTAATATGTCTTGTTCTAATGTTTTTAAATTTAAAATTTATTGAATTTTAGTCTATTGTATTTGTTTACTATTATTTACATTTATAATTTGAATTATTTAAGAAATTTGATCCTCAAAAATTAAAAATTTTTAGTCCAAAATGACATAAATTAAAAAAAAAAAAACAATAACAGTAAACAGTTGATGTAAAAATAACTGTGAAATTGTTTGAATTAAAATTACCTTAACTGCTTTTCTAAAATGAATCACAAATCAACTGGATTAGTTTTTGTGTTTAAGAAAAATTATACATTTTTGTAAACTATGAAAATTTGGCATAAAAGTTTTTTCTAGCAATTTATAGAATGATTGGAGTAAATGGTCAGATGGTAAATTAGTGTCAAGGGACAATTGAAAAAAATCAAATTTGGTTTACAATTTATGCAAATCTTTGCCATAGCTATTTTCAATGATGCTCTTGTGGCCTTAAATATTCAAACATTGACAAAGTTGTCCTGCGGTCAATAGACATTTGATGAAACAATCGGCTAGACCCTAACACATTTAAAAGTGATGGGCTACTATTGATATATCCCATTGGTACCCAGTTTGGCCCATTAGTCTATTGTATCCTTTTTTGTTACCCTCCTTGACCAGTTTTACTATTTCGACCAGTTATCCCGGTATTCACTAACTTTGAATGCTTCTTTTTATTATCACTATTTGACTTTTTCATTTTCAAATTTTCTTTTTTCATTATTTTTCTATTCAACTTATTTCATGCTTTTTCATTGTTTTTCGTTTCTTTTGGTCATACTTTTTGATTTGCTTATTTTCCGTTTGTTTGACTATCTATATCTTACATACACATTTTTGCATATTTTCCTTCTTCTATTTATCTGCTATAATTTGCTTCTTTTTACTCAAATCGCTATGTTTTGCTTGTTTATGGCTTTATTTGATAATTGGAAACAAAAATTAAAAAAAAAAGACCAGTTTTGACAAACTAATTTGGTAACGATAGTCGATGCATTGCATCAACAAAAAGACAAAGATAAATTGATGATTATGATAAAAAACTATCGATTTGCAATTAGAAAAATTGTATAATATAATTTGATTCAATCGATTTTGTAAAAAGATTTCGTAATAGCATAATATTTTTTACTTTTAAATGCCATCAAAATTGGCTGCAAAATATATGATTGTAAAATATTTTTAAATTGGTTGAGATATATAATTTAATTATTAGTCAAATGAATTGAAAATAAACTAAATTAAATAGCTTAACTAAAGTGCCAAATAAGAAACGTTTAAAATAAATAAATTTTAAATGTATTTAAAATATTTAAAGATTATATAAAGTATTTAAAGATGATTAATTTAAAAATGATTTGTTTAGAAGTTATTATTTTAAAAATAATTCAATCAATTAATTAATTTAATAATGATTAGTCTAAATATGTTTATCTAGTTAATAAATAAATAATATAACGTATTACAAAATTTTGTCATATTAATAGATGTTTATAGTTGCATTAAGTAAAAATAGGCAGCCGATTGTCTTGCTCAGCCTAAAAGACATGTTTAGGCGATAACAGCTGACCTAGAGTGGTCCTATAGTAATACCAAATTACGTCTAATAAACTAATGTTTACACAAAATGAAACTGTTGCCAAACAATTCACAAACAAGGATATGATTGCAACTCTAAGCATAATTTACTCATTGGTCATGTCTGCTATGGATGGCGTGATTGCGATGTCTGTTTTCCTATAATAGATGTCCTAAATCTGACTGAATATTGTTTATTTCCTTTATGGTTTTTGACTCCAGACAGGTGACCTTCACAGTGTGATCTTTGTTTTTTAGTTAAATCAGACGATTTTAAGCAGACAACGGATGCAAAATGAAAATCATGCTGTGAAGATGTCTAGCTCAGTATGTATTCTAGTTACACAAAAACACCAATTGTCTGCAACACCGATCATTGTGATTTTTTTCTATTTTTCACACTTTCCTGTGAATTTTTTAAAAAATGGATGTCATTGTGTTTTAACCTTTATTAAAGTCGCTTGTGTCTAGTTGTTTTTCATACACTACTGTCTTGTTGCTTAAAAGTATTTAAATCATCAACTATTTTAACAAGCTAAAAATGCGACTTTAGACTTTGCAATATAACCCTTACAAAATAAAGTATGCAAGACATGCAACTACTTAGAAATATGTCAATCAAATGAGAAATCGATTGTGCAGGCAAACACAAGATTGGCTAAAAAAAATGGAAATTAAGTTTGTCAAAGATAAACCTTAGAGATAAAAGTTAGTTTGGTTAAGATGATGAAAAAATTGTTGAATTAATTTACAAATTTCAAGTATTACTTGCAAATATATTTATATCTTTAGTATCTAGGCATCATTTTCATCTTTTCTGAAGTATTAGACGAAGTGTAAAGGTGTATTAAAATAATTAAATGTTTTTAATTAAATGTAACTTGTGTTCTTTTAATTACAGCACGTGGCTTATACTATAATTAAAGAAGGATTATTTATTGACGTGCCCTTGTCATTGCTGTTATGGTTTGCATTTCTTTTGTTTTTATTTTATCATTAAATGCATCTATATACAAGCAATTAGAACATTTTATGATTCTTATTTCAAGCGTTGTTTCATTTTCTTCATCTGACATATGAAATCTAAGATTAGACTTAAAGAATATATAGAAAGCAGAAAGAGAAAGAGAAAGAGAGAGAGAGAGAGAGAGAGAGAGAGAGAGAGAAAGAAAAAGGGAGAAGGAGAAAAAAGAGAAAAACAAAAAATGTAGCTTTAATTGCAACAGAATTGTGTTCTAACTATAGCTTGTCAACGGAAATGTAATGTGATGTTAAATCTTTAACTTAAATTTTGATTCCTTTTTTGTAATTTTCTTTAATGATTTTACTTAATCTTGTTTTTGATTTTGGTCATTTGAAATCAGTCATCTATGTAATAGATTGTGGACATTTGGAACTGATGGCAAAAGTAAATCTCTTACTCGTTATATTTGTGGCGGTAAAGTTGAGATCTTGAACAGTTGAAACAGGTCTTGAGCCTGTAAAGTAAACGTGAAATGGTTTTAACACTTAAATGTGAGTTTTAGCTGACGGGTCTAAGTAAAATAAAGCAGAGCACCCGGTTGCCCACCTCAATAAAACCATAAAACGGCTAACTTAGTTGGTATAGAGCTTTGTAAGAGGTAGTAAAAGGCCGAAGTGTTTAGTATACCCCACCATCTTTGGACCCCGCAAGAGCGCAGCACAAGCCAAAAGACAAGCTGTTCAAAAAACAAAAGCAAAACTAACAGAAATACTAATCAAGTATTACCAATAAGGCACATATACAGCTGAAAGACCAGTAAAACGTTTATTAAGAAAGTCAGGTAGGAAAGTCGACTAAGAAAATCAAATAGGAAAGTTGGAAAAAGACACTTGCCAAAAGGGTTTTGCTTGCATTACGTTACCTTAAGCGAGTCAGCTAAAAAAAGCCAAAAAGGCAAAACAATTTTTAGATTACTTACTGCTGTGCTGCTTTTAATTTTCACTGCTAAATCAGATGGTTATGTAAATAATGATTTAATTAAAAACAATTATTTTAACAAAATTTGCAAATGTTAATAAAAACAATTTTTCAAAATATTTATTTCGCAAATATTTTCTATATGGCAAGCAAAAACGTTTGCCATCCAAACTTACCAAGTCTACAATGAACAATTTTAACATTTAACTGTTCACGAACACATGAAACCATTAAACAGCAGATCACCTTTAAAAGTGGTTTAAGTCTGCACAAGCCCAGAAATCGCTAACACAATTGTAACAAAATTACAAAAGCAAATTACAAGGCTTGTTTTAGCAATTAATCAAATCTTAAAACAAATGAGTTGCTTACAAAATAGAATCCAGATGCAAAACAAAACCAATAGACAAGTGTGGGCGAGCTAGAGAAGATGAAATTATAGGAAAATAATTAATTCAGTGTTAACTTGAGCTAATTTCATGATGATAAAAAAGCAAAAACCGAAATACGCTCCGCCTACAGAAAGAGATGGAGACTTTAACTACAGGACGCGCCAACAACGCAGACGCTGCTTGATTGTAAGGCGGAGCAGGGCGTGGCTAACATAAACTTTAAACATAATTTTTGTACATTTGCATAAGAACCGATAAAGGCAACAGCAAAAACTGGACAACCAAACAATACCGAAATAGTGGCCAATTGACGATCAATTTTAAGAAAAATCATTGTTACTTGATCATCAATAAGGCTGCTGATGGTCCAGAAATAATCTTAAAGATCTTCTGCAGGCTACTCTAATTATCGACATTATAATGATGAGCAGTAATATTCTGCAAAATGGCTAGCAATCAACCGACAATCGGCTACAAACTATGTGGCGAAGGCGGGAGCAACTTATAACATCGACTGAGAAAACTACTTTTATTCAGCATCTGAAACCGGGGCGGTCACCCAAGACTGGATCAGATGAAGTGGATTTGTTTGATTTCATTTGTCACCGAATCAGCTGTTCTCAGTTGCAAGTTGCTCAGTGGGTAGAAAAGGCGCGTCCAATCTTCAAACACCTTTCTCTTCTAAATCACCGTCTTGGCACTTTTCTTCTTCTCTTCTTATTCTTCACCACTTGCCTTCTTCCTTTTCATCTCTCTCTTCTCTCTCTTCCCTTTCTTCTCTTTTTTCTCTTTTCCCTCTCATCCTTTTCTTCCATTCTCTTCCATTCTTTTCTTCTTGTTCGCTCTTTTTCTCTTTGCACCTCTTCTTGTTCACATCACAGTGGATCGACCAGTGGATTGCTAGCCGTTTTCTTCAAACCATTGCAATCTTTTTTCAGTTTTTGGAAATTCTTCAATTTCACCTGAGCCTCATTTCACCTTTCTCTTTCCAAACTTTACTAGTGATGCGCAATAAACGCAAGTAAACAGTTTAGCCTTAATCACAACACGCAACATTGAACATCATTGTGATCTATTTCTTAATCTAAGTTGCCTAAAGTGAATTTTTTGTATTTTAGCTAAATTAAACCAAAGACCAAAATTGGCTTCCATTTCTATTCGTTTTTATGCTAAAATACAAAAACATTCAAAAATTTTAAAAAGTGAATCAAATTGTTTTAATAATTAAGCAAAAAACTTTATCTACTTTTCTATTTATTTTTTATTTTTGTTTGAGCTTAATGCAACCGCTATTTGAGAACGTGATTAACTAGTAATTTAATCAATTCAAATGTGTGCTATTTGGTGAAATCTTTAGGTTCAACAGATTGTGTATAAATCAACACGTTTAAACAGACAATTTTTTTATATTAAGTTGTAAGCAATTTTAATCTTGGCAAGTGAATTTTTGTTTTGTAAATTCTTTTCTTTCACATTTAATAAGTCGAGTTTTAAATGAAGGAGAAAATAAAAGAATTAAGAAAAAATAAATAAAATCAGAGAAAATATTTAATAAAAAGATTAATAAAATCCACAGTAAACAAGCTTTGAGCTTCAAGTTTGAACAAAGTGATCGCAAGTGCCAAAACAAGTGAAGCTGGTGGTGTTATTAAGCACATTACATTGCAAAATAGTGAAACATCTTTTGAAACTGTGAAAACTTGTGAAAGACATTCGAATAAACAAGTCGAAGAAAATGAAATAAAAAAGGAAAAAGTTTGAAGAAAAATTGAAATTAAAAGCATTTAAAGAATCAAATTTTTTCCAATTTGCAAGATTTAGTAAATCAGAAAAAAAATAAAAATATATCCATATTTTGATGTAATAAAAAAAATGAACAAAAATGATTATTGAATGAAATATAATTAGCTATAAATTGTTGAAAATTAATTTCCTATACTAAGACAATCAAGTGCGAAGAGAAAATCTAAACAAGGCGGCAAACGCTTATTGCAGGGGCAAGCGAACCGTTGCAAAAAAGCAGCCGCATTTGGACTGAATCCACCGTTTAAAGGTTGATTTCTAAAAAAACAGAAATTTTGTTATCTTGAATAATTAATTAGGACAAATCGCTGTTCAAGACCAAATAAGTTGTAGATCAAATAGACCATGCAAATGACCGACTTCAGTTCGGCCGACCTGTATTCAGGCCAGGCAAATAGCTGGTATCCTGGCCAGTTTGTTCCGATCAGCAACTCGTTTGCCAATTTATCTCCAGCTAGCCATCTTAACGCAACTAGCTTTAGCATAGCCAGCAACAGTCAGATGCAAATGGCATCAGATGTGAACAATAGCAGTAGTTTACATAATTCGCCGCCTAACTCAACTAGTCCGCACCAACCAAGTTCCGGTTTGACAGCGGCTTCGATTTCCGGTCAATCTGCTGTAGTTAGCAGCAATGGGGTAAACAGCACAATGCTCACTCCGACAGGTTATAGTTTTAGCAATGTCCATCATGTCCAACTAAACGGTGCCACCACTGCTCATCTGAATTTTCAACCCCATTTAAGCCATCATGCACATCTCTCAGCCGGAGCCGCTGGTCATGCTCCTGCTAGTCAGTTTTCGATTAGCAATCATCACTCTCATCATCCACATCATTCACATCATCACCACCATCTACAACATCAATTAGGTCACTTTAATGCTCATCCGACACATCCGGCTCAGTTTTATGGTGGTTCTTCAGCTGCAGCAGCTGCTGCTGTGGCAGCCACTGGTCAAAACTTGTTTACAGGTCAAACGTTGACTTCCGCAGCATTTACGCCCCCTTCACCAGCATCACCAAATAATGTATCTTTACACAGCACAACTAATGCGTTTGGCAACCTTTCGTTTGCATCCAGTCATAATTCATTAAACGGTAATAATAGTCAGGCGACTCTTTTGAATAACGGTCAGACTCAAGGTCAATCTTTATCATCCACACTTTGTTCCACAATTGTTCCACAAGGCTCAGGTGCAAACGGAACTGCCAACAGTAATCCGATTGCCCAATTAACTAGTACACAACTGCCAAGCACTTATGAAAGGTTACACGGTTATGGTGGTTTTACTAATCCAGTTTATACTGGAATTAATGCTGGTCTCATGGATACAGCAACAGGTGCCACAAGCGTGTCCAACAGCATGTCTAATGCTGCTAATGCTGCACATAAAAGTAGTTTGGAACTAAATGGGTTTCGAGCATCTACCGGCAATTTGCTTGATTCTAATGGCAATTTATTAGATGAACAACTTTTAGCTAATAGTGGTAACTGTATGATCTTAAACGGGCAATCCAATGTTCACAATTCAATACATAATGGCAGAATTACTTGTGATACTTTGAACCGCAGTCAAACTCGGGATGAAGATCTTTTGCACCATTCTCAAATCAAAGAAGAGGAAGAGGAAGACCAAACTGCTACAATGGCCGGGTCAGAGAATGCAACTAACATGGGCTCTACCGCGTTTGAATGGATGAAAAAGCCTGCTTATCCTTCTCAGCCCCAGCCTGGTAAGCGTTAGTATACCCTTTTTTTATCTGTCTCTTATCTTTTTTGTTTCTCATCTTTAATTTATTTTTATCTGTCACTTTTATTAACATGCATTTATTTTAAAACACCTAAACGTAAATATATTTTACATTTGTTTTTTTATTTAGGCAAAACTCGTACAAGAGACAAGTATCGAGTTGTATACACCGACAATCAAAGAGTAGAACTAGAAAAAGAGTTTCTTTTTTCAAGATACATTACTATAAGACGCAAATCCGAACTGGCTGTCACGCTGGGCTTATCAGAACGTCAAGTGAAAATTTGGTTTCAAAATAGACGTGCCAAAGATCGCAAACAAACAAAAAAAAAAGATGAATCATGTTATAAAACTAATTCATACATTGTGCCCAATTTGTGCTAATTTTTAAAATTTAAGTCTGGCTTAACAATTTTTTTAAGCTTATTTGTATCTTAATTATTGTTATTTTTTTTAACTTTTTATTATCACAAACTTCAAAATTCAAAGATTACATGTTGAATAAACTTTTCTATTAGTGTTTTCTTCACTTTTAATTTTTGTTTTATTCATACGCAATCAAACTAATACTACAATATTAAACACTATTATTAATTAGCTTCTACACATAGGTAAAAAATAATTGAAAAATGATTAAATATAATTAATTATTCAGTTTCTTATTTTCTTTTTTATTAGTATTTTTGTTTTAAAGCCATTTATATATATATATATATTACATTTTATACAATGTAATTTACCCACTTTCAAAACACACACAAAACTTAATTAGTTGGTTGTGAATTAATTGTAAATAAACGTGAAGTAGACTAACTACTGTGTTGCTTCCTAGTATTTTTCACAAAGATTATTTTGTTCACAAATAAACTAATTTATACATCAATCAAGATGATTAAGTGTAAACAAATTCACTGTCTTTTTAAAAACAATAGTTTAATTGATAAACAATATTTAGTTTTATTGAGATTTTAAAATAGGATTTAAAATTATTAATAAAATAAACTAATAAAAACATATTAAACATATTAAAAAAAAATTTTTTTAACAATAAACTTTAATTGTATTGTGTTACATTAAATTGTTCAAATATACTTTTTAAAACAGTTTGTACTTCATAAACGTTTAATAGTCAAATTTAAAACAATCATAATTTTTTTTTATTATGAATTTCAATAAAAATAAATTTGGAAAAAGTGGAATAAAACTAAAAATATTTTTAATTGTTTTATTTAAAGTTCATTAACTTTTTTGAAAAAATTATGTCTTTGAATTATTAAACGTTAATCTGTTTTTCATCTTAAAAAAAATAAAATTGTATAATAAGTAATTAATAAAATTTAACTGATGGTAAATTAAATATTTTAATTTTATTTCACTACTTATTACTTTGATTATAATTTTATAATCAAATCTGCTTATATGTTAATATTAAAATTGTGGGTTTTTATTAATTTTTTTTTTATTCAGGTTAAGGTGGTTAAAAAGCTATTAGTCTTTAGATATTGTGAATTAATTTATGTTTATTAGTTTAATAGTATGCAATTTAACATATTATAAGCTTATATAAATTAAAAAATTTTAAAAACTATAATTTAAATTTATTTTTTTTACTAATTCTATTAGATACAAGTTAGATAAATAAAGTTTTTAAAACTATCTAGTATTTCTGATTTTAAAATTCAAATTAAAATAAGTAAATAAAAAATAAGTAAGTTACATATTGAAAAATTTATCAAAAGTAAAATTATTATAAAGCAAATTTTATTAATTAAAATGTTAAAAAAAAAAATTTAAATCAAAAAATAAAATTTAAATGTAAAGTTACTTAAAAATAATATAACAAATGTGAGAGGAATGTGAAATAATAATAATTCAGATGCAATAATCATCATCAGCTAATAGTAATGATCATAAACAAATTGTATACTTTATAAGTATTATTTATATGTGCTAGGTAAACACTTGTATACAAGTTCAAAACATTCATGCAGCTTAAAAAGTTAGCTAAACAGTTGCATTTTGTAGCCTGTTCATGTCTAGTGTTCCATTAGTTCTATTCGAATTATTAAAATTTATGTCTATTTAAATAATTATTTATAAATAATTGTATAAAGTATAATTTTTTTTTAATTATTACATTAAAAATGAATTATATTCATGTTTAATAATTTTTAAAATATAGTGCTTAAAGTTTAACTTTTTATAAAAATATTTTTAAAAAAAAAATAAAAAAACTTATATGTATCAAAACTAAATATATTGGAAAAAAAGTAATAGCAGGTGTTTAATTAACTGTATCAATTTGTCAAATGTGAAATGTGAACAAAATAATCCATCAAAAGTTTATCTGTCAAGCACATCTAATTCAAATAAAAAAGTTAAATGTTTATTTACTCTAAATACACATCCAGGGATTTTCACCCTTTTTTCATCTTTATTCACTTTCAACATTTTATGTGTGATTATAGTCATTTTGAATTTTCATATAATCATATATTTTCTTTATGTTTAATTTTGACCAACTATTGGTTTTTGTTTGTTCTAATCTTTTGTTCAAATTTTACAATTTTAATAAGAAAATACTTTTGTAACTATGTTAAATTTTTTTCTAGATTAAAATTATCACAATTTTTATGTTTTTGCTTTTGTAAACATTGTTTACTTTTGTTCAATAAGTAATTAATATTAAGTTACAAAAGTTTAAATGAATAAAATAATATTAGTTAATAATAAAAAAATATGTTAAAATTTAATGTTATTAATTTATTAATTTTTTATATTATTAAAATTTAAAAATTTTATGTTTATTCAATTTAATAATTACAATATAACATTTTTTTAAATAACATTAATTAAAATCAATAATTTTTAATTTTTAATTTTAAAAAAAAAAATTGTTACAATAAATTTTTAAAAAAATTTTAAATTATATTTAAACTTTGCACTGGCAACTTGAAATTTGGCAAACATTTAAAAAATCTCTTATAGACTAAAACATGTTTTCCAGCCTATTACGGCCGTTTATAGGCACATTTTTCCCATTTCGTCAGCTCATTAAATAACATTTGAATGTTAGTTAAAAACAAAGATTTTTTTTGATCTAACAGTTTGCTTAAAGGTAATGACAAGATAAAGAATAAAACAAAACAAGATTATTATAAAAGTAAAAAAAAAAAAAACGAGTACAACCTGTCTGGCTTTTTAAATTTTAATATTTGCGTTACTTATTAAAGCATTTTAAATATAGTTTTATAAAAATTTATTTATTAATTTCAATTAACACAATCAAATGATGACAAATTTTTTTTGTTTTAATTTATTACATAATTTTTTTTTAAATAAATGTTAAATTTCTATAACAATAATAAATATAGCTTGTATATGTTGAATAAATATACTTATAACACTATTCTGTTTCTAAATAATATAAATTACAAAATATTGTAATTCCAAAAAATTTAATGTTAATTTTTTATTATAATTATTTAGCACATATTGTATAAATAAATGAATTAAATATCTAAAATAATTAATTAAAATTTCTTTAAATTTATGTTTTTGGTTTAATATTCTGTTCCAATTTTAGTTTCAGAATTTAATTGCTTTTTTGTATTTGCGTTTTTATTTACTGTATAACTGATTAGATTAGATTAATAAACTAAGATATTTTTATATTTAATTTATATTTGTTTTGTCTAAAAAAGGAAGTTTTACCTGTTTTAATATGGCGCGAAAGCTGGCAAAATTTGTACCACTAAGTCTAATGATAAAAATAAAAAATTTAAAAATCATTTCAAATTTATAAAATTTAAATTTTAGTTCTTTAAATAAGTATAAATTAACTAAATAAAGAATAAAATATTAATTTAAATTGACAAGTTTATTCCAGTTAACAATTCTTTATTAGCCTAATATTTACACTGCTTTAACATTTGTTTAAACTTAATTTGCCGCCGTGTTATTGATTCTTTTGTTTTTATTTTTTTGTTACTTATTTACTTTGGCTTTTTTTGACTGCTTTTCGCCCTTTTGACCTAAACCATGTTTCTTGCCTTGATCTTATTATTGATCAACTGCGTGATTGTCTCAAGCTTGCTAAAGCTGGCTTTCAACCAATTTCTTAAGCTTGTCAAAGCTTATTTCTTAATTTTGTTTGACTCACACTGGTGTTGCAAGTGCAGCGAATCACTCTCTATGGTGTTGTGCCAGAGTTGCTAGCTGTTGCTTTTTATTTATTTTTATTGAGCTCAATGGTGAAATTGTTGAATGGGACTAACATATGCAAAATTAGCACCTGTATGCGAAAAAAAATGCGGAAAAAGGTAAAGACGAAAAGAGAAATAAGAGCAAAAAAGGAAAAAAAAAGTAAAATAAAAAAAATAAAATCAACACCGAAAATAAGCATTACTAGTTATACTAAAATGACCAAATAAAAAAAAAGAAGTTAAAACGTATTTTAGCATAAATAACTTGATTGGTAAAAAAAGCTTTAAAAAGATAACAAGTTTTTTTAACAAGATAAGAGAAAGATTGGTTATTACTAAAAAACATTCTATTATTTAATTAACGGAAGTTCGAGCTTCAATGAATAACTAAAAGCGGTAAAATTATAAACCTATAAAAAACAATAGTAAGAAATTTTAAATTCATTCAATACCTATAGATCTAGATCGAATTAGTGCGTTAATAAACTCACTTCTTTTCTTATAGGCAAAAAAATTAATAATACAAACATTAATAAATCTTCAATCTTTATTTATTCAATCATAGAAATTAATTTAAAAAAAATTAAAAATTTTAATAAATAATGAAAAATACAAAAATAATTTAAGAAAAAAAATCAGATTTATATTCAAATTTTTAACTTATTTAATCTAAGTAATAGTTTCACATGTCATAGTAAAAATACGTTTTTGCAAAGAAATTTTTATTACTAAGTATTTAAGATGAAAATGGGCTTAATTAACTTGTTCAAACAAAGATAAACACGACAAAATTGGTAAATTGTTGCCGTATAAGCTACTTTCTTCCATTTTTTCATTCCTCATTTTGTTTAAATTTATCTTCTTGTAATTATCTTTCCGTCAAGCAATTTTGCTTTCCTTGCACAGTCATATGGTTAATTTAAAATAATTAAAAAGTTAACATGATTTATGAGAACAGTACAAAAACAAGATCATTTGCACTGGTTTGAGCTTGTTTTGAACACCTTCACTAGTGTCATTTCATCAGAAAATTGTCATGTCGTTATCACATGGCAACACGCTGGTTAAGCTGTTTTTGATGTGGGACTTACTAGCTATTAGACCACATCTTAGATCAGGCAACTCCAAGAAAAAGAAAAAAAAAATACTAAACGATTAAATTTATAATAGAAAATTCACTCTCATCAGTTGCGGTTGATTTAGCCGTGCAAAAAAAAACATTTTACTAATACAAACAATTGAATAAAATCTACTAATCTCCATGTTTTAAAGCAATAATGAAATGAAAAATGAAAATTTAATTACTCAATCTTAAATTAAATTTTTTCAATTACTAAATTGCTTTCTACATGTTTACTTCATTCTAAGTATTGCTTATGACGCAATAGGAGGCTCCAAGCAAGGCACAAGGTGAATGGCAGCCAACTGTTACATATATTCCCTGATTTGTTTAATTGAAAGATGAAAGATAATTTAAATGACATCATCAAATCAATGAAGAAATATATAAAAAAAATTTTAAACCAAATTAAAATTACAAATACCTATAGCTAAACTCAAGATTATACATAAATGAGTTCTGTCTAATATTTTTGATTTAGCATTTATTAAAATAAGTTTAATTTAAACTCACAAAAATAAGACAAAATGAGCATATGTAAGGTAAATAGTGAATCCAAGTAAAAGCTTCTCTTTGATTGTTAATGTTAAAAAATAAATAATTCTAATAATGAAATGAATGTATACAATTAATGAGATTCAACGAATGAAAATTCAAATGAATTAAAATCTAACCAGCACTGAAAAGTATCCAGCCAATAATAACCGTCGATATATACAAAGTTTACAATAGCATGTCCCCCAATCCAAAATCAGGTCTATCAAATAAGGTAAATAAGAATAAAAATGTTAAAATTAATTGTATTTAAAAAAATTGAACAATTCAGCTATTAAAACAGGAGTTAAATGAAAAAGACCATCTAATATAGAAATGCAAGAATGAAAACCCAATTGATCCAATCAGGAAAGTAGAAATACCTCTTGAACAAAAAGATATGTAAAAACGAATTTGAAACAAGATAACACTGAAATACAGTTATACGAAAGAAATGAAACGCCGATTGAGAAGCTAATCAAGTAATTAGAAGCTCAGGAATAAACTTGTGACACTTGAGAAAAGTTAAATGAGTCTAGCAAATGTGAGGCATGATAATACTGGTAGGTTTAAAGCATTGAGTTTCTTCACGTTTTTTGGTTTGTTTTCGGTCTTTGGCTCTTCTGTTCTGGAACCAGATCTTCACTTGTCTTTCACTAAGCAACAAGACTTTGGCCAACTCGGACTTCCTTTTAATGGAGATGTACTTGTTCATAACATATTCTTTTTCCAATTCCATACGTTGAGTGTCATTATAGACAACACGATACTTGTCTCTAGTCCTAGTTTTACCTGGCTGGGCTTGAGAGTATCCACTTGCAGCATAATGTACTTTTAGGTCATAAGGCATGTTGGAAGAGACAGCATGAGGTTCGCCAGTACTGTAGACAGTGGCAGTGTCATCATCGTCATCACAGTCCTTGCCAAGAAGATCGTCCTCATCAATCAATGTACGGTTGTATTCGGCTTGGGCTACTCGGTGGGCCAACATTTGCTCTTCAGCACTAGCATAAGTCATTCGCAAAGCATGGTTGTAAGCCACAGCAGCAGCTGCGGCCGCGGCTGCCGAATTAGAAGAGCCAGCTTGGACATTCATCGAAGTCTGAACAGTATTAGTGTTGTTCAATTGACCAGATGAACTAGCAACAAATGGGCCACTATTGGGATGGACATAATTGTAAAAGCGATCATAAATGTTGGCTGTAGTATTGGCGGCAGCGGCGTTGGTGCCTTGTTGAGCTCCATTTGTGGAAACGTCCAAACTAGAAGATGGACTGAAACTATGTACCGAGTTGCTACTGAAACTGTTGCCAGCTGAAGACATGACAGCCACAGCAGCAGCAGTTGAATGTTGTTGCAAATGCATATGATGGGCGTGGTGAACTGCCGCAGCTGCCGCAGAATGGGCCCCAGACAATTGGGCCTGATGTGTTGGCTGGAATGCAGACGGAGCCGAACCGGCCGGAAAACAGTGCGGAACTGGAGCCTGATTCATGTTATTACCGGTCGTAGAAGTGGCCACAGTGTATCCATTGCTATTCGGCACATTTAAAATAGATGAAGCTCTATTGAAAGCTGTGTTCTGGCTGGGAAAAGCAACATTCTGGCTTTCCAACACTCTAGCATTGCCTGCTCCATTGGGTGACAAAATAGGAGATGGAGGCGTCAAAGTAGATGAACTAGTAAACATTTGGTTCTTGTCTGACTGGATAAATGTATTATTAGATGAGGCATTCACTAGAGTCGCATTCATGGAAGACACTTGCGTCTGGTTAAGTTGGCTTTGGTTGACAAGGGTCTGATTTTGGGAAATCATTCCCTGACCATTCAAATTAGAACCAAACGAGCTCTGAGCGCTGGAAAACTGATACAACGACGATTGCTGAACATTACTGACGAATCCTGAGGCCATGTTCAACTGTTGGTGAGAAGCAAATGGAGACGCAATAGATGGGTGCGTTTGCATCTGGCCAAAAGTTGTGGTTTGCTGGCTGGTGGTCTGCAGCTGGCCAACCACCTGACTTGTTTGGGCATTGCTTAAATGGGTTGGATGAGGTGGTGACAAAGAAGATGAATTTGACGACTGCTGAGGCGAAATTGATCCAGGCGGAGTATTTAGTGTGCCAAACTGATTATTATACCAATTGTTCGCACCATTAGTGTTGGTCATTGAATACAAGTCGTTGTTGTTGTTGAAGCTGTTCATCTGCATGTTGGTTTGCGACGCTTAAGAAAACCACTTTCAATCACTAAGGTTGGCTGCAAACTGAGCGAGTAGCTTACTTTCAAAGAACCGGAGGTAGCGTGAGTTTCTTATTAAATTAAAAGCCACTGCAATGGCTGCACTTGTCAGTAAAACGAGAAAACAAAACACCGAAATGAAGAGGAAAGATCGAAACCAGTTTAAATTACGTTTTGAATGTTTGAAGCACTCGGAACAAGCACGAATTACGCAAATCACACAAAAGCAGCTCAGATTAAAGATTCTCTCATTTTGCGACGGTTGCGAACTTGAACTTGAAATCTGCGCTTAGACAAGGTGCTAAGCAAAGTCACACACTCAAGTGGCCGAATCTGTTTGAAGCCAAAACACAATTGATAGAAAAGACAAACTCATTTGCACTAAGGTGCAGACTGGCCCGGACAAACCAAGACAAAATAGACTGACTGCACACTTGTCGAGTTGATGTGTGACCCCGGCATAGACCAATGGGCTACTTATATAGTGGCCTGTAAACCGATAGAGGTGGGTCCAAGCCAATGCAAATGAACTGTTGACCAAAAAGGGGCCGGGCGAGGCCACAAGCTTGGCTCACGCCACCCGCACCCTACTACAGCCTTGAAGCCACACTTTCAACCTTTGTCCACTTATGAACCCATTTAGAGCCTTTGCCCATTTTGGTGCCAAACACTAGTCTAATAAAGCCCTAAAAGGCTACATGATGGTCCACTGGAACAGAAAGGCTTAAAATGTGCTTTCAAAAGTGCTTACAAATGGTATCTACTGCTTCGGTGTGGGTTCATTTGCACAAGTCAGTTTTTGTCTTTTTATTTGTTTTTGCCATTTTACAATGTTTTGGCTGGCACACTTTTTCAAATCCCTCGTCACATTTACCAATTTTCACCCAATTGTACTGGCTTAAGCTTAAGCTAAGCCATTTTTATTCCGATTAAGTTTCACTTTTCACTCTTCCTTTTCACTCTTCCTTTTCTCTTTTCCTTCTCACTTTTCCTTCTCACTCTTCTTTTTTGCTCTTATATTTTCCAACTATCTTTTCTTTTACAAACTTTTGCAAATCTGCATTCTTCATTCAAAAAGTGATCTTTCCGACATTGTTCAACCGACATTCAAAATTATTTCCTTGTGCTAATTTGATTTTCAAGTCTGTTGAATCTAATAAAATTTTTTTCTTACTATTTTGCACATTGGTGAAAAATTTTCACAGCTTCAATTCTAAGTGAACAAACATAAACTTTTAAAATGTTTTTAGTTAAAACAATTTTCAAAAATTTTTAACTAGTTTCAATTTCAATATTTAGCCAATATTAACAACTAAAATTCAAATAATTTTTTTTTTCAAGAGTTGTCTTGATGTTGAAAGTTATTATTGCTTTAATAGAAAGTATTTCAATAATTGATTTTATGCTGTTAAATTTGTGGTAAAACCACTACTTTTCTAAATTTAAAATTTTATTATTATTAATTTAACTTAATCTTTGCTACTTATAATTAACCATTTTTTTTTTACTCTTTTTGTTTATTTATTTTTAAAATTAATAACAATTTATTTATGTTAGAAATGAAAAAGATGAAAAAATTTCAATAACAAAGCTTGTTTATTTGTTACTTTTTTAAATTGTTTTTTAACATAAAATTAATTCTACGTTATTATTATCAAATATTTATTATTTAAATATTTTATTTACTAAACAAAATATACGTAAAAAAAAAATACTTAAAATAATTTCTTATTTATAAATTAATTTCTTTTAATATCTTTTTATAAAAGTTAATATATTTTATTTGTATATTAAAATCAAATCAAAAAATTGAATAAATCAAATAAAAAAAAAATGTTTTTTTTTTAATTATCTAAATCACAATTTACGTACTTTTTTTTCATTTTCAAAAATAAAATATAGATTTAGAAATAAGGAAATTATAGATTTTATTACAAATTTCAAGATAAATTATTAGATAATTTTGAAAATCAATACTTTTAAAATGGTTTGTTTAGAAAAAAATATTTTCAAAAAAAAATAAATGTTATTAATTATTATTTATAAAGAAATAAAGCTAAAAAAAGTAATTGAAAAGTAAAACTAATTACAACTTCTAGATTGCCAAGGTGGATCATAAAGATACAAAATGGAGGATTTTTAAATCGAATTTTAAGCCGCCAAAAAAAATGCGCATGTGCAAAATCCTTTCTTTAGCTAAATAATAATAAGTTGATTGAAAAATACACTTAAGAAAACTTAAGAAGACTCACTAGAGAGTTGGCACATGTCCAACAAAAAATGACCTTTCTAATATGGTGACCACATTGGTGAAAAAGAGTTGGCCTTGACAGCTGTGACCTTTTTCAATGTTTCTTTTTTAAGCATGAACTCGTGTAATTGGCGCATTGGGTGACTTGGAAGTAATCTCCTTGACTAGATTTAGTTTAAGAAAGTAAATCCACTCTTGAAAACCTGTTTTCCATTGACAAAAATGTCTGACCAAAAATAGGTGGTCAAAGTAATTCACTCATTTAGTCCATTTGGTTTTGCTTATTAAAAACAATCATAGATAAAGTAATTATGTATGACAAATTAAATGTCACTAAATGGATGTAAAAATGTGAAATAGTTCATTATAAGTCAATCTTCGTTCGGCCTATTATAAAAATAATCTTTTTTACTTAACAAAAAACATATTCCAAAACAAATTTAGGGAATGAGCAAAAACACTTTAATTCAGTATTTCTAATCATATACTGTGAGGAAAACTTGTTTGCAACAAAAAATACTATTGCATCCACAGCAGCAGTTTTAAATAAACCAATTAACCTATGATCAGTTGAGCGTTGTGGCACTTGTAAATGCAAATTGTCTAGTAAATTTCCTCAGTTTCTAGTTTTTCAAGTTGAATGAAAAGGTAAAACAAAAATTTGAATGTCATAAAGAAAACTTTGGACCTACTGCTAAGTCATTTAAAATGAAACACCTGTTAATTACTCGAATTTTATTATTTTTAAAAAATTTTTTTAGTAATCTACATTAAAAAAAACATATCTATAATGTCAGTGTTTTTTAAAACAAAAAAAAGCCAAACTTAAAAAACTGTGCGGTGCACTGATTTTTATTGACAAGAACCAATCAGGTAAAAAATGGAACAAATTTTAAGCTAAACTTGCACCACACTTAATATGAGACAGCATGAAGTCTGATTAAATTGATAAATTTAAAAAACGGAAAAAATTATGCGAATTTAAAGATTGAAAAACAAAAAAGAATTTAAATACATACAATCTTGAAAAAAATTATTAAAGAACATAGATAATAAGTCATAAAAATGAATCAAGATGTTGTTGTACAACAAACAAAATGTTTACCGAAGTTTTTGCAAATAATGACCACATTGTGTAAATAGTAAAAAATTAATTTTAATTTTATTGAACTAAAAAGATTTTTATTGAAAAAAAATCATTCAAAAAGCAAGCCATTTGAAATAGTTTGTAAAGTAAAAAATTGAAAACAGATAAATTTAGAATTAAGGCAGGAAGTGGCATGATTAAAAAATAAACAAAATACAATTTTGTTTTGCTTAGACAAAATTGAAGAAAACACCGAAAAAAAAGGTATCAACTAATACTTTTAAAGATTGTTAAAATTGACAGTTTATCAAATCGATTCAGGCAAAAGCTGAATAAAACTGAACAAACTATCGGACATTGATTCGACCAGTGGAAAAAGTAAATATTTCCACTTTACACCGACTTGCTAAAATGCGTTTTATCCACTATTTTAGCCCCTGCTGATTGTCTAATCTCATCTCGATTGGCTTAATATTTTTATTATGCTGCTTGTTGTCGGCGCTTTTCTTTGAAACTTGCCTTTGTTTCACACTAAGAAAACTGTGGCTTTGTAGACATTGGAAAGACACCGACTAGGTGAAGATATGCTTTACTGGAATAAGAAAAAAAAACATTGAAAAAAAAAGCGTTAAAAATAAGAAAGTAAAGAAAATATTGGTTTTCTGGTATGTTTCTGTTTTTTGTAAAAAAAAGTTATAATTTTCTTACAATGAATAGTGGTAAAATTAACTTTTTACATTATATTTACATACTCCAGACATTGATACCTGTTGCTTGGCAGACAGTTTGTCGTGCCGACTAGTTTCTATAAGTAATAAGATCTTTGAAATTACGTTAATTCAAATTGTTTAAAATAAATGACATGCAATTTACAGATAGATGCATTCTAAAAAATTATGGTACAACTGGTAAAATGAATTTTTTTAATTGGTTCACATATTTTATTAAATTCAATAAGTCTAACATTAAGCTATAAATAATAAAAATGAACGCTCTAGATTTGCTGGATATGTGAAAGTTGCGTGTGGGTTAGGGTTAATGTAATCAATTTGGAAATGTAAATCTAGTAATTTAATAAGTGATCAAAAAGATGGTTTTATCTTAAAAACATATTTTCTCACTTTTTGATCATAATTAGTTTAAAATGAAACAATACCGTTTTTGTTAGATGAGAAAATGGTATTCAAAGCAAAATAAGAACAATAGGAGACAAAGTCGGTGTCATACCGGCATGCAAAAATTGTTAATTAGAGCATATTTTTGATTTTAATTAATTTTATTTTTGTTTCTATATTTGAAAAGTTTATTGTCAGCAGTAAAGTGTAAACTTTTTTGAAAAAAGATTGACACATGAACGGATTGAAGCCATAATTAATGCAAAACAGCGCAAAGGTGTTTAAAAACGACTTCTTGATGCGTGAATGAATTGACTAAAGAAGGGTGCTCAGAGGAGGCCAGCTCTGGAAATTAATTTGCAAAGCAGTTTTTAGACACATGGAAATTCGAAATGATACTTTTATTGTGACTTTTGAAGGCCACTCGGTTTCGGAAAGTGATTGTTTGAAGTGTTAAAAGCAGTTGAAAAGCTGGTGGCCCTAATCCACGTTCTTTTTGTTTTAGGTCAGATTGTCAGATAGGAGTTTGTGAAAGTATTTGCGAATCTGACTTGTTTAAACCAAGCAAATGGTCTATTCCAGAGATCATCTGTCGAATACCAGTTAAAAAACTAAACAAGACAGACCAGGCCAAGTAAGACAAACTTGGCTGGACAACATGTTGGGCTCCCACTAGAGCCATTAAATTCAGGTAAGCTGTTGCGGAACAACGCACTGACCACGGGCCATTTTCCGTAGGATTAACTACAGAAAGAGATAACAAGTTCGCACTACCTTGCAAATTGATTTTCTCTTTGAAAAATAAGTCTTATTGTACCTTTGTTTTGTCTTACTGTTTGTTTTGGCCACTCAGTTTTGCTTTTTTATTCGCTCAACTTTTCCCATAAACTCTTCAGACGCCAGGTCCAAGTGTGTTTCACTGTTTCTCACCTTTTTCAACCAGGCTCATTTTCTTATCTTTTCTTCACCCTATTATCTTTGTTTTGTTTTAACTCTTCGCTCGCATCACTTGTGCCTATTTATTGTGACTTGCTTCTTTTAAACTCACATTTTACCTAGCTCTAATTGCACTGACCTTGCTCTAGCTCTAGGTTTCAATGTCAAATTTCTAATTTACACTTTGGCGCAACTTTTGAGCAAGTGCTTCTCTTAAAAGCAAACAAATATAAAAGTACAAAGTCATTTTAAATCCTCCAGACATCTTAACTTTTCGAATCTTTGCAAAATCTTGCTTGTTAATAATTTCTTATTTTTGTTATTCGTCTTTTGTTTTATTTTTTGCGGCTATTTTCACTTGTGCCAGCCAAACTGTACATTTTTTCTTTGTTTTATTTTTTTTTGGTCAATATTTGTTTTTTTCCAGCTCGAAATTGACCTTACTGGCTTAGTTGGCTTATTTGGCTTATTTAGCTTATTTTGCTTATTTGGCTTATTTAGCTTATTTGACTTATTTGGCTTGTTTAGCTTACTTAGCTTAAACCTAAAAAACCAATGACACTAATAAAACTTTTTACTCTCTAAGGAATTGAAATTTTTTTTTTGTAGTCGCCTGCATTATCTTAGATAGAAATTATCTTAAATTCAAATTACTTTTCAAAGTGTGTAAAAAAAAGTTTGATTTGTTTTTTTGAATAAATTGTTAATTAGTTAAATTAAACCTAAAAACAAAATTCAATTCAATCAGATTTATATAATATAGCACAAAGTGAAAATTATTGTAATATAAATAAAACAAAAAAAATAATCTTTGATTGAAATTATTTTTAAAATCTTAACTTATACAATATAAAATATTTGGTACTTTATATGAAAATTTTTATTTAAAATTAGCGGTTTTTTTTTTACTTCTTTTTTGTAAACATGCTTTTTTTATTCTGACTAGTTTATTTTTTAAATTAATTACAAAATTATTTTAAACTAGTTTCAAGTTAAAAAAGTTTATTTGTTCATAATGACAGAAATTCCTGAGTGTGAACTCAGTAAAGAAATCAACCAACAAACGATTAATAAATTTGGTAATCAATTTTGGATGGTTAGTTTAGCCCAAAATCAAAGCAAATAAATCAAGCATTTATTAATTAAATAATTTAACGGTTTTGATTTTATTAGGTAAGACCTTGTGAATGGTATTGGGACGAATATAAAGAGTGCAGCAGATTTCTAGGACGAGTTCATCAATACTTTATATTTGGAAAAACCATTGATTGTACTAAATGGAAAAGCGATTACACCAATTGCCAAGCTTTTAGAAAAAGTAAAAGCAAGGAATTGTTTGCAAGTTTAATGTCCATGTCGTCAATTCACAAAAGTAACTTAAATTAATATTTACAGGACCAGCTTTTAAAAAGTGAGTTAGAGCGTAGAGAAGAGAGATTAAGCAAAACCAAAGAAAACGATGTCTGGAAATTAAGAGATAGTCCTCCTCAAGATTGGAATAAACCTTTGCCTGATCAATATTCAAATCAAGATTACTTTTCAGTTTTAGAAGAATATCAACAAAAATTGGACAAACAAAAGAAAAAAAATGCTAAGAATAACTAATTTTAGAAACAACTGCAAGGTTTTTCATAGTCTGGTAGTGATTCGCGGTCAATTAATCAAAAACAACTGTCCTATTCCAGATCAAGAAGTTTGCATTTATTGCATTCACAAAAAAGTGCAGTATCAAACCACAATAAAAGATAGTTTTTTTAAATTTATTCTACAATTAGAACAAGGAGTGAATAAGATTTATTTTCAATTAAAAAAATGCAAATCGATTAATTTTAAATTAAATATACAATTTCTATATGAACAGTCTGAAAAGCATGTCAAGCTTGTTTATTTGACCTGTTTGGCTGATCATCCGGATAAAAGAGATTTATTTGAAGATGGTTCGTTTCAATTTTGCAATGATTGTGATAATTCGATTGAATGTGCGGTCAAAAAGATTAAAATCAGTTCACTTTTAGTCCAAAGTTTTTTTGCTTCAACCATGCCCCACCATAGCACGTTTCATTTAAATTTACAACAAGATGACAAAATGCCAGAAGTGCAAATCGTTAACATTGAAAAAAGAGTTAGCGATTTGTATTCTATGGATTCCTATCAACTCTATGAGCTGGTCGTAGATCAATTAATTAATATGTATCCATCTAATGATCTAATATATTTAGCTTTTTGCAGCTTTTCCAGATACAAATTTGATAGTCGACTTTTACTTAATCCTGATAGTATAAATTACGATAGTACAATTGAAATGACTAAAGGATTTGTGGCTTTAGGTTGTTATCCATTGGCCCTGCTCAGCACTTGTTCATTTTTTTCTTGGCCAAGCTGTCTTGAAGAAATTGAAAGCAAATTTCTAGACACTACCAAAATAGACTTCACTAAAATTATGGATGATAGTGGCAATAATTGTAGTACTTATGGCGGACTTTTTGCCACTACGATTGGCTCGGTCATACATGAGCTTGGACATGCATTCAATCTTGGTCATGATAAAAAGGGAATAATGGGTAGAGACTTTGAAAAAATAAATTATTTTTTTCTGAATTTGGATGAAGACATTTTAAAATGCATAACTTGGTGGAATAGACCTTCTTTTGTAATATTAAATAATCACTCATTTTTTTCAAGAAAAAAAAAGAAATCTTTTAAAAGTGAGCCTAAATTTGAGCAGATTTTAACAAAAGAAGCTGGCCATCAAACTAGTAGCAAAGTAAAGGTTTGTTATGATCAGAAAAATTTTATTTTTGATGAAAAAAAATTTTCAATATTATCTCAATATGGAATTATTCTAGTAGAATATCGTGATGCAAATTCTTATAGCATTGAATTTAGTGAATTTTTCATTCCTAGAAAGCACTTAATACTAAAAAATTTCTCAGAGAGTGTAAATGATGATAAAATTAATTTTAACGTAAAAAATGAATCACAAAAAATAACAATATTTATAATGGATATTTATGGTAATAATACCATTTTAGAGTGTAATTCAAATTATATAACAAATCATTAAATAAACTTTACTATTTAAATATTTTTGTTGAATAAAATATTAAATTAGCTTTTTAATGCAACTAATATTAAGATTTGAAAATTCTTAAAGTTCTGACTACATATTGCCTACAAATAGGACATTCAGATAGCCTAGTTAAAAAATTTTTTTATTAATATTTGAAAGATTTTGAATAGTTTTTCTTTACCTTTTTCCACAGTCTATGCATGTAACAATATGTCCACATTCTAAAAGGACACAATTTGCTATGTTTTCCATGCAAATTTTGCATAAATTTTCAAAGTTTTGTTCCTTTTCAACCATTTCTAAAACAATAATTATAAAAACAATAGAAATTTGAAAAATTAAAAACTGACTTATATACCTTGATCCTGTTTAACGTGTTTCCATAATCTAACTGTTTTCTCTTGCAATTCTTCTTTTTCACAACAGCCTTTATAATCAACATAGTTTCTAATCAACAATAACTTCAACTGTCTAACATTAAGCTTTTTGATTTCTTCTTCTGAATTAATATTTTCAATATTAAACGGTTTGAAATCTGAAAGTTCTTCAATTAAGTTTGATTTTTCTTCGTTAATTGGAACAGTATGCCCTGTGGCACCCAGAGTTTCAGAAGATTCTTCTAAATTTTCATAATTTACAAATTCATAATTGTTGTCAAGCTCATTGTTGATGCTAATAGGTTCTTGATTTTTAAGGGTGTTATTATCTGAACTATTTTTGACCGAGTTTTCATTAGTCGGTTCTTCCACATTAAGTATTTCCCAGTTACTGTCGATTGTGCTATTATCACTATTACTGTTTGTAGGCTCATTGATGGATGTAATTGTGCTACTATTTCTGGTGGATGTACTAGGCCGATCCAAATCTAGAAAAAGGAAAAATTAGAAATGAAAAGGATTGAAACGTAAAACAAAGATTGGTACCAGGGTTAATTCGACTAATTTTGTTTGCCTGAATGGCCATAACTAATCTGACAAGCTCTGATTTTTCCTATTAAAAAAGTGGTTAGAAACAGAGGTGAGAAGAAAAAGAGCACTTACTTTGCAACGGTTTAAAGGAATGAAATAGAAACTTAGGAACCATTTCAAGTCCTTAACTTTGAGGTTCATAAGACTTTCATAATCGAGGTTGTTTTCGAAAATCCGACATCTGTAGCACTTTTTGTTAAACAAGCTTTTGCCAATGCTGAGACCAGAATTGAAGCACTTAAGACAATATTCGGTTTTGCAAGGCTTGCAAATCTGAAAAGAAACGATTTAGAAGCAAAGCAAAGATGAAATAAAGAAGTGAGTTACTTTTGAATTGATGTAGACGATGTTTTCATTGCAATAGTCGCATTTTTTCATTTCGCCGTTGATTTTCTTGATTTCTTTCCACATTTTGATTAAGGAGATGTTTTGAAAATTGTCATCGTTAAATGAGCTCATTGTTTTGCTTTTCAAAGCAAGTTTGCAGCGTAAAGGGTGTGCTAGTTTTGCCGTGTGCGAAAGTGTCTGATTGTGGCTAAATCGAGACTAATTGCAGAGAGAAGGAAATACATAAGAAAAATCCGGATTGGAGATCAGAACAGTGGAAACGACCAGCACCTGCAAATGGCGTTTATGTCGCATTAACTGACAAAGCCTTGTGGCGAGTTCGCAATGATTAGCGGCCTTTTTGAACCTGATCAGAGCCCGCAATTAAAACTTGGATTTCAGAACAGTGCACAATTTAGCCGACCGAACTGAATTAACAGTCCGAGATGTGTTTAACTGTCATTAGCCAAGCTGCGCACTAGTTTTGTCACAGCTGGGTCCAATGTTTACAAAACACAAGACATGTGCGTGCGCTCTGCATTTTCTCTCCTCTCACCATTGCCATCTGTTCCGGCTCTTTTTCAATAATCTTTTTGCTTCAACTTTTGCTCATCTTCTTGATTTTCTGCTTGTCATCTTATGCTTGTCATCAGTGCTCACTACCATTCACCTTCTCTTTGTTACTATTCATCTCCTCTTTGCCACCATCCCTCAACCTGTCACCAACATTCACTTTTATTTTGCTGCTATTCAGCTCTTCCTTCATAACCATACTAATCAACTTCAACCATCAACATTCAACTAATCGATTCCTAAAAATGCATCTTCTCCACTTTCTTAAACTCAGTAATAACACCAAGCTGGCTCTTCGGCATTGCTCCTCTTCTGTCAGGGTTCGCTTTGCTCCCAGTCCTACTGGCCAAATGCATTTAGGCAGCATTCGTACGGCTTTCCTCAACTATTTATTTGCCAAAAAATACAACGGAAAGTTTCTTCTTAGAATCGAAGATACTGATCAGGTATCTTTCTTCTTCTTTACTGTTTCTTCTGCATTCTTCAGCTTTTTTCTTCTTAGAAACGCATTGTTCCCGGCTCTATTCAACACATTCAAGACATGCTTTACTGGTGCAACATTCCTCCGGATGAAGGTCCTTCTTCTTCTTCTTCACCCTTTGCTCCTTATCTTCAAGTAAGAAACTTCAAATCACCAATTCTTGTTTTGCACATTATTAATTAATTCATCTTAAAGTCATTGCGGCTTCCTTTTTACGATCAGTTCGCTCAAATTTTATTACAAAGCGGATTCGCATACAAATGTTTCTGTGATGAGGCTAAACTTAACTTAATTCGTAAAATGGCTCTTAAAAACAAAACTCATCCAAGATACGATAATCGTTGTCGATATTTAACTCCAGATCAAGTGCAACACAATTTACATAACAATCTTCCTTTTGTAATTCGTTTTAAATTAACTGATGGGCCAATCAGTTTTAATGATAAGGTTATGGGCGATATAAAAATTGATCTAAGTGAAAATGAATCAGATTTTATTATTGTTAAATCAGATGGATTTCCTACTTATCATTTGGCCAGTGTTGTAGATGATCATCTTATGCAAATAACCCATGTATTTAGAGGTGTTGAATGGTTACATTCAACACCTAAACATATTATGCTTTACAAAGCATTAGGATGGCAAATTCCCACTTTTTTTCATATTCCTCTTATTTTAAACAAAGACGGATCTAAATTAAGTAAAAGACACGAACATCTTAATTTAATTAATTTAAAAAATCAAGGTATTCATTCACTAGCTATTTTAAATTATTTAGCCACTATTGGAGGAGGCTTTTCAGCTGATATGTCAAGAAATAATGATCATATTTATACAATTGAACAATTAAAAGAAAAATTTGATGAAAAACTAATTCGTAATATGCAAAATAAATTAGATTTAGATAAATTATACTTTTTTAATAAATTGTTTGCCAAAAAAACTCTTCAACAAAAATTTGACACTCTTTTAAAAGAATTTCGCATTAAATTAAAAATAAAATATCCAAATATAGATAAAAGCTATTTTGAAAATGAAAAACTGGATAAAATTTTGAGGCTTACTTATGAACGTTATTCTTCTATTGATTTATTAATTGAAAAATTTCATTTTATCTGGCAAGATTTAACTCAAATTCATCAAATAAATTCAATTGATAATTTCCAAAACTTAAACTTTATTTTAAATGAAACTTGCAAATTAATAGAAAATTTTGATAATAAAATAGGAAAAGAAGAATTTATTATATTTAGGCAATTTTGTAATGAAAACAATATTAAATTTAATAATTATATGCAATTGCTTAGGTTGATAATTACAGGTCAAAAAGAAGGATTACCGATTTCTGAATTATTTGATATAATTGGCAAAAAAGATATGATAAGAAAAATCAAAAACTATTGTAAATAAAACTCTGAAAATAAATTATTATTTGCTTAAATAAAAATTTATTAAATTAATTTTTATAAACACACATTGATTTATAAAAATAGTTTTTAAACTATTTTGATTATATATTTTTTTAAGATTCAAATTCTAAACTTAATCCCAATTTGTGTCCTCCTTGATCTAAATTTTTGCCATTTACTAATGCACACAAAGTAATATTAATTCCTTCACTCAATTTGTGAGTATATCCAAGTCCCACTTGACATTTATCATTTATTTTAGCTCTGATTGAGTTGCAGCAATCTATTTTGTAAATACAACCTGAACCTAATTTTGTTAAACCCTTATCTAAGCCCAAAGTGAGACAAGTTTCTAAATTAGGATTAACTTTATAATAAAAAGATCCTAAAAATCCAGATAAATCAGAGAAACCTCCATGAAAAACAACATCCTGTTTTTTACATTGTAAAGCAAAATTTTTGCTAGTAATTTTTTGTTTAAATGGATCAAAACCAACTTGGATACCGCTTTGAAAACAGTGGAAACTAAATAAAAAAGAAAATTAGAAAAAAAAGAAATGCAATTTAAATAAAATTTACTCTATCACAAGTGAACTAAGGAGATTGTAGCCATTGTAATCTTTAAGGATGTCAGATTTAAAGTGAAAACCTTCGTTTTTGTAAGAGGCTTTAACCGCGATGTTTTTGTGACCAGTTTGTTTAGAAAAAGAACCAGAAAAATTTAATTTAGCAGATTTAAATGAGGGATTTTCAAGTGTAACATCAGTTGAGATGGTGTTATCAACGTATACGCGTTCCTTGAAGGTAATGCCATAATCTTTTAAATTATGAGTAGCTTCCAAAAAAGCAGCAACTTTTTTAGTGTCATTGTTTAATACACCGTTAGCATCGAATTTAGTAAAGTAAGGAGTGTTGGCTTTGTAGTTTATCTTTATGATACCCAAATCTGTAAATAATTATTGATTATGTTAGAAAAAAATTCTGAGTGAAGTAAAGAAGGCACTTACGGTAATTTTTTGATAGCACATCTCTGGCTTCTTTTCCCAAATCGGCAAAAACAGGTGGGGCCATTTTAAAATTAGGTTTTTTAAAGAAACTAGTTTAGTTGACCAAGCTAATAAAAAGCAAAATCGGTATTGTTACTATGTTTGAATTTGATTATGGATTAAGAGATTAAAGTAAGGTTAAATTATTGAAAATAAAAAGTGTAGAGGATTGATAGAAAGGTTTGAAAATGAAAATTAAAAGATATTAGTAAAGAAATGTTTAAAGGAAGTAATAAAGAATTAACCAAAAAAATGCCAAAAAAATGCCAAAAAAATGACTAAAAATGATTAAAAAATGATTGAAAAATGGCCAAAGTAATGACCGAAAGAAATGATTAAAAGAAATGACTATAAAGAATGACCTAAAAAGACATAGTTACAGATTTGGGCAAAGAAAATCAAACCGGAAAAAGGGGTGAAGAAAAATTTAATGAATATTAATTATGATTTAAACTACCTCAAAGCAAAATTAAGTTAGAAATGTGATTGTGACTTTCAATTTTCAATGCCAGTAGTTATTGTAGCACATGCGTATTGTTTTGAAGCTTCAAGTCCGCAAGATAGCAGCAGATTACTCTGGTGAGCAAAAATCTATTGTTTACAATTTGTTTAGATTCACAATTACAAGTTGTGACCTTTGAATTAAGCCCTTTGACATTGACAATTTAGGTGATCAGTTTGCAAAATGGGATCAGATCCGGCCGCAGGTAAAACTTGGCAATTAAGTCTTTACGAACAACACCGTACTCCTCAAGAGATAATCGTAAGCAACGCAGAAATCGCTGTCAGTCCACGCAGTCTTCACTCAGAACTCATGTGTCCCATTTGTTTGGACATGCTGAAAAATACAATGACTACCAAGGAATGTCTGCATCGCTTTTGTCAAGAATGCATCATCACTGCTCTTCGCAATGGCAACAAAGAATGTCCCACTTGTCGCAAAAAACTTATCTCTAAAAGATCGCTCAGACCGGACCCTAACTTTGATGAACTTATTTCTAAGATCTATCCCAGCCGCGATGAATACGAAGCCCACCAAGAACGAGTGCTTGCCAAACTAAGCAAACAAAATCTCAGCAATTTTGACGGTATGTGTTTCAACTGGTGTACTTAATGTGTTATCTTTATATGTCTTTTTTCAATGCTAATTAAAGCATGAATTTTTTGTTTGTTAGATACAAATTGTGACACAGAAAATAAAAAAAAAAAATTGAATTCCACTTTAGAGAACAATGATGGCGAGGACACTGAACCAGAAACATACCTGTCCGAAACTGGCAATAACTCAACCAATGAGCAACCGGAAGTTGAATTGGTATTCAAACCATTGGATTATCCAATCGAGAAAATGGACGCCAATCCGATGCAGAAACGATATATTAAAACCACCATCAATGCCACAGTTGATCACTTAGTTAAATATTTGTCTATGAGACATATTCTTGAATACAAAAACGGAAATGCACAAAATAATAATGATTTAATGAAACATGTCAATGATGAGGCTTCTTTGTTTACCATATATTTGGCAGCAGGGCCTGGTGAATTTAAGCCTTTGACTGGACAGACCACATTAGAACAAATAAGTGATAAATATTGGCGCATCAATAAGCCATTAGAATTACATTATGCTTATAAAATGCCCACCGTATAATTTTATGATACTTTTGCATCATTTTTTATGCTTTTTTCAGCTGTTTCAACATAATCTTGTGGATTTTGTTTTGACTTATAAAAATTAATTTTTTTTTAATAATTTCATGTAAATGTCATTTCTACATTGGTCATCAATTATTATTTCTCTGTAATCGTTTAAATCAGTTTCTTTATTTTTTTTAAGGAACGTGGTTGATTTTACATTTAATTTCTATATATTTATTTTTGATGAAAAAAGGAAATTATTTAACAATATTAAAGTTAAATTTTTAATTTTACACTTAATTAAAATTGAAGTATATTTATTTTTTTATTATACCCACACCTTTATTTATTAAAGAGTATTTCATTTAATAATTTATAATAGAAATAATTATACAAAATGTTAAATTTTATAAATGAATTACGTGTCAAAACGCGTTATTTAATTAAAACTTAAAGTTTCTAAAATAAGAAAAAATTGAGAATTTTTTAAATGTAAAAGCTTTACCTATATCAACATTTTAATTTGATTTTTATAGTAAATTATTTATTGACTTTATAGAAAAAATTATTTTAGATAATTAAAAATTTTGTTAAAAATAAAATAAAAATACGGTTTTATAAAAATTTATGTAATTAAATTTTTTTTTTTCAAAGTTTATTATATTAATTATTTTGAAATTATAATTTTGAGCTTACATTATATACATAGCTTATTTACTATTGTTAGAAAACTTTTTATAATTTATCTATTTATACTTAATTTAAATTTAAAAAAATTAATAAAATAACTTGTTGCTTTTGCTTAAAAATTTGAATATTTACCATGAAAAATTGGATTTTTTTTATTGATTTATTATTTATTTTTTTTTTAACAATTTCATGTAAAAAAAAATTATCTTTTAAAAATAATTTTGCTTATTTAAAATTATAAAAAAAACTTTTTTTAAATTATATTAATAAAAATTGTATAACATTTATAAAAAAAAAATTCAAAAAATGACTATTTATTTGAACTATAAAATTTTAATAAAATATTAAAAATCTAATAATATCTGATCCATATTAGTAATTTGTTAACATTTGAATTTCAAAAAATAAAATTTAGCCTACGTATTAGCTCAAATTATTCAAACTCTAATATAAAAATTGAAACATATTTACAAAAAATAAGAAAATATAAAAAAAAATTTAATAAATTACAAATTTTATTTGTTTTTTCATTAATTTTAGGAATTAATTTCTCCTCTTTGTTGATTATTTTCATTAGATAAATTTTGAGTAGTTTCATTAACAGTTAAACCTTGATGATTATCTTGATTATTTCTAGGTATATTTTCTTGGTTATTATTGTTACCTTCTCTAACTACATTTTGTGTTTCATTTTGATCAGGTCTATTTTCGGAATGAATGTTTTCTCTTAAGTTTGGCTCATTTATCAGATTATTCCTAATTTGACTATTACTAAAAGGAACATCTCTATATGCATCTAGATTATAAGGATCAACCAAATAGATCAAAATTTTAGGAGTTTTTAATATTCTAAAACCACCAGGTAAATTAGGAAATACATCTTCTAAATAGAAATAAATATGGCCCACCATTATTCCAACTAGCTCAACTACGACCGAGTTGGCTAAAAGTAAAGACAAACCAATCCAGACCAAAGGAAGATTTGGAGCTCTGATTTGTACGATTCCAAATATGCTAAGAAGTAAATTAGGATTTCTTTTACTCCAAAGATATATTAACATGACACTTATAGAATGACTTTGAAACAAAATGTTAAAATAAGGAGCAATAATCTATGAAAGAAGAAGATGAAAGAAAAAGAGGAAAGAAAAAGATGAATGAAAAAGATGAATTGCAATATAAAAATTGACTTACAGAGATCAAAAAGGCTCCAAAGATGAGGAAAAAGAGAAAGTCGGCAGGTTTGGACCTGAAGCTCCTTTCCTCTAGCAATCGGGCATACCTAAATGTAAACAAGAACGAAAACAGAAGGGAAAAGCCGAAATTTCCAAAATAAAGATTAGTGGTGATTAGTCTCCAAAATTGAAATTCTTTAAAAATGAGCTTGTAGTTGAAATAGAGTTGAAAAGGAGTGATGATGTCTAAATGCTGAAAAATAGGGAGAGAAATTAAGAAAGAAGAAAAAGAGTGTTGCAATCTTACCACACATAAGGTGACCAAACTACAAGCGGTCATGTAAGACCTGGTTATGATAGGGACTTGCATGTACTGATCGTAGAGCAAAGAAAAAGCTCCAGCCATTTTCAATCGATTGTTATTTAACAGATTATAATATTAATTATGGTGCTCGTTAGACCAGTAGAGAAACTGTTGATCTATCGTATTTATTATTGAACCAACTATAACACCTCGCCAAATAGATGACTACAATTACCAGCCTGATTGCTAGATGAACTAGACGGAGTGCTAGACTAACTAGACTGATTACTAGACTAACTGTCAATTTGTAACTAGATTTTCTACTAGACTTGCTACTAGACAGCTGGACTAACCACAATTATCACAGTTCATCGAACAGGAAACAAGAGATAATCAAAGATAATCAGACAGATTAACTGTTTGGCTGGATTAAATTTAAAGCGGACCGATCCATGCCATACGTGTATGTATTGCATTGGACAGATAGCAACCAAAACAAATGTTAGTTACTGAAGGGACCGTTTGTTAATATTGGTTAAATGCATGTTTGCAATCAAAACTTTTAAGTAATTCACACGCTCTCCCAATGCCCCTAACTTAATCCCAAGTTAATCCACACCAGATTAACCTCTTGCTATCTCTTTCTAACACTCTAAACCTCTTTTTCTCTCTTCTCAAATTTGAATTGCGAAATATAAATTGCTTTCTGGATACCGATTCAAGTAAGCCCGATCTGGAAGCAATTCAGTTAAAACTACTATTGCAGCCAAACAAAATCATCTCTTATCCATTTTTTAAACATCTTGCTTATATTAACACGCTTCCAATGAAATCATGATTGAAAAAAACAAGTTTAGTTTACCAACTTTGAATTCGGAAATTTTTTGTTTAAAAACAAATTAGCAAATAGATAAAAATAAATATTTAAGAAAATTTTCATTTTTTATCAAATTAATAAAGTACAAAGTGTAAATTAAATAGTTAACCAACATTTTTTAAATCACCAAATCAATAAGAAATTTTCTTTTTAGTTTTTCTCACATATTGTGAACAGTTTTAATTCAAATATTTCAAATTTGACTAAATTGTCTATAAATAAGCACATTTGCTAATTGTTCAGAATTAAGAACGTTTTATTTCTACTCTTTTTATTACTCTAAATGATTGAATACATAATTTAAGCAGGCTGTTTAAACAAAGCTTAGCTTTTTTCTGTTCAGTAAATGAACGCATTAAAACCGTTGTACAAAAATTATTATCAAATACGAACAAAAGACTTAAAGTTAAATTTATTAATTGATTTATAAGTTCGATTGGGATATTTTTGCTGTTATTAAGCTGTTTTTATTGAATAGTCTAAAAAAAGATTCTTTTCTCATTAAACAACATCTTTTTTGATGCGTGCAAATTAAATCTTTTGTTTTTTATTCAAATCAAGACATAACTTTTTACTTACACCAATATTTTATGTAATTTTATATACATGCTCTTGCAAAAAGAAAAACTTATGAAAAGTTTTTCGTTTTTAAAATCAACCAAATTTTAAAGCAACTATTTACCTTGTAAACATTGCAGTCATAACATAAGTAATTGGCTAATAAACAAATAATTTAATTAACTGAATAGGATAAAATCGATGGAAAAGGATCAAAAAGGAGCAAAAAGTATGAAAGAGCAGTTAAAGCTGAAAATGATTAGATGACATTCATAATTGATTAAAAATGAGATTGGCAATATTTGATGCGCAACTTCAATTAACTTAGATTGCATAAACATGTATGATTAAATTAAAATCAGTTGCAATTAGTTTCAAATTAATTGTGGAAGAGTGCAATACTCTTTTTCTTACTTTATGTTTTTAATCTTAGTAGACCTTTCCTTTAATGTCTTGGAATTTGCTTACAATTTGATTGAATCATTTGCAAAAAAATATGATGCCCCAGGTGAGGCTCGAACTCACAACCTCGGCATAGCTCAGAGCACTGGATTCGTATAAGTACCGCGCGCTAACCAATTGCGCCACTGGGGCTTCTTAAAACCTTGTCGCTACTTATTTAATTCAAATTTCAAAGTTTGTAATTTCTGGTAATTTACAAATCTATTATTTTATTTCATCCAATTACTTGTTTGATTTCTTTCTGACTTTTTAATTGCTTTCCATAATAATTAAATTCAATTTTTAAACTTTCCATGTACCTTTTAAATGCACATCAACACTACTTCCATGTGTGCAATCATTTCTATTTTTTTTTCAATATTTAATAATTTTTTCTTAATTTAACGTTTACTCTTAAATCATCATTCAAATTTATAAACATTATTTAAATTCATTTATCTTATCTTGACTTGTGCGAGTAACTTTAATCAAAAATCTTCATTTTTAGTAAATAACAAAAAATCATTTATTGTAAAATTTCAAAAAATTTCATTTTAATATATGAAAAAAAGAAACATAATTTTTTATTCAAAATTAATATATATCTTAATCACATACCGTTAAGTGTAAAATTTTTAAATAAAAAATTTGATAATTTTTAACATACAAATTTTAAAACTATCTGAAAAAATCTTTATCTCGTTTAGAAAAAATAATTTTTTAATTATTTTAGTAGTTCTCATCAAATTTTAAAAATTTTAATAGTCAAAGTTTAAGTAAGGCATTAAGTAACACACTTAAATACTTTTTTTGTGATGTGCAAAATAACCTCTTTTTACAAACATTTTCAACAATCTTAAAATGTTTATTATTTAACAGCAATTCTTATATATTTTTTTAATGATTCAGTGATCGAACAATTTAATAATTGGCACAAGCAGATCAAATTGCCAAGAGGCATTTCTTATAAAGTAAATGACAAATAAATTTTCAGGTAAATTCGTCAATTATAAAAACAATTAAAAATAAAAAAGCTCTTGTTTTTTGCTTTTGCTTAACATGATAAAAAATAAAAATAAGATGTGTAAAAGTTTTTTTTTTCCACAAAAAACCCCCACATCTTAAATCAACCTTTCTGTAATTTCCATCTTTTTTTGTGACCTCTTTTTATTATAAGCGAGTAATGTCAATAATATCAGCAACAGCTACAACAGTCAATTATCATTTGTTTGTTTGCAGACTGACCGGCAACGGCGGGAAAACACAAACACTTATTCTTAACTTTGGAAATTTTTACAATTTTTTAATTTTATTTATTACAGATTATTTTTTATAATAACCCAATTCCACTTTCATTTAGTTTCACTTCTATTTTAATTTTATAAAAAATAATTGCCGCTGGGCTTTATTTGTGGATAATGATGAATTTTACTGAAATAAACATCTTTTAAACATTGAAAGTTATTTTTCTTTTGTTAAACTTGATTTACCTTTGAATCCATCATTTATTATATTAATTTTATTGAATGGCTAATTTTAAAATATTTAATTTTAACTTTTCATAAAATAAATCAATTTTTAATATGATGAAACAACCAATGCTTTAAAGGGCTTGAATGTTTTAAATTACTTAAAAATTAAAATAATCACATTAAAATATTTTTAACCATTTTTTAATACCTTAATATTTTATTAAACTTTAGGTAAAAAAATTCAAAACTAAAAGTAGTAAGTTTTTAACAACCACAGAAAAATTGAACTAAAAAATAATGCTTTAAATTTATTTTAGTTAATATAAATTTTATTTTTTAAATAATTTACATTTATTCAAGCTCAACAAGTGCATCATTTAAACTAAAAAGTTTACTGATTAAAAAGTAATTAAAATTAAAATAAAAATAATTTTTCTATTATTCTTTTCATATAAATTAAGACATAAAAAAAACACTTTAATTCAATTATGTACAAATTGCGTGAATTAACTTTATTACAAGTTATTTTTAAGCTGGTATAAAATTTAAACTTTAGTCGGTACTATGCAATTTGAAATCAAATTACAATTTTATTAAAATTTTAATTGAATGTGACTAAAAGATTAGCATCCAACAAAGTTGGTTACTATTTTGCATAAAATCTAGTATTTCAATTCTGTTATATTTATCTTCCGTTTAAAATTTTAAATAATGCTTTTGTTGATAAATGAATTGATTTTTAAAGTTTAATGCAAGTTTACTAAGAAAAATATAATTTTGCTTTACAATATTGTTTGCTTTCAGGAATTTTCTGATTTAAGTGCAAATGTATTATAAATTTAAGACAACTCAAAAACAGATGAAGTCGAAAAAAAAATGCTCACCTTCAAGAAATATTGGGCTAGCCAAAAGTGGATAAAGTCAAGCTAGGTAGACTGAAAACGACATAAACTATTTAGGCAGAGACGACCGACTAGCAAACCGGCTTGAAATACCGCCTTCATTAAGTTTAAATACGAATTTTATCAAAACCGATTGCCAGTTTAAATTCAGCTTGACTCTTAAGCAGAATAGTATTTTAAAATTTAGCATCAATTTTAAAAATTTTTAATTTCTAATCATAAGAAGAATTTCTTTGCTAATCTTTAACTAACTGTGAAATATGTGATAAGCAATAGAAGTGATTAAATTACAAGCTTCCTTAATGTTTTTTATTGATAGATTTTTTTATTTTGTGCTTTTATGAAATGAATAGTAAATGATACAGTTGGATCTATATTTGCTATGTAACTTTCATTAACTTATCATTTAAAAAAATTGTTAATTAAAATTTCAAACTTTTTTATTAAATAAAGAATAAAAATTGTCAAGGCAATTTTTAGTAGTGATTATGCTGTCTTTTTTTATCATTTGTAAATTAATTGTTTTATTATACTTTTCTAAAGTGTTAATTTTGTATGGTCTTCATTTAATTATATTGTTTATGAATTCGACAATTTAAAAACTCATCAAATAACTTTTTAATAAATTGGATATTCAAATTTTAATTTTGTAAGTATTCAGTGAAATATAGTTATTTTGTTATATTTTATAAATCAAATTAAATAAATTTAAAATAAAAAAAAATTATTTTATTTTTTCTTTGTTTACATAAATATTTAAATGTTTTAAATTAAAAAATTATTTTTGATTATATATATATTTAAAAAAATTATTTTTTACATTAAATGTGCAACTAATAATTTAAAAATAAAAAAACTTTAATAATCATTTTTTTTTAAATATGTAATTTATTTTTATAATTATAGTAATAGTAAATATTTTTTTTTATTAATCTTAATTATTATTAAAGTAATAGCATTTATAAACAAAATTTTTGTTTTAAATATGAGATATTTTTTTAGTTTATTTTTTTTAAAAATCAATATCAAAATAAAAATTTAAAAAATAGGGCTATTTTAAGTTTATATTAAAAAATAGTTTTGAAGATATTTTTACCTTAGTTACAAAATTATGCAAAAAGATGACGCCAATTAATATTTTTTTATATTAAATTTTTATTGAACTTTATATTGTGTCGATTAAATTGGTATTTTACTATACAGCTATTTAGGTAAAATTAGTGCAACAAGATTTGCAAAGCAATAAAGTAAATTTAAAAACAAAAATGGTACGTAAGATTTATAATGGAAAAAAAACTTGAAAAAAATCATTTTCAGCATTTTTCGAAGACTAGTTTTCAAGTGTGTTTTGATTAGACATTTCTAAAGCCACTAAAACGAGAGTGAAATGCATCACGCAAACTCGGAATTTGGGCAAAGCCCAGTCAGATTTTAATGACCACATTTAAAGTTAGCAATAAGATTAATCTTAAAAATGTTTCTTAAGAAAAGATACATTTAGTTGAACAAGTTCCTGTTTATAACATTAGAGTCAGTAAGTCAGTTTGAAATTAAAATTAAACTGATCTTGACCGGATAAGTTGTCTCATCTTAATAGCACTTTTACTTTTTATATAAAAGTTGAAAAAAATAATTAAACTTGATCTTTTGAAAAAAAAACTTTTTTTTGCTAAAATAAATAAAAATTGTTAATATAAAATTTAGATGAACTCTCTTTTATGCAAGAAATTTTTTTTAAAAAATAAATTTAAATTTATAATAGAAACTTAAGATGAAATTATGCAGTTTTGTTTATATTTTTTTTCTATTACCAAATTTAATAATTTAAAAAAAAAATGGAAACAAACGCCAATCTAAAATAATTTATTGTAATAATTTTTTATTAATAATCATTCTTTGACTTCATGTTAAATTATGTTTAAAAAATTATTTCATTTTAAATAAAGAGATGAAATTGCTACGAATAAAAATGGTCTATGTTGCTTCTTAATTGCAAAATAAATACCAGTATTGCATAAAATTTGCAGAAAAAGTAAAATAAAAATCTGAATAATGTTGATTACAGCAACAAGTATTTTCAGTAGTAAGTAAATTAAAATAAATTCAACACAATTTACTTGCTAATCAAAGTTAAATGAAAGAATGTCTTTATTCTATCCGGTTCAATCATCTGTTTAATGATAATATTTTCTCAACGTATTAGTATGTAAATGTGATATTTTTCTATCTCTTGTGCACCCTTTCGTTCATCTTCTCAATTTTCATTTTTAATATTTTATTTTTGCTAACTTATGCTTTTCTTTTTATTTAAACAGTTTATCTTTGCATCACGGATTTATATTGATCAACAAACAGTCAATGTTTTATAAACATAAAAAAAATGTATTTCTAAAAACAGTATAAGTTTTGAATTGGCAAAATTGTTTTTGGCTTTAATCTTAAAAGTTTAGTCGATTTTGTTTATTTTATTTAACAAAAAAATATAGTCTTTTTGTATTAGATATTAAAAAAATGATTGTGTTTAAAATTTAATAATTATAAAAATATATTTTTTTAATTTTTAAAGCCAAAAGTTTGAGTAATAATTCATGTTTACTATATTAAATTGAATATTTCAATTATATAATTTTGGTTAATTTTTTTTAACAATAAATATTTTAATTAATTTTATAAATTAGAAAATATTTTAAAATCTTTTGCCAAAAAGTGAATTTTGTTCAATAAAAATATTTAAAATAATATTTTAAAAGTTATTTTTTATTAAAAAAAAAGTCAGTGTATTGGCTTAATTTTCAATGTTTTAATGTATAGTGCAAATTTATAAATATAACTAAAATAATTAAATATGAAGATAATAAGCACACATCTATTTTTGTTCATCATTTTTTATTTTTATATCATCACTGTTTTAAGCTTTTCATCTAGCATCCACCCATTAAACAAAAATAACTTACTTTTATCAAATACCTCTTTTTTTAATGATGAAAATTTAAAAGAAACTAATTGCCGATTTCAAAACAGTTGTAAAATAGATTTAAATTTAACAGAAATATCTAGGAAATGTTCATGTGATGATGAATGCGTTGTATTTGGAGATTGTTGTTTTGATGCAACTATTCTGAATCAGTCTGTATTAAATCGGAATTCAATCAAAAATAAAACAATTGGAAATAAAAAAATTATAAATCAATTATCAGTTTTAAGTAAAAAAAAGCACTCATTTCAATGTTTTGAAGATCTAAATGTTTTAAATTTTATATTTATGAAAAGTACCTGCCCTCCAACTTATAGAAACAAATTTATTAAAAATAAATGTGAAAAAAAAATATTTAGTAATGATTCAAGCATTAAATTAGATCCTTTAGATCCTTTTGGTTCAATGCCTGTTACATCAATTGCAACTAAATTTACTTATAGAAATTTACACTGTGCTATTTGTAATGAGCAAAACGACTCGGACCATTCAAAAATATCATTTAATCAATCTTCAATTTTATTTTGGAAAGTTGTAGTAAATTGCTTGGAGATAAATAAAATTCGTGATGAAATCAAAGTGACTGGATTAGAAAATTTAATTAGAAATAATTTAACTTATAATGAAACGTTAAAAAATTGGACAATAAAATATCTGACATTGAAAAATGAAACTATTATATCAAAATGTAATGTTAAAACTTATGCTCACGAAGAAGTAAAAAAATTTTCACGTGTTTGTCAACCAGATTTAATTGGCGAATGCGCTCAAGACTGGCCAAAAGATGAACAAATTATTCGCAGTTCATGTCATGCTTATCAGGATCCTTTGTATGATAACAAATTGCTTAAAACTTATCAGAATGTTCATTGTGCGATTTGTAATCGAGTCAATTTAACTGCTTTATCATGTTCGCGAGCAATAGATCTTAATTTTAATATAAATGATTTTGAATCTAGATCACATCAATGGTTTAATTTTAATGTAGTATTTGATGTCAATTTCAGTATAGAAGGCTCAGGTGGATCCAATATAGTTGGCAAATATGATACTAATCATTGTCCAGTTGGTTCAAACGAAGTATTTGATCCATTTAAAAAACAGTGTCGAAATGTAATTTGTGGCCAGGATGATTTAAAATATGTAAATAACAAATGTACCAAAGAGTCAGAGACTTTTGATGAAACTAACAGTTTTCAAACAAAAAAAAGTAAAAAAATTTTCATTGATAAACAAAATGATTATTTAAATGAAACTTCTTTTTATCCAGATTGTTATGGCAAAAAAGACGACTTAATAGAATCTAGTTTCAATTCAAGCATAACATTTTTAACTTGCGCTAAAATCAATATTACCGAAGATGAATATTTACTTTTAAAAAATGATTCTATATATGTAATGGGCTATGATATTGTAATTGATGATTGCAATTATAAAACGAGTTATGGAGGTGTTTTGATTTGTGTGCCTCCATCATTTGAAAACAATACACTTATAAACAAGTTTGATAATCGATATAATTTTGTCCCAATTTGTCTTATTATTTCAATTGTTTGCCTTGTATTGCATTTAATAATATTTTCAATTGTACCCGATTTACGCAATTTAAGTGGTTTAAATTTAAGTTCTCTATGCATTTCCTTAGTATTAGCTTATAGTTGCTTTTTAATAACAGAAGTAGAATCATTTAGTCAAGATTTGTTCTTTTGTAATGTGATTGCATTACTTAAATATTACAGTCTTTTAGCATCTTTTTTTTGGACAACTATAATGGCATTTGATATTTTCAGAACTATTAGAGCATCTTTAAAAACTTTCAAACATACTTCAGGTGCACAATGGAAAAGATTCATTATCTATTCTATTATTTGTTGGTTTTTACCAGCATTCGCTGTTGCATTTGCATATTGCATAGATAAATTTGATTTTGGTCATTTACCAATTGATTTTAAACCTGGTTTTGGTAATGCCAAAATATGTTGGTTTGCTAGACGTAAAGCTCTACTTATATTTTTTGTTGCACCAGTTGGTATCATCTTATTCATTAATCTAATTTTTTTTATTTTAACATCTAAAAGTTTATTTTTGACACTTAGAAAAAACTCAATTAAAAATAACAATAATACAAGCAATAAATTTGATTTTAAGTTATATTTTAGACTTTTTTTGCTTATGGGTTTAACTTGGATTGTGGGCTTTTTTGCTTGCTATTTTGAAACAGTATATTTATGGTATATTTTTACATTACTTAATACTTCTCAAGGTTTATTCATATTTTTAGCATTTAATTGCAAGCAAACAATTTTAAATAAACTAAAAATTAAATTAGAAAAATCTTGGTTTACAAATATGCTTTTAATGCCTTTTAGTTGTCTTTGTTTTATTTGTTTAGATAAAAAAAGAAAAGATTATAATAAAAACAGTTCTATTTCAACAAATAGTGCTCAAAATACCCAATCAACAGTGTCTTCAAGTAATTATTCTAATAATTTATGCACAGATAAAGAATCAAATACTAATCAAATAGATATTGATTTAGATGATAAAAAGATGTCTTTAATTAATGAAAATTTTGATAATACAGTAACAAATAATAAAACTGAAATTGTTGTTCATGACAATAAACAATTAATAAAACCTTCTAATATATTTAACCAATTAAGTAAATCATTTGATAATGTTTGCTGTATTGATGATGAAAAACTACATTTGAATCACATGAACCGATCATCTTGTAATTTATTTGAATTTGATCATTATAAAAAACAAAATATTTTAAACAATCAATTTAGTTTTTATAATCCTAATTTTGCTTTACAAACTCATTATCCTCCTCATCAATTGAACATGCAGTTACCATCAATTACACCAATTAATTATCATCTTAACTATCCATCGAATATGGTTTTTCAACCAATAAATAATTTCTCAAATGATTTTAATTCAACTTATTTTCAAAATCGCAGAACAAATTCGAATAAATTATTAAAAAATAAAAATGTAAATAAATTTTAAAGTTGTAATTAGAATAATTGTAATTAACTAAGTCATTTTTTTAACTAATTTTTCATTAATTATATTTTTCTTTTAAATAAAAATTCAACATTTTTATATAGCCTTTATTTATGTATTTCGTTGTAAAATTATTGAAATAAAATCTTTTGTTTAAAAAATTATAAAATATGCATTTCTAAATAAAAAAGTAAATTTTGATTTAAATAGATTTATTAATCTAAAGATGAAATTTTATAAGTTTAAATAAATAAAATAGTTAGACTAATTTTTTCAATTCAATTTCTATAAAGTTTTAAAAATAAATTTTTAAACAAATTTATTTCAAAATGTTAAGTCTAACAAAGTTTTGAATTTCCCTCTTTCATTTTTCTGTGCGCGTGCGCAATAAAGCAATGATTATTCATTTTTTTTATTTTAAACTTATAATTGTTTTGGTTTTAAGTGTTTAGATATTAGTTTTGAGATTTGACTTTATAAAAATTTAAGATAAAAATGGCAGATCATATTTATTCCGAAAATGGTAGAATTATGAAAATGGAAGTGGATTACAGTTCGACTGTAGAGGAAAAAATTCCAGAATGTGAAAAATTAGCCAAAGTAAATTTAAAAGTTTAATATTTATTTCATTTAATGTGAAACATTTTATTTTAGGATGGGAAAATCGATGAAGCATTGGAAATCTTATTGTCATTAGAAAAAAAAACAAGAACAGTAAGATTGTTCATAAATCAAATCAAATAATATTTAACGTTTTGTTTTTTAATTAAGGGAGGTGATACACATTCTACCTCCAAAATTCTAGTTGCAATTGTGAAAATATGCTTTGAAAAAAAGGATTTTAAATTACTTAAAGAACAAATTACTACTTTATCAAAAAGAAGAAGTCAAATGAAACAAGCAATCACAAAAATGATTCAAGAATGTTGTTCCTATGTAGATTTAATTGAAGATAAAAAAACAAAATTAGAATTTATTGATACATTAAGAGTGGTTACAGCTGGAAAAGTAAGTTTTTTTATTATTTTTCAAAATAAATTAGAATAATAATTTTTTTTTTATTTAGATTTATGTAGAAGTAGAAAGAGCTCGTTTGACACATAAGCTTGCTATGCTAAAAGAAGCTGACAATGAAGTTGTTGAAGCTGCCAATTTGCTTCAAGAACTTCAAGTCGAAACTTTTGGTTCGATGGAACGTCGAGAAAAAGTAGAATTAATTTTAGAACAGATTCGCTTAGGTTTGGCAAAGAAAGATTTTGTTAGAACTCAAATTGTTGCAAAAAAAATTCAGATTAAGTTTTTTGATGATGAAAGTTTTCAAGATTTAAAATTAAAATATTACAAGCTAATGATTCAATTAGATGAACAAGAAGGCAATTATTTAAATACATGCAAACATTATAGAGCTGTCTATAATACTCCTTCAATTCAATCTGATCCGGAACAAAAACAAGAAATAATGAAGAATATTATTTTATATATAGTTTTGTCTCCGTTTGATCATGAACAATCTGATTTAATTCATAGAATCGCATTAGAAAAATATTTAGAAGAATTACCTAAATATCAAGAACTTTTAAAACTTTTTACTACTGCTGAATTAATTAATTGGAATGGACTTGTAAATAATTTTGAAACAATTTTGCGTGTTGGCACTCCAGAATCAAAAGCAACAAATGTATTTAGTTCGACAGAAATAGGTAACAAAAGATGGGCAGATTTAAAAACAAGAACAGTTGAACACAATATAAGAATAATGGCAAAATATTATAGACGTTTATCTGTTAAAAGAATGGCTGAATTGTTAAGCTTATCGATAAATGAAACAGAAGAAATGCTGAGCAACTTAGTTGTGAGTAAAACAATTTGGGCCAAAGTTGATCGTCTTGAAGGTATTGTTAACTTTAAAGCAACCAAACATCCAAATGAAGTATTGAATGATTGGTCTAATGACATAAATTCTTTGATGAATTATGTATGTAAAGTAAATCATTTGATAAACAAAGAACAAATGATTCATCAACATTTACATAAAGTTTAAATGTTTTTAATAAAATTTTTTATTGTATATGCAAAAATAAATCAATCTTAATTAAATTTCAAAATAATATATATTTGAATTTGAAGGTCTATTAAAATTATTTTTCTAATTAAATTCTTTTTAATTTAATTTAATATATAAAACTGATTTCATGTTTGATAAAATTTATTGAGAAACTTAATTTTTGATCGGCATAGAAAATCAATCAACTAATGTTTAATTAGGTTTGTTAAAAAAGTCACATCTAGATAAAACAAGTTGGTTATAACTTAATTTTTTAAATGTTACTCTTATAAATTTACTTTTTCAAATAATTATTAAATAAGAACTGGTTAAAAGCAAAAATGAGTTTATTTCTGTTGCGATTGTTAAAAAAAATATATTCAGGTATACTTACTAATATCGTTGATAACGTTTTTTTTTTCAAAAAAAATATATCTATATGCTGTTCTTAATTTGAGATTGTTTTTGATTTTGAAAACTGACCTTGTGGTTGGTTTGTATTGATGAATTGTTATCAACTTGAATTATGTGAAGTTAGGTCGCGATTTCATTTGTTCAATTCGCTTCCCAGTTTTAAACCTGTTTTTTAATCTTTTTTAAACTATATTTAAAAAAAACAGTATTTCTTACATTCGAACTTAAACACCTTTTATTCTAAGAACTTGTTGCTTATATGAATTACTTTTATAACCGGACTTTAGCTGACCGAAAGAACTAAATAAAGAAATGAAAAAAAGAGTTGAAATAACTGGAAATTCATCTTTATAAGAATAAATTCAGATTGAACATGACTTGAAGTTATTTTTAACTAGAAAATGTTTTTCTTAATATCAATTCTAGAAACCTTCAAAAATGAATTTCGATTGTTTGAAATATATTAAAAAAATCTAGTTTAAATAAGTTTTAATATAAAACCAATCTGTATTTACTTATATGAGCGTTACTTCTTTTTTTTATTCATTTTAAATTTTTAATTAAATTGTGTTAAATAAAAAATAGCTATTTTTTAACATTAATTTTTGAAAATTGTGATGATTTAAGTGATTTCAAATTTAATTATAAATATTTTTTGTAACCAAATCTTTGTCTACTATTAAAAAATGTCGGTGATTAGTAAATTGTTGATGAAAGAATATGCATTGCCTTATAATTGTTATGAACTGGGGCATACCTGGACACCTTATTGTTCAGACGCTTCTCTTTCAGTTGCGGCCAATGTATTTAAAGAAGCAACTCAAATGTATAGTTTGCTTTATTTTTTTAATCAATTTATACTTGCACGTAAATTTCAGGCCAAAGATTTTTTGTCATCTTTACAATCAATTTTTCGATCTTCAACTTTTTTAAGTTTCAATGCATTATTTACTTTGTGTTTATTTTGTCTGTCTCGACAATTGGCAGGCAAATTTTATTTGCCTATTGTAGGCCATTTACCAGCAGCAATAAGTTCATTTTTGGCACTTAAAATTGAAAGAGAAAATCGACGATCTGCATTAGCTTTTTATTGTGCAAATATTGCAATGGAAACTATTCTATTTGGAAAATTAAACACTTTAAACAACAGTTTAGCAATAGCTAATCGAATCAATAATTCAAAAAAAAATTATAATACTGAGTATAATATGAATTTTCGTTTTCAAAATTCATTTAATTCAATAAATAATCAAACAATTTTTTCTTTAAAAACTCTGTTATCTTCTATTATTATTAATTTTAGTACTTATTTGTTACCTAAAAAAGAAAATCCTTTAGAATTATTTATGTTGACTTTTGGTTTAGCTTCTTTGCTGTATTTAGAAAATAAAAAAAATTGTTTATATGAAATTAAAAAATTTGATTCGATTAAAATAAATGAAATATCATTAATTGATGGCAAACAGTCGATTTATAGTAAAGAAAAAAAATTTAAAAAATTTAAATCAAACGACCTAGTTAGTTTTTTATTAATGTTTTTAGTTGGCCATAAAAACTTGGGGCAACAAGATTTACCTAAAGTTTGTTCAAATAAATTGGATAAATTTGAGCAAAATTTTGATAAGATTTATCAGAATTTAAAAGATAGTAGTAATATTAGAACAAAGCAAAAAGTAAAATTAATTAATAAAAATGAAAAAGAATCAAATATTTCTATTTTTTCAAAATTATGGTTATTTTTATCTGAATGGATAAATATGAAACATCAAACATCTAATAATTGTTTAACTACTAATTTTAAGCAATGTTTCAAATATTGGTTTTTGACAGGTAGCAGAGGTTTTATTTTTGGATATTTAGCGAATTTAGCTCTTACTACAGTTTTAACCATAAAAGCTGGAAAAATTGAAAAAAAATCATTTTTAAAAACAGTTTTTAGCCAAGAAAATAATTTAAAATCTGGATTATTTTTAGCAACATTTAATCTTACATATACAAGTTTACATTGTTTTTTACATAAAATAACTGGTCAAAATAAACATTGGCATACCGGTTTGGCTGGCTGTTTAAGCGTGATAATCCCACGCATATTTTTAAGTGATAAAACAGGCAAAGTTAATTTAAATTTTACCCAATATCTATTTTGGAAGGCTATTGAAAATTGGTTTTGGTATTTTGCAAACAAATATCAAGAAAAACGAAAACAATTGACAACAAAATACTTAAATTTTTGGCAAAAACTTTTGGATAAAAATGATTCACACAATACGCCTGATTTGTGTAAAATGGATAAATTAGATAACATTGAACGCAACTTAAAAGAAAATCAGTTTGATCGTTGTAAAATTAACAAGCTAACCATTAACCAAAAGCTGACCATAGCTAAGGTAGATGTTGATGAATTGGTGCAAAAACATGTAGACAATGAAATGAAGAAAAATTTTTCTGTGTTTAACTATATCAATGCGGATAATATTGTGTGCAGCATCTATTCGTTGGCAGTGTCGCATCTTTTTTATGTAGCTGTAATGGAACCACAAAAATTACGTGGTTCTTATATGAAATTTTTAGATCGTTGCACTAAGAATCAACTTAGACTTCTAAATCGCAACATAATCGACTTTTTTGGTGTACAATCTTCTTTAGGTTATCCAATTTTTTATCCACAATTAAATTGGAAATATACGTCACGAAAGTTTCAAGAATCCGTTTTATTGTGGCTAATTTGAACTTAATAAAATTCTATGCTTTTTCCTAATTAGAATTTAACTTCAACCAAATTAAATCAAATATACCAAATCATACTAAATTGTAAAAATTATGCCAAATTATACCAAATTTTACCAAATTTAATTCGATTTAACTAATTATTAGTTTTTTTGCATTTTTTTAAACTCAGTTTAAATCTTAATTTTTTAAATTTAAAATATTTTATTTTAAGCAAAAATAAACGTGCTATTTGTAAAATTTAATTAGAAAAAGTAATGTTATACATTAGATTTTTTGTGCCTTGTTTGAATTAGTTTTAGTCTTATTGGTTTGATTGAAAATTTTTATTATGAAAATTTTTTTTTTAATTTTTAATAATTATTGTTAAAATTAAAACATTTTTTAACTTGCTGTGTTTAAACAGCACTAGATGGCAATAGTAAAATTAAAAAAATAAAACTTTTTATTATTTCGAAATCTTTTTGTATTTACAAGCAGTTTACTTTGATATAGTGGGCGTAACTGAGTAAGTCATTAAATCACAATATCATTTTGCTTGACACTTATATTTAGGCCACAATTGTAATTTTTTTTTGATTACAGTGTTTTATTTTCAGGTTCAAGAAATTTTTAAAAAATTTTTAAATTTGATTTTTTAAATTTGATAATCAATTGGAAATTCTCAATTGATATTTTTTTAATTTTGATGAAAAAATTCTAACAGTTTTATAAAGTAAGAATTATGTTTTTTGCATATTTGCCGGATTAAATAAAGAAAGATTTTGAGGTGCAATGGGCGTGCGTAATGGTTGGTTTGATCGACGGGGTGTGTTAGATTGTTCATGTAAAACATACAAGACATTTACATGATTGTATTTATTCACATTGGTCTGCTGAATCTAATTTAACAGTGTAGATCAGCTTGCAAAATCATCAGACAATTTTAGCTATTGACTTGTTCTTGTACAAAGTTGGGCAAAATGGGATCAGCAGCTGTTTCAAAACCACTTTTTATTACATCAACCATGTCTTTTTTATCTGATAATCTGCTTTTTTATGCAGCTTTTCTTATAAACCATCAATGCATAGATCTTACCATCAGATTACTTTTTGCTTAGTACATTATATCTTACTAATATTTGTTAGTCTCGATTAAAAAAATTATTTTGTGATCAATTAATTTTGCATTAATATTTATTGATTAAATTTTTTACCAATATATTTAATTATTAACTTGATCAATGTGACTTACTTTTGATCATCTATTTTTTGATTTTAATTGAAAAAAGTATATAATTTTTTTTTAGCTTTTATTCATATTTAAATGAAAATAATATCTTAATTCTAAACTTAACTTAAACCCAATTTATTTAAACAAAATCTTGATTTTGAAAAATTAAAATAAATAAATTTATTTAGAATGTTTAATATTATAGAATATATTATTGCCTAACAGGCATAAATCTGAATGGCAATAATTTATATTCTATTTAAAAAAGAATAAGTATACATTCAAAAAACCTAAAACTTAAAAGTATCACATATTTTTTTTAATTGGACAAACGGGATTAAAATAAATTAGAACGGCTAAATAAGAAAGAGTGTCAATGTAAGTTATTCATTTTTTTATTTGAAAGTATAATCAAGAAAAAGCAGGGGAAGTAAAGAAGAGGAGAGGATAAGATAAAAAAGATATTGCTAAATAGTGAAAGATATTAAATGATGGTAAGAAACAGTAAAGTTGATAAAAACAAGGAAAGTGTAAGAAAATAAAAAAATACTAAATAATGGAAGGATAAAACTACGAGCAACTGTGCCCAATGGCATAACTAATTTTTTCTTGTACAATATGCTCTGTTTAAGTAGATCAGTTAAAAGATTTTGTTAAAGATTGCCATCACAATGATGTGACAGAAAAAAAATGAAATTTTTTGCAAAAAAAAAACAAACTATTTTTATTATAACTTTTTTTTAATATTGAAAGAGACAAACAAATCAAATAGCGATAAAAATCCAAAATAAAAGTTAAAGTCAATGTACGAATAAATCAAAACTAAACGAAGAAGAATGAGAACAAAATGAGGGCTAAATGAATAGTAGAGCTTTAAGGATTGAATTTGCAAAATATAACCTAACTAAATAATTGGTCAGTTCAAAAAGCTCTTCCGGCTTGTTTTGACTACCCTCCCAAAAGCTCCATTAACTAGCTTCAAACAGATCAAAGGAGTTTTGACATTGTTTCGTCATTGGTTTTATCGACATTGGCGACAAATATTGAACTAATTGCAAAGTTGGAAAATATGCAATGAAAAAGTCAAACAAAAACAAATAAAGTGAAGAGAGAACCAAAAAATTAGAAAACGAACAGACAAAAAATGGTAAAATAAAATAAAAAACTTATAATTATTAGCTAGTTTTACACCATTACAAAAAAAAACTGTCATTTTGACATTTCACCGTTTTAACTTTTTAGCTTTGACTAATGCACTTTAAATGAACTCTAACTGGACTTTGTTTGCAAAAGTAAATGTCAAGACAATAAGGTGAAGAAGATGATAAACACTAAAAAATAGAAGAGAAAATGATAAACAAAAATCAGACTCAAATGTTGAAAATAAATGTCATAAGGCAAAAAAATTAAAAACACTGACCACATATATAGGTAAACTAGTATCAAACTTAAACTTCAAGTTAGAAAACAAATAAAAAAAAATAAACTTAAAACAAAACAAAAAAAAATAACTTTTTTAGCCTAAGGTCCAAAAAAATCTGTCTAGCTTCCGAACTATATGAAACATGACTATCTAAAAAGATTAATTTCTTACTGTTAAATATCTAAATGCCGTTAAGTTTTTTTGAATATGGTCAAGTATATTGAAAACTTTAATACAATACAACCTGTGAAATAGTGATGCTAAATAAGCGTGCGATAACGTATACCAATGTCTTTTATGAAATAATGGGCGTGTTTTTATAACGGAGAAAATTCAGTCATAAAATATTGAAATCACATGTAAATTATTCATTACAAGTGTGAGTCGACTGCATGAAAATGCCAATAAAACGCGTTCAAACACGCTTGTGTATTCTGTTTGCATTAATGTTTAGCACAAAAGAAACTGAATGTTTTTTATTGTGCTATCTAATGCAGGTTAAAATTTACAAAGATAGAAACAACCGGAAATTTAAAATACGCATGACAAATGTTCAAAGGAGTTTTTTTTACACGCGCCGGAAGTTCCAATTTAATCACTTCATCATTCACCACAGTTTGCTCAAAGATAAAACTAGTTGTATTACTTTACATTTTTTACCTATTTTATCTTTTATCATAATCTAAATGATTAAGAATAAAAGGATTTAATTTTTTTTTTGTTAAAATTATATTAATCATTTTATTTCCGTTAATAATATATAATTATTTCTTTAAATAACTAACTTATTTAATTCTGCCTTGGAAAATTGAAAACTTTATATAAATATTTTAAACTATGACAAACAATTGTTTTTTTAAAAACTCAATTTTCGGTAAATAATCGGACACACGCAGGTAAAAAATAAAATGAAGGTCAAAATTATAAATGTATCAAAAATTTAAATCTTTTTTTTATTATAAACTAAGATGAAACACTAAATCAAACATGCTTTGTAAGATTATTTTTGTAATAGATTTTTTTTATTTTTTTATTTTTGCATCATAGTTTTATTTTTTTTTTTGTGTTGTATAATTTACACTTTTTGTTAAAATTTATTTTTTAATTTAATGAATAATTTTAAGCATTTTTATATGTTTATATTTATCAAATGTTTACATCGATTAGATATTAACTTTTTTTAAATCAAAAATAATAAGCATAATTTAAATGGAATTAAGGAATAAAAATGATTTTAAATCAAAATCTGAATATCAAACAAAAAAAAAAATTGAAAACATAAAATAATTTAATCCTATTTTATTTTATTTTTTTTTATAAATAAATATAGCAATTATAATTATTTAAAAATATGTTATAAAAATATGTACAACTAAAATAAAGTAAATAATATAAAAAATATTTTAAAAAATTATGATAAAAAAAAACAAGAAATTTTACAAAGTAAATAGTTTTAAAGGTCAATGATGAATACATGTCTCATTGATGATATCAAAATATTTTAATTTTTTTTTTATAATATATTATTTTATTTGTAAAATTCTAGTTCACTTAATTTATTTGTTAATAGATCAAATCATCTGATATTTAAATCAAAAAACAAACATAAATGTATTATTAAATGTTTAATTTTACTAAATTATTTCTCGATTATTTTATATTATTAAATTAATGCATTAATGAATAAAGAATATTAAAAAGTATATTAAAAAATAGATTAAAATTAAATTAATTTTAAAATTTATTAAACATTAAATTTTTTTTAAAATATTAATATAAACAAATTAAATACTTTAATTTTATTTTAATTAATAAAAAATATGTTTAAATAATTTTTTTTTTTTTGCTTATTTTATTTTTAACTTATTCTTTAAAAAAAATTTTGTATTTAAAAAAAATTAAAAAAAAAATTATGTTTACATTTCAGTTTAGATTATTTTTGCTTTAAATTAATTTTCAACTTAAAAAGATTTACAAATGTAAACATATCCGGTTAAAAAAATTAGTTTATTTAAACAAAATAATTAACATTTAGTTCGTGACACTTTAAAAAAAAAAACAACTAAAAATAAAAATAAAGCATTCAATAAAAAGTCGTTTGATTAATTAGCAAATGTAAATGTTTTATGAAACTTGTCAAATTTAACACGTGCTTAAGTAGTTTTTTTTAAATTAGCAGTTTTTACATAGGCAATTAAACGTAGTTTTAGAAATTTAAACCGGATTTAGTTTTTATTAATTTTTTTAATAAAAAGTAATTTAAATTTAAAACTTCATTTTTTAATGTTATTAAATTAGATTCTACATTTTTTTTTTTTTTAAATTACTTATTCAAAACATGTAACTTTTTTTGACAATAATTTATAATAATTTATTGATTGATTTATTTCAAATTAATTTTGATACAATTAAATTGATAAATTAATTTTTTTTTTTTTAAAAATAAAATTATAAAAAATTATATTTTTATATTTAAATAAAATATATTATATTTTTATTAAATTAATTATATATTTTATTTAAAAAAATTTTAATTAATAAAATTATAAATTTTTTTTATAATTTTTTGTATATAAATTAAGTAATTAAATAAACTATTTATATATATATAATTTAATAAATTATTTAAAAAATTGAAATAATTAATTTAATTTATTTTTTATTAGTTTTCAATACAATTATTAAATTTATTTTAAAATTTTAAAGTTACGCTCTGTTTCTTAATTTTAAAATATTTGAATAGTAAATATCTATATATTAAATATTAATTATTTGCTAAAATGAATCCTTATAAATAATTTTTAATTATTATTTTTTCTTTTAATAAAATTTTTTTTTTTTAAATTTAACAAATTTTAGTATATTAGATTAATAATTGATTGATTAATATTTAATAAATTTAAAACTATAATAATAATGTATTGTTATATTTATAAAACTAATTTTTAAAAAAAAATTTAAATAGAATTGATATTTTAATAACTTTTATTTAATTAAATAAATTTAAACAAAAATGGTTTATATTTTTTAAACATTTTGTCAAATTACTTATTATAATTTTTATTTGATGTATATATTTAAATATATCTTAAATTCAATTATTAATTAAAATCTTGTTCTTATTTAAAATATTTATTTTAGTTAAAAAATTAATTTAGTTTAAAATAAAAAATATTTAAATTAAAAAATATGTTTTTTAAATAAATTTTTTATATATTCTTAAAACTAATATTTTTTTTTTTAATCTTGTTTAACCGGTTTCTTTACGTTTTGTCCATGAAAAAATATTATTTATATCTAGTAAATATAATTTTTTTTAAATTTGGCTAAAACTATTAAGTTAATCATTTTGTTAAAAAAAGAATTATTTATATATTATAAAAATTAATTTATTAAATAAAATTATTTTATTTTGATTTAATGTTATCTATTAATTTTTTATAATTTGTAGTTAATTTTTTTTTTAAATATTATTTAAACTATATCAAAAACTAAATTATTAAACTGATAAAGTATAAAACCTAGTTTAAAAAATAATAGATATTAAAAAAATTATATTATAAAGCATTAATATATTATAAAAATTATATTATATTACAAATTAAAAAACATTTTATAATTTTTTTTTTTTTTAAATTTTATTTTTTCTATAAGTTTTCCTTAAGTATTTCTAAATTTTTTTTATTTAATTATCTATTCATATTTAAAAAAAAAATGTGCACAAATACAGCCGTTTGACACTCGTGCAAACTTGTTTCAACTTATATTTTCTTGATACAAAAAGTTAATAAATTTTGAAAACTTAGTACAAAGGTCACAAGTTTTATTTTAAATACACAACTATATTTTACGAAATTAAACTTAGTTTAAAATGAAATTTTAATATATTTGAAGAACGAAAAAAATAATTTAGTTAATTTTTTTTTTTTAAATTCATTAAAAACGTTCAAAAAGTTTAAGTAATAAAATACGTAAACTATGTAATAGCATGTAATAAAGTAAAAAAAAAAAAAACTTGAACTCAACATTAAACTTGTATTTTGAAACAAATACAGTTAATATAAATAATCAAGTCAAAATAAATTTTTTAGAAAGTTTTGGTCGACATTGAGATGTTTGAATTGCAAAATATGATCTTATTGATGTCTTCCCTTAAAGTTATAAACAATTGAAACTTGACTATTTGACCTTTACTTAAAAAGTCGAACAGGTGTTTGAAAATTTGTTTTTGATATTGAAATATTTAAAAAAAAGGATGTATCAATTTAATAATTTTTTCAATAGTTTAATTATTATATTTTATTTTGATTTTTTGTTTATTATTTTTTAAACACGCATTTAATTTTAAACTTAATTATTGAACTACTGGCGCCAATTTAAGAATAGCGGTTACTTAAACGGCTTTCACTTTTCACAATTCTTTTGCTATTCTTGCAAAAAGAATCAGTTATTAGTTTATTTGTTTCATTATCTTATGTTTACATTTTTTCAATCAAAATTTTATTATATTATTTACTATCTTTTATAAAAACTTTATTTTTATTATATAATAAATATTAATATAACTTCTATTTTTTATTTTTTTTTTTATTAAATTTAAATGTGTAATAAAGTTTATGAAATTTATTTATTTTTAAAAAATAATATTTGTTATAAAATTGAAATCAAAAAAAAATATTAATTTTTAGTTAAAGTTTTTTCAATACTTGTATTTGTTTTTATTTTTTAATTTTATTAAATTGTTTATATAACTGAAAAACTTAAGGAGTATATGAACCAAGAAAATTTTTCAATAAGAATCAAGGACTCTTAAGTTAATACATTTTTTAAAATTGTATCAAAAATAAATTTTGTTTATCTTAAATTTTTTTAAAATAAATTGAAGCCGAATATATTAAAAATATTATTGGTTGATCTATTTTTGATATAATCGCTAATTTTTTTGTGACGTCAATGTATCAATTAGTTCGTTCGACTGTTTAGACTTAAATTTATTTTTATTGCAATGGTTTGTAAAAAAAAAAAAAATTGTGAATCGTTTTTTCCTTTTTAATCGCACCCATTTACTGATTTACTTGTTTGACTCAAACGTAATTGGCAACGTTTAGATATTTAGTTATTTCTTTAAAAGCGAAAAGCTCAGAATTCTTTTAATATAAGTTTAAATTTTTCATATAACTTATTTGTGTAAAAAAATTATATTTTTTTTAATAAAATTTAAAAAAATCATGGTTAATTAAATTGTGAATATTAAAATAATTAAATTTAAAACATTATTGAATTTTGTTAAAATAAAATAAATCAAAATTTATTACAATTATGTGTTATATTTGTATGTGAAATTTGCAATTTATAACTTTTTTTTTAATTAAATTTAAATAACTGTATTCAATTTATTAAACTTTAAAAAAATATATATTGTAAAATTGTGAAGTTTAATTTTTTTAGTTTATTATTGAAAAAATTTAATTATACAAATTAAAATTTGTATAAGTTAAAAGAAATATTAACACTTTATTTTGTTAATTTTCAAAAAATTTATTTTTAAATAAATATCAATAAAAAACTAAAAATTAAGTGATATATTAATTGTAAAATAGTTTTAATTATTTGATAAAAGTTGTTTATAATAAAATTAAAAAGATGAGTATCTTATCCAAACTGTATGACAAAATAGTAATGCCTGAATGGAGTTTTCCGTACAACTGCTATGAGGTTGGCCACACCTGGGACCCAAGTTGTACTTTTTCTAATGTGGAAATTGCAGGAATTGTATTTGAGGAAGCTCTTAGAATGTACGGCAGTTTATCAATAGCCCAATTTTTCTTGCAACTGTATCTAGCTAGAATTTCTAGAGCCAAAAAGTTAGCGGCACAACAAGCTGAACTTAAACAATTAGAAGAAAAAAAATATGATGACAAACTTGATTTAATATCTGAAGAAAAACAAGCTTTGCTTACAGAAAAAGACAGAATTGAAGATCATCATGATCAAAAAAATAACAAACAAAATTTGATTAAGGAAAATTTAATGGAACATAAATGTTTTGATAAAACACTTGTGGAAAAAGAATTACCTGCAGTTACAAGACCATTGACTGATATGGAATTAGTTCGTAAACTTGGCATTAGTGCCATTCAGTCTTGGATTCGCAGCTCCACCTTTTTAGGTTTTAATGCTTTTGCTATGTTCAGTTTATTTTGCTTTTGTCGACACATCACCGGCAAGTTTTACTTTAGTTTAATCAGTATAGTTCCGGCCACTCTAGGATGTTTAATGGCAATTCAGATTGAACGCAGCAATAGAAGAGCTGCTTTAGCTGTCTATGTAGCTAATGTGGCCAGTGAAGTATGTATTTTTACATTTGTCGGTAAAAATTTATGAAGAATAATTTAAATAAAAAATAGAAAATATTGCTTAACCATTTGAAATTTGTTTTAAAAATTTTTAAATAATTGTTTGCTAAAAAATTAATTAAATAATTAATAGCAAAAGTTTAAAAAGTGAAAAATTTTAATTTGAATTTTTTTTAATTTGTAGGTCTTGTATAATATGGGCTGTTCACGAGGCTATTATCAAAGTTATGGCAATTTTGGAACTGCTACTTTGTTTGCAGGATCGATTTCGTATCTTTTGTATCGTGTAAAAAGTCAGGGATTTGGTAAAGATCCAACATCTATTGCATTTCGCTTTATTTTAGGAAAATCTGAAAAACCAAATATTAGACGAAACTTAAAAAATTTGACATTGAACAATGCTAAATGCTTAAAGCAAACCAATTTAGAAAAGAACAAAAGATTAGATCAAACTGCTGCTTTAATAAGGATTAATAATGATCTCAATAATAACTTTAACAATAATTCAGCTATATCTGATATGAATAATAATCAATTAAATGTACCGTTTGTCCAAAATGAACTGAATCAAAACGAAAACGAAGCCGGAAATAAAATTTATCGTTTGATTAACTTTCATTACAAACATAACACGTGCAAACATACTGAAAACAATTGTCTGCTGTATGTACTTAAATCAACAGTACTTCCATTTTTAGCTGGATATTTAGGTCAAAGTTTGTTTGCTTCAGCAATGAATCCAAAACGATTCCTTAAGCAACCCTTGGCTACACTTCAATATCAATTAACTAGTAGTAAAAACTTGTCCAGTGCAATGTTTTTAAGTCTATTTTCGGGAGGGTTAAAAGCTGGTCTTTGTTCACTACGGTGGTTAACAGGTAAAAATGAAAACTGGCATGTAGCCGTTTCCGGTCTTATAGCTGGCTATTCAAGTCTTTATGCACCTAATTCAACATTAGCTACTTATGTACTATGGAAAAGTATTGAATGCGCCTACGTTGATTTATATAAAAAAGGTAAATTTGTTTTTATTTGCATTTAAAAGTTTTAATAGCCAAAATTGAATTGTAAATGGTTCAATCGGTTTAACTTGATTTGCATGTTTACTTTTAAAATTTATTTTATAATTCACTAGCAAACTTTCGATGCAATTTCAACAAATTTTGTGTCTAAATTTTCACATTAAATCGGATAATTTGTTGCTGTTAATTGACTGTAGTTAATTCTAACCAAATCTTTAACTTAATGCTCACTTGTAAACGTTTTCATTTATCTTTCTTTGACTTCTGATTTGAATAGCAATGAAAAAGACATAGTTCTTTCTGCCAGTTTATTATTTTTCTAGCATTGTGTTTATTTACTCGATATTTTGTAAATTGTTTTGTACTTAAATTCTATTTATCTTCATATATTTTTAATTTCAACTGCTCTGCTTTGGTCTACTCTTTTAGTCCAACTCTTTTACTAACTTAGTAATGATGTTCTAGATTAAAGCCAGTCTGCTGAATACATTATAAAAGTGTTTAATGCAATAATATTTTTGTCTAAACAAATTTTTATTTTGTTAAACGTGCCACTAAACTATTCACAGAGTTACCATAAGGTTGCACACCGATCACCTTTACATTTGTTTCTATTATACTGCTGTTTCGAAAGCTATTCTTTTCTATTTATTTAATTTTTAACCTTTTGATCATATTCTTGTACTTTAAAAATGACCCTTTTACATTATTCGTTATTTTATTTTAATCTTTTTTAAAACTATTTCCCATCTTAAATAACTAAACATATTGTTAATTTAACGAAAAAATTTTGCTATTTTAAATTTTTATTGCTATTTTTTACAGGACTAGTTCCAAGCTCTAAATATGTTGCTCCATTGCTCTATGCACTCTCTGTAAATACCATCTTTTATGCTGGTATTCTTGAACCTTACAATGTACGACCATCCTATGCAAAGTTTTTAGAACGTGTCACTAAAAAACGAATGCATTTGATGAACAGATCTTTACTTGCTGTGTTCGGCACCAATGCTTTTTTGGGTTTCGAAGACTTTTGGCCTGATTTAGATTTGCAATTTTGTTCTAATCGCTTCATTGAAACAGTTTTAGCTTGGAAATTGGGTGACAAATAAACTAAATTGCACGCATTTTCATCACTACATAACTACATTTAAATAAAACATACAATTTTCAAACTACTAATTCTTTATTAATTCGCTTAATCCTAACAATTATTTCTGTATGCAATCAAACTGCCTTAACTTTAGTTTGCAAATTCAAAATGTTATTCAAATCGGTGGAATAACTTTAGTTGATTACACCTGAAATTAAATTGTCAACCACTAATCACATACTACAGCATGATGTATTAAATAGATGCGCACATTTTTTATAATGGTTTATAAAAATAAATTTTTATACATATTATATTTTTTTGATTATTTTGGCAAATATTTAAATTTGGAAAAATCTATTTGAATGCAATTTTTGATCCTTATTTTTTAAATTCACTAAGTATAATGTAAACAAATATATATATACTAAAAAAATGTCAATATTCTGTAAAAACATTAAAAATTTTAGTTCAAAAATATAAGTATTTTCGAAACTTTTTTGGTATTTCTAGTTGACCATTTAAAAGATCTTATTGTAAGGTTTATTAAAATTTAATTTATCTAAAATAGTTTTTTTAAATTTTAATCTAAAATGTTTTTTTAAATTTTAGTCTAAAATATTTTTTTTTTTATTTTATTTAAATAATTATTATCTCTTTTATAAAATTAAAAAAAAATTATTACTTTTTTCTAATAGCTTAATAATTAAATAACAAATTTTTAAAATGAACTAGATAATGTTAAATTTTAATATTTATTTTAGAAATAATAAAGTATGTAAAAAAAAAATTACGAATAAGCAAAATTATAACAAAATAAAAAATTATTTAAAAAGTAAAGTTTAAATATTTTTTAATATATTAATTTTTAAAAAAAAGTTTAATTGATATTAATTCAATCGCCATCTAGTGAATTTTTAAAAGAAAATAAAAATTTTTAAATTTAAAACAATTGTTATATAATTAAATTAAACTAATAAAAAAAGTCTATATGATTGAAAAAAATTATTAAAATATAAGAATCAATTTGAAAAAAAAATAAATAAAAATTAGTCCAAAATCTAAAAAATTTTTAGTATTAAATACAGTTTAAAGAATTTTATATATATATTTTTTATATCTTTTAGTTTTTATTTTGTTGTTTTTTATTTATTTCATTTTTAATATTTAAATTAAAATTTATATTCTCATATTTTATGCATTTTAATTCAATGCATGTTGTGATTTAGTTTTTAGTTTATAAATTAGTTCAAAGTGCCTTTCATGCCCATTAAAAGTAAAATTACATTAAAAAATTGAAAAAATAACATAGCAAAGAAAAATAAGTAAATTTAAAGATTAATAGAAAATGAAATAAACAAAAAAAAACCAAACTTTGTTAAAACATAAGAATTATAATATTTAAATGACACATGTGTTTAAAAAAAAACATGCAAATAATTTTTTTTGAATGTAAAATATACTTTGATCTTAAGTGTAAACAAGTGAATAAATTATTACCCTTAATTATTTTTATTAAATTGCAACTTTAATTAGTGAATCAAATAAATGTTTATTTATTTTAAAAAATTTCCTCTAAATTTTATTTTAATTTTGCATAAACTATAACACTTTTAAATTTGTTTTATAATTTAGTGCCCATAGGAATCATAAGTAAATGTTTTTTGTTTAATGTTTTTTTACTATTTAATTGTTTGATCTTTTACTAGAATCTATTTAAGAACTTGTAATATAAACTAAACTTTATTAGTATTGAAATTTTTATGTGTTTGGCAATTTAAGATATAATCTCTATTAGGTTTAAATGAAGTCAAAATTTTATCACAAATCTGATATTTTTTTATGAATGTTATTTTTAAAAACTCAATATAAATTGTTTAAATATTTTATTTAAATAATATTTTTAAATCTTAATTAGAAATAAAAAAAAAGCAATTTTGAAAAAAAAATGCTTGTATTAAATAATAAATTTAAACTAGTACGTTAATACGTATTAAAATTATTATATAAGTTATATTAAAAAACAAAAGATAAATTTTTTAATTTTTGTTTAAATTTCAATTCAAATTTAAATATGTATTTTTTTTTAAATAATTTATTATTCGATTAAAATCATAATCATTAACCTCAATATGTATCAATTGTAATGCATTAATAATTTAATTAAATTTAAAAAAAAATAAAATATAATTTAAATATAAGACATTTTAATCTTATAAATTTACCATTGGGAATAATTTTAATTTTTTTATTTTTATTATTAACATAATATTTGATCTTGAGAAAATATTTTATTTAAAAAATTACTTAATTTATTTATTGTTAATTATTTAAAAAAATTAAAATACAATATAATTTAAACAAAAATTTTATTTATATATTTTTTTAAAAAATTATTATTTTACATAATAATTATTGGTTAATAAATTTTTTACAATTTTTTATAAAAGAATATTTATAAATGTGTAAAAATTTTCTTTAATTTTTAGAAAATTATTAATATTTTGATTATTAAATAGAAAAAAAAAATTGTCAAAATAATTTAAAATTCATTTAAAATAAATTTTTTATATGTTTAAATTTCCAATTCAAAATTTTTATTAAGAATTTTGTTTATTTTTTTAGAATAATCTATTTTTTAATTTTTAAATTTGTATTAAATTAAAAATATTTAAATTTTCACTAATATTAGTTTTTATAAATTAATAATATAAAAAAAGTTAAATTCAAATAGATTTATCAAAAATACTATGTTATGATTAGTTAAAATCGATTTAAAAAAAATGTGTTTACAAATTTGTTAAAAAAAAACTTTAATGTAAAAATAAAATATAAAAACTTAGATTAAGATGCAAAAAAATAAAATCTATTGCACGAAAAAAATTGATGAAAATATATATTTTCTATTGAATGATTGATCTTTAGGACAAAAACAATAGGGCCAATATTCAAGAATGGTCTATTTTAGATTAACACGCAATAGTATTAACAAATAAGACACCTTTTATTGATGATCTATATTTTGGTTACACGTTTACGCCTGAATTCAATTGATCTGATCAAGTTGAAACACATTGAAAAATAATTTAAATTTGATTAACTAGGCTTGGTTGACAAATAATAGAATAACTATTTTACAAGTTAAAATAATTTTTTTTAATCATTTTAACACATTCCCTATTATTAATTACATTATTATTTAAAAATTTATAAATTTGTCTATTTTGTGAATTTTATAAATTTATTGATTTCAATAATTTAAAATTTTTTTTAATATTTTGCCGATTAATGTAGTATTTTCGACGATTTAATAACTAGTAAAGTTTTAATAATTTTAATAATTTAAAAATACTTTTTAAAAACTATAATTTAAAAAAAAGACAAAAATTATTGAAGCGTTGAACAATGTTCAAATTAATGTAAAAAAATTTAAAATACTAAAAATAAAAAAAAAAAATAAATTTAATATATTGATAAATAAGAAAAAAATAATTGATCTTAGAAAAAACATGATGCTTGTTACAAATTCAAAAGAAAATTTTCAATGAAAAATTTAGATCTTTAAAAGAACAGATATATAAATAAATGGTTAATTTTGGCAAGGCGTGATTCATCTATTTAAAGTAAGATTCAGTCCATTTGATATCCATTAAATTAAAGAATTTAAAAGTACCTCTTATTCGTGTATTGAATAGTAACTGATTAGTCAAATAACTCGTTTATGTTTGTCTAACTGTAAATAATGTTTAAGACAAAATGAAAAATTAAATTCATTACATTGGTCACATTAGTTTAATTATATTTAAACACTCCTTAATTTTTAATTTTTTATATAAATTTTTCTATTTTTTTTTTTTTATTAAATTATTATAATTAACATAGATATTATATATATTTATTTAAATATATTTTTTAATTTATTTTAAATTTTGGCATTTGGTATTTTTATAAAAATTAAAAAAAAAAAATATTTTAAATTAAATAATTTATAAAAATAAATTTGTAATAAATTTAAAAAATGTTTAAAAAATTGTTGGCAAAAATTATATTTTAAATAATAAAAATATTTTAAATATAGTTTTAAATACAAAAAATAAAAAAAAATTAAAATTGACTTAAAAAATTTTATTATAGTAAAACAATTGATAAATGCTTTTTTTTTTATATTAAACATTAAATAATAAAATTTAAAAATCAAAAATATTTTCAATAGATGATAAATCAATACATTTTTTATGTTTATCTATTTATAAATTAATCAACTTTTTTTAAAAAATTTTTTTCATTTTTTTAAACAAAAATTATTTTTATACTAATTTAATTTTTTTTTTCGATCTTATAAATTTTGTATCGTTTATTATTTTTCAAATATTTATATTTTTTTTACACATTTTGCAATCCTTTAAATTCACTTTGAAACAGCCGGTTTTTTTAAATTGAAATTAGTGAATAAACCATAGGTTTATATATTAGTATCCGCCTACATATTATGGCAATTGCGCTGATGATATAAAATTTTTTTGGTAAATGTCATAATTTTACCATTTTCTTTTATTTTTATTTTATGATTAGTTTTCAAGAACTTGCAAGTTTCATTTACTTCAATTTCCAAATAACGTAAAATCATATTTTAAATATATTCTTTAGAAATAATGTCATTTTATTATTTTTTGAAGCAAAATGTGAATAATGTAAGGTATATGCATAAGTTAAAATTCTATCGAATGAACAGTTTCTTAAAGAAAATATTTTTTAAACAGCGCATTAAACAAGTATTGTCTATTCAATACTTATATTCTTTAGTTTTTGACCCAATTTAATTTAAATTAATATATAATATGAAAAAAATTAAATGAATTAAGTTTTAATGTTTTAAAATGAATATATATATATATATATTTTAACCATTTTTATAATCGAAATTTGACTAATAAAATTACAAAAAATAATTAATTTAAATAAATGTCAAAAACATATTTGATTAGTATATATTGATTATTATTAAATTAGATGTATAATTTTTATTTACACTCATTATGTTTCTATTAAATGTTTTAAATTTATTTTATATTTAAAAAAAAAGTTATGTTTAAACTATTTAAATAAAATAAAATTTAAATTTAATATTTTTTTTTAAACTTTTCAAATCTATTTTTTTTTTTATTATATTTAATTGTTTTTTATATAATATTTAATCAATTTTTTTTTAATTTATTTATGCACTATATTGAATTTAAAATTAAATAATTAAAAAAAAATTATTACAAAAATCAATTTATAAATTTAAAATAAAAAAAAATAATTAGATTAAATTTTGAAAAAAAAAATATTCAAAATGATTTATTTTGATTTTAGTTGCTACAAATTTTTATAATTAACGGTTAATCTAATGACTTTATTTAAATCAAAAAAAAAAAAAATAAAGTTAAATAATTTAGTTTAGTTTAATCAAATTTAATACTGATCAAAATAAAAAATTGTTTTACGTTATAATTAGAAACAAATTTATTGTTTTAAATTCTCTTTTTATTATATATAGAAAAAAATTTAAGAATAAAATTTTTAAAATCTAGTTAATTAAAAATATTTAAATTTTTTGATTGAATATATTTTAATAAAAATTATTTTATCTAGTTAAAAAAAAGAAATAAATATTTTTTCATAAAATTTTATAAATATTTTTTTGTCTAATAAAATAAATCTTTAAAATAATATTTTTAATAATAATATAATAATTTATAATATACTTAATTTTTAATAATATTTTATTTATTGAAAAAATATTCCAAATTATTTTTTTAACAATAAAAATATTTATAATAAATTTGAATTTTAAGAAATATTTTAAATTTTAGTTTTTTATTATTAAAATTACTTTACTTATTTAAAATGTTTTTTTATATATTTTTTTAAGATAATATTTAAAAAAATTTACAAGATTTTTAAAAGTTAAAAAAAAAATGCTTAAAATTTATTTTATTTTTATTTAAAATTAAATTTTTTTTAAATTTAACATAAAAATTATATAATTTAAATTATAAAACAATAAAACTAAATAAATATTTAATAAAAATATATAAAAATTATAAAATTATAAAACTAAATAAATACTTAATAAAATAAATTAATAAATAAACAAAAATAGTTTAGTTTATTAAACAATAAAGAATTTTCAATCAATTTGACCATTTAGTATTTCTCACGATTTAAATCAATTTTACATAGAAAAATATATTTTCTTTTGGGAGTAATTTGTGCCAGTTAAAGATGTTTTAATAAACTATTGAATGTCTAAATAATTGTCACGTAAATTACCGCAATTTTTCAAACAATTTACATTAAAATGATTTTAGTTAAAATATTTAGCAAACTAAATAAATTGAACATAAGATCGCAATTATAATTTTGGTTATTTTATTTCAAACTAATTTTAAATAAAATAAAATTGAATAAAGACAATATGTTGATAAAAGTCAATTGTTAAGTTTTAATTGATATATTTAAACATTTAATATTTGATTTTATAAAATAAGTGAGTAAATTGTTGAATAAATTTAATTTAAAAACGAACATATTCAGTGAAAATTAAATGATAAAATAATTGAAAAGTCCCAGGTCTGATGTTCAATTTAATGACAATTCTGTTTATCTTAATTTCATTGCAATAGAGCGTGTTTAGTTTAAGATGCATGTTTCACATGTTTTTGCTTTTATTAAGTTTGCTTTATTTTTCACTTTTAGTTTACTAAATCAAATCAAGTTTGTATTCACATTGACCGGGATTTTCATTTTCTTGAGATTGACTTTGCCACTGTTGGGTCTGTGTTTGCTTTTTTTAATTGATTTATTTTTATATGTCAAAGTTTGGACATGTGAAGCCAATTTTTGGACAATTGAACAAGTTTACTACCAAAGACATTGGAGTAAATGTCGAAATGTATCAAATATAAAAGTTGGCTACAAAAAGTGGATTTAGATTCCAGCTGTGCACTTGGTCAAATAAGCACTTCAAACTTAAGAAATCAAATCCACGTAAAACTGTCTTTTTTCAATTTAACATTTTTGTCTTCTCTTTATTTGCTTCTTTAGTTTTTTATTTTATTTTTTACGCTTTTTTTTTCTAAATTTTGTTTATTTATTGATACTTTCATCTTTTGCCTTATCTTTATTTTTACTTTACTCAATTTCAATTTTTTTTCATTTAGATTATTTTTGTTTATTTATTATTATTAATTTTTTATTTTAGATTGGTCATCTTTGTTTTTTTAACTAAGCTTATACATTGTACAATTTTAATGCATGTTATTTGTGTGCATTTGTTTTATTTTATTTTTGATTTTTTACCTTTTGTGTTTTTATTTTACGTTTCCGTTTCCTCTTTGTCTTGTTTAGTAACTGAATTTAATTTTTGAAAGTAAAAAAATTTTACTAGTATTTTACGTTGATTAAAACTAAAAAGTTAGATTATCACAATTATATCAAAGCATTGTCTGATCATTATTCTTCTATTTGGAATCCTGTGGTGTTTTCAGATTTTATTTTTTTATCAGTTTTTTAATTTTATTTTTTCACTTTGATACTTTAATCATTTTGAACAAAATGTAGCCTGAAGGTAATTTCTGTTAAAAATAATCAATGCTTAAGATGCACATTAATTACGTGTTTTACCATAGTTGACCATTAACAGTTTTTACGCATTTTCAACATCATTTAAAAAATAATACAAAAATAGTCTTACCAATTTAAGTAGACTAGTTTTGGTTGATCAATTGATAAAAAACTATTTTTTCACTTTTAAGCGTTAAAAATCGTAAAGTTAAAAAATAAAATTTGATGTTTAGAAAAAAAAAATTAAAATTGTGCATAGTATAAAAAAACAATTCAATTGTAGCAATTAAGATGCAATAAAATTTTACATGTTAAACAAACATTATGTTAGTTTTATGAGAAACTTTTAAATGATCAATGCTAATGAACAGTCAAATTATTCGTTTTTTAGTATAATGCTTTTCAATTTGTTTTTTTTATATTTGACTTTTTTTTTAATATTTTGTTCATTTTTGTTTCTTTTTTTTTCATCTTTCATCTAATACTTCAATCTTGTTTAAATTTTTTTCTTTAACAATTTATTTAGAAAATCAGCTGGCGTTTTTTGCTCAACGTTGGTTTTTTGTCTGATCATCGCATTTGATGAGTTGGTCATGGATGGGTTAGTTTGTGTTTGAAAAAGTATTTTTTGCCATTTTAACAACAGTTCAAAATCTTTTTCTAGCAGACCAACTACTATTAGTGCATCAGCCACAGTACGCGTCATAATTCATTTTAAATTTATTTTCTACGTGTTGCCTAATTGAAATTATGGATAATCACGTTTTCTAATTTTATATTTTTTTTTTATATTTCAAAATTTCATTTTATTTACACTTTTTAATATTTGTTTTATTTTTGTTTTACATTTAGTAGTTAAAAGTTTTTTTGTCCATTTATATTAAGCTTTAATAACAATAGTCATCATTGGTTTTGTAGACAAAAATAAATTTTATTTATTCTATAATGAAAAAAAATAATATTTGATTGGGATGATTATAAGTTAGTTTTTACATAGCTACAAAATCAAAAATTTTCTATTTTACGAAAATATTAGCAGGTAAAGTATATCAGTTTGATAAGATTAAAAAACAATAAGCTTAAAATATAAAATAAAATTTTTTTTTTTTGAAAATTTACTTTTAATTTATAAGTTAAATAATAAAATATTTAATAAATACTTTAAATAATTTTTTTATTAAAAAATAATTTTAAATTTTTTAATCATTTAGAAAAAATATAATAATTTTTAAATTTTTATTATGCTTTATCTTATGATAATTATTATATTTTTAAATAAATTGAATAAATTTTTAATAATAAAATATAACAAAAAAAAATATAATAAATTTAATTAAAATTAATTTAAGATTGAGTATAAATTTGTTTTATTATTAATAAAAATAATATTTTTAACATCAAAATTTTAGTTTAAATTAATATTATTAAATTTTTTTTTTAAGCTACTAACTAAATCTGGGAGAAAATTTGAAAAATTACAACTGTTGCTGAACCACACGCAGCAGATAATGACTATAATTTAAAACAAAATTTGAGAAAAACATAGAATTTTTTTTTTTCATAAATCTGAAAAAAAGATGAAGATGGAAAAGAAAAAATAAAAATAGTTAAAGGATGTTTTTGCTTTGATCAGCATGAGTTCAGTAGATCTAAAACCTGAAATTTAACTATAATCAGCCGCAAGCAAATACACACAAAATCGCTTTAGTAAAACGTAAACGATGATGCATGACCACAGATGATCTTATCTCATCGCTTATGATCATCATTGGCTTAATTGAACTCGTACACAAACGCACACTAAATAAAGTATTATAATCATGCACATCCGTAATATAAAACAGTAACTAGTTGGTGTGCGTGTGTTTCAAAATTGACTCTTAATATCATCTTTTCACAGCTTCAAATCAGTCTAACATCCGTTATTTCTTTACAGAATAAATAATAATCTTTGACAAAAAATAAAAAAATTTCACTATTTAAAACAATACTGTAAATACATACTACTAAAACAATAGTTTTAGTTGTTATAATTTAATTTATTTTAAATAGCCAAAAATTAAATTAAATTAATTAAATTTAAGTTGAAAAATAGGTAAAAAAATAAATAGAACTTTTACCGTTAGAATGTTTTTTTTTTTTTTTGGTTAAAACAGTAAGACGACAAAATAAGTGATACATGACCACAGACTGTAGGGAACTGAGGTCTAAATTAAAGGCCTGGAGCTAATGTTAAAGTTAATGTTTAAGTGTGCTGTTAGTGGTTTGATATATTTGGACATCGTTTTGCATATATATTCCTAAATGCATTTTACATTAAATCCAAAGTCATACCGGTCAAAGTATCAAAATCAAATCATTAGTAAAAAAGTATACTATTTAGTTTAGAAGCAATCTAACAACTTGGAGCTACACTCGAGTCATTTATTATCTGCAAATTTATGCATTTTGTGTTCATTTGTGCTGATTTTCAAAATTCATTTTATTCTTAAAATAGTCGTTTATTCTATAAAATATAAAACAAAAAAAGCAAACTAAAAATAAAAAACTAGCCAATACAGGTCAATCATTTATAGTATAGAAATTAAATCGATAGCTTATTCATAAACTCACACATGGTTATTATGTATTTAACTATCAAACTATTGATGGTCATCTAATGTGTCAAAAGCCTTTTGGTATGACAAATCGTTTGTAAAATTTATACAGTAAAATTTTTTATTATTCTATTTTATTATATTTTTTTTAATATTTCAAAGTAAATTTGAATGAATATTTTAATGCTTAAAATACAGATGGTTTGAATAAAATAAATGTTTGAATAATCATTAAAATCCTAAAAATTTACTAATCTATGATTTGCATTAGTTAAAATTGCAACAGCTTTTTTTATCTAAATATAAAGTTGTTTTTTTTTATTTTATAATTATATAAAAAACAAAAATACTAAAAAAAATAATTAAAATTCTATAATTAAATTTTTTAATTAACTAAATTAATTTATTGAGATTATGTTTTACTAACTTTTTAATCTTATTAATTAAAAAAATTAAATTCAAAGTTTATATTAATTTGCTATGCAGATTTTTTAACTTAAGAAAAAATCGAATAAAAATATGAAATTAATATTTATTATTTTTAGGTGACTTTTTTGCATTGTTATCAAAATAATAAGGCGTATGTTTTATGGTTAAATGAATAAATTTTAGCAATAAGATTAAAATTAGTTTTAGTATTTTTGACAACTTGTTTAACTATTTAATAATAGACAAACTCTAATGACAATAAATCAGTGCTAAATAAAAACTTAGCAACATAAGAGTCAGAATAAATAAAAAAATTTTTATCTAAAATTAATATAAATGGTAAATGATGGCTTGATTTGTGTTTTGATAATAAATTGTTTACTAACATATCCATCATTAAGTAGAAGCTAAAACTCATGTCCCGCAGCCATTTTGGCCTGTCAACTTTTCAACTAATTTTGCATACAATAATGGCTAGTTAATATACTTACCAAAAAAGGGCAAATATGAAAACAAGAACTGCAAAAAAACAACCACAATTTATAATCACACCCATTTTATCAAGTGTTTTTGATGAAAACTAGTGTCACTGGTAAACTAGTTCAATAACTAGTTCCGATACAACTCAAACGATTCGATTGTAGGCGTGTATCCATCTAACGTGGTGTTTAAATATTGAGCCTTTCAATTCTATCAATATGTTCAGATTGAAAGCAAACAAGTCGACTTACAAGGGGCAAAGTTTGATCAAATATAAATAATGCAACAAACAACCGGCTTGTACTGGCATTTCAACGTTAAAATTTGAACTTTATTAATTTAAATTCGATGCATGCTTTAGATAGCCGGATGCTTTAAGGGTTTTATGCTATATCCATTTGATTTAGACTTGATATAAGTTTGATTTTCAATTGATTCTCAGTATGGATTCTAAAATTGTGTATTCAAAATGTGTGAATAGTTAGATCAGTTTGGCATTTTTTGCCACATTTTGATCACTAGTTTAGATGAACCAAGGTTATGTGCTCTTAAATCACTGCCATCAAAAACCACTTTACACATTCAAGAGACGCGAAAAATGATGAAAAAGTTTAAATTTTGAGGTTGTTTAGTTGTCTAGTATAAGATCATTTTCAAAACGGAAGTAAATGATGAACAACCGATAGTTTAGTTATATTAAATTGAAATAAAATTTAGTTTGCACATATGAAAATTTATTTAAAAACTTAACTAAAAATTAAATTTTTTCATTTAATTTTTATTGTTTACAAATGATTTGCATTAGATTTAGATAAATTGCACTTTTTAGTTTTTTTCTTAGATTTTTTAAAAATCAGATTTATCAATTAAAAAAAAATTATATTTAATTGATCTAATCCATGCTTTTTACTGAAAAGTTAAAAAATAATAATGATAATTACAGAAAGCCAAAACTAAAAAAAATTATCAAAAAAAAAATTGTTAATTGTTTAGCATTTAGCAGAAAATTTGTTTTTGAAAAATAAACGTTGAAAGGTCAGCCTAAACAGGTCTTGTAAATTTAGATTGCAAAAAGTACTAATTTCATGATGAACACTTATCATTTGATCGCATTGTTTTCTTATTTGTTCGATTGTATTGGAGTTTTACTTTTAGCGGTATTTCCTGCGCTAGATACAATTTTGATTTCTTTTTCCGCTTTCTTAAATGAATCAAATGAAAAACCTTTTAGATCGCGCTGTTTCATTTATGTTAGTTTTTATTTTCATCGTGGTTTTCATACATTGACTGTTTCTAAATATGTTTTACTCGTTTTTATCAATTGCACATTTTGCAGACTGTGTTGGACCGTTTGTCAATGTAGAAGCAAGCAGGGCAAAAAAGCCAAAATAGGCAAGCATTTTCAAAGTTTTATTTTTGAACATTTAATTTTTGCACGTATGTTTGTAGTTTAATTTGATTTCATAGAACGCCATTCAGTGGCCATTTTATTTAAGGGCGTGTTCATCTTATAACTGTTCTCAGTGATCATTTGGCTAAAGTGTCCTCTGATGCGAATCAACTGTTTATCAATATCTGTTAGAAAATTTAGTGTAAAAGGCTGCAAACAGACAAAGCATTCGCTTCATTTCCTTAAACTATTTTATGTCCATTTTTGCTTATATATTTTCTTTATTATTTTTTTTAATTTTTTTTTCATAATTTTTTTATATTTTATTCAACTTTATTATTTCAAAATAATTTTATTTGAATTAAGATTTTCAAGCTTTTACTTTACTTTTTATTTATTCTTTATTTTTGTATTATTTAATTTGTTTTTTTTTTTAATTTACAGCAGATTATTTTATGTATATATGATTAAATTGAACACTTAGCTCGTTTACAACTATTTCAGAAACATAATTTTATTGAACTCAATGTTTAATGTTTCAATTTCGACATAATAATTATGATTTGAAACAGTACGTGAAAGTTTATTGTGTATCTTATCAGTTTAAACATTCACAAAAACATAAATGACAAAAATACCAAAAATAAAACATGCTGGAATTAAATTTAAGCAAGATTACAAACTATATATTTAGATTAATATTTAAACAAGATTAGTATTTGATCTGATTAAAAGTAAAAACTTGAAACACGTGCACAATAAACTTAATTCTACAAATATTATACAAGAAGAACTATTTTGAATTTGAATCGGTTTGATGACCACAGTAAATCAAGTGTAAATTGACTTAAAAAATAACTAAAATACTTGGTAATCGTCATGCTTTTGTAAAATATGTTAAACTTGTCAATAGTTTGAAGTCTTTTTCTGAAATTTACCTTTAGGCTTTTTTATTTGTTTACACTTAAATATTGCAATCGAATAAAATATTGCAAATCAAATATTATTAAACTAAAAAGTGTCCAGCAAAGAAAAATGATTAAATCAGAATTTCTTTAATAAAAAGAAAAATTGTTTTGTGACGATTTGCAAAAGCAGCAAGGGATATAAAAAAAAAAAAAATTTATGAAAAATCTTATTTAAATAATATATAAAACATGCAGACCAAGTTCAATTGAGACCATTTAAATTAACAGAAATTCAAAAACAACGTAAAACTTACTGTTTTCGGTCATTTTTTAGCAAATTTAAGCGGGTGTGTTTAAGTAAAATTAAATTGAACATTCAAGATGTAAACTTGTTAAAATTGGTTTAGATTTTGTCAGATTTATTATTCGGTTGATTCTGTATCCGCTTGAAATCGCCGGATTTCCGATAGTTCTCATATGTTGCATCAGATTGCATTTGATCAAGTTTCAGTTTGCAACCTGTTTCCAATCGGCTATTTTGTGATTGTATTCAGTCACCGTCTGTGTCCCTAGTGCATTTCAGTCCAAACACGCTTTTTTGCTTATTTTTTTAATTAATTTTTTCCCGTTCTTTATGTTTCTTGCTTGTTTTCTTGTTATTTTTTCTTTGTTTTTTACCTCATTTTTGATTTTAATATATATTTTTTTAGTTTTATATTGCTTCTAAAATCTATGTTGTTGCTAATTTTAACCAATTTGTGAATTTAGCTTTTTTTATTTTTGTCTAAATTTTTATAAATTTTTTCTTTGCTTGCAAAGTATTAAATGTATTTTAAACAAACAACAACTAGCCATAGAATAAAACAGTTTCCCAGAGATTTGGGTGAGAATCATTTTACACTTTTCAGCTTAGTCTTTATTTCCGGTTTGATCTTGTCCTATAGAAAAACACTCAAATCGGTCAAACTTTGTTTTTCTTTATCCTTACTACGTGTGGTGATAGAGCTTTTCAGAAATGACAAAAGATGAGAAAATGAGCCAGTCTGACCACAATGAATGGTCTGAATGACTTTTGCTTTCAAAGCACGTTGAAACAACCAATGTCCAAGCATCTGTCAATATGACATTTCCTAGCTAACAAGGCGACAATTGCATAGAGGCGTGTTAACTAAAGATTTGCACTTCAAACTTGAATCTGCCACTTTTTCACTTATCCTATTTTTTGCTACTTTTTTTTGAAATTTTATCCGATTTTGTTTTATTCTTGATTTACCCTAGATCAACAGCAATAGTCTTGTATTTATTATTTTTTAACAGAATACTTTCCAACTAAATTTTTTAAATCTATTTGTGATCTGAAATGATGTGGACGTGAAATTTTATTGTTTAAGATAAAAATTGCTTTTACAAAAAAAAAATGCAAATAAACAAAAAAAAACATTTATTTAAATGAAAACGATTGGCTTTAATTTTAAAAACAATTTTAACTTTTAAATGTGTTTTCAAGATTTTCAATTCATAAGTGATTTAGATGAAACAAAACAAATGTTTAGTGATGACAATTTTAAAATGAAAGTTTCGCAAATATAGTCTACATAAATTTTTTTTAAATATAAATGCATGATCATGCACTGGTGTCTTTGACATTTTAAAACATAAAAATTTTAAATTTGCATTAAATTTAAAAAAAAAATTAATTATAAATTGTAACAATTATTCAAGAAAAAATAATTTTAATTATTTTTGACAAGAGAATATTTTAAAATACACTTGGATGAATTAAATCATATTTTAGATAAAATTTTATTTACATTTTAATTTAGTTAATTCAGTTTTAAAGATTTATTTAAAATAATTATTTAATATTTTTTCTAATGAATAATTTTTTTTGTAAATATTTTTTTTTATTTTCGTTTTTTTATTCCAACATATTCTAAAAAATATTAAATGTTTAATTAAAAATTATTCATCTAGCAAAAAATAAATTTATTGTTTTTTATTTTTTAATATATTTTGAATTTTTTTTTGATTTAATTTAATTTTTTAATAATAATAATTTAAGAAAAAATCTTTTTTTTTTAGTCGATTTTATTATGTTTTTATAAATTAAACAAACTAGTTTAAGATTACAAGTTTATTTTTATATGCTTATGTTTGTTGTAACAAATAGTTGATTTTTTTTTGATACGTTTAATTACATGTGAACAATTGGCTTTTATTTACTATTACAAAAATCTTTATTCTATACACTAGTTTTTTGCTATCTTTTTCATATCGTTTTTTATCAAACATTAAAAGTCTACAAATTTAAAAAACGTTCATTTGATTTACGCGTTTTGCAACAATCGTCTGTTTTAAGCATTCAATCGTTTTTATACTGGCCAGATACTTAAAGAAAAGTAAACTTTGATTTTAAATTTGTCTTTTTTTTTATTTGTGCTATCTTATATTTTTTTTAAATTTTTTCACTGTTGTTTTTGAGCGCGTATTTCAAATAACTTTATACAATTTTTATTTGTTGTTAAAATTTAAAAAATCAAATTTTTTTTTTCTTGTTAAAAGTTCATTTTAATTTTTTAAAAAACGTTGGTTAATATTGTGATTTTATTTTTATTTTTTATTCATTTTTAAAAACACTTTTATATATTTTTTTTAATACCTGCTTTATTTTATATTTAGTCAATTTTTACTTTCAGTTATAAAAATTACTATCTTCTACTAAGGTTGATGATTTATCTAAATTAATGAAAATGTTCATTTTATTTTTTTTATTTTTTTTTGCTTGATTTGTTGTTGGTTAAAAGTGAAGCAATTTGCAGGTAAATTTTGATTTATCAATTGATTGCTTATTTTTGTAATGCAATCATCTTAACAGATCACTGTTTTTGGCAATTTGTTTTGAAGAAAAAAATTTGTTTTTCTAAAAACATACAAATTTAAAATCTAGAATCAAATTGGCTTCAATAAAACTACGCCTTAAGCATTAACAACACAAAAAAAACGATTTAAATAGCAAACAAGTGGAAATAAGAAAATTAATTATAATTAAAGTTCAATACACAAGTGCCATTTATTAAACAAACAAAATTTATGTGCTATTTTATATATATAAATATCAATTTAAATTGACTTCTTCTATGGTTTAAACAAACGGATTTAAAAGTCAAATCTCAAAATTGGCTCAACTTTTAAATTTCATCTCTTGAGACTAAATTAAAAAATGAAAATTCAACAACTTTTAAAAATTTAAACTTGTAATCTATGCAAAGAAAATCTGATACTTATTTAAAAATTTGTAATAAAGTACCAATAGTTCAAAACAAAATTTTGTGTATATATTTTTATAAAAATAAAAACAAATTTTAAAATTTTAAAGTAATTGTTCACTTTTTATATAAACTTAGATTAAAATATTTCAATGTATCAATTTCATTATATTATGAAAAAATTTAAAATAAATATTTTAAAAACCAAAAAAGTTAAAAATTATTTAAAATGTTTAAAATTTTTAGTATTGAAAAAAAATTATTTTAATATTAACTATTTTTAATAATTAAAAACAATTAATTTTGTAATTTAATTTATTGTATTTAATTGTAAAAAAAAAAATTAATTTTTTGTTACTAATTGTTAAATTGATTTTATTTTGCTGGGCAATTTATGAAATAATTTAAAATTGACAAGTTTATCAAGGTGTTTTTTCTTAATAGTTATTATTTATTGCTTTATTTAGTTTAAAAAATTTACAAATTTAACAAATAATTTTAAAAAGTGCGAAAAAATTGACATAACTTGATGGGGTGACATTGTCGAAATAAATGAAAATTATAAAAACTTTTTTGTTGGTCAGTTTTAACAACAAATAAACACCTTAAACGCCCATTGTTTTTATCGTTTGTTAAGTATAGTCTGTCAACATTCTGTCACTTACTATCTGTTCCGCATCTTTGTTTTTCATCTTTCAACAATTTTTTTTTTATTTGGTGTACCTTTCTTTTGCACTTTTTGTAAAGCGTGACCAAACTACAAAACCTAAACGCAGGTGTGACTTGTTTTACAACCTTACCAATTACCTGTGTTAATCTATTTCTTGTCTATTGATTTATCGACTTATTCAACACCAAAACCACTTGCAAATCATTACTAGATTTTTAGTTTTCAAGTAAAAGTGTTTATTTTTTTATAACACATTTTTTTATTCCTAAGTTTAAATTATTTTGAACAGGCGTCCACTTTGTTTAAATTGCTTTTATATTTACCTGCCTTAAATGGGTTGATCATAAAACAGATCTAATTAAAAACACTTCATTTGCAAATTGTATTTAACTATAGCTCAACATTAAAAACGTTTAATTTTTCAATCATCAAATGAATAAATGATAATATAAGCAATAGGCGTTGACGTAAGTATTATACAAAATACTTAAAATAGTTTTTTTTATGCAAACTAATACAAGCAATTTTCATGAGTTCATTACTTAATTAGCCGTATTGAAAAAAGGTCAATTTCGTTTTAAAATATATTAAATTTGATTTAATGTTTAATATAAATTATTTAAATTTTGTCTTAAAATTAATATAATTTATTTAGATAATATTTAATTTTTTAAATTTAATAATTGAAAAAATTATTTATATAATTTCATAAAATTTAAAAAAATGTGTTATTTTTAGTGTTAAGTATAATAATTATTTACAAAGTTAAAATTAAATTTTTTTTTTTTTTATTTTAATTGTTCATGTTTTAAGAAATGAGTTATTGTTTTATTAAAACAAAATTAATGTCAAAAAATGATTCAATGTTAACTAAAAAAATCAAAAAAATTAATTTTATTGAGTTTTAAAATCAAAGAATAATATAAATAAAACAAAATTTTAAAATAAAAAGGTAGAAGAAATTTTCAAATAAGTGACAAGTTCAGAACAAGTCGGCTGCAATTTCAGTTCAAAACAAGATTTTCTAATCCTCTTGAGTTTAAATAAAATAGTAAACTTTATATTTGTAATAAACTTTAAATGAACAAAACTAGTGAAATTAACTTTGATCTTAAATTTACTTTATATACAAAAGAAATTATTTTTTTTAAACTAAGAAAAAAATTATTACTAATTTTTTTTTTCTTGAAAGTAACATAAACAAAAATAATAGATAAAATATTAAATTATAAAGTAAAAAATACAAATAATAAATAATTGTGCAAATAAGTATAAAAAACATCAAGTGATAACAAATTGTGCAACAAGAGTTTAAAAAAAATTGTTTATTACCTAAATAAAAAAAAAAATTTAAATTAAGATTGGCAGTATGACATTTAAGACTTTCTCATCACCTGTCACTAAACATATTTTTGTAAATTCATGTAAATAGACAATTTTTTTTTTATAAGTTTTATAATATATAATAATCAAATGATTAAAACAATTCACAATGTCTAAATCAACTAAATTTTAAAAATAGTTCACTAGCATGAATTTATTTCTGCCAATCAATATTTGACTAAAAGCAAACTTTAAATTTAATTATTTAAAATAAAACTATTATAAAAATAATTTATATATAAAAAAATCAATTTTTTTATTTTATGCTATACATGAATGCTAAACATCTATTTTTATAATTAAAATGGGAAAAAAAAAATCTTAAAATAATTAGTTTGAACAAATATATTTTAATTATTTTATATTTTTTTATACCATAATTATTTTAATATTTTTAAATTCAAAATTTTATTTAAAAACCTAAACATTAAATAAACTTGCTTAAATAAAAATAGATAAAGCTATTTTAATTTTTAATATAAATTATTTAGGTTAGTAATTTATTATTATTTTTTTTTGCAATGTATTTTTTATTTATAATAATTTTTCAATAAAAATAATCTAAAATCTAAAAATTTAAAATATGTATATTAATTTAAATAAAAAATTTCTAGATGAAATACTTCGTTAAATTTATTAAAAAAAAATATAAAAGTCAAAAACGTAATTTCAAGCTAAAACAAAAAAAAAATAAAAAATTTGATTAAACTAGTGACAAATAAATAATAAATTTAAATTATGTAAAAATGAAATTCTATGTTTAATCTGATTTTAATTTATTTTATCAAAATTGTTTAGGTTAAAAAAATAAAAAAATTGGAAAAAATTGCATTTAAATGTTAATAAACATCATTGCAATTAAAAGTTGTATTGCGGTTTAAACTTGTGGAAATGAATTCAATTAATTAAATTTAATAAATGACTAAACAAATGGGACAAATTGCAATTTAGTTTATGTAGGACAAAAGATTGTCAAACTATAAAAAAAAAATTTAAATTGAATCATTGTTTGATTTAGAAATTAAATTCAATTTCAAGAATCAAATAAAATTAAAACTAAAATTAAAAGCAAATTTATAATTGACTCAACAAAAATTTTGTCAATGATTTTTATTCAAACATTATAAAAATTATGATGTTTAGTATAGCTTTACTATAATTGGTTTGGCAATTTTATGATATAACCAGATCCAAAAATTAAATAATATTAACATGCTTTTTATTATCAAAAACAATGAATTTTTTAGCCTAACATAATAGTGATAATATAAAAAAGAATGCTACAAGTTTATTTTACAATTTATTTAATATTTAGACATAAAAATGAATAGATTAGATAAAATTTTATTACAATTAAGATTTTCTGTTTTAGATTATTTAATATTTTTTCATTACCTTAATTGAATTAATATGTGAAAAAATAAAAAATGTTAAATTTAAGTTAATCAAACCAAGACATATTATTTACACTTATTTGTTTTAGATTGAAAATAGTCTATAAATATAAGTTGATTGTAAAATGAACTTATTTATTTTTAATAAAATTATAAAATATTAATAAAATTATAAAATATTAATAAAATTATAAAATATTAATAAAATTATAAAATATTAATAAAATTAATATTTAATATAATTAATATTTAAAAAAAATATTTTTAATTAATTTTAAATTATTATTTTTTTTAAAATTAACAAATTATTATATTTATTCTTTTTTACTCTAAGCGGCGCTATTTAATTTTTATTACTTATTTTAAGCCAAAATTTTTAATACTTTCAAAAAAAACTTTAATGATTTATTTATTTTTAAAAATGGTTGAGATATTTATATAAATATAATGCCTGATTTACAAAAAAAAACATAGTTTAACTTAAGTTTTTCCAATATTTCAATATTTTTTTTTTAAGTTTTGAAATTTATATAAAAATTTGGTTTTGAAATTTTTTGTTTCAACAATGAATTTTTATTTAAATGTATTATTAATATTATTCTTAGCTAATTTATGTTACGTTTAAACTTAAAAAATTTTTGAAAAAGTTTAAAAACATATTTTGTTCAAATATTGACGAAATTATTTCAAATTTAAAAGATAATTTTATTATTAAAAAAAAATTTTTTAAATATTTTTAAAATTATATAACTTTAATTTAGTGGTATATCAAATTTTAATCGAATGTGATCAGTAATTTAATCTTAAAAACGATTCATTTAACCCTTCAGTTCAAAAAGTTAATTTTTAAAAAATGCGCTGAAATCGCTGCTTTTGAAGTATTTAATTTTTTTATTTGAAAAATTTGATTATTTTATTTATGAGTTTATAATTTTATATTAATTTTATTTATTAAATAAATAAAAATTTATAAATACTTAAATTTTGGCGGACAAATAATTTTTAGCTTATGTTTTAGCATTTTTTAAATTATTTTTAAACTAATATTTAAATGTAATCTAAAATTAAAATTTTTTATATTAATTTAAAAATCTGTATAAAATTATATTTACTCTTTTTTACGTCCAACTTTTTTTTATTTTTAATACTTTGTAAGCGTCGTACAATGCATAAAATTTTTTATTATTATATTTAAAGCGGAGATTTTTATTAATTTTAAAAAATAAACTTTAGACTTTAATATAAAAAAAAAAATATTTAAAAAAAGTTAAGATACTAATAAGAATATCCTATTTAAACAGTAATATAGAAGTTTTTTGTTTCAAATCTAAACTGAAATTCTTAGATTCGGATAAGTTTTGATATAAAAATAAAATTTTACTCTAGTAAAACTTTTAATATTATTTATTCACTTTGATGTTGAGATTTTTTAATTAAAATTTGTTAAATAAAATATTATTTTAAAATGAATTCTAAATTTTATTTTGGTAATAATGAGTTTACATTTTAAATATATTATTATTTTTATTAGTAAAAATATAATTTTTTATTATTACAAAATTTTGAATTCAAATATTAAAATAAACTTTTTTATAAAAATATATTAAAATTAATAAAAAAAATTTATTAAATATTTTAAATTATAAAAAAAAGGTTCAAAAACTAAAAGAAAAGTTTAGTAGTAAAAAAAAAATGATCAAACTTTAATTTAGTTATATATCAAATTTTAAATGATTATATTAAGTAATTTTATTTTAATAACAATTTATTTAATCTTTTGATTCAAAATATAATAGAAGAGAGTTGTATTAATTAAATCTTATTTTTTTTTATTTTATGGTTTAAGATAATTTATTATTGATTTACATTAATAAAATTTAATTAGAAATTTTATTAATTTCATTTCATTTTTGTATCTAAACTCACTAGTAATAAACAATTTTTTTTTAATATTGATCACAAAAATTTGTTTTATATATACGTAAAAAATTTGAATTTAAGAAACAAAAACAACACCCATTTATAATCTTTAAAGAGTTAAAATTAATAAATTATAATTAAAAAGTTTAATAAATTTGAATTCTTTTATGATATTTAAAAAAAAAACTACAGTTTAATCTTTTTTTTTTTAAATTATACTTTTTGTTTCAAAATAATAATATTTAAAAGTAAAAAACTAAATTTTAAAAAATGATTAGATATAGGCTTATCCTTTAAAATAATGACAATATACACGTATTTGTTTGTTTTTTAGAGAAAAAAAGGAATATAAATCTAAAAATTTAATTGTTTTTTACCATCTCAAGCTTATTTAAGTAAAATGACCAGCTTCTAACTTAATTTTTAAAAAGAATACTAATACTTTTAATAAGATACATATGCTAAAGGCATACATTTATATTTTGAGTTTTTATGAAAATCTGTAATATAATTTATTAAATAAAAAGTTAAATATATTTTAGATAAATATTGTTCAATAGAGTGATTTGATAAGCAGTCTAAAAATATAAGAAAAATTTTAAGGTAGAAGTTAATTTAAAGTTTAAAAAAGAAGAATGTTAATAGTTGTTCAGAGTTTTGCTCAATAGTTGACATTTTAATTCTTAAGAGTTACACGAGAACTTAATACCACTAAACTTAATGATGCGGGGCAACCTTACTTTTTGTGTGTGTGTGTCTATATACCTGCGCTCAATCCTTATATATGCTATAACACAAAGAAAACTATAAGACATAATTCTGGTAATTGGGGAATACCCCGTCTAACTACTCGTCTGTCTTGCAGTTCCCAAAGCTCTGCTACAGGATCGTGTCTCATTCATATAACAACGCTATCCTTACCAATAAAAATAAGTTTGAATTTAAAGGTTTTGTTAATATATTAGCAATTATCTCTCTCGTAGGCAGATAACTTAATATGACCTTTTTGACTCTAATCTCTTCCTGTGTAAATATTAATCTCATTCGATAATGTCGAAACTTAACCTGAGTACTTCCACTTAGTATTGATTCGATGGCTGCCTTATTGTCATTGTAGATCATCACATCTACCAATACACCATTTTCCAATTCACTAATAATATTTCTTACATAGTTGACATATATTAATTCGGATCGTAAACCTAAACCATTCTACCAAGCAGTTTCTATTAAAAATTGTTGCTCCAGAAGTTGACTTGAATATATTCAAATCTCTTGCAAGGTCAGAATCTGCGTATGCCTTTATCTCAGATTTTCTATTTTTATAGATTATTTTAAGATTAGGAGTTGATTTAAGATACTTCACTACTCTTTTTGCCTTTGTTAAATCTTCTTCAGTAAGGGCGGCCATTTTCTTACACAACATTCTTACAGCATAGAAAATGTCAGGTCTAAGAACGTTCACTAAATACAACAAGGCTCCCACTATCTGTTGGGGTTTCTACGACAGGCTGATTTCTATTCATTGAGACAGGTATTGTCACTCCTTTAACATTTAAAAAAACATTTTAAACAATAAAAAAAATTCAGTAATTAAATGTGATTTGTATTTATGTAGAATTGGAGTAATGTCTTATTCAGTTATATAAAATTTTTATATAATTACATAAAATGGACAAAGATAAAAAAAAAAGTTTTTAATTCAAGTTAACTAATAGAAAAAAGTACAAACAAAACAGTTTAGATTAAGATTTAAAGAAGTAAAAAATTGTCTTGTAAACAAGATGACACTCATTTTATATTTGATTTTGTATTTAAATTATTGAATAAAATAGTAAAAAAAAATCCTAAATCGTTCTAAAATAGAAAAAATATATTGAATAGAAAATATATTTATTTATTATTATTCATATTCATTGTATTTGTTAGAATTTTATAATTATATCTGATTATATCCATTATATCTGATAATGGAAATTAAATTAAAAAAATTAATAAACTAATTGCAAATTAAAAAATAAAATAACTATTTAAATAATTAATATAATTATTTTTTAATATTTATTTGCAAATATCTTAACCATTAATATATTAAAATTCAAAAAATAAAATAATAAAAAATTAATAAAAATATTTTTGTTTATTTTTTTTTAAATCATTTTAAATTTTATTTAAATAAAAAATTATAAAATATTTAAATAATTTAAACTAAAAAAATATTAAAAATTTTATTTTAGCTAAATGATTTTAAAAGTATTAAATTTTAGGGATTACTTAGTTTAAGCTTACTTTTTAAATTGGTTCATTTTTAAATAAAATAAAATTTTAATAAATATTAATTTTAATTTTTAACAAAATTTAAAAAAATTATTGATTCTATTATAAATAATTAAATTTTATTTTTTTATATTTTATCATTTTATTTTAAATTGTGATTATATTAAAAAAGAAAAATTTACATATATATACAGTTAGTAATTTTTGATTGTTTTAGTAAAATGTAAAGTCAATTTTATTTTTAATAAAAAAAAATTATGAATTAGATGAAATAAATATTTAATAAATATTGTAACAAAAATTATAAATGTAAAAATATACAAGAAGTTTATTTAAACTTATAATTAGGCACCTTAATATAGATAAAATTAATTTTTTATTTTCAGTTCAAATTTTAAACTTATGATTATGCTTGATTGAAAATGTACAAATCAAAAATTAAATAATTTTATATTAAATTTTTTTAAAGCACACAAGTTTTATTTTATCCATTTTTTTAATTTGATCGATTTATATAACTAATTAAAATTTTTATTTAAATTATTATTTTTTTTTTGTTAATTGTTAATTACTGAAAAATAAAGTTAAAAATAAAATTATAAATAATTATAAAAAATTATAACAAAAATTTTATTTTATTTATAATTTATAATTTATAATTTCAAAAAACAATTATTGATAGCATTGTAATATTTAATATTTTTTTAAAAAATTTAAAAACAATAATAAATTAAATAAATACAAAAATTATATACAATTTCAACAAATCCTAAAATTATTTAATTTTAGTATAAATAATTAATGAATTGTTTTATATCGAATTAATAAAAATACTATTTTTTTTTTCTATACATCAATAAAATAATTAAAAAAAAGTATATTTTTTTATCATAATTGTATAAATCAAATTGGTAAAAAAATCATGTTGATAATTAAAAATATTTGAACTAATTTTGCAAAGTTTCCATTTAATAATACATGTATAAAAATTGAAACGCTTAACCAGATATTGTTTATTGATGATGTCCATTTAGCATGATTATATACTAAATTTTTCAATTTTTTAAATAATATTAATTTTATTTAAAAAAAAAAAATTAGAAAAATAATTAATTTAATAATTTTTATTAAATTTATTATTAAATTTACCTGTAACCAAGAGTTCTTTTGATAAAGATGCAGTTTCCATATAGGGATTTGTGGTAACTTCACAATAATAATTGCCTTTACAATAAAAAATAAATATAAATATTTATAAGTTAAAATTATCTTTGTCAATATTTTACGATAAATTTAACTCATTATATAAAAAAAAATAAATAAAAAGTAAAAGTTTAAAAAAAAATAACAATTATACCTGAGGCATCAAGTGTTATATTTTTAAGCGTGACTGACCCATTACCAGAGCTAGATAACTAAAATTATAAAATTAAAATTTATATTTTTTAATGATAAAAAATATTAGAAATTAAAAATATGTTTTATTATTTAGTGTTATAATAATATTAAAAAAAAAATTAATGTTTTTAAAAAATTGAAGTTTAAAAAAAATTAATAAATTAATAAAAAAAATTAGACATAAATGAAATTGTTTTTAAAAATTTATTTTTAAAATTATAAAAAGGTTAATTAAGTGTCAAAGAATAACATGGTCCAGTTTGCGTGACTTAAATGTTTGACATTAGTAATAGCAATAGTTTAAACTTCCAACATTAGTGTAAATGTATTGGCGCAAACTTCAAAAATATTCAAAATATCAAAATAGAAACAAAATATTGCTAAGAGCATTTCAATTGAATCAAACCTTTTTTCAACATTGGTTTTTGACAAGTATTCTAACTTGATGAATTTAATAAACTAAAATATATTTTATATATAAATATATAATCTGTCATAACAAAATATAAGTTAAAATTTAAAAAAAAAATGCATTTAATAATTTATTCCAACCATAAAATATTTAAAATATTGTTATTTAATAATTTTAAATTTTTTATTTAACTGTAAATTTATTATAAATTAAATCAATATTTTTATTTTAAAAATCCTTCAACTTATTTTTTAATTTATATATTATTTCAATATATATTATTTAATTTTTTTACCTACGCTTGATAATACATAATTAATAAAAATTATATTTTTGCAATATAATTGCAATTTATTTTATCTAAAGTTATTATTTTTAATTAAATATTAATTTATTAATTAAATTTTATCATTTAAAAAAATAAAACACAATGTTATGTAATAAAGTAAGCTTTACAGGCTAACAAAAAAAATTATTTTTATAATTTTAAAAAAAAGTGTTTTTTTTTTTATAACTTACATCGACTTGAAATTTATGTTTAATTGGAAAAGCTTGTTTAAGATTTTGCCCAAAAAAAGTTTCTCTATAAAATTCGTGGCTGCCCAATAACCATTTTAAGGAATAAACTGATCGATCTCCCGATGTTAAAGTATATACACACTTTAATCGAATACTATCTCCATTTTTAACATATTTCGGTACATTAAGTTGAATAATTTCAATCCCTTGCATTTCTAAAACAAACATAAAAAATTAAATAAATAAAATTATTAATTTCTAATAATTAAACAATTATTTTTAAATTTATTTATAATAATAGAAATTAAATTTAATAATGAATAAAATAATGTTGAATAAGCAAAAATCATATAAAATTAAAAAATTTTATTGTTAAAAAAGTTAAACATAAAAATTATTTAATACAAATGTAAAATGTAATTAAAATTGGATTAAATAAAAAACTTTTTATAATAAGATATAAATGATAATATAAATATAATATGTTAATTTACTTAAATTTAATTAAAATCAATTTAAATGGTTGTATCCAAATCACAATTAAACAATTAAGCATGTTTAAACAAATATTTTTAATAAAAATTAAAAAAATAGATCAAGTTATTTTGATAACGTTAGCTTTTTTTAAATTTTCACATTCAAACGTCTTGATCTGCAAAATAAAATAAATTGTTTTTTATATCAATTTAGTTTTTATTTTGAAAATTTTGATTAATCTAGCAAATTTATTTTTTTTATTTAAAATTTTTCTTTTATCAAATCAGCATTAAAATATAAATTAATAAATTAAGATTTATATATACCTGATTTGTTTAAAAAATAGTTTATAAATTAATATTTTAAATTTGTTTTTTTTTATATTTATTATTTATAACTAAAATAATTAAAAAAAAATAAATCAGCAAATTTAAAAAAAAAATTATTTTTTAATTGTCAAATAAATTAATAAAAAAATTGATTACAAAAATAAAAAAAGTAAACATTATAAATAAAATTGTTAAAATTAATAATTAAACTTATTTATTTAGTTAATGTTTATTAATATTAAATAATATTTTTAAATTATAATAATCAAAAAAAATATAAAAATATAAAGCCACACAAATTACAAAAAAAAAATAAATGTTATTTTAGACTAAATTATTATTAATGATTTAAATTGTAAAAATTTAAACTTCTTTTTTATTTAAAACAATAAAATTTTAATAATTATTATATGTAAAAACTTATATATAAACTTAAAATAACAAATATTTTAGCAAAATAATTTTTTATTTTAATAAAATAAATTAAATTTGATTTGATACAAACGCATTTATCATCTTTTTTAATTATTATTAAAAAAAAAAACAATAAAAAAATTTTTTTAGTAAAAAATTATAAAAAAAAAATCCAAATCTTCACAGCTGGAATTCTTAATTCAAAATACAAAAAAAAATACCTAATCTAAAAAGTTTAAAAAAAAAAAATATTAAAATTAATGTTTTAACAGTTTAAAAAAAATTTTAAAATTAAACGTGTTTATTTTAATATTATAAATTAAAATATTATTAATAATTATAATAAAATTTTATTTTTAAAATATTTTATTATTATAGTAAGCAAGGTAAAAATGGTTTAAAATAATATAAAACCAATATTAAAAAAATATATAATTTTTATTTATATTTAAAACTTTTTTTTTAATGTTTTTTTTGTAATTACATTATTATAAATAAAAATTTTTTTTAATAATATCTTATCAATATAATAATTGTTTAAAAAAATATTAATTACTACTTATTATTTAGTTAAAAAACTAATTAATTTATAAGTAACATAATAAATTATATAATTAAAACTCATATTTTTAATTGCTTTCAAAATTTTAATAAAATTCAAACTTTTTAACTCTATCATAAGTTAATATTTATTTTGATTGCTATGTTAAATCAATCAATTTTTTTTAACTATTTTTTTTTTTGCATTTACTTAAATAATATAAAAAAAACAAATCGCATGTTAGCTATTTTGTTTGTTTAGTTTTTTTATGTAAATCGCAAGAAAAGGTGTGACTGTGTTTCAAACAATAATAAAAATAAAAAGACAAACGTTATAAAACATCAAAAACAAATATCTAAAACTTGTTTAGATAAAAATTAATGATGTTAGTCATACATCTATTGTGGCACTAATCAAAACAATTTTACTTTATATATTTTATATTTTTATTCTCTTTTGCGCTAAATATATTTGTTGCGGATTTTATTTTAATATAATTCTTATATAAAATATGGAAAAAATTTTACAGCTGTTTTAAATCACAAGTTTTTTTTATAGCTTATTTAAACAATTCCGATTTTGAAAATATTTAATATGATGCAATCTTGATTTAATATTAAACATACATCAAAAATTTATAAATTTTTTTCGAATTGAAATAGTTTTAAACTTATAAAATTTTTTTAATAAATAAAAAAACATAAATTAATCAACAAATTATTTTATAAATTAAAATCTAAAAAAAAATATTTATAAATATACATTAAAAAACAAGATTATTAAATTCAAATATGTTTGTATCTGAATAATAAATTTTGTATTAATTTTTTTTAAATAATGATAATTATATTACAAAACAAACAAAAACTATTAATTGTCTACTTATGACTAGTTGTAGGTTTATAATTTTTTTGTAAATAATTTTGCAAAACTTGCAAAATTAAATTCATTGAACAGCTTAAATATATAAAAAATAGTTTATAAAGTTGTTTCATTTTCATTTCACACAGGTAAAATCGCAACCTAATCAAAACTTTTATTTTATTAACTAATTTGTTTAAATTATTAAACAAAAAATAATTTGTATAATTATTAAAAATAAAAAAAAATTTAATAAATTTAAGCATAATTAATAATTTAAACATAATTTTTTTTTAAAACATTTTAAATTAAATATAATTTTATTTTAATAAAAAATAAAAAAATTTAAAAAAGCAAAATATGGCTAAAAAGTTTTTTAATTGTTATATTAATATTAACTTAAAAATATTAAAAATATTTTTAGGTATAAAAAAAAATAAACCTAAAGTAAACAATAGCTAAGTTGCGTGAAAAAGGCAATTTAAAATAAGTGGTTTGCATTTTAAATTATAAAAAAAAAGTAAGCTAAAAGATATAATATATGAAAGTATTGAAAATAAAATAAATGACCAATGTTTTTTTTTTTAATTTAAATTTCACACCTACTAAGTAACTCATTTTAAAACAATAAATATAAATCTAAAATTATCTTTAAGTTTTTTTTATTTATTTATTTTTTTTTTTTAATATTAAAAATTTTTTATACAGATCATGCTTTCCAATTTTCCAAGCTTTGATTAACTTTAGAAGTGTTAGCTTGACACTAATTTGAGTTTAATTGACGTGTCAGCTGGTTTCAACTTGTCCAAATTTTGTAGACAAGTTCAATTGAAATAAATGAGCTAAAATTTAATAGGTAAATATATATAAAATAAAAAACAAAGTAATATAATTTAAGAAAATAATTATTTAAACAACAAAAATATAAAAATAAAAAATTAAAGAAAAATGAAATAAATATTATGTGTAATTTTAAATTTATTATTAAATTTTTTTTTGCTTTATTTTTTTATTTAAATGTCAAGAATTTTTTTTAATGTTTGTACAAAAACTAAGATTTTTACTAAATTTTGATGTTAAAATATTTAGACTAAATAAGCTTTAACTAATCAGCTTGACTTTACCAATTTTTTAATAATAAGCTAAATAATTTTTTTAAAAACAATATAAAAATTTAAATAAATTATTAAAAAAATATAAATTTTTTTTAATCATTATTTTTTATTTATATATTAAGACAAAATTCTATAAAAAAAAAATTTACTGTTTTCTTAAATAATTATAATAATCAAAAAGTGACAAAGATTAAATAATTTTTCAGAATAGTTTTTATAGTTTAAAATATGTGAATTATAAAATAATCAAAATTTAAATATATAAAAGTATAAAAGTACGAAAGTATGAAAGTATGAAAGTGTGAAAGTATGAAAGTATGGAAGTATGAAAGTATGGAAGTATGAAAGTATGGAAGTATGAAAGTATGGAAGTATGAAAGTATAATAATATGAAAATATGAAAGTATAAAATTATGAAATTATGAAAGTATGAAAATATGAACGTATAAAAATATGAAAACATAAAAATATAAAAGTTCTAAAATATAAAAGTTCTAAAATATAAAAGTATGAAAGCTGTTGAGTTATCAAGCTATCTCAATTATATGCACTTTTGCTCATGAGCAATGCCTGATTAACTAAATAACAATACATTGTAACACTGTTTTTTTTCTGTACTATACTCTGGGCGTATCTAAATTTACCCCTTGTATGCTTTAATACACATTTAATCTCAATGTGCTACCACAAACATCAAAAGACAAGTTTAACGTCTTAGCAGATTATTAAATTGAAGTATAGAAGTATACTAATTTAAACAATAATATTTTGCCATAATCCACAATAAAAATCAACTAAAAATAAAATGACTATACTAACAATTACATTAATAAAACAACTTTCACACTTTACAAGTTATTTAACTATCTAACTTAAAACAATTAATTAATTATGTTTTGGTAAAAAAACTAAGATTACTTGAATAATTTAATTAAAAATTAACAAAATTAAACCATTCTTAAAAAAAAAATTCTTATTTTTTTAAAGTTAAATTTAATTCAATATAATTATTGTTAAGAAGTAGATTTGATAAAAATTTTATAATTATTTTTTGAATATTTATTAATAAATAACAAATATTTTAAATTAAAATTAAATTTATTTTTTTTATAATAGTATTAAAAATTAAGAAATTCTATATATTTTTTAAAATTAAAAATAAAGTTACTTTGTATATTAGAATATGCTGATTTATTTATATTTACAATAAAATTTTCTAAGCTTTAAAAAATTTAACTCTTTGAAATATCTTAGAAGATATATCCTATGTCTGTCATTGATAAACTTCAATATTTTTGTCCTCTTATCTTTTAAGTTTAAATTTTTTATATGTATGAGTTTTATGGTCAATATCCAAAAAAAAAAAATTGATTAACTATAAAGATAATAAAGAAATTTACAATAATATAAAAATGGATTTAGATAAAATTTTTAAAAATAAACATGCAAATAAGTAAAGTCTGTTTTTTTTTATTCTTAAAATAAAATTTTTTTAATTGTGAATTTTTATCATTTATTAAATTAATTCAAAAAAATTTAATTATTTTCTATTATTTAGCATATAAATCTATATAACCTTTACATAATAAAGAGATGTCAAATCATTGTAATTAATAAGTAATTTCAACTTATAAAATTATTTGTTTATAAAATAATAACTTATTTTGTTTTTTGTTTTATTTAAAAAAACAAAAATTTTAAATTATATTTTGTGAACATTAAAAAAAAATAAATTATCAAAATTTTATGTTTAAAATATACAATTAAAAAAAATAAATATTTTGACATTAAACAATTATTAATATATATAAAATTTTTAATTTAATGTAACGAGAATTTTTAAATTAAGAATAATTTAAAATAAATTTTAAAAAAATGATCGTAGCTAAAAATTAAGTTTAACTTGATCCATAAAGCACTAATAAAATATTCTAATTGATTGTTTTTAGAATTTGATAATTTTAAAAAAATTTAAATAAAAAAACATTTTTTTCACAAGATTTTATAAAATTTTGGTAAAAAAAAACAAACAATATTTTTTACAAAAAAATTTATATGTTTAGGTTTAATAATAAAGAAATTAAAAGTATTAAATAAATTTAAATCATTGATTTTTGATATAACTATAATTATAGTAAAATTAGTTAAAATTTAAATAAATTAGATTAATAATTAATTATTAAGTTAAATATATTCTATTAGAAAATTATTTAATAAAATAAACAACTTTATCTAATTTTATTTTATTGAAATTTTGATCTGTAGAATTAATATTTGCAATGAAATAAAACTTTTTAGTGTAACTTGTAAGAATAAATAAAGTTAAATTTGTTAAATTATTATGAGGTAAATTTAAATAAATAATTTACGTTAATTTTAGTAAAGTTTAGGTTTAAGTAAGGTAAAATTGAAAAGAAAAATAATAGTTTAAATGTAGAGTTTATTAGTGAAAACATTAAAGTTAAATAAAATGTATAAATGAAGCGATATTTGTAATTAATAATAGTAATATTTAAAATTAGACTTTACTTAATTGTAAAAAAAATAAAATTAATCAGATTAATTTTAAAAAACGGTTTTGAAAATGTTCATAATAAAGTTGTTTTTTTTTATTTCAAAACAATAAAAATTTTTTATCTAGTAATAAATTAAATAGTCAAATTTACACACTTTATATAAAAATATTTATTTTATTAAAAAAAAAATAATTTTAATGTTTTATTTTAATGTTCAAATTATTTTTAAACAATTTTTTTTAAATATCTATAAAAATAATTTTTTTTTTTGTCTTTACTATGTCAATAAAATTTAAATCTTAATTATAACTTGATTTTTTTTTAAATTTTAATAAATATTCATATTTGTTTTTATTTTAATTTAAAAATTAATGTAAATATAAGACATATTAAAATTGTAAACTAAAATCATTAATTTAAAAAAAAAATTATATAAAAATGTCCAAAAGTTATTAGCAATTCATAACAAACATTCTAAAATAGTTTACTTTAAAAATCTATTTTAACATGATTTAATTCAATATTTAATTTATTCAAACATTTTAAGATACGAAAATTTTTTACGTAAACGGCGTCAATTTTTTTTTAGTCTATGAACGTATAACTAGCTTTTAAGCACAAAAGAACTAAAAATACAAAATATCAAAACGAATAAAAACAAATGAAATAGAAACTGACAATTTAAAAAGAATAAAAACAATTGATTTTAAATAGTTAAATAACAAAAAAATAGTATTTTTGCAACAAATCCATTTTAAGTTTTTTTTTTGTCTATTACGTTATTATTTTTAGCATTATTTATCTTAAAAAAATATTTTTTATTATTTTTAATTAAATAAAAATTTTATTAAGTTAAATAACTATAAAAATAAAAAAATAATTTAATTATTGATATTTGTTAATTTTTTATTTATAATAATTAAATTAGTTTTAAAATAATTTCAAAATTCTGTTTTAAATTTTAAATTATAAAAAAAAATTATATAAACATTTTTGATTAAGATGGTTTTTTTAAAATTAATATAAAAAAAAATTGTTTTTTTAAAAAATATTTTACCTTGACAAGTTTTCTAATAAATGCTAAATATAAAAGTTTTTGTTTTACTATTTATTATGTCATTTTCATAATGATTTGTTTTCAATTTTTTTTATATTTAATTTCTTTACAAGTAAAACATGTTATTATATTTTCTGTTTTAACGTTCAAATATATAAAAATAGCCTAAAACATTTGGCTTGTCAGCATATTACCTTATGAAAATTTTTTAAGATAAATTTTAAGAAGTCAAATAAACAGTCTAGTTGTCTTAGCCAAAACCGCAAACAGACTTCTAGATGATGAATGGTTAAAATTGAATAGTTTTTTCTTACATTCAATAAAGTTAATTCTTTTTGTCAATGCTTGTTCAATGCAAATTCAAAATTCTATAACCAATAATAGGCGTTTTTCTGTTCTAAGACGATAAGATGCGATAAATATAAAGAAAAACTACAAAGACAGGTACATTTTATTTTTTTTTTATTTTATTGATGAAAAGTAAAACGCCCATTATTTTCAATTAGAACATAAATATTGCCAATAATCATTGGTCAAATAAAAAAGACAAAAGAATATTAATGCGTATCCCATTAAAATTAATTCAATTTGTTGCATTTGATTGCATTTATTTTGATTATTGATTAATTCTGAGATTTTTTTATTTTTACAAAAATTTACATTGAATATATTAATTTAAATTAAAATAATATATCTTAAAAAATTTCCACCCAAAAACTAATTAAAAATCATTTTGTTCAATAAGTTTTTAAATAATTTATTTTTACCATTTAAAAAAAAAAAAACTAAAAAAATATTATTCAATTTAAAATAAACTTATAATTTTTTTTTTAAATTTGAATATTAATATTTAAATTGAAAAATGTAAACAAATAAAGTTTTAAAATAAAAACAATAAATTTAAAATATTTTTTATTTTTTGTAATTATAATTAATTTTAATTTAGATTTATTACTTTAAATCTAGATTTATATTTGTAATAAAAAGAAAATATAATTTTTTTTTACTACAAATCCATTAACGTGCATATTTTAAATTCAGCAAATATTTACATAGTTTGAATGAGTCATAAAATCAAAAAAATATCAATTTTAAAATTCTGATATGTGTGATAAGTAAGGATAAGTAAAAAATTAGTTTGAAAAAAAATATTAAAATCAAATAAATTAAACAAAAATAATAGCTAAAATTTAATATAAAAAAAAAATCAAATAGACAAATTATAAAAAACTGATTAAAGTAAAATTAAATAATAAAAAAGTTTTTAGCTAAAAGTTTGAAAAAAAAATCATAAAATATTAGTTTTTTAATACTTAAATTAATAATTTTATGTGAAATAAAAAAATTAAAAAAAATAAATTAGCTCTTGCATTTGCTATATAAATTTTATTAAAATTAACATGATTTAAAAAAATAAATAAAAAAAAATTGAGAATAAATTTTGAAAACTTTAAAAATAATTTTTATTAATATATTTAAAAATGTTTTAAAATTACTTAATTTATTTTAAATAACTAAAAAACAGTAATTTTTTGTTAATTTTACTAAATATTAAATATTTGAAATTATTTTTTTTAAATTAATTTTTTTTTTTTTTATATTTTTTAATAGTGTATTTTTTATATATATATATTATATATTATATATATCTAATTTTTTTTAAATATTTCAAATATAAATTAAAAGCAATTAAAATAATATTTAAATTAAAAATTTAATTAAATTTTTAAAAATAAATATTACTTTTATTTTATTAGTATTTTATCAAAATATAAAATAATAAATAACTAAACTAAAATATTAAATATATATATAATAAATTCATAATGAAATATTTAAATTTTAATATTATTAATATATATAAAATAATATTTATTTATATTGATAATAATCAATAATTGCTATTATTTTTTAACGATTAAATTAGTTTTGATAAACTAAGAAACTTTATATTAGATAAAATTTTATAGATAAATGATATCTCACGTTTAATGCAATTTATGATCAATAAAACAAATGATGTGATGAAAGTAATCCGTTTATACATTTTTGTTTATTTTTTTGTTTTTTAAATAGAAAAAATATATTAAAAAAAAATATATATATAATACACAAGTTAAAAATTAAAAATCACTTTATCAAAAGATAATTAGTAAAAAAAAATATCCAAAAATAATTGATTTTTTGTATAAAACATTTTGAATTGTTTAAAAAATAACCAACTATAAATAAAACACTATAAATTAAAAAATAAGATGTCTTGTTGGTTTAGTTTTTATGTTTTTTTAAAATTTAAATTCACAAATTAGATTATTAAAAAAAAAATATATAAATTTTTAATAAAGCATGATTTTAATTTTGATTGAAATTACGAAATTGAATATGTTTATTGAAAAACTGATTATTTTAATTGAGTTTTATTGACAAATTAAGTTTTTTTGCAATTCAATAAAAAACCAAATTTTAAGTGACTAAAATACTTATAAAAGTTGTTATTTACTAATTGAGTAAAAATAAAATTAAGAAAATGGAATAAATTAAATGAAGCAGTAATACAAGTATATTAACACATTTAAAAAATAAATTAGCAGTTTAGTAATAAAGACATTGATATTAATAGTAATTGGTATTAACAATCAGTTAAATTGTAATAAGTCAATTAGGGAAAGTAGATATAAAAAAAGTTTATGATAAATTTTAAAATGACTAGAATAAGATGAGTAGTAAAACAAAATTTAGCAAAGTGACAAGATAAATATGAGACTAGCAATACGGATAGCATTAGAACTTAAACTGATTGAAAAACAACTTTGACCAGAATAAGTGCATGTGGCCTGAAAGACAGGTTTGAGCGCATGTTCTGCAAGTGGCATTGCGTAGTGCTGTTGTTGGAAACGCTCTTCAGGTTGTCCAAGTCCTGGCTCAAACTGTTAGTTGTATAAATTATGTACAGTCATTGCAAACATAGTAAATTAATTAAATGCTAATGCATAAAATTTATTTATATATTGAGCCTTTTTCTCATATACACTCTCATATAAAAACCATTGCTATCGTTTCAAATATTTTTGCAATTGTATTTAAAAAAACATTTATCATTTATATTTAACCAATTTTGGCTAAATTAGTTTAAAAAAAATATTTTAAATAATTCTTTTTTGTTTTCATTTCACTATTAATATATGTTTAAGTTTTTTGATGTATCATACGCATATCAAAATAAAATAGTTTCTTGTTTTTTATACTCATATTTTGTTACATTAAATGCAAAGTCATTCTTATAAAAATTTTATTTCTTTTTAATTTTACTTATGTTTATTTTTACAATTTTTACATTTTTTTACAAAGCAAACCATTAATGAAATAAGCAAATAAATTAAATAAATTAAAACTCTGTAAAAAATATAAAAAACAATTTAAAACCTAATTATTTTTAACTATTTTTGTTTTATTTTAATTAGTTTTTGTAATTAATTAAAAATTATGATTGATTAAATTTAATTTGCAACTAGTGTGTGCTGACAAGTTTGAAAATTAAAAAAATAAATAAATAAAAAAACAATTTAAAAAAAACATTTTTACTTAAAAAAAATAACTTTATATCTAATTAATTTTTATAGCTGACATTTTTGTTTAAATAAATACAGTTAATGAAGCGTTTATTTAATCAAATTATTTTTTATTGTTTTGATAAAATAAAGAACAATAATTTGAATATAATAACTTATAATTTAAAAAATATATATATATTTTAAATAAAATTTTATTTATTTATTATGTTATTTAAACATTATAAATAATTTATATAAGTAATGAATCAATTATAAATTTTGCTAATTTCATTTTTTTTTTTTTAATTTTAAAATTCAAATTAAATTTTTGAAACTATCTAATTATTACCGTTTGATATTTAAAATAGTTTAAATTATTTATTAACTCAAAAAATTTATACATATAATTTAACAAACATATTTTTTGAACATTTTTTTTATTCATACAATAATCTTTTTTTTTTTTGCTTTAATTTTAATTTTCAAATATTTAAAAAAAAATTATTTTTAAATTTATTACTAAATTTAATTAAATAATTTTTTATTTAATAAAAAGTTAGACTGAAATAAATTTTAAATTTAAAAATTATATTAATATGCTATACATTTGATATAACCCTTAAAATATTATTTAAATGTCAAAAATAAAAAGTTGAATTCTAAAAATTATATATGTAATAAAAAAACTAATATAAATAAGTAAATCAATAAATTATATGTTTAATAAAAAAACAAAAAAAAAAAACAAATAAAAAATATCTTTAATAAAATTAATTTAAAATCTAGTTAAATTTATCAATTAAAAAAAACAGAAAAAAAAATTAAACTTATAATTAATTTTAACTTTTAAAATTAAAAAAAATTTTAAATACTTAAATATTAATTTTTTTTTTACACGTTACATATACAAATTATACATTTTAAATTTAATAAAATACAGAAAAAATAAATTAAATTTTAAATTAAATTAAAAACTATAAAAATAATATTTATTAAGTAAATGCATTAAAATAAAAATTTCAATTATCTTTTCAATTTTAATTTTAAATTTAAAAAAAAAATTTACTTAATGATTACATTTTTTAGTAGTTTATATTGTTAAAAGCTTAAAATAATTTCCTAAACTATAAAAATAAATAATAATATTTAGTTCATCTGTTTCAAACCTTATTTATTGCATTATAACAAAATTCAATCTTAAAAATATAAATATTAAAAAAGTAATCATTTTAATAACATTAAACAATTCAAATAAGTTAGATATTTAAATTAAACTTATCATATGAGCTTTATATATAAAATTATATTTGATAAAATTTACTCATATAATAATTTTTAAATAAAATGTAATTAAGATTTTAATTAAGGTAATTTTAATATTTCTGAATGTTTTTACTAACAATTAATTGAATCATAAAAATTCATTTATAATTATAGTTATATACTAGATTATATTAGTAATTAATGAAAAATAAAACCTTATATCAATCATAGCTTTTTAGATTATTGTCACTAAAATAATCAAATCATAATTTTAATGTATATTTTCTAGATAAGCATGGGATTTTACCTTATGAATTTTAACTTGATTATCAATAATTGCTTAAAAAAAACAAATTAATACTAATTAATCTTTTTAGGCTTAATTGTTTTTTTATAATCACAATTTTGATGAATATAATTAAAAAATATATTAGCTACATTTTTAAATAAACAATCTTTTTAAGAAATAATAAATTGTTAATTTAAATAAGTTTGTTTTCTTTTATTATATAAAATAAATATTTAGTAATTCTTCAATGTTCCTATGTCAATTCATATTTTTGTGTTCAAACAAATATCACCATAGTGTTATTCACAAGTAAGTTTAGATGACAGATAGAAAAATGAATAAAACAGAACTAAAATAAAACTAATCAAAATTAAAATGAATAAAACGATAGCTGAAAAACTAATCAAAATTTAATTTTTTTAATTTAAATAAAAATAATTTCAAATAGCTTTGGTTGATTAAGTTTACATTGTTTTGAAATGTCAGTTTTTTTTTCGATCTGATTTCTATATTAAAACTTTGTTCATTGGTTTTAAAAACTAATTTTTTGTCAAATTTAATTATTATTATTTTATGTATTAACATGCTATCTTCTAATAGGCACAAAAAAATTATATTTATAAATTTTTTAAATTTTGACTCTATTAAAAAGCTTAAATTTTGACTTTTTAAATTCAAATAAATATTAAAAATTTTCAAATATTTTTAAATCAATGTACCTTGATTGAAAAAAATGCCTACATAATAAAAGCTAAATCATAAAAAAATTGAATTGAAAATTTTTAGTTTATACTATTATTTTTATAAAAAAAATTTAACAAATCATAAATATTTTTGGCTAAACAAATTTTAGCTAATTTTACATATGGTTTTACATATGGGAATAAGTTTTTTACATAAAATTTATTAATTTTAAAGTAAAAATTAATTTTCAAAATTTTATAATTTTGTCTTAATATAAAAATTATAAATTTAAAAATAAATTATTTTATCAAAATAAAATACTTTTTTTTCAACAAATAAGGATATACCTAATTTTTGTAATAAATTTATTTTGAGTTTTTTAAAAGTTAAGATAAATTTTAAATTTACAAACAATAAAATTTAATAAGTATATATCTTAATATTTTATTTATGATTTTAAATATGTTTTTTATTTATATATTTAAATATTTTAAATATAAAAAGTGATGCGATTGCAGCGTTTTTAAATAAAAAAAGTAAAAAAAAAAAACATAAAAAAAGTAAATAACTTTTAACCCTATGTTACTTTATTTTTTATTTTCATTAGCTTTTGTCGTAAATTTTTTTGTTAATCATTACCTATTAAAAAATAGATGTGTTCAAATGACATGCATTTAACTATTATAATTAAAACTGTTAAAACTATTTCGCTTGCAGCGAAATTTTTTTTGTTTAACTACTAAAATTTAAAAAGCTTTAAAAAGTTAAAAAAATAAATGGTAATATTTAAAGTATCAAATCAAACTAAAAATACAAGTTTAAGTTATCTATAAATTTGATATTTTAAAAACAAAAATACAATCTAAAATATTATTTAATTTTTTTTAATAAAAATTATATTTTTAATGTTTTCAGTTTTATTAATTTTAATATTTTAAATAAAATCATGCAATTAACTATAATTAAAAATCAAAAACAAAAATGAATAATAAAAAAATTATTAAATAATAAAAAATATTTAACTAAACAAAAAAATGCATGTCTATCAAGAACTGTTATATATAAAATTGCTTTGATCAAAAATATAGCTTTTTTATTTGTAGCGTGCTAATAGGAAAATCTATTGTGAAATTAAAGAATCTAAATGGCCAATTGCTTAGCAAGACAATTATTAGATTTTTTTGTCTTATTTACCAATAAAAAGTAAACTTACAATAACAAATCTAATGAATCATGCAAAAAAATTTTTCTTAACTTTACTTTTTATTATACAATTGTATATCTAATACCACAATGTGTCTTCGTTTTTGATCTTTACCATTATACCCACTTTGTAATTAATTAAGCTTAAATAGTGCTAAAACAAGAATCTATATTTTGGTTTAGGTGAATATAAACGAAAATTTAATGTGAATTTTTTTTTGTTTTTTTGTTACCAATTATTATCATCATTAGTATATATAAAAAATAAAATAATTAATTAATTTCAACACAATCAAATATGAATTTCAGACTTGATCTAATAAAAATCAAGTAATCAGCTAAAAATTCACAATAGCTAAAATATTCATTTTTTTAGTTCAATTAAGTCGACACAACTTTTTTTATACTTTTGATTGTTACATTTGATTAGCAGTCATAAGCCAGATTTAATTGTTTCTAATAAAGAGTAATAAATTATACCCTCAAAAAAAAACAACAAATCAAACCAAGATGCATAAATATTTTTATAAAAGACCGCAAAATCTTATCAATAAATTGTCATTAAAAAATATGATTAAAACTTTATATTGTCATTAATTTTTCTGTTATTAATTATTTTATTTTCAGTATGCAGGTTGTTTTGGTGTTTTTTAATTATGAAAATGTTTAAAAAAGCTTTAATAAAATTTAAATAGTTTTGATTTATGTTTAATAAGTTTGTTTATAGTAGCCAACGCAACAAACAGCCAATACTAGTTTCTTGTGTATGTACAATTACTACTTATCAGTTGTTATCATGTTGTTTTGAAGAAAAATTATTTTCTTGTTTCAAACAAATTAACGACAGATAAGCAAGACTATCGAAGAAAGCATATTGTGAGGCAGTATACAAACAGTGGACATTACAGTATCTTTACAATGCCTAATCTCTGACACATGCAAGTCTTAAAGCTGTAAAGCATTTGGAACGAAAATTAATGAAAAATTGTTGCGGACTAAATCATGCAACTATGTAAGCTTTCAATTTGTTTGAAATCCTGAGCGACGATTAGATCGGACAAATTAATTCGTTTAAAATCTGTTTCAATTAAGTTAAGCCGTTTAAAGCTTAACAAGTTTGTCTGGTTGAGAAACAAGTTGGATTAAAGACTAGTGATCTTATGAGCCAGGCCTCACGTCCAACAACCCTTACCATCTGATTAATGTGGACTTTGAATTGTAAAAACCTTTTGCCATTACTCTAAAATACTACACAGCCGCCAACTATTGCTATTCAACGTGTTCTCCGGCTAATCTGCTTTCAATGTGTTTGAATGCACACTTCTCACGTCAAACAAACCAATGTATCCTGTTTGCTTGACATTGAATTAAGTGCATCTGATGATTGGCTAAGAAGTAGCTTCTATCAGATGCGACAATGCGAATAGCAATTTTCTAAGGAAGTCAGTCTAAGTAGAAACTTTTTATCGCGATTTGCAACTACAAGAAAAATTTAAAAATTTGACATTTGCTACTTTTCTAAACATTTCTACCAATTTTGACCAAGTGATACGTGATATATTCCATTTTTAGGATTACATTGTAAAATTGGAAAATGCAATTACGCTCAAACTCTAATGCAAACTGATTTTCATCCTTTGTCTTAGAAATATTTGTTTTAAGTATTGTCTAAATTATTTAAACTTAAATTTCAAACACTAAACTATACATTGAAATTAATAATATTAATAATTAAAAAAAAATAATTTATTAATAAATTAAAGTATTAAATTTACATTTAGATTTCAAAGTTGATAGAAAATTAGAATTAGTGTTCAATAAAAACTTAAAGCATTTAAAATGAAAAATTTATTTATTAAACAATTGCCTAGCCAGTGTAACCTAACACGAATTTCAGGTCAGAAAAATTATACAGGATTGAATACACGTTTTTATCACTTGAAGCAATGTTCTGTTTTTGGCCATCGACCAACTGAGCCAACTTATAAAATAGTTCAAGCTAAGCCGACCACCGAATCGGATAGAGATCAGTTGGTTCATGAGTTTCGTTCTGCCGGTCACTTGTTGGCCTGTATTAACCCTTTGTATGAATACAATAAATGGACTTATAAAGTTAAACTAGAAACTGCCAACCAACTGTTGGCTCATATCAACAGAATCACTAATAACACATCAAGCAATTCATCTACTAATTCATCTGCCGATTCTTTAGACATCAAACAAATTGAATTAATCAATTATTTGCGCCAAATGTATTGTGGCGAAACAGGTGTCGAATTCATGCATATCCGCAATGCTAGTGAAAGAGAGTGGATTGCTAATCAATGGGAACAATTGTCCAAAAAATTTGAACTTAATCAAATTGAAAAACAACGAATAGTTCATACTTTAATCAAATGCGAGACTTTAGATCACTATTTGGCATTGAAATTTCCTTCCGTCAAGCGCTATGGTGCTGAAGGAGCTGAAAGTATGCTTATTTTTCTAGATGAATTATTTAGACAAAGTGCATTTACCAATTTGGTCGGCAATTGTTCGGATAGGCCATTCAAAGATTGTGGTGTACAATTGGACCAAACTATAACTGACATTGTAGTAGGCATGCCTCATCGAGGTCGATTGAACTTTTTGTCTATTTTAATGCAAATGCCGGAAGTAATCATGTTTCAAAAAATGAAAGGTAAACCTGAATTTGATTTAAAAAACGTGGATGGCATAACAGGTGATGTTCTTTCACATTTATATAACTCAATTGATTTGCTATACAACTATCGAGGTGAAATCTCTAATGATCAAACTAGTGTAGATCAAAATGTACTAAGTCAAATGGACAGTATGCATGCTCATAATTCAATTATAGCCGGAAAAGTGCATGTTTCGTTGTTACCTAATCCATCTCATCTAGAAGCCATTTGTCCAGTAGTTTCAGGAAAAGTCCGTTCTAAGTCTTTAAGCCAAAACCAGAGTGTTTACTCTAAAGAAAAAAAATTTTCACATCCAATTTTGGGTATTCAAATACATGGTGATTCTGCTTTTTCTGGTCAAGGAATTATCTTTGAACAAATGCAGTTTTCCCAATTTCCACATTTTAATAGTTTTGGTACAATTCATTTAGTGGTAAATAACCAAATCGGTTATACAATCGAAGGTACTGTTCGAGACGAAGGTTTAATTTATACAACAAATGTGATGAAATCCGCAGATTGTCCAGTTTTACATGTAAATGGAGCTAAGCCAGAAGAATTAATTAAGGCGACTAGATTTGCTTTAAAATATCGTGAAACGTTTCACAAAGACATTATGATTGATCTAATTTGTTATCGAAAGTATGGACATAATGAATTAGATGATCCAACTTTTACTAATCCTTTAATGTATAAACATGTGAATACTAGATTAAAAAGTATTCCAATGGAATATTCAACTGAAGTAGCAGGTTGGAATAATGAACAAATTGAACAAGTGAAAAGTGTTTATAAACGGCATTTGGACCAACAATTAGATTTAGTTGAAACTTATAAACCAATAAATAATTTTCTTAAAGGGGTTTGGAGCGGAATGAAATTTCCAAAGAAAAATCAAATTGAGCACTGGGACACAGGAATACCAACAAATACATTAAAATACTTAGCAATTAAGAGCATTAATACTCCACCTGGATTTGATTTACACAAAAATTTGAAGAGAATTTTTCATAATCGTCTTCAAAGAATAAAGAATGGCAAAAATTTTGATTGGTCATTGGCAGAAAGTTTAGCTTTTGCTTCATTAATATATCAAGGATTCAATGTAAGATTATCTGGACAAGATGTTGGCAGAGGTAAAATAAATTAATTAACTGACATTAATCTAAATTTAAATTTATTTAAAAAATTTGATTTATATGTAAATTAATTATTGTATTTTTTATTTTTTAACTTTTTGTGACTATTTTTTAATCGATTCAAGGAACTTTTTCACAAAGACACATGATGATCGTAGATCAGAGTAGTGATATCCCTTACATTCCATTAAATGCTTTGGCAATAGATGAGCAAGATGAAAAGTTTTTAGACAAGATGTTAAAGCAAACTAACTTATCAAAAAGTGAAAATTGTGACTTTACGCTCGATAGAAACGATAATAGTTTGACTAAATTAGACCCAAACATTGGTCAATTAGAGATAGCAAATTCGATTCTTTCTGAAGAAGCAGTTTTAGCGTTTGAGTATGGTTTTTCAATTGAGTCGCCAAAGAATTTGGTCGTTTGGGAAGCACAATTCGGTGATTTTTTCAATGGAGCTCAAATTATTTTTGATACTTTTATTACTTCCGGCGAAACAAAATGGTGTTTGCAATCAGGTTTGGTTTGTTTGTTGCCACATGGCTATGATGGAGCTGGTCCAGAGCATTCTTCTTGCAGATTGGAACGTTTTTTACAATTAACAAATTCTTCTGAACAAAATTTAGATGATGAACTAGTGAACATTCAGGTTGCAATACCTACCACACCGTCCCAGTATTTCCATCTGTTGAGAAGACAAATGATAAGAAACTTTAGAAAGCCATTAATTGTGGCATCTCCAAAAACTTTACTGCGCCATCCAAAATGTGTGAGTGATATTCAAGAGTTTACTTCTGGCACATATTTCCGGAAAGTGTTGGATGACAATAATATTAAGAATGGGCCACAAGCAAAAACTGTTACTAAACTGGTCTTTTGTTCAGGAAAACATTATTATACTTTGATGGAATATGTGCTAGAACGCAAAATTAGTAATGTAGCATTAATACGAATTGAACAGTTAGCTCCTTTTCCCGCTATAGAAATTTATCAAATAATTAAAAAGTATTCCAATGCTAAAAGTAAGTTCTGCATTTGGTCTATACATAATCAACTAATCGCGTCACGCTTAATCTTTTCACAGATATAATATGGAGCCAAGAAGAACATCGTAATATGGGAGCGTGGAACTTTATTGAGCCAAGATTTAGAAACATATTGAACCGTCAAGTAAGTGTTTTCTTATTTATTTAAAAAAGTAAGAGCAAGAGACGTAATCAATATTTAAAATTTACAGATTCGATATGCAGGAAGAAACGAATCTGCGGTTCCAGCAGTTGGCATAGGAGAAATTCATAAGCAAGAAAACGAGGAAATACTGAAAAAAACTTTTTCTTAGGCATTCTTATTTATGGGCAAACCCGCACAATTTGTTAAAAGGAAAGTTTTTACTCAATTATTAATCCTTTGGCTCTTTCTGATTGAGCTGGACAAATGGCAAGTTAGTTAATTGTAAAATATTTAGAGTATAGGTGTTTTGTTATAATTGTAAAATTACTTCAGAATTAATTCAGTGGCCTCATAAATAATTAATAAAAAATTAAATGCATTTCGATAAAATTAGTTCTATCTTAAACGTAAAGTTGTTCATGTCTTAGAGACATAGTTGGTCTGCAACCTTGTTCTTGTGTTCAGTGTAAATAGCTCTCAACTTATTTACACACTTTATTTATTTGTTTTGCTATAAACTTCACTTTTTTTCATCGGTTTGAATGTCAACAAGCCGCAATAGTTTACAAATTAGTTAATCTAGCATTTTATTAATAATGTTTTTAACTTGTATTAGTTTTTAATTTGTTGGTTTTTCTTTCAAAAATTCACACGATATGTGGATTAATAGAATTTCAGGTTTTTGTCCATGATTGAACCAGTGTGGTTAAAACAAAAATGAATGTGCCAAACGAAAGAAGATTTTTTTTTACTGGAATTAGACACTTGGCCATCAGTCTAGCCAAACTAAATCCTACTCCAGAAGAAGAAGTAATTAAGCGACTTTTTTTTGTAATTTTAATGTTATTTTCTTGTTTAGTTTAACAAACTGTTTCAGTATTGTCCTCAAATCACGTCAGATCGAGTTTTCAAATTAGACCAAAAAGCACAAGATGCTGTTTTTGCTTTAGGAATTTATTTTATAAAATCTGATTTTCAGGTAAATAATTTTCCTACTTTTTTCTACATTTTTTCAATCCAATTCTTTTTTAGCACAAAAAAATCATTTTGCCTTATTTATTTAAACTACTTGCTAATCTTAATAAAGTTGTTTGGTTAGATGATGCAGTTAAACTTTATGAAAGCGACAGTAAGTTCCAAAAAATTAAATTGATTATTTGTTAATTTTTTATACATTTAAATAGGAATTCCAGTTCCAGAAAGATTTAGTTTTTGTCTTAATACATTATTAAGTGATGCTGCCGCTTTTTGTCAAGATTATTCAAACGAAATTTTGGCTAATCAAATCAATTTAATTACTTCTTTATGTCATATTATTAAAATGACTTTAAAAGCATCTTATCCTAAGGATAATCTAAATAGAAGTATGGTAATTTATTTTATTTTATTACTTATTTAAATTTTTTTTTTTTTCAGTTAATTTATATAAACACATCATTCCATTGTACTTGGGCACAGCTAGAGCAATTGGAAGAACAACAAATTCTTCAATTCCACTTTTTTTGACTTTATTTCCTTTACATGAAAACATACCAAAATTTGATATTAGCCAAAATTTTGATCAGTGTCAATTATTATATGCACCAGTGGATAAAAGTAATAATGAATCACAACTTGTAAGAAAAGGAACTCTTATTAACATTCAAAAGTTTATGATTCCAAGAACAAATTCAAACATTTCTTCAAGTCATACATGGGCTAATGGATTAAATAATCCTTTAAATGAACCAGATTTATATTCATTAACGAGCTCAATGGAAAAATCAAATCTGCCAAATTCTGTAATAAAAGATTTTAATAATCCAAATATTGCTTTAAAATGTTACAATAGAGAACCTCAAATATTTTATTACAAGTATGGTCTGTGTTTTAATCAATTAAGAAGGGCAAATGATTTAGAATTTGCTTTAACAAGAAACCAAATTCCAATTAAATTTACATTTAATCAATTACAAAAAGTACTTCAATTTGCAAAAAAACTTTTGTCAAAAGAAAATTTGCTTGTTTTAGATGAAGAATCTTTAGATATTTATCTAAATCTTCAAAATGGTCTTTATCCATATAAATCTGTGAGTGAAATATTAACTTTGGTGACTGTTAATTTATTAAGAGAATTATTCAGTAATTCAAGTGATTTGCCAACCCCATTTACTAAAGATGTAGAAGAATTTGTTAAGTTTTTATTTTTAGCCGGACAAACTGATTTAATGCCTAAACAAACTAACGAATTAAATTTAAATAAAGATTGTGTTTCTAAAAATAAAGAAGATTATGTATTAAATAAAGACCAGGAGAAAAATATGAAAAATTCAAATATTCTTCCTTTAAATACGTTAAAAATTAATGTAAATTCTAATGCAGCGTGCATTGATTTACTTGTTTGGTCATGTATTGATGAACAATCAGCAGATTCATTATGTAGTCGATTAACTGAAAAAATTAACACACCTCATAACCCTCATATGGTTCACTCACATTTACCTCTTTTAACTGTTTGCTTAGATGGTCTTGGAGTTATAGGAAAAAAATTTACAAATCTTTCAGATGTTTGCATAACTTCTTTAACAGATTTCATTGTTAATCCATCTCCAATATTATTAAAACTTTATAAACAACAAATTGAACTTAATAACTCTTTAATGGTGAATAATGCAAATAACAATGCTAATATAAATATTAATAAAAATGGAAATAATTTTTCTATAATGGTTAGTTCAAGTTCTTCTGAACAATTTAAAGTTCCTAATCCGGTTAATGGAGAATCTAATCAATCAAAAATTTCAGGAACAAATACATTTTGTAATAAAACTATTAACACTTGCAATACGATGGGATCTATGTTTGAACAACTTAGAAATCGTGCGATAAATGCACTATGTATGGCTTTAAGAACAGGTCATAAGGAAAATGAACATTGTGTCCAAGCTTTTATTGCTTCAATGAGCAATAGATTGTATCATGCTGAAAGAAACTTTGGAGATAATATGAATGGTAATTCATTTACCAATGACGAGTTAAAATCAAATGAACATGTTGTGAATGAAAAGACAAGTTATAATGATAATTTAAGTGCTGAACTTATTTCAATAAACACAATTGTGACTTTAGGTAAAATTGCAGTTCAGCTTTCAGACATTCCAAAAACCATGGAATCCGTTCTTCAATTTTTTCAACAAAGATTTTGTAGACCACCTTCAGTTTTAGATAATTTAATCGTCCAACAATTAGGAGAAATATTAATTGTTTGCAAAAATAATCAAGATGCGCACGTATTTGATGATATAATGAAAATGTTCACTGTGATAACAATACAATCAAGTTCATCTGCATATTCTTCATCTTCGAATAATACAAATTATAATTTTTGTAATACAAATTTTTCAAATAGTAATTATCGTCATGTTAGTTTAGCAGTTATTAACACATTATTAAATGTAGCAAATTGTGTAAATGGTGAAACTGAACAAACAGAATTATTAGTTAGATTATTAGAACTGTTTGTTCAACTAGGTTTGGAAAGTAAACGAATTAGTGAAAAATCAACTCAATTAACATTGAAAGCATCTAGTTCAGCAGGTAATTTAGGTGTTTTAATACCAATTATTGCAACACTAACAAATAGATTACCTCCAATAATAAATCCAAAACCAAGATTACACAAACTTTTTAGAGATTTTTGGCTTTATTGTGTTGTAATGGGATTTACTGTTACTACTTCTTTATGGCCAACTGAATGGTTTGATTGTGCTAAAAGAATTGCTGCTAAATCTCCATTAATTAATAAATCTCAACATCTTAGAAGTGAACTTCTTTATAATACAGCAATTCGAAATGAAACTGTTAGTTTATCTGAATTAAATGATATACGTAGCCAAATATTATTAGATTTAGACAATACAAATACTAATACTAACGCCGAAGTTTACAGTATTGTAAATAAACTTAACTTTGCCCAATGTACATTTTTATTAAGTGTTTGTCGTTTGGAAGTTTTTCGTGTTCAAAACGTAATTGATGGAAAATCTCCTCAACTTGTTATATTTAAATATCTTGAAGACCCTACTATTGAAAAAGATAAAGATGGAATGTGGATTTGTATGTCTGTAGTAGCAAATAAAGTTTTTAAAACTTTACTTCAAGTTATAGAAAAAAAACCTAGAAATAAAGCTAGAGATGAAGAATTAGAAGATTATGCAATATTTTTATTAGTCAAATTTAATCATACAGAAAAAAAAATTAGAAGAGTGGCTGACAAATATTTAAGCAATTTAGTTGATAAATTTCCTCATTTACTCTGGAGTTATAAAGTATTAACAACTATGTTAGAGATTCTAAATGTACTTGGACGTTCTTTAAAATTAGATGCAAACCAAGAAAATCTTGAATTAACCACAGAAAATGTACCGTTTTCAATTCAATGCTCTGAAACTCAAGAAGCACGACAGGTAAAATATTAAAATTTTGTTTTAAATTATAGCTTATCATTTTTTTTTATTAGATTATTGTTTGCGATTTTTCAGCAAGATGTCAAGGAATTATTTTAGAAGCTATGAAATGGGCTCCTAATATAACCAAATCTCATCTTGAACAATATTTAGCAAATTATCAACAACATTTATTAGAAAATTTAAGTAATCATACTGGATTAAGTTTAGCAGTTGAAAGTATTATTAATCATAATACAAACCCGAGTGAAAAGTTACCAACGTGTGTTAGAAGCACTTGTTCAGAATTTGTTACAAATCTAAGTGTTAGGTCTAGATATATAGGTCAAATTATTGGAGTTATAAATAATAATGCATTTAATATTTCAAATACTAATGAAATAAATTATAATAGTTCAGAATTAGCAACTTATAATTCTAATTTAATAAATTTAGAACAAAATAAACAAAATTTGCAACAACTTATTGAATCATTATTAAGACATTTTGATCATAGTTGCAAACATAAAGATGTTAATTTGCACAAAGATTGTGTTTATAAAATTAGTGCTTTATTGATTGTTAATAATCATGATTCCAAATATGATCCAAAACTTATAAGGTGTTTATGTTGGGCTCCAGTTTATTTATTTCATGAACAAACTATTGATACAATAATAGATTCTTGGAAATGGGTTTTAAGCGCAAGACCAGAAATTGAATTACAGGTATAATTTGAATAAATTGAATTAATTAAATAATAACAAGTATTTATTTTTTTAGTTAATTCAAGAAATTGTTTCTGCTTGGAATTGTACAATTGATAAAAATTTAGGTATTTTTACTTTAAGTAGTGAACAATCTGGTTTATTAATTTCTAATGAAAGTAAATCTGAAATACCTGTAATTGGTGCTCATAGACAATGGATTAAGGTAATTTAATTAAAAAAAAAAAATTTAAAAATGTTATTTTTTATATTTTTTTTTTTAGTTTTTAATGGAACGTATTGAAACTGTTAAATATTGCTCATTAGATCAAGCTGAAATTTTCGCTAATATGCTGCATAGAAGCTTACCAATCTCAATTGGTCATAAAAAAAGTTATTCAAGACATGTGGTGCTTGTAGGTGCAAGATTTCAATTATTATTTTGTGCATTAAATTTAGTTCAAGGAGAAGTTTTATTAAAAACAATAAGTAGATCAGTTTTGAGAGAAAGAATATATTCAGTAGCATTAGATTATTTTTGTTCGCCCCAACTTATACCTATTCAACGAGGTTTACAACTAAAAGAAGATATTATGAAATTAAGTCGTTTTTGGCATTGTTTACATTCTGATAAAAAATATTTAAGAAATTCTATTATAAATGCTGAACAACAAGTTGCAGACAATTTGAGTGTTGCAGGTTTCAATCTAATGAATAGTTTAGATTTAAGAAATTGTTCTGAATATAATTTAGCATCATTAAGCAATAGTAATAGTTATAATTATAATACAATAAATAGTACGAATTCTACTACACTTTATTCTTCAAATACTATTAATAGATCAACACCTACACCAACTGGATGGATTAATACCGTACCATTAGCTAGTAATGTATCAGAACGTAGTTACACGCTTCAATCCAATAAACAAAAAAGTACAAAAAACTTTAACAATAATACAAATGTAACTAATGAGTTTTTTGTAAAAGATTATTTAAGAAAGCGTAATCTTATTTTAGGACTTTTATCAGTTGAAATTGAATATTTATTAACTTTTTTGAATGCTGTTCAAACAGAATCGCAAATTGAAGGAGAAAATTCAATTAATGCTTGGAGATCCCACAGTTTTACTGAAAGAACTTGGAAAGAAACTGTTCGACTTTCGTGGGAAATATCTCCAACTTTAGCAATTTATCTTCCAAATCGATTTAAAACATCAGATGCTGTTAAAAATGAAGTTTCAAGATTAGTTCGTCTTTATCCAACGTCAGTTTCATATATGCCTGATGCATTGCAATATTTAGTTACTCCTGATAATATTTTAAATGATTCACCAGAAATAATGCATATATTAAATTGGGGATCCGTTTCACCTATTCAAGCTTTAAGCTTTTTTAGTAGACAATATCCTCCACACCCTGTTACTGCACAATATGCAGTTAAGATTTTATCTTCATATTCACCTGACATTATTTCTTTTTATATCCCACAAATTGTCCAAGCTGTACGTTATGATAGTATGGGATATGTAACTGAATTTATAAAAGAAAGCGCTAAGCGTTCGCAACTTTTAGCTCATCAATTAATATGGAATATGCAAACAAATATGTATAGAGATGAAGAAGCTCAAGAACCAGATACTGAATTAAATGAACCTTTGAATCATATTATTACATCAATTATTAATGATTTATCTGGTAGTGCACTCAAATTTTATCAAAGAGAGTTTGAATTTTTCGCAGATATTACTTCGATTTCTGGTAGAATTAGAAATTATCCTAAAGGGAAACAACGTAAAAATGCTTTATTAGCAGAAATTAATTCCATTAAATTAAGAAGAGGTTGTTATCTTCCTTCAAACAGTGAAGCACTAGTCTTAGATATCGATAGGAAAGTAGCAGTTCCATTACAAAGTGCGGCTAAAGCTCCATTTTTGGCAAGATTTAAAGTGAAAACATGTCCTTTTTCTGAGTTAGAACAATTTGCTTTACAAGTAGATGAAAATTTAGATTTAAAAACAAATGAGCAGTCAGACAAATTGAATATTAATGAAAATAAAGTTGAATATTTGGAAGAACAAAACGATGATAAATTTGATAAAAATAATAGCAATGATAATTTATTAAATGAAAAAATTGTAGAAGATATTATTCCTTCTAATTGTGATTCACAAATTTGGCAAGCTGCTATTTTCAAAGTTGGAGATGATGTTAGACAAGTAAATTTTATAATAAAGTTTTTTTTTTTAACTTTTTAATAATTATTTTTTTTTTTTTAGGATATGCTCGCTCTTCAAATTATCTCTTTGTTTCAAAATGTTTTTAAAAATGCTAATCTTGATTTATATCTTTTTCCATATAAAGTTGTTGCAACTTCTCCAGGTGTAAGTATTTTTGAATAATTTTTTTTTTTTTTAAATCAATTTTTTTTTTACAATAGTGTGGCATAATTGAATGTGTTCCAAATGCAAAATCTCGAGATCAATTAGGTAGAGAAACAGATATATCGCTTTATGATTATTTTTTAAAAACTTATGGTCCTGAAAATTCAGTGAATTTTTTAACTGCTCGCAATAATTTTATTAAATCGATGGCAGCATACTCAGTTGTTGGTTATCTTTTACAAATTAAAGATCGACATAATGGTAACATTATGATAAATAATTTAGGACATATTATTCATATAGGTAATTATAAATTTAAGTTATTTATTAGTGCTATACTGATTAATTTTCTTTTAAGATTTTGGTTTTATGTTTGAATCATCACCTGGTGGAAATTTGGGTTTTGAACCTGATATAAAATTAACTGAAGAAATGGTATCTGTGATGGGTGGTAAAATGGAAGCTCCAGCTTTTAAATGGTTTTTTCAACTTTGCGTACAAGCTTATTTAGCTGTTAGACCATATAGAGAACAAGTTGTTAGTCTAGTTAGTTTAATGCTTGATACGGGTTTACCATGTTTTAGAGGACAAACAATTAAACAGTTACGAGATCGATTTAAGCCGAACATGAGTGAAAAAGAAGCTGCCAGTCATATGTTGAAAATAATTAGAGATTCTTACTTAAATTTCCGAACAAAAACCTATGATTTAATCCAGTATTACCAAAATCAAATTCCATATTAATTATTTTGTAATTTTAAACTTATTAATTATTTGAAAACTTTTTTCGTTAATTGTTATATTGAATTTTGAATTTGACATGTTTTTTCCTTATTTTTTATAAGAATAGATTGAATATAAAAAAAGGTTCTTTTGTAATCTTTCGCAATTATTTGAAGTGAATTATGAAATATAGAAGATTATATTTGATTATATTTTTAAATATAACATGAAAATTTAGATTTTATAAAAGTTATTTATGCATGAGAATTTAAAAGTTTGTTAAATTAAATTTTATTAATATGATAAGTAATATTAAAAAATGTTTTCAATAAAAAATATTTACATTTTAATTTAAAAATGATTTAAATACAAACTTAGATAGTAATTTCTAATTGTCAACTTCCATGCTTTGATTTTTGAACTTGTTTTTTTGGTTAATGCCATGATATCCGAATCTAGGTTTCCATTTCTTTTCCTCTTCATCCCAAACTAATCTTTCCTTCTTTTTCTTGACAATACCTTTTTTCTTGGCAAATTGTTCCCATTTGGTTGGTGGTTTGGTTACATATTCTAAACTTCTTGGAAGTTTTGTGATTACTTCAGGTAAATCAATAAGATCTTTGTCTTCACTGTCTCTTTCCAATGACCACAAATTATTAATAAACAACTGAGTCAAATCTCTAGCCCTATTCATAATAAATTTTTCTTTATTTTGGCTCAATTTTTTGGCATCAAGTTGGTTAAGATCAATAAGAGCTAAATTGCCTAAATCTATTTTAACAGTTGATTCATGAATGTGGTCCACGCTGATGGCTTTGATGCCATCTTGTTCTTGTATTTCAATTTTTTTTAAAATATTATTAATGTCTTCCATTATTGATGATTTGATGATAGTACGAACAAAAAATGAAAGTTTTGTTTACGTTTAAATAAAAGCACGTTTTAACTTGAAAATAATTAATAAGCCGCCGTTGTTTGAGTAAGAAACGCATTTAGCGCTGTTTGCAATGTTTTCATTTGAAACGCAACCTTTGAAAAATTTAAAGGTTTTGTTTTGAAATTGTGTAAATACATTTTAGAGTTATAGAAATGGCTTCGATTCGTTCTTTTATAATCAAAGAGACGAAGACTTTTAAGCAATTGTCAAGGTTAATTGAAATACATTTCTGTTTTGCCATATTTATTGTTTTTGTCTAATTTAGATCATTCGCTTCGTCTAAAGCTTGTTATAACAGTTCTGACATCCTCACATTTAAAAAAGGTGACAAAGATGAAATTTTGAAAAAGAATGAATTTGAGAAAAAACAGTTGTCCAAAACTATTAAACTAGATAATTTAGATGAATTTAACATCTTCAGAGTGAACGGTGTTCCAGAAGAACACGTTCATTCAAGAAGGGCTCGAATTTTCAAACAAGCAAAAAATTCAATGCAATCAGCTACGTTTGATACTAAAAATTGGAAAATAGGTTTGTTAAGATTTCACATTGATTTGCTTTTTTTAAATTCATTTTTAATTCATTTCAAGAATTCGAAACAAGGGAAAGATGGGAAAATCCTTTGATAGGCTGGGGTTCAAGTGGCGATCCTTTATCAAATTTAGTACTTGAATTTAGTGAAAAAGAAGATGCGATTACTTTTTGCAATAAAAATGGATGGAAATTTCATGTAGACGAACCTCAAATAGCCAAAAAACCTAAAATAAAAAGTTATGCGAATAATTTCTCATGGAATAAACGCAGTAGAGTTGGATCTAAATAATTATAATTCTTACTTTTTGTGTCTCTTCGTGTAAAGCAATAAACAATTTCAAATATAATTTCAAAATAATAGTTTTTGTTAAAATTCACTTTAAGTTATTTAAAATAAACTAGAGACGAGTTTGTAATTAAAAAATTAAATTAATAATTTGAATTACGCGCTAAATTTGTTACTTGAAATTGCATGTTTTGAAAACCAAAATTTTAAAACCAAAATTTTAACATTTTCGAGTTAAGACTCACGTTTCTTAAAATATATATAATTTTTTTTTTATAAAAAAAAGTAGTTATTCAAAGTTAATAAAAATGACTGCAATCGAAGATATCCAAAAGAAATTAAAGTCAGAAATTGCTAAACTCGATGGTTATAATCAATCTTATGACAAATTGTCGGATGATAGATTAAAACTAGATGGTCAAATGCTACAAAATTCTGAAGCTCTTGAGGTAAAATTAATTTACAAAAATTTTTAAAAATGATTACATCCAATTGTTAAATTTTAAAATTATAATTTAGGATTTGAAACTAATGCCAGAAGGTACTAAAGTATATAAACGGATAGGACCTGCTTTAGTTGTACAAGACATAGGTGAAGCAATTAAAACAATTAGTGATCGCATTGCATTTATAAAAAAAAATATGTAAGAAAAATTTTAAATTGCAATTTTAAAATAAATTTTTATTTGTTTATTATTTATTTTTTATAAATAAAAAGTGAAGCTTTAGGTCCTAAATTTGAAGAAATACAAAACAACCAGAAAACCTCGTTTGCAACAATTAAAAAATTGGAAATGGATTTGTCCAAATATAAATAAAATTATAATAAAAAATATACAAAAAACCAAAAAAAAAAAATATTTTAATAAATCAAATTTTTTTAATATAAAATCTTTTTTTATTAATAAATTTATTTAATCGTAAACGCTTGAAGACATTTATTTTTTTTTTTTAATGTTAATTTATTTAACTTAAGTTTCTAAACAATCAATGACTACAAAACATAACTTTAAACTTTAAACAAATAAAATGAGGCATAATAACATTTTACCATACCAGGCTTTCTCAATTAACCATGTTTCATACTTTACAGATTCAATTATAAATATTTTTTTTTTATTTTTAACATTTTTGTTTGGCAAATGAAAATATTCGGGAAATGTAATATTTAATAAATGGAATGATGTTTTTTTTTTTTTTTTTTTTTTTATTATTTTACTTTAATTTGCTTTTTCAATTTTAAAATTTTTCATAAGGCACTTTTTCATCATGCATCTTTGTTTCCTGATAAAAGGTCCACCAAATTTAGGCCTATCTAAACAATTAATACAGTTGCCGCAATCATCTGCAAGGCAATTTGCACATTTAAGACAGCTCCAATTCTTAACTCTAGCTTTAGTTTTTTTAACAGAATTGAACGCTGTATCTTTAGTTTTGCGTTTAATCGCCATTGTATCAGATTCTATTGATACACTATTATTGTTAAGATCAGTTAAATCATTTAGCAAACATAAACTGTAATTAGTTGAGGTAGAATCAGTTTCATCGACTTTAAACTGTTCAGATTTAATATCTTTGTCTTCTTTGCCAATTTCATTATTATTTTCACATTCTGGTGCACAATCGACTGAAGACAAACTTGGCGAAGTGGAATTTTTATTTTCATTGGAATCTTCATTAAATTCCATTTTAGTTTCCTCTGGCGGTTCTTTGATGGTGGTTTTAGTAAAATCTAAAGGCATGTCTTCTTTACTAAGACTGGTTTCACTTTTGCTCATTTCGACAAATTGTTTAATAATGCCAGTAGAAGTGACAGGTGTGTCAGTACTAACAGTACCAGGAGATTGTTCTGGTGGATTGTCATCGTTGTTTTTACCATTCAAAGAAAGCGCAGATGGAGGGTAAGTAATGCCTTTAAAATTGAAGTCGGTAATTGGATTTAATGGTCTGTACATCTCAAGAACGGAATTTCTTTTACTGTCCACAGTGTACACATGCATGCAAGCGTATATCCAACAAGCTTTGCATTTTTGCTTGACATTCAAAGAACAACTGGACAATGTGGGACAAGAGTAAACTTGAGGATTAATGAAAAACTCTTTAAAGAAACGATAACAAGCGACACAAGTGAATTGGCCATATCTGCGTTGAAGAGTGGTGTAAAAGCGGTTAGAAGAGCAAACGGGACAAGTGATGAAACCGCTGCGAGTGCAAGATTCAGTGGTGCGATAGCCTATGGGAAAGATTTAGATGTTAGAATGGGGTGTTAGAATGGGTATTAGAATGTGTTGTTAGAATGTGTTGTTAGAATGTGTTGTTAGAATTAGATATTGATTAGTGATGTTGAGTGATGTTGAGTGATGTTGAGTGATGTTGAATGGAGAAAGTGAGTGAAGAAAAGGAGTGAAGAAAAGGAGTGGAGAAAGTGAGTGGAGAAAGTGAGTGGAGAAAGTGAGTGGAGAAAGTGAGTGGAGAAAGTGAGTGGAGAAAGTGAATGGAGCAAGTGAGTGGAGAAAGTGAATAAAGAAAGTGAGTGGAGAAAGTGGACAAAGAAGTTGGGTAGAAAAGTGGAGAGAAAAAATCGAGGTTTAGACTAAACCAATGTGCAAACATACTTGTAGTTGGCGTTTCAAACGTGGTTCTAATGCTAGAGTTGTTGCTGAAAAAGCCTTCATCAAAACTAAGATTCAAATCCTTTTTGTACAAATTGAAATTGCTATTATTATTAAGATCTTTGATTTGATTGAGAGTGTTCATCAGTTCGATCATTTGATCCTTGTCGCCTACTATTTGGTCATCAACACTACTGATAGCGCTTTCATCGTAATTATAGTCTTCGAAGTCGACGTTCTCGTAAGGGTTGGCACTGTTGCTGTTCAGACTGGCAAAACTGTTGAAGCCAGAGGAACTGGACAGGTGTTTTTCGTGATAATGTTGTTTGGCATCCCCGATAAATTCGTGCACAGCATTGCAAACTGTGCACCTGTAGATCATCTCGGCAATGATGATGCCGCTGGCGTCGCACAGCAACGAGCGACAACCGTCGTCTTTGGAGCCATCATTGCTGGACTCCCTGATCAACTTCCGGCACGGACTGGACACAAACTCGTTCTGGCCGAACATCTTCTGCTCGAACTTGTCTTTCTTGCTCTTGTTCAGCTTGCCCTTGCCTGGTTTGCTCTTGCCAATGTTCATCTTCAAGCCGACTCAAACACAATGGCACACCAAAAAGCTGGTTTTTACTGGAAAAATGCTGCAAACGGTGCAAAGGGTTGGAAATCCTCGGTGGCGAAACTGGTGCACGACACAGCGCACAAAAACAATTGATCAGACAAAACCACCGAAAACAAGTATAAATGTTCAAAGCTCAATCCAAGAAAATCTGCTCTGCTGACATAATTCGTGCATGCAAAAGTTTCAACGTAAAACTCAAAATCAAAAACACAGTGTTTCAAAAGATGTCAAAAATCTTGGCAGAGGCGTTGCACACGGCCAAACCACATATATCTCTGGCTGGGCATTCATGCATGCATTAACGCACACACAGCTAACCTTCAATGTCACAGACCTGCTCTGCTTTCAAAACGGACCAACTCAATTCTACCTCACTCTTCGGACATTGTCTGATCCAAAACACAATTCTGGGCCAAGCTTGCGGTTGCAACATCCACTTGTCACTTCACAATAACAAAGCTGATGCACTTTCGCGTTGATTCTGAGCCAGCAAGTGAACACAAACTGAAAAATATGTAATTTATAAAGAAGTGAAACGCCGGCGTGAATCAAGTCAGCCACCGGTTGCAATTGGACGATTCGCCTTCACTCAGTATGCTAACCCGCCAATCACTTCGGTTCAGCCAAATGCCCAAACCTTGCCAGAACACCGAGCAAATGTGCAACCACTTCTTATTATTCCCTAATAGTATTCTTTTCTCAATATTATTCTTTCTTAATATTCTTTCCTAATATTATTCTTTCTTAATATTGCTGTTTTTCACCATTCCTCATTGCTGCTGTTATTCCTGCTTGCTGTTGCTTCAATATTGTCAATTCTAATTCGCACAATGCTGCACAATGGCTTCAAAAACAAGTCCCAGCTCAGTTCCGTCAAGATTTGTGAAATTTAGAGCAAATTTACAATCACACTAATTTGAAAAGTCAGTTGCAAAAAGCGAGCCGCAAAAATAGTCTGCAAAAGTAACCTGTAAAAAAAGACCAGTATTAGTATTGGTAAATAGTGAAATATGTGCATAAACAAGCACACTTTAAAGCTAAACAGCAGGTGAACAAGCAACAGGTGTCAGCCAGATTGGCAGCTTAAGCTAAACCATAGCACCACATATGATTCAAACTAATCTCTTTCAGTTTAGCTGATCTAGGTAATAAAATTGCAGTAAATTGGAACTTGAATTTTAATCAGAACAAGTCGGCCAACTAAATAATGATCCGCACTGAAATGTGCAAACAGAAAAAGCATGATTCAACTGTAAAATATTGAAACAAATGGCTGCAAATAGCGTCAACAGCACCCAACACGACTCATGCTGTTCGATTGATTCAGATTAGCTAACTCTAGATTAGCTAGGTTCAGATTAGTTGAGTTCAGATTACAGCTAGCTTTAAGATTATGTTCACTTTACAATTAGCCAATACAATTAGCCAAAAGATTCAATTCAGATTAGTAACATTGGATTAACAATGGCAAACTGCCGTTTTGATCAGTTCAGACTTGAATGTTTAATACGAGGTAAAGAGTGCAATCATTCTACTATGCACAACCGTGGTTACTTGTAATTCAATTATTTGTAATTAGATTATTTGTGACTAAATTTTTGTTTTTCAAGTTTTTGTGACTAAATTTCTTGTGGCTTAATATTTTGTGGCTAAATATTTTGTAGCTAAAAAGTTTCACTAAAAAGCTTTTTCAAACTAAATTTCTTCAAGTTTTTTGTGAATAAATTTCTTAAGATCAGAATGTTTACGGTTGAATTTCTTATTACTGGATCCACTTCTCACGTCCTTGAAGGCACGCATCCTCAACTGAGTATAGTTATCAACGCGTCAAGATAATGGTAAAATAGCAAGCACTTGTCAGAACAGTTCTACAAACTGGTTCCGCATCCGCATCAGCTTTGCCTACCTGACAAGTTAAAAAAGTGAAAAGTTCTAAACTGTCGGAAAATGGCGGAAAATGCAGAGAAAAAAGGGAGAGAGAGAGAAAGAGAGAGAGAATGAGAGAGAAGGAGAGAGAAAGAGAAGTGCAAAATCTTGACTGAAAAATCCTGACTGTAAAATGTTGACTGAAAAATCCTGACTGAAAAATCCTGACTGCAAAATCCTGACTGCAAAATTCTGACTAAAAATCCTGACTGAAAATCTTGACTGAAAATCTTGACTGAAAATCTTGACTGAGATATTTGACTAAGAACATTAATTGAGTACGTTAAATACAATCGAAAACTGACGATTGAAAAATAAAAGCAAGCTATAGGTTGCAAAAATCTATATGTGCAAACTATTAGCAAACATTAGCAAACTAAACAAACACGTTCGACTGCAATGTATCAATAACATTAACCATGTGGATGCCAAGTTCTGAACATTTTTCAATATATTTGAACAGTTTATAAATTAACTACTTTGGCACGTCGCTTTCTAACATTGCTGACCACCAACCACTGGTTAACCTTGATATGACGGACCAACAAGGACACGTACGTTCGAACTTGAGTTTAAATTGAGTGAATTTCAATTGAAATTGACTGAGTTTAATCAAGAGTCGAGCACATCTTAGCAAATCTATAATTGAGAAATAAATTGGCCAGTAAAAGAACTAATAGCATAAGAATTAAGGTAAAGTAAAATTTAGCACAAAGAAAGCTAAAATAATGATAAAGCTAATATAATGATGAAGCAAACATAATAATTAAGCCAACAGAAAGATGAGGACAGCACAAAGATGAAGTCGATCTAAGAATAAGTAGGCATTCAAGTTAAAGCAAATAAAAGGTTGAAGCTAAAACAAGATTAAAGCTAACAAGTTGATCAAGGTAAAGGAGATGAAGGCAAAGGTGATCAAGGCAAAGGCGATCAGGCGAAGGTGATCAAGACAAAGATGATCAAGACAAAAGTGATCAAGTTAAAGGTGATCAAGACAAAGGTGATCAAGGCAAAGGCGATCAGGCGAAGGTGATCAAGACAAAGATGATCAAGACAAAAGTGATCAAGTTAAAGGTGATCAAGACAAAGGTGATCAAGGCAAAGGCGATCAGGCGAAGGTGATCAAGACAAAGATGATCAAGACAAAAGTGATCAAGTCAAAGGTGATCAAGACAAAGGTGATCAAGACAAAGATGATCAAGACAAAGATGATCAAGACAAAGATGTTCAAGACAAAGGTGCTCAAAACAAAGGTGATCAAAACAAAGGTGATCAAGACAAAGGTGTTCAAAACAAAGGTGATCAAAACAAAAATGCTTAAGACAAAGGTGATCAAAGATGGTAAAATAGATGAAAAGACAGCTGGACAAGCTGGTTTGCGCCTAAGTTTACTTAGATTGTACCACTATGTGTCTCCACCTCTGCCCCACCGCACCCTCCTTTAGTCGGTTGACATTGTCACCAATACAGCTATGGGTCGAACTTGCCGACTAGAACACACGCAAATTTAACAAACAAACACAGTTTCAAACACAAAAGTCACTTTGATTGTTCGTTGGAGCAGCTCACATAATTTAGATTAAGATGAGTTTAGATTAATTGCACTAACATGCGAAAATTGCGGTTAAAAGACTAAAGCAGCGGGTTAAGAAGGATTGGAAAAGTGATTGTTTGAAAGAAACTAAGAAAAACTAGAAAAAAATGAGTAAGGAAAAGTGAGTAAAAAGAGTTGAGAAGAACTAGCAAGAATAGGAAAGAAGTGAGAAGAATGAAGAAAAAGTTTGAAAAAACTTAAAAAAATAGACAAACACATTGGCTGGATTAGGTTTAATTCCGGATGATTTCGAACTAGATGAATTTGAATTCAACAAGTGGTTTCACTTTTACTTTTGTTGACTTTTTTGCGCCGCATGTGCAGGCTTGTGTTGAAATGGGTGGTGAGGACTTGAATGAGTTCTAGTGAAATGTGGTGTGGTAGTTTTAAGAGTGTTGTTTTGGGTGGTTGTGAGACCGTAGTTGTGAGAAGTGGTTGTGAGAAGTGGTTGTGAGAAGTGGTTGTGAGAAGTGGTTGTGAGACGGTTGTTGTGAGACGGTTGTTGTGAGACGGTTGTTGTGAGACCGTATAGTTGTGAGACTGCTGTTGTGAGACTGCTGTTGTGAGACTGCTGTTGTGAGACTGTTGTCGTGAAACTGTTGTTTGAAGACCGTTGTGTTTGAAGACCGTTGTTGTGAAACTGTGTTTAGTTGTTGTGGTAGTGATCACAGTTCACCCTTAGACAAGATAATTCACTTGTTTACCTGTTCACAGTCCTAATGGAAACACACGTTTCAAATGTTAAGCATTGGCTCGCCTGGTTCTAAGCACACGCAGCGAACATGAGCGCACTAATGTTCTCGTGTGTGTGTGACTGCTGAGGTATACCTGAACATGCTCAGTGTTCTCAGCCGACTGGAGAAAGCCGCCGAAACTGATGAGCCGCCGTTTTTCAAGCGTCGTTCAGTTTTTGTTTGAACTGGCCGGAAGTTGTGAACAACTGACAGAGGTGAATCTTAAACATTTGACAATTTAAGAAGGTTTCTGGATGTTTGGATATTTTTGTCTGTCTCTTTTTCTGTTTTTATTTCTGTTTTTGTTTCTGTTTTTGTTTCTGTTTTTGTTTCTGCTTTTGTTTCTGTTTTTGTTTCTGTTTTTCTTTCTGTCTCCCTTTCTGTCTCTCTTTCTGTTTCTCTTTCTGTTTTTGTTTCTGTTTCTCTTTCTGTCTCCCTTTCTGTTTCTCTTTCTGTCTCCCTTTCTGTTTCTCTTTCTGTCTCCCTTTCTGTTTCTCTTTCTGTCTCCCTTTCTGTCTCTCTTTCTGTCTCTCTTTCTGTCTCTCTCTCTGTCTCTCTTTCTGTCTCTCTTTCTGTCTCTCTTTCTCTCTCACTTTCTCTCTCACTTCCTCTCTCACTTTCTCTCTCACTTCCTCTCTCACTTTCTCTCTCACCCACAAAACAGATGCAACTTGAGCCGGATTGCAAGCGTCTGGGCTGTCAGGTTTGTATTCTTTTGACGCATGCGTCCAAAAAAGAGCGCCATGTGCACTCTTATTGTGCAAAAGAGCGTTTAGAACCCGATCAACAAGAAAAGACGTAACAAAGAGAAAAACTACCGGCATTCAATGTCTTGCAGCCATTTACAAAAAGATGCAACAAAAAAGATGCACGAAAAAAGTGGCTTCAAAAACAATGGCCCCAATCAATGTGTACAAACACAAGACAAACAAACATTGCAATGGCAAAAGTGAAAAACTAGAAACAGAGTTTAAGACGAGGCGCAAAATAGCTCGTAATTGCCAAGGAAAACGCGTCTTCCAGCAACACGACAACCTGTTGCAATTCGACAATTGCAATAAAGAACCTGTTGAATGTTCGTGTTAAGCTCATCTTGAACACATCTTGAACACATCTTGAACACATCTTGAACACATGCTGAACACATTTGAATTGAACCTACTTTCAACTGCTTTTTTTCAAATCCATCTTAAATCCAACCCAAAGATATATCCATCTTCCCACTTGATCCCCTCGTCAGATGGAGCAACTGTCAACATCTCGGAACAGATTGCACAACAAACGAACGGATATACCATAAAAAGGTGGGGTGGGCGAGCACTTCATCAGTGCAGATGAAAAGTGGCTGGCAAACAGTGTGATGATGACAGAGAAAAGGAAACAGTCATGTGAAACTTTAGATAAATTCACCAGTCCTGCAATTCAAGCTAGTCTTTGCAATATTTAGACAACATTAAGACAATATCAAGCTTAATATCACTCAATATCACTTAATATCACTTAATATCACTACTTAAACATTCTTTTGACAATATCTGCAAAACATGTACACAATAGTCGCACAATACCGACACCATGCCAGCACAACACTAGCATAAGTTAAAAACAATTGGCCAAAACGTACGAATATGGACCATTATATCAAATTTGAACACTTTTCAAATTTTGCAAATTTCTACTTTTTCAACGTTCAAATTTTTCAATTTTCAAATTCTACTTACCTGATAATGCTGTGGATGTTCCGATTTCACGTAAATTTGCAATTGCCAAACCACTTAAAAAAGCACGTTCCACCGTTTGATCACCTTAACTGCTGATCTAAAAGCTAAGAGAAAACAAAAATTACCATCGATACACAGGTAAAACACAATAGATGAAAATATCGACCATTAAAATATTCAACACAAGGGTATCGAACATTAGAATATCGAATGCTAAATATCAAATATGAAAATATCGAATATGAAAATATCGAATATGAAAATATCGAATACTAAAACATCGAATACTAAAACATCGAACACACGCACAAGGACTAGAAAAGTTTTAAGAAAACGGACAAGAAAACAAGCAACGAGGTAAATAATGGAGGTAAGCAATGAACGAGTCACACATTGGTTGCACAATTAGCAAGTGTTGACGAGCAGAAGAGAAGAAAGCAGTGGCAGCAAATAAAATCACTAACTGCCATACACAAACAACTGCAATGTTGCAGATAAGATGCTCAAAAATGTGCACTTTTCAATTATGAACACATATTGAACATACATAAAGGATTATTGTGATTACCGTGATTATTGTGATTGATTATCATGATTATTCAGATTATAATGATTATCGTCAGTATTGTGATTATTATGATTATTGTCTGGTAGAATAGAATTAGTTTAGAATGAAAATCTTAAAAGTGCCACATTTAAATTACCAGTTAATGTTAAATATTGGTTCGAGAAGTTTATTTTCAGATGATAAGCTTAACACTAAAGGTGGCCATAATGAATGAGTTTAATTTTAATTAAGGTTTGCAATGTTAAGTTTGTAGTTGTGAAACTGCAAGCGGTCAGATCTAGTGGTGGTAAACTAGATTCAAAGTAAAAGCTGGTCACTATTAGTTGTGATCATCAGAGTTATACTGATTTAGAGGTGTACTGTCTTGGATTTATACTGGCTGAGAGTTATACTGGTTTAGAGTTTCACTGGCTTAAAGTTATACAGGCTTAGAGTTATACTGGCTCAGAGTTATGCTGGCTCAGAGTTATACTGGCTTAGAGTTATACTGGCTTAGAATTATACTGGCTTAGAGTTATACTGGCTTAGAGTTATACTGGCTTAGAGTTATACTGGCTTAGAGTTGCACTGGTCAGAGTTGCACTGGTCAGAGTTGCACTGTTCAGACTCGCACTGGTCAGACTCGCACTGGTCAGAGTTGCACTGGTCAGACTCGCACTGGTCAGAGTTGCACTGGTCAGAGTTGCACTGGTCAGAGTTGCACTGGTCAGAGTTGCACTGGTCAGAGTTGCACTGGTCAGAGTTGCACTGGTCAGAGTTGCACTGGTCAGAGTTGCACTGGTTAGACTCGCACTGGTCAGACTCGCACTAATCAAAGCTGCACTGGTCAGACTCGCACTGGTCAGACTCGCACTAATCAAAACTGCACTGGTCAGACTCGCACTGGTCAGACTCGCACTAATCAAAACTGCACTGGTCAGACTCGCAATAATCAAAGCTGCACTGGTCAGACTCGCACTAATCAGAGCTGCACTAGTTAAAGCTTTATCGGTTCAAAGCTAAACTAGCTAAAAAATGCATCACTTTTTGTTCAGAGTTATAACTGATTTGGGTTGCATAAGTCAGAGTCACACTGTCCAAAGTCGCATGAATAACAGTTATTCTTATGAAAAAAAACAATGATCAAAGTTGCACCGGCAAAAGTTGCCCTTTATTCAGGTTGTAACAGCAAAAATTGTACTGGTAAAAGTTTTACTAGCCAAAAATACACTTGCCATGTGAAAAGTGCTCTAAAAGGACCTTTAGATTTGTGGCTAATGGTGTAGTTCGAAAATCGGACTTCAGACTTGGACTCACCATCATCTGGCCATTGAGTTATGAATATGTGGTAGAAGAGGGGCGTGTGCTGAATATAGTGGTGGAGTCAATTGATGCAATGGCGGCAACTTAGTGCGCAGATGGTTTTCATGTGCCGCCTATTTTCAGCGGTAAATTAACGCCGCCTGTTCTGAGCCGCCAGTTCTAAACAGCCCGGCTAGACCTTGAAGTCGGCTTTGCACTGAATCCGGCGTGGTACGATCTTAAATGGTATTTAAGATTTGACTAAATTATTTCCAAACACCCAACTCTATGCCACTGTTCAAATCCCTGTTCACCCCCTGCCCCAGTCCATAAGTTTGAGCCCTCAACCAACTCAACCATGGCGACCTTAACTGTTTCTAACCAGTTCTAATCGTCCAAAAACAGGTTGTAAAGGTGAAAACAACTTGAAGAATGGCAAGTGCAAATTAGTGCAACAGGCCACTGTGGTATTTTCTTCGTCTTTCTCTTTGTCAATCGCTTTCGCAAATGTTCTGCAAAATACTGCAATCAAACACCTGTCGCTTCATTTTGCCTGCACCGATCTGCACAAAATCCCAAGCTGTATGCAAAAAAGGTTTTTTCGCGCTAATTTCAAACTTCCTTGCAAAATGCAGTTCTAAGCAAATACAGCACAGGTGTATTCATTGAACGGCTTAGAAAATGCTCGGATTTAAGAAATGCCATTTAAGTTTCCATGACTACTTACAAGAAATGCTCAGATGTGTGTAACGATTACGCTTTCACATGCACAAAGATGGCCATCGTTGAATAAAAGGTGAGCCGTAAACAACCATTAAAAAAGACACATTAGAGAATTGGTCAAGCCACATGGAACAAGCTAGAGCAACAAGCTAGAAGAACAGGCTAGAACAACGAGGTGGAAGAACAAGCTAAAGAAACAAGCTAAAAGAACATGCTGAAGAAACATGTTAGAAGAAATGCTAAAAGAACATGCTAAAGTAATAAGGTGGAGCAACAAGGTGGAGCATCAAACTAAAGCACCAAACTAAAACATCAAACTAAAGCATCAAACTAAAGCATCAAATTAAAGCATCAAACTAAAGCATCAAACTAAAGCATCAAACTAAAGCATCAAACTAAAGCATCAAACTAAAGCATCAAACTAAAGCTTCAAACTAAAGCATCAAACTAAAGCATCAAACTAAAGCATCAAACTATAGCATTAAACTATAGCATTAAACTATAGCATCAAACCAAAGCGTCAAACTAAAACATTAAACTATAGCATTAAACTAAAGTGTCAGGCTAAAGAGTCAAAGCAAATTTTTAAGCTAAACATCCCATTTAAGCAAGTTAAAATATCGAGTTAAAGCATCAAGTTAAAACATTAAGCCAAAACATCAGGCCAAAACATCAAGCCAAAACATCAAGTTAAACCATCGAAAAAAATCATCGAACTAACCATTGAACTAAACCGCCAAACTAAATTTTCAATTCAAGCATCAAATTCAATGTCAAATTCTAGCTTTAACCAATGTATAAAAACTTAAGCATCTAAAAAATGCATCAAGTCATTGCACAAGTCAATGCATCAAACCAATGTTTGAAACGTGCAAAATCCAGATGCAACAGTCAGATTGGCAACAGTAACATTGGCCATACTATGAGAAAGGCTAAAATGGGTCTGGTTTCAGTTAAATTGGCAACACCACAATTGGCAAAACTGCAATTGGCAAAAAAAAACTTTAAGGTGCAAAAATAAGATTTCAAAAACAAGGTAAAAAGTAAGGTAAAATGGTTGTAAGTGAACCTGTTGCCTAAAGGCGAATAAAAAGCAAAACGCAAGGTTGACAATGGAAAAAGGCGAAAATAAAAAAGCAAATATAAGAAAGTGCCGGTTCGCTTAATGTACGAAATCAAGTGTGTCTAAGGTCAAAGTGGGCACGCAATTAGCAATAACAAACGTCCCTGAACATAACAATTTGCAACTGGGCTTTGATCCATCAACTCTTCACTAACTAGCTGCCTAGCTATTATAACTTACTTGTCCATCACTGACCTGATCATGACTTGTTTGTACATCACTAATTTATTCATTATTAGTTTTTAACATTAAACTGATAATATTGAGCATAAATGCTGATCTTTAATAATGCGGATCACTAATAATATTCATCACTAATCAATGATCAATGTCCATTTCTTGTTGATTCATTTTAATTTAAAATGGTCCACAAGCATATTTATTAACATTAACTATACTTTAGCCACCACTTAACCATTACCCCCACTTACCAAACAGTTTAACATTTAGTTGATGGCCTTAGTCCTTAGGCTAATTGCCCTACCACCACTGTCGGTCACCTAGCACTGCATGTTTGCCATCAGTCGCTTCAAGGGCGATTTAGGAGTGCAAAACACGTTTACCTTTCTTAAAAACTGTGCACTTTTTTTTGCTTAGATCACAAAATTGTACTCATCACGAAATTGCATTCATCACCTTATTGCATTCAACTTTGTATTACATTCAAAATTGAGCTCATTTAAAGTCAGCATCATTACTGAATTTTTTCATGTTTGGATTACATCTAATCCTTAAATCTAACATTTTTGTTCAATGTGCGACTATAAATATGTGATTAATAAACAACTGACCAATAAATGTGACCAACAAATGGCAAAGCTAAAGATGCACCGACCATCTTCTACTTTTAAACAAGCTAACAGTTTTTGTTGTTTTGTAACGCTTGTCTCTTCTTAAACTGGAAACTTTGCTTGTTTGCCTTGCATTTTCCACTTTAGCCAAGTTGCTTGTGTCCACCTTGAACAACTACAAATACGGGCAAGTCATTACAGGCCAACAATTTGAAGGTCAAGCGCGATTCCTAAACTTGGCTCAGCCGTTGCACTGCACCCTATTTTAACCAATTCACTTTCTTTAGGCACCCACTTTTCCTTTCAATCTGCAACTTTTCCATTAACTCAAGGCAAATCATACACATCTAACTTAGCGCAAACAGCATAAAAGCAAAAAAAATAAAAAATGGCATGCATATGGCAACCATTAAACAAATTTTAAGTCAATTTCAAGACAATAACGATAAAGAAGAAAAAAAATTTTAATATTAAAAGTATATATTTATCAAAAAAAGAAACATGTTACAATAGAAAATAATTTAAGTATATAATTCTGAATCAAACATCCAACTATTCTTTTTCTCAGCAAGACAATAAAACAGTTCTAGTTTAACTAAAATTAGCAATTAGCAAACTACTGCATTTGATTCCTCCTTTTTTTCTTCTTTTATCTTCTTTCCTAGTCTTTCTTTCTTATTTAAATCTGACTTTTCAATCTTATTTTCATCATTAATAATTTCGTCATTTTTTATTTCTTCATCTCTAATTACATCATTTTTAATTTGATTTTTTTTTATTTCATTTTTATTGCGATCTCTAAATTCATCATTTTTATTATCTTTGTCGTTTTTTTTATTAATAGAACTCTCTTCAGTTAAACTTTTTTCATCATCAGAATCTTCATCTCCTGTAGATTCATCTTCTTCATCTTCCTCATCTTCCTCTTCTTCCTCTTCTTCCTCTTCTTCCTCTTCTTCCTCTTCTTCCTCTTCATCATCATCTTCTTCATCATCAACTGAACTATCACTATTACTTTCACTTTCATCGCTTGACTCTTCATCACTATCGGATTCTTCATCTGAAGAAGTTTCTTCATCACTATAGAATTTATTATTACTACTTTTTGCACTTAATTTATCTGTTGTAAAATTCAAATCGTCTAAACTTGATAATTTTGTATTATCTATTTCATTAACTTTATTTCGAACACTTGAATCAGGTTTAACTAATGGAAAATCTGGTAATTCTTCATATCCATTAATTGGTTTACCTAAAAAATGTGACAATGTTCCGATTCTATATTTACTTGCTCCACTTACTAAAGAAGGTAAATTACCATCTTTTATCTCAGGGATTATATTTTCATCATCTTTCTTTATCATTCTACTTTTAGGTACTATCAATATTTTTTTAGATAAACAAAGACCAAATTCATCAACACTATATATAATTAATTGTTTTAAAAATCTTGCTCTATCTCTTATATCATAATTTAAATCATATTTTGCAAGATTAAATATGTAATTTATTAAAAGTTTTATGCGATCCTTATCTTGTTGATTAAAATAATTTTTAGTGGTTTCAAAGTAATTTGTTGTTAAATAAACTTTAGCTGCTAAATTTAAAGATTGTAGTTTAACAATATCTGTTTCAGAAAAAAATGACTTGGCAATAAATCTTAAAATATCAGGTGAAACTTCATAAGCTTTATAATTTTTATCACAAAATTCAGCTAAAATCCATAAAATTGTAGCTCTTGCATTAGGAGTTTTAATTTTATCAACAATAAGTTTGGAAACTTGTTTAATTACTGAATTAATTATACTATCAGATTTTAATTCTTCATCGGTATTCTTTTCAACTGATTGTTTTGTTAAATCATCTTCTTCTAAATCAATTTTTTTTAATTTCTTTTTTAATTCTTGATTAATAATTAATTCTTGTTGTTTGTTGATTATTTGTTTTCTAATAACAATTATACTTTGCGCAATTATAATTTCGTTTCGATTTGAAAGTAACGATATTAAACCATTTAAACAAACCGGCGCAATATCTTTTATTCGAGATGCACATTTTCCTATAGCTTCAATTGTTGAAGATACAAATTCCATATCATCTTGATAATTGTTAATATATGCTTGAAATTCTCTTAAAATCAATGCTATATTTGATTGCGAGCTTAAATTTGTTAAAATTTTCAATTTTAAAATTTTTACTTGTGTTACATCTTTTGATTTAACAAAAAAAGATTTTAAAAATGGTTCAAATAACGATCTTAATGTTTGATTATTTTTTATTTTTGAATCACTAAAAGTATCTGTTTTGTTTAAATCATCTAAATTATCATCTAGTTTATCTATATTATCTAATTCATTATCTTCTAATTTATCAAAAGATGTAAGACTATTAATATTTGACAAAACAACTATTTGTATTTCTTGTCTAGAATGTAATAATCTAATTAATGGACGCACAATATTTGATGTCAATTCTGAATTAGGAGCTAAATATAGATAAAGTTGTATTACAGCCATTACAACGGCTGAATTGCGAGATTGTAATAAAGGTTTAGCATTTCTTAATAAAAGTTTATGGTCAGGGTCTAAACGTAAATAATCCGAATCATATTCATCATCAGATTCGGTTTTATATTGTGGACATGGATTCGGATTTAAAAATTGTGTTCTACCATAACGAATTAACATATTAATTAATATAACTTGGCCCCATTCATCAAAATCTGCCATTAAAGAGACAAATTTTTTATAATTAGGATGGATTAAATCTAATCTTTCTGGACAAACTTCTTCAAAAGCGGCCACAGCAGAGCCTAACACTAAACTGGTTCTATCTTGAAGAAGTTTTTCTATAATTAAAATAATGTCATCTTTCATACTAGGCTCTAAACTAAATAATTTTGGAATCGCATGGGCTGCTGTTTTTCTCACATAGGGAGACATATCGTTAGAACAATCTTTAATAGAAATATACATAATTGGTGCAATAATATTGACACGAATTGAAGACATGACTCTTAAGGCAGAAGCTCTAATTAAAGGATTTGGATCTTTAAGAGATCTTTGAAACGTAGAAATCGAAAGTAAAATCAAATCAGGCTCCTTTTCAGCATATCTTAAAAGATATAGATAAACTAATTTTTTTAATTCTGCATTTTTAGTGACAACATTTTTAACAACATGCGGAAAAAGTTCTTTAGAAGAAACATCTGCAATTAGATAAAAGATTAGTTAAACAAAGAATGAAGAGGTGACAGAATTCGTTCGTACCAGATGAACTTTTTCCTTTAGCGACCAATGTAATTAAACGTTTCATTGCTTCCAGTTTGAGCGCATCCTTGTTGGAATCAAGCATAGACTTGATGTCATCATTTTTACCATAAGATGAATAAGGCATGATAGAAGTGCTGTCCAGCGTGGACGTGAAATCATTATTACAAGAGAATCCGTTATTGCCACTCTTGAAGCTGTTGCCGTAGCCATTGATGTCAAAGTCCGAACTGGATTTAACAATGGCTTCAGATTGCACTTGATAATCATATGCTTCCATTTTGACCTGCTTCAATGGCTAGTAAAGCAGGAAGGGAGAAAGAATGACTTATTTGGGAACTTGGCAGATTATTTAGAACAGATTCTTTGAGATAGAAGTCACAAATTAAGTAAAACGGACAGAACGTTGTTTGTAAACATTAGCGAACCAGTGGTAAACATTGGCTTACATTGTAATAAATCAGAGACGACAATAATAGTTTTAGTTATATTTCCAATGCTCAATCACTCCCCCTCGCAATTGGTTGCTATTCTCCTGGCAAGTTGAACATATTAAATCAAATTGAAACCGCAATTTAGTAAAGACGCGGCAGAATCGCTTGATTAGCTATTAATTAAACAGACTGACACATCGCCAACATCAGCTTTGCGCAAGCTCAGAATTGGCCGAGCCGCTGACATCTAGTACTGGGAGCAGCAAATTATTCAATAAACACTCGCTAAACCCAATGTTATCGTGGATGGACACGGCGTGCAATTTAATTTTCATGTTTCATCCAATTAATTAAGCTGATTATAATTTAAACTTGTTTATCTTCAACCTGTTTCATCCTCCATCTTTCATCTTCCATCTCCCATCACCTTTTCATGTCTTTGATCTGTTCTTCTCAAACTTATCTGCAAAATGACTTACCATGATGAAAAATGCAGAAGGCTAAAAAACAAAATCGAGCTGCTCAAGTGTTGTGTCAAAGTAATCATGTATGGCAACCACTATTGCATTCAAAAATACGGAATAACTGCCGACGACTTCAAGAGCAATTGCAGATATGGCAAACTTAGTCTGGATGAACTTCAAAAAAAGTTGTTTGAAAAAAAATTCCTATTAGATTTCACCAAAAAATCCTGCTTAGGCATCACCATGTACAATTCACTTAGTGAAAATGGTCATATTCAACTGAAAATTCCCGAAACTTCAGATATTCAGCAACTTATCTTGCAAAGTTTTAACTTGTATGATAAAAATGTCAATTTCTGCACCCTTCACAATCCTAAAAACGCTGAATATGTTCATGTATATATCATCGAAGACAAAAGATTAGCATCTTACTTAGAAGCACATGTGGAAAACGAATTCGGTCATAAGACTAATTTTAAATATAGCTTCAACTGGCTAAACGCTTTGCTTAATCTAGATAATCAGTCTACAGTAAAAAATGAACCTTGCACAAAACTAGACTTGCTTTTAGGATTCGACACTTTAATCAAGGAAAACTATCCAATGCCAGTCTCATTAGGCAAAAACGAAAAACTAAGTTGTACAAAAAGTATATTTACCAAAGTTTCTGAAAATTCACCTATGTTTGCTATCGATTGCGAAATGTGCATAACTTTAAATAATGAAAAAGAAGTAACTCGAATTTCAATCGTTGATGAAAATTTTCATGTTTTGTATAATGAATATATTAAACCTGATAATGAAATTACAGACTATTTAACTTGCTATTCAGGAGTTACTAAAGAAATAATGGACAAAACAACCTTAAAATTAAATGACGTTCATAAAAAAATTGATAAAATTTTAACGCCCAATTCTATTCTTGTTGGACACTCACTCAATTGTGATCTAAACGCTCTCAAACTTTGTCATCCATATATTATTGATACTAGTCTGATATATAACATTTCAGGTAGAAGATCAATCAAACCTTCACTTAAAAATTTAGCTGCATTGGTTTTAAAAAAAAATATTCAAACTTCAAAAAAAGGTCATTGTTCAATTGAAGATGCAAAAATTACAATGGAATTAGTTAAAAAAAAACTTGAAAATGGTAAAACATATTTTGATAAAGTTCAAAATTGTCCTTCTAAAATTCATTTGTCCAATTTTTTAAAAAAAAATGTCAATGTAAATTTGTTTTATGATTTTTTGTTAGCAACTTATTGTAAAAAATTTGTACTTGTTATGTCTAAACATAACTTAGATGTATTGCATAATATTAGAGTTTCATTAAGCACTAAGAAATCAATCACAATACTTGTTATTCATGGAAAATGTTTTATTAATGTCAATAACTGAAATTATTAATTTGTTAAAAAAATTATTTACAGATATTTTTATATGTTAATTATTTAAAAAAGGTACATGAGAAACTCTGGTCAATCCAGATTCACCAGCTGTAAAAAGCCAATTTTTAAATTTTAAATTAGGATTCCATTCGACCTAAATTTTGTAAATAAATAAATATATATATATATGTATTTAATTAAAAAAAAAAATACCTTTGTTAATGATACAAGAGGATAATCACCAACTCTGGCATAATTCATCGTTTCAGGATTTTTTAATCTTTGAAATTCAGCCAACGGAACATTAAAATATTGGTCCTATTTAAAAAAAATTTACAAAAGTTTAAAAATAATACAACTAAATCTATTTACCAAATCTGCATCATTAAAAACAATGCCAAAATTATTTCTCATTTCTTCTAAAGTACTTCTCAAAGGTTCATCTTGTCCAATTAAAAATTCATTTTTAGATTTTGAAGTATTTTTAGTTGTATTTTTAAGTAGATTTGTCGATTTTTTTACCAAATTTTCATAAGTCATATAATAAAGGGGCTATTCAATAAAAATTATAAAATATTTATATTGTAAATTTAAATCAAATTCTTACAATACATTCATGTGGTCTATTTTTATTATATTTTTTTCCGTTTTTAGGTTTTGCATATACATTTAAAACAGCTTCACCGGCAGAATCAACTCCTGCTTCCACATCCATCCAACTAGAAATATTAAAATCCTAATAAAATATAAAATATTAATAAATTAATAACATTATAATTATAAAACAAATACCCAAACACAACTTTTATGTCTTGATAAAGAGTTTGTAAAATTAACTGGAGAACAGTCTTTGTACGTAACATTATTATGTAAATTGGCATAACAATCATCATATGCCGAAAAAAGACCACAAAATTTAGGAGACCAGTCTACGACAGTGTTTAAACCTTTTTTATGTAATGTTAAACATAATGTTAAATCATTTACATCCCACATTTTAGAAATGCGATCAAATCCTCCAGAAATTAAATACTGTTCACCAGAATAAGGTACCCATTTGATACTGTTTATTAAAGCTCCATGAGCAATCCAAGTTTTAATTGCTTTTAATTTAACACATTTGGTTTGAATATCTAAAGTCTTTAGTAAACTAGATTCTGTTGTTAAATTAAATACAGATATTAAACCGTTACCATAACCTGTAGCAATTAACTTTTGTCCGTTTGTAGGATTCCATGAAAGACATTTACAGACACTATTTTTCTCAAATACAGCCGGACCATAACCAGGTCTGTCAAGTATTAATATTGGATTACACTTAAATATCTTAAGTTTTACACGTTCATAATCTTTTTCTATTTCATTTGGAAAAGGAATGCTTATTATTCTAACAAAACCATCTCCACAAGCCAAGGCCATAAGTCCGATTCTACTATATTCGTTTAAGTTTTTGTCATAATTGTATGAAGTTCCACCTGGACACCAGCTTAATTGCCATATTACACCATAGTCATGAGCTATTGCAAATGACAATTTTGAAGTTGAAACTTTTTCATTATTTTGATGAGTTAAATCAAATTTCCAAAATTGTAATAATCCAAATTCTTTATTTGTATCAAAAACTTTATATAATTTATTAAAGGCGTTTGTAGAAATGCAAAGTATCTGATCTTCATTTAAATTATTTTCTAAAGGAAATGGACACCATGCTCCAGCATAAACTGGTCCACTGGTAAAAAAGGTTACATGATTTCTATTAATTTTGAAATCAAAAAGATTTAAAATATTCCAATCTTTTTTTTCATTTCTATCAAAATTTTTCCCAACAGTTACACATTTAAAATGTGGTGAAACAAGTTTTAAATCAATATATTTTTCATAGTCTTTTTCATCAACTAATTTAAAATTGTTTTTTTTTGGCATCCAATTTAAAAAATTTTTTTCTTGGAAATGGTCAAAATAAAATTTTTTAGGAATATTATTTATTTCACTATTGTTTCGTTTAATTTTAGAATTGCCTTTTAAATTTAAATTACTATCTTCAATGGAATCTAAAAGATAGGCTGGCATTTCTGGCACTTGACTTTTGTGATTTTTATTGATATGAGTGAAAATTTCATCTTTATAAAAATCGCATTTAAAATTACACAATTTACATTTCCAATCCATATTTAATCCACATTTTGAATAATGAAAAGTAAAAGCATGAAAATTTGAGAATAAAGCATTACAATTTTCTAACGGACACTTAAATTGATTTCCAATTTTAACACTTTGTTTCCATTCAGTTAAATCTTTATCTGGAATCTTACGTAAATTTTTTTCAGGAGATATAATAAAATCTTTCCAGTATTTTAAAATATTGGCCCTTTTTGACGATGTATTAAATTTACCATTTGTATCATTTTTTTCATTTATGCTATTTAAATTCTCTTCTATATATTCATCTGAAAAATCACTTTCATTTGAAGATGACTCTAAAAAAAAATCATCATTTTTTTTGTTTTTTTTATTTTTTACTTCAGGTATATCCGTATCTGATTCTTGTTTCTCATTTATATTAGTTTTAATAAAATTCCTAGCTTTTCTTGCACAACCTCTTAATGGTCTTTTACCAGTTTGAACTATTTCATCACAATTTTCAACAAATAATTCTTCATTAGAATTATTACTTAAATCAAGTTCTTTTTGTAATAAATCAAGTTTTTTTTTATGACTTGCCATATGACTTTTCATTGAATTGATTTTCAAACTGTTGCCACAAATTTCACAAGTTTCTTTAAGATCTTCATCTTTTTTACCACAAATTTCTTTGTGCAATTTCAAACCTAAGCCGCTTTTAAATTTTTTATTACAAAGAGAACATTTAAGAAACGGAAGAATTTTTAAAGCACTAATATAAGCTCGTATAATTTCGTTGTTTGTAAATGGTTTTCCTGAAAAATCATTAATTCGTGCAATTCCATAATGTTCATTTATAATATGCTTTTCAATTTTAGATAAATTATCAAAAGTTAATTTACATTCTGAACATGTATAATCTGATTGTGATGAAGATTTTAAAGATAAACTAGAACTATTAGTAGATTGTTTAGAAGTATTTAACAAAGGATTACAAGAAGAAATTTTGACTTTTTTGTTTATTTTTTCTAAATTTTGAATGCATTTTTTTTTTTTCAAAACCTGAGTTTCAGTCTCAATTTTTATTTCGTCATTTTTTAAATCTAAATCTTGATTAATTTCTTTCAAGTCGTCTTTAATTGAACAATCATCTTTGTTTAATTTAGCATTTTTTGGTTGTTTTCTTATAATAAAATCATCTAAAGTTTTATTTTTAAAAACTTGACGATTAGACCTTCTAGGTCGTATAAAAGTTTCGTTAGTTTTTTGTTCATCCTTGTATGATGGCTTAACCTTAGATAAAGTTTTGATTTTTGAGTTGATCGGAGCCATCTAAGAATGTAAATATTATTTTAGATGAATAATCAGATTGCTTATAAAAAAGACAAGGCACAAAAATTAATAACTATCACTAAATATTCATAATGTTAAAGAAAAGTTTTAAAACATTTTTTCAGATGACTTGATTACTTGCAACTTATCATCAAGTCATTTTTGTGGATACGTAAACACTTATTTAAAACAAACATTGCCCACGTGATATTTGTTTACGTTTATAAGGGCAAGATCCCTAATGGAAAGCGCTAATTTTAAATATAAAATTAATCACAGTGTGGTTGAACCGCTCAATTAAATGTGATTTTGTAGACATACCATCTGCAAAATAAACTAAATTAAATTTAAAAAAAAAATAACTAATTAAAATTGAATTAAAAAAATAATTTTATAAAATCAAACAAAAATTGTTGAAGAATTGATCAAATGTAACTGTTTTAAAAAGTTGATTAAACTATGTCTAAGAAATAATAGACCGGTCTTTATGCTTTTCTCAATGTATATTGTAGAAAAATTTAAATTAACTATTGCACTTGTAGTTTTTTTTATGTGTATATACATTTATAAAATATAATATATGTTTATACGTACTTATGTATAAATGTACACACACACAACTATTTTACAATTTGTTCTTGCTCAATTAACTTTAAGAGGCATCCAACTGCACCAAAATATCCTTCATGTTCAAGAAAAAGAGCTTTTAAAGAGCCTCCAGACCAGTAATCCATTGCATAAGAAAGAAGCCTCATAGAAATTACGTTTACTCTAAGAAAATTGCCTACAAACAGTACTTTGTCTATTTTTTCATTAATGGCACACAACCTTGCAATAGAACCAATGTTGTTAGTTACTGTGATCAAAACAGCCTGTGCTAAATCCTCTGGTCTGGAATTATCTCGCTTTTCTTTAGAAATCATGTGCCCAAAACTAAGTTAAAAGAACCAATGAGGTAATGTAAAATGCAAATTAATAAAACAAGATCTAACCTGCAAGCTATAGTATCTCCAGATAAACCAAATTTTTTATAATCTCCTCCATAAATGTCTTTGACAAGTTTATCTACTTTAGTTGAATCACCATTTTTAGCCAATTCAAGCGCTTCTTCGAACGTTTCTACTCCTATAATTTTAAACAAGTTTAAAATCTAGGCTCAAATGAAATCAATTTAATATTATTACAAACCAGTTAGCAATGAACATAATCCTAGGAAAGTACCTCCTCCAATAGAAGTGCCAGACACACGTTTGTAATCGCTTTTGCTTCTTACCGCTAAAACGGAAACGCCTGATCCTATGTTAACCACTAAGAACGGGTATGGATCAGAAAGGTCAAAGTAGTGTTTCTCTCCTACTTTAAATCGTGAACCTGGTTTAATCTTGTCGTTTGGACCTCTGGGTATAATTGGAAGAGTGTTTTCAATATAATAACATTCGTTAGACTTGTTCATCGCTTCAATATATTGTATTCCACGAATAAGAGAGTCGAGTTCATCGAATTTGTGAAGCTCAAGATTAACTTCTCTTTTAAAATCTTGTTCAAATTTATAAGCTCCACCACCTGTTGCGCAAACTAAAGCAAAAATAAGCTTAAAAGATTAAAAATTAGATAAAAGCTTACCTGTGGATGCCAAACTTGCAATCCCTTTAGATTTAGCTAATTTTACAAATTGATTCATTTCAGAAGTAGGAAATCTTAAAAAATGCAAATTTCCCTTTCGATTATTCATAACACAATTGGGTAATTCTAAATTCACATCCCTTTTGCCAGTTTCGCCATAAGCTGAATTACTTTTTAAATAATGTCTTATAGTTTTAAGCACTGCATCCTCAGAAGCTATCTCTTCTTTAGATCTGTCAATGGGTTCAAAATAGACCAGTTTGGTTAAAGTACCACCAATATCCATACCAAACCAAGGCATACTCAAGTGCAAATCTGGTGCAGGTTGATTTTCATTTTGCAATTCACTATCATTTTGCTTACTGGACATTCCATTTCGCTGATCTTGCATTTTTGCAACATTTTCAAGCGTGTTATTGTTTTTGTCACTAGAAAAAGCAGGTTAATTAATGTAAGTGAATAAATAAAAATGTTTACCTAGCGTTATTCATAATGATTAACTCAAAATTAAAACAACTGTTGACTTGGCTTGAAAAAGATAGCTTGGCAGCTTTTTAACTTTGAAAGGTGTTTACGTTGACAAGTTACAAAACTAAAACCAAAGACTTAAACAAGTTTGCGAACACTCACAGAGGGAGATATAATTGCAAGTATGAGCAAAAATGTGTAGATATATTTTCTAAGATAAGCTCATTTGTTTTGTTAAATTGAACAGGCGAAAATTGAGTAAGAGTGAATTGAAAGCCGCCAAACATAATTTTAACACGAACAATCAGTAAGGCCGGTCTAGGCTTTAGAATGAGTCGGTTTTATAAACGGTTGGTTTTTTCAGTATTTTTATTTGTTGATTCTGTGATTTGTTGGTCTGTGATTTGTTGGTCTGTGATTTGTTGGTCTGTAATTAATTGGTCTGCGGTTAGTTGGTTCCTTGATTAATAGATTTTTTCGACTAAATGGTTGCTTTGGTAGGGCTGGCCACTTAGACTAAGCTGGTTGCATTGACTAAGCTGTTTGTTTTAAATGGATTAAATAAATTGCTAAATAAATGGTTTGGACTCAATTATATTCTATTAGGTCTGCAACGGTTAACAATCAATTTAATTCCTACACAATTGTCGGCCGAATTACCGTCTTTTGACCCTTACAAATCCATCAGCATTTAGTTGCAGTCGGAGCACGATCTACTTTCGCAATTGTGCCACAGTAGCACGCCTGCGCAGCAAATGTAAACAAATCATATTAAATCGTTTTGAACAATTTTAATTTGAGTCAATCAAGTGTAGCCATAATGATTATTAAAATTTGGCTAAGTTTATTAGATGATCGACCTGACCTAATAAGTTAGATATAATAGCTGAGAAGAATTAAGATCAAGTGGCTAATTGATTTAAAATAAACAAGCAGATGCGTCTTAGACAAGAAGCGCTGCTCTTAGCTTCTCTAAGCCGAATAATTTCTTTAGTCATTTTACTTTAGTTAAATATCTTAAACTCACTTGTTCTTGCAAGTGATTTAGTGTCACGGATGGTCATCTATATGAAACACGTGTGGCTATTAAAAGAAAAACACTTCTTCGAAATAGACAAATTTTTGCGAATTTTTTGTGTAAATAGACAAAATTAGTAAACAAAATAGTTATTCTCTGTTTTGATTTTCTTGCCATTCTTAAATTATGAAATTTTTAATTTATTTTCACATTTTGCCTCTTCTTGATTGAAAACTAAATTTGTTTTAAACACCTGACCTAGAGTTTCAACATGTATGACATTTACCAAAAGGAACTGCACAGGTACAAGAAAACCGACTGTACCACCATTCAAATGATGCCTTTGATCAAACGAAAAAAGTCGGATAAATGGTTCAACAAGCGCAAAAAATACATTATTGCTTTTATCTTGCTTTGTCTTTTTTTTCTTTATTATCAAATTCTTGGCTTTGTCAGACTCAGTTGGGATGTGAGCGATGAAGTACAAAGTCAATACTTGGCTAGCAATAACAATAAAGCCACTAAGGACGAACTCGATTTTCTAAGTAAACCCTTTAGCTTTCTACTTTTCTCTTTCTAACTTTTTTCTTTCAGATCAAATTAGCGTCTATATTCCAGGTGTGAGACCAGAACAGTCCAGAAGTTATATCAAAACTTCAGAAATCTTCAAATGCTTAAATAGTGAGCAAAAAATCTACTTTCATCAAATCAATGATGACTATTGTGATTGCGAAGATGGCTCTGATGAACCTTCTACCAATGCTTGTCCTGATAATATGTATGTTAGGTTTTTTAATAATTTTTTACTAATTCGATTTTCTTTCAGTTTTTATTGTGTAGAAAAAACTTTTGATAATAAAAAGAGCATTCATTCAAGCAGAGTAAATGATGGCATTTGTGATTGTTGCGAAGGAAGTGATGAATGGCGAAATGTTTCTTTACCATTATTTTACAAAAAACCCCAAATGGATCTAATTAAAAACAAATCTAAATATTTTTTTACTCCTTGTATTAACCGATGTTGATTATTTTAAAATTTCTGTTATTTTTTTTATTTACATTTTTCATATTTGTAAATTTTGTATATAAAAAATTTCTACTATTTTAACTTATTTTAGTTGCTACAAAATTACTTTTTTGACTTTTAGCTTTTTTAAAATCTTTCTCCATTTTTAATCTTTTATGTTCTGCTTTTCTACGTTCCATTTCAATTTTCCTTAAATTTTTCCAACTTTCATCTAAATCAATATCTAGTTGAGCATCTTGTTCCCAGCCAGAAGTTTCTATGTTTTCATCCAAAGTTCCAAGTTCATTGTTCTGATTAAAAAAAAAATAATTAATTTAAAATTTAATAAATAATTAATAAAAAATACAAAATTAATTGCTTTAGTGTCCATCTCAAGTCGATTGCTTTGATATTGCGGAGTTTGGTTTTCTTCAATTGTGTTTATTAATATCTAAATATAGCATAAATTAATTTTTTAAATTAAAGATATATATTATAATTTATTTAATTATAAACCTTTTTAGGTTTTTTGAAAGTTGGAGCCATGTCTTGAAAATAATTAGGCTCTGATTCTTGTTCTGTAGCTGAACATGTTTCTACTTCTTTTTGATTTGTCAAATTCCAAGAATTATTTATATTTGAATTGTAATTGTTCACAAATGACCAAGAAGAATAATTAAATTGATTTTGTTTAGGCTTAACTGTAATTGGCAATAAGCCTTCATATGTGTTACTTTTTTTTTTCTTCCAACAAATAATGCTACTAATAAATCGAAAAAATGTTAATAATATTTTTTTTAATTTATTTAAAATGTCTGTCATTTTTTAGTTTATTTATAAAAATGTTTAAATTCAATTTTAAACCGATTAAAACAATTAGTTTTTCATTCAAATGACATAACAGATTAAAATCAAAAATTTGAAATTACTTTTTACTTTGTTTACATTGAAATAGTTATTTAACATCAGCTGTTTTGTGTAGCATAGCAACCAATTTGTATCAATTATTTTTAAGTAAACCAATAGCTTCCTGAATTTAAATATTTAAATCATAAATTTTGTTAGCATTAATTAATTTAATCATCAAGTTTTAAATATGTTTTTACATAAGAAAACGTATTTTGAAAACAAATTAATTAATGCACATATATCACATTTTATTTTTGTCTACTTAAAAACTATTTTCGAATCAAATACAATTAATATCTAGGTTTATATTTGGAAAATTCTAAAAAAGTAATAATAATTAAACAAAATATTTGTGTATTGTAATACAATTGTGCTCAAGTTATTTTGGGATATTTTTGTCATTTTATTAAATTAAAATTAGTTACTAAATTTAGTCAATACTTTTCATATTTAGAAAAAAAAATTGTGTTTGAAATATTTATGAAAATATTTTTAAAAAATATTTTTGCAAAACCTACAATATTTAAATTGAATAAAATTTGTGCGGTGCAAAACGGCTTCCTAAGTCAAGCCTAATTCAAATTATAACTGTGATCTCATAGTTTAAAGTTTATTCATTAATAGTGTTAAATTTGAATAAAAATGTGATGTTTTGGTAAAATTCACATTTAAACTTTCAAAACAAAAATAAAGTTAAAAAAATAGTTTTCAATAAATAATTAGTATTGCACATAACCAATTATAAGAATTAAATAATAATTGTACTTAAATTAAATTTAAATATTCTAAATACATCACAGAACAAGATAAAAGTGTAATAAGACGTATAAATAAGACGTAACTTAGTTTATGTATTACACAAAAAATATTGAAATACTCAAAAATAAAGTTTGCAGCATGGACCAATTAAGACATGAAGCAATTTGTCACTTTAATTGATAAATTTGTAAAAAAATACGGTTTAATAGACCATATGTTTGCTGGAGAAAAACAAAGACGGCCATCATATTGGTTTAGAGCAGTTAACTATAAAAAATCATTTCCATAAATATTGAAAATAACAAACTGCAAGTGCGAAATAGGGTTAAACAAAATGCAAATTGGCAAAGTAAACCTATTGCATTATTCAAATGTTCAAATTAGGGTTTTAAAACTTGTATGATATTTTGCATCTAGGCACTGTTAATCTTTTCCGTCAAAAAAGCTACTTCATCCGAGTGCAAAGGTTTACTGGTCCTGAGAAGAAAAAAAAGAGAAGAAATAAAAAAATAAGCTAAGAAATATAAACTAAGATAGACAAAACTAAGTATATGTACCTGAGAGTAAAATGACAAAGGATCCAAGCCAGAGAAGAAAAGAAGATGGCGAAAAAGGCTAACCAAAGATAGTAGGTCCAATAGTTGTTGAGATAAAGACAACAAATATTGTCTCCACAACAGTACTCAGAAGCTGCTAGACAAGTGTCGTGATCACAATAATAGCAGTGTATAACCCGAAACAGAGTGAAAACAAAAAAAATGAAGATTAAGTTGTCCATGCTGAGCTAAGAAAAGCTATTTAGAGTCAAAGTATTAACGGGCAAATAAGGATAACTCAGGTATTGTAGGTGCAAGAATAAAAAAAGCTTTGCCTTTGTTCAGCTTGGTCCAAGAAGCGAAAAATAAGCAGTTGAAAACAGTAAATAAAACACATTTAATAAACCACAATTAAACAAGGCTTTTTAGGCTTGGCAATTTGCGAACGTGTTCAAGAGAGAACCAAAAACACTGTCCAAAACCCGATTTATTTGTAATCCTCTTTTGCAGCTAAAATCTTCTTTCGCAAACTGAAATTTTCTTGCGCTAGCTGAACCTGATAAACAAGCTTGGCTACCTCGACTATTAAAAAAACATTATTTTGTATCTAATTTGTTTTGCTATGATGATCACGAAATCAGATTTAGCCTGCAGCGCGCAATTTCAAATGTTTTTGCAGGAGCAGCTTAATGGCCACAGCCAGTTTCAAAACTTTCCACAGTGTTTATCGATTAGATTAGAACAAGTTCTGACAGATCGGATTCTAGCAGGTCGCATCCGATCACCGTGAACAACGTCAGTCTAGTCAGAAACTGTTTCAGCTTGTCAAAAGGTAAACAAAACATGCGTTTTCAAGTAAAATCTGATTTGCCCACCTACTTCCGGTTCATTACTAGGCATGCTTTCGCTCTTATTTCACGACTGATTTCAATTAACCAATCAACATCCTAACCTAACAAGGTCAATTATTCTCCACTGAAAAACCTTATTGACTCACTGATCTAAAAAACTTGTTATCTTAAACAATCATTCCACCATCTGTACGCTTGTCACTTCATTTACACACTTCACTTTAAACCATGCACTTACATTTTAAATGAAACTAAATAAACAATTTTTACATTTTGTGATTCATTCATTTTAAATAAGGGCTTCTCTTCTTACGTAACTTTTCTTGAATTTTTCATTGGTAACAAATTATTCAATTCTTATACTAAATTATGTAATCTTTTCAATTTACACAATTCAAATTTTAATCAACGAGTGATTCAACTATGTTTTACTTCAAATCATATTCTTAATAAAAATTATTTATATAATTCACCACAGCTATTCAAAACCATAATTTTATTATTTTTTTTGATTGAAAAAAAAAAAATAATTTTAACAATTTGGTCAAACTTAAAAATTAAACATTTGAACTACTTAAATTATTTAATTAATTTAAGCTATAAAGTTTTCAAATCTCTTGGTATTCCTGATTGTGATCGGTAAAATCCACCAAAAAATTGGTCCTTTTCCACAAATTTCTTTTATTGAGCTTTTCTTTTTTTTAATTATTTGAGGTCTTTTACGACGTATATTTTTATATCTATCAATTGTTGTCTCGTTGCTTGTCAATACTTGTAACTAATTTAAAAAAAAATTTTAAATTTTGTTAAATTTTCAATAATTAACATTCAGTTTTACCTGGTCTGTAAAAACGGCAATAACAAAAATACCAAATAAAAGTGACTCTATTAACAAAATTATACAATGAACACTAAAAAAAAAAATGTTAATAAAAGATAAAAATTACATTTTTATCACATACGCTCTAATTTGACTTTGATTGCCACTTGTTTGACCAATAAATTCGGTTAAAATTGAAATAACTGTGACACAACACATAACACCTAATAAAATAAAATGTTTATTAAAAATTAATTAATAAAATTCTAATGCATACTAACCAACATAAAACAAAAATTGTAAAAAAAACTTTTGATTTAATTCTCCCACGCAATTATTAATCCTTTTTATAATAAATTTAAATAAATAAAAAAATTAATTTTGAGCTTGAAATTATTTAAACTGTTTGCTAATTTTTACCATGGACAATGATGATCCATTTTGGTTATGCATCTTTGACAAATTCGACAATGATGAGCTCTTGGTGGACGATATGTTTCACATTTTGTACAAATGCTCCAGTTGTCAGATTTGTCAAAATCAAGTGATACTTCGTTTTCGATTAAAAGTCTGTCACCAGAGAAATCTAAATTGTGAGCAGGTCTCTAAAATTGAATTAGAAAAACTAAAATAAAAGTGCATTTAAAGAAAAGTACCTGCACAACACCAGGATCACAATAGCTTGCTTTAGCATGCGACCATAGTGTTAATATAATAATGATTTGATACAAAAAGCCAATAAAAAATTTCCAAATACTAAAAAATTAAAATGTAAAAAATTGATTATGCAGTTAAATTAGATAAAAGATAATACCTTTGTTGTTCATAAAAAATGACAAAACTTAAGAAAGCGTAATCCGAATAAGAAAGTGAAACATAAACAAAAATAATACAAAGAATGCCGCAAGGATCACAGGAGGATCTGCCTTTTTCATTGTAGTTAACCATACTTTGGACAAATGACTATTTAAACAGATGTCGATCGAGTATCTACAAGTTGATAAAACCTGACAAGACTGATAGACAATAGGGACTGCTTTAGAACTAGTGGAAGAACGAAATTAGGCGTGACAGCAAAGATAGTTGGAGTAAAATGTCGATTTGAGTGGTGTGACTAGATGGAAGAGCAAAACTGGCATAAGCTAGGAAAAACTAATGGGATTATGCAGTTGAGATTACAAAAATCGAACAATGAACCAGGTTAATTTTTACAAGCATCACAGAAGTTTTAATTAGAGTAACAATTAAGAGATCAGCTGTGTTAGCAGCTTGTTTCTTGCTGACCCATTCATGTCAATTAAAACGGACTTTGAAATAAGCGTGTTCAAACTGTGATTCTAATTGCTTTGTCCAGCATTGCACCTCACTTGCCGTTAATTTAAGTACCCCTTTCTGATTCGATTTGTTCAGTGAAAGTTTCCAACCGGTTCATTAACTGTCCTTTGCATCAGACGTTTTTAAGAAAATTTAGATTGAGGGAGCTTTGTTGTGGATTCTCTTAAAAGTTGCTTTCGTTGTTATTGGTCCGACGTTAGCCATAAACCCAAACTTAATTATTAAAACATTTTTGATGAAAACTGAGTTTATAAATGAAGTGCGCAAACGCGCTTTGTATCACATTTTCACAAAGCAGATACAATCGCTTGTTTTTTGAAACAAACAATTTAATTTACACTTTTAGTTCAATTCTTATTTTGAACTCACTTTTAATCATTTGATATTTCATTTAAACGTTTTCTTAATTTAGTTTCAAACACTTATTTGACTTTTTGCTATTTTAAAAAACACCGTTTTTGAATAATGCGCCAAAGCGTTGCTTTTTTACATTAGGCAAACGCAACTGGTTCAGCCCTTTATTGATTTGAATATAATTTCATATTTTCATATTTACATATTTACATATTTTCATATTTTCATATTTTCATATTTTCATATTTTCATATTTTCATATTTTCATATTTTCATATTTTCATATTTTCATATTTTCATATTTTCATATTTTCATATTTTCATATTTTCATATTTTCATATTTTCATATTTTCATATTTCCACAATTCCATACTTACATAGCTTTTGTATCAGTAAACACAAAATTCTGCTATAACTTATTTTTTAAACAAAAGATGGCGTATTTATCGGTATGGTCTATTTTCAAAACTTAGTTTTCAACTTTATTATAATCCTTTATAAACTTTACAGATTAAGGACATTAGCAAATTAATCAATTTAAGCTAGTCTTAACTCAATGCCTTGTTTCAGTTGTTTTTAATTTATTAAAACTCATTCAATAAAATAACTATTATTAGTAGAAAGAAATAGTTTTTAATTAAAATGTATTTTTAGAAATGTGGAAACATAAAAAATGTGCCCATTTTAAATTTCATTCAATATCTTTAAAAAAATTTTATTTTATGAGTATATATGTCCTTGAAGGGTTTTTTTTTTACGTTTATATAATTTATTTAAATTATTTTAGCAAAAAAAATAATAATTTCTAATGTAATAAAAAATTTAAATCAAAATAATTAATTTTAAATTTGTTAAATTTAATTAAAATATTTACTACTTAATCACTTGTGCAATTAACTTCGCATTTACTTACATTTTAATGCAAAAATTATGAATTATATTTGATAAACAAATCTTTACGTTTAATAATCTAGAGGATTTGTGAAAATAAAATCATAAAAAATCAAATACTTTTGTTGAATATTTCATCTTTTGCAAATTTACCTTAATAAATCTGAACGTTCAAGTACCACCTGCTTTTCTTATATAACTAAAAAAAAACTATTTATTTTTATAGAATTTTGCTTTCAAAAATAATATTTGTGAATTAGTTTAAAATCTTTTGCAAAACTAGCTTTAAAATTCAAACCTTTATTAAAAAATTTCAATTAATTCATAAAACATTTATAATTAAAAAATAAATTTATTGAAAATCTAATAAGTAAATAGCACTTTGAAGGTAAGGATCATTTTTTTTTTCAATTTTTAATTTATCAGTAAAATTGTAATCAATGAAATAAAATTGATCAAAAATTATTTTAACATAATTTCACCGTAATTTCATTTTCAAGTTTTGTTTTCACTTTGCATTTTGTATAAATATTTAAGTTTAATTCTTATTTATTCATTATTTTTAGTATTTTTTCTAAATTAGAACAGATTTAAATCACTCAAATAGTTTTTTTTGCATTAAGTGTTTAATGTTTATTTTTATATTAAATACTTAAAAATATTTTTAAAATTGAAAAAAAAAATCAAATTTTATAATATGCTAAAGGTAAATTAAATTAAAAAAAAAAATAAGTAAAAAACAAACATTGCGAATATAATTTAATAAAAAATAATTTATAATCTTATTTAGTATTAATATTTTAGTCAACTTAAATAGATAAATTTATTTATAATTTTATTTTAATTAAATTATATTACATAGATTGAAATTTTAACAATATTGATCATAAAAAAGCTTTAATTGAATCAATTTTTTTTTACTTTAGAAATTTATATTAAAAAATATTATATTTAGATAATTAAAATATTAGAATTTTATAAAAAAAATATGCTTTCAAATAGCAATTAAAATTTTTTAATATTTTAAGTTGATGTTTATTTGCATGCAATATTGTGATCATAATTTTTATAAATAATTGATTTATTATGACAAATTTTATTGAATTGGTACTTTATTGATTAATTTTGATTATTTTCTATAAATGATTTTCGTTATATTATAGTAATTTAAAATGTTCATTTTCATTGAAATTTTTTTTTCTTTCATATAAATAAGTTGTTTATTTAAATGATTTTTATTTCAATTTAAAAACAATCATAAATTGTTTTAATAAAAAAATTTGACTACTTGTTGCAATTTTGCAAGTGCTTTTATTGAGGTCCGTTTATAAAGAATTTTTAATTGGATTTGCTACCAAAATTAAAAGAAATAGTTTAGTTATAAAAAGTAATTATTAGATAAAAATTGTTAACAATATCAAAATTTAAATACTAAAAAATATAATAAATGTAAAAATATTTTTAAAATATATTAGATATTAGTATTATATAATATAAGTTGATTAAAAATTATATATATTAATAATTGTTTAAAAATTTATTTAAACAAAAAGTATATATAACATTTTATATTTTTTTAAAAATTTTAAATTATAGATTTTTTTTTTTAAAGTCAAAGAAAAAATTAATTTAAAATCAAAAAAAATTATAATACTATTATTATTTTTATTGTTTTCTAATTATTTTTAATAATAATTGGTCATTATAAATAAAACTAAATTTGTTTTTCTATATAAACATATGTAATTTAATTGCCAGATGTTTTAAACTGAAAATCTTATCTTTTTTTTTATTACTTTTTTTTCTAATAATATTACTATAATTTTAATTTGTTTTTTACACATTAAAAAATTCATTATTTATTTTATAAAAAAAAAAGAAAAAAAAAATTAAACTATGAACAGCAAAACAAATAAAACATAAATTAATTATAAATGGTTAATTATTTTAAATGCTTTTGTTATTTATTTACAAGATATTTTTTTTTTTTGAAACTTTAATAACCGTGATTTTTTTTTTTGTGTAAACATTTAATACTTGATTTTATTTTTTTTAATTTACATTTATTATTTTAAATGTTTTTTAAATAGCTTTATGAAATATTTATGATGAAAAAATTTGTAATTTTACTTTATTGTTTTAAACCTAACCTTAATTAGTTATGGTATTTTAATAATTTTTATTTTGATAAAAATGCTATTTATAATCAAGCAAAAATAAATAAAATTAGTACAGCTTATTTAAAAAATAAATTTTTAAGTTAATGTAAACTTATAAATCGTAACCAATATTAACTCTTAAAAAATGTTACAATATAAACTTTTCAATATAAATTCAATTTTATTTTTAATTATAAACTATGTAAAAAAATAAATTAATTTAAATATTTTTTTTTGTTTGTTTTTACTTTTTAGTTTAAATAAATAATTTTCAAAAATTTTTAATATAAATTAACATAAACAAATTTTAAGTAGTTAAAATAAAGCACATATACTCTATGAAATATAAAAAATTGCTAACGCATTATTATCAATTAAAAATTTAAAAAAGTGAGCAAACAAACAACTATGTTAGTTTATAATTAAGTTTAATGTATAAATAATTTAATTTGATTTTTTTAAAAGTTTTATTGAATTAATTTTTTTTTTTTTTAATTTTGTAATTTTTTATTTATTTTATCAAAATTTAAAATTATTTAACATACTTTTTAATTTTCTTGCAACATCGTGGCCTGAATTAAAAGTTGAAAAATATTTAAGGTTCTAATTTAATTTTTATTCAATTTAAAATTTAATTTTTATCTTTAAAAAACTTGTTTAAGCGTATTTTAAATAAATAATAAGTTTTATGTTCATTGCAATAATTAAATAAATTATTTAATTATACAAAAATAAATTTAAGCAAATTAAAATTATCATTAAATATGACTTGGTTGAATCAGTTTAATTTATTTACAATTAAAAATTAAATATGAAACTATTTTTTTAAAATAGTCCATGTTTATTTACAAATGATTGAGATGTATTGTTTTAAATAGTAGTTTCATATTCTCATTTATAACCGAAATATACAAATCACATTTGAAATTCATGATTAATTTTTGACATTAAATCCAAGCTAAATAAAGTGGCTTGTTAAATTTGATGATTAATATACAACTTTTTCCCAATAAAACTCAGTTAAAGTAATTAATTGAGATAAACATGTTTAAATGTATCAATACAATTATTTACAAAATAATTTTGTTAATTATATTTGGCCAAATGCTCAAATGTATCACTAGAATGTTATACTTAAATAAAGTTATTCTAATGAAAATTTGTTTTTGTTCAAAAGAACAAACAAGTTGTTAATCAACCTTTGTTATTCAAAGGTATTAGTTATTTTTTTTAAATAAAAATGATTTTTTTTTTATAAATGTGAACGATGATTATTTAATTACAGGTAGTACAATTGATTAAATTTACATTGGTTATAATTGATTTACTGGTTTTATGATGAGCTTCTGCAATAGCTAAAGTAGCTTGATGAACTTTGCGATATATTTTTTCTCCCTCTAACGTGTGAAATACAAACATTCCTTCACCAGTAGCACAATGTCTGGAAATATAAAAAATGAAAAAATTTTAAGCAATATTCTTATTAATAATTGAATCTTATTTACCTGCCAGCTTCAAATGTAAACTTGGTTGGATCACTGCCATACCTTCTAAGTGAAGTCAGTGGCCATGCAACCAATTTAACTTTACAGTTAATTTTATCCCATAGGTAAATATTTTCGTGAGTAACTTGTAATAAACATTCGCCAAACAAGTCTAGTCTTGAATTTGGCATTAAATAAACGTGAAATTGTTCCTGAAGCTCTTTTTGAATACCGGGTGATAAGACATCCGGTTCTCCACTACTTAAACCAGCTGCAGGAAGTACACATTCTTGCATGATCAACTTTACCCAAGTATCTGCTTCCAAGTCTAAAAAATTAATAAAAAAATAAGAAGCAATTAATTTTTTATAGTTTCAAAGTAAATTTAAATGATCCCTTTGCATTAATAGACAAAATTAAAGTAAGATTAAAAATGGACTGAATTTCAGAAGCCAACAAGTGAACAAGTTAAATAAAAAGTAAAAATTGCACATTTTGATTTTATCTGGTGTGAAAAAAAGTGATTTTATGAAGAATATTTGAAGGACAAATGGACAGGCTGTTAAAAATCTGTTAGAAGAAATGACTGTCGAAGGTTTTGTGAACAGGGCCTGATTCGGTGCTCAATAAAACCTGCCTTTGACAAGTTGGTTCAGTAAATGCGGTTGCTCGGCAATTGCAAACTTGTTTTTCACCCAAAGCCATTTGAAAGATTTTGGAAACTGACGGCTCTACATTGGTCATGCTTGCCGATCACAGCATTTTCATCTTATTTTAAAAATGATGAAATCCTTTCTGTAACTTCCGGTAAAATAAGTTTGTTAAAATGAGACAGTGATTTTAAAAGAGAAAAGTATAAACTGAAAAATAATTTTTTTGACAGCATTTTTTAATAGCATTATAGTTGATACTGGTTTCAAAATCGATCAGTGTATTTGACTTGAAAAGTGAATATTTGTCCTTTGTAAAAAATGGTTGAAAACGTTTGAGCGAAAACAACTCGCCATGTTAAGACGCCCTAATCACTACCGATGTCTGCATTTGTTTCTTAATTTTTTTTTTTATTTTTTAGAATTTTTTATTTTGCTTAGCTGAATGGCAAAAGGTCAGCCATGTATTGACTGGAACAGCACATGTATCGGTACGGCAAAAAATAAGGCTCCCAGCTGTAAGCAGCGAAAAAAAATCAAATCTTAAATAAAATGTATTAGCGAACTTGGAGAACAAGAAGGAAGAGAAATGAAGAAAAGTGAAGAGAAAAGGGGAAGAAGATAAGTGAAGAGAGTCCTGCAATACACATATGCCCTTACATGTAAGCATATAATGTTTAATGTTAAAAAAGCCGGCCAACTGTGCAAAAGCTTCTTATCTGCTAACTCTGAACTTTTCTAAAAAGTGGGCAAAAACCTTAACTTATGTTAGAGCTACGAGCACAAGGAGTCCAAGACAAACGAAAAAGAGGGAAGAAAAAAATTGGTGGCTAGAAGCAACTGCTTTTGCACCCAGTTCATCAAAGCTGCAGGAAAAGATGGAGAAACCTGGAGATGCAGGCAAAAGTATCAAAAGACTGGAAACTGAGAAAACTGCAAATCTTAAAACTAGCGTTTGTCTTGCAAGACTGGCTCCAACAAGCAATCAGCGGACTTATGCCAAAAACCTGAAACCACTGACAGAGTTAGTTAAGACTTCAGTCATATTCTTGATTCGGACAAGATACGAATGTCAAACTAAGTTTTTATACAACGGCTTGTATTTAGCACTCGAAAACGGCTTGTTCATATAATTTTCAAGGACTTCTAAGAAAAGATGACCAAAAACCTTAGCCAACCTAGACTTTAATCTAAACTTTGTAACTAAAATCGCAACAAGTAGATTTTCTAGTAAATTTGCTGCAGTTTTTGCAAATCATCACTTGTTTAAACTAATGATACTTAAAATAATACTAATTGCTATTAATTAATAATTAGGTTGGTTTTAATCAATAAGGTAGACAATGGAATTTTAAGACTAAAAAGGCTGAAAAATTTCCAGCCAGCTATATTAGTTGTGTTTGTTGACTGGAAAACATATTAAATAATTTGCAGAAATAGAGAATATAAAACCAAAAAGATGCCAGTATTAAAATGCTATTTAAATGTTTATTTTAAATTATATATTATTATATTACTATTGCATATTCAATAAACTGATGATTGTAAATAATTGCTTTGCCATACTTAAATGTATATTTGGTTAAGCTTCGCTTCTTAATGAATGTTGGCATTTGTAAAAATTAAATTTTTTGGCTAACATTTATAAAAGAGGATTAGGGGTATTGAAAATGCAAAAATGAGTAAATCAGAAGCAAAGCAATTGTTTCAATCAAAATATTTTAAACAAAATATTTTAAATAAAATATTTTAAACAAAAAAGTCGCAAAGAAATCAAACAAGTAAATTAAAGAAAAAAATAAAGATGAAATCAAAAATAAATGAACCGGCTTGTAAAATGCGAGCGTCTTGACGCACGAATTGTATTTTTAAGATTTGCGTTTGCTTTGTTAAATAAACATAATCAAAAGCAAACTAAGCAGACTGAATAGCCACAATTTAAGTTATATTTTCAGTTTAAAGTAGAAGTTCGTGTTTTCAATTAGTCATAATTAAAAACCTATTGCCACTGTCGCACAGACAAAAAACACAAACTAAAACAATTAATAAATTATTAAATTAATCGCACTCTCTAGTAATATTCTTTTTGCTTAAGAGATTGTTCTCTTGTTTAAAATGATCTTTTTACATAAAAAATAGTCTCAAGATTTAAAAGAATTTATATAAGAGATCATCTTTTTATATAAGGGATCATCTTTTCGTTAAAGAGATCATCTTTTCATTAAAGAGATCACCTTTTCATTAAAAAGATCGTTTTCTCATTAAAGAAATTGTCTTTTTGTTTAAGAGATTATTTTGATTTTCATCCTTTTAGTCAAAGTAAGGTCAGCGCACTTGATGCAAATAATTACATAAAGGACAACATACCTGAATCACAGCTAAACATGCGTGAGGTACCGTCTTGGAAATTGAGAGCAAAACTGTGTTTCTTTTGATTGATGGGCAGTCTGCAGATGGTGCACAAGTTACTTAAAAAAATCAGTTTATGATTGAGGTTGTTTCGTGCATGTTTCTCGTCCAGATATTTTTCTGCATGTGGAAATATTTTAGTTAATCAAATTGTGTTAAATTAGAAAAAGCTTTAATTAAAACTTTGTTAAAACTCAGTTAACTAACCTAATCTATAAGGCCCTTTGCTGGATGCTCGACGCAAGATTACCCATCTTTTTTGCCAAACTCCAACGTTTTTACTCTTCACTTTCAGGTAACACTGCTTCACAATATCGCTTGTGTCTGTGGCCATCTTAAGCGATTGGCTTGGCCACAATTGGCAACAGGAAACACACTGACTAACACTTGCACTGAATAACACTAATCCAATGGCAAACTTTGAATAATCCAATTTTGGTAAACAATCCAATTTTGGCTAACAATCCAATAAGCTTGAACGCAAACGCCACACTGAACACAGCTTAATCCTGAACTGGTTATCACTAAGCTTTCTTAACCAATTTCAAAGCAGAAAGATGCTCATTTTTCAAATTGCCAAATTTGCACTTTTAGAAATTTGCACTTAAAGAAATTTGCACTTTTTAACAATAGCTGGATATTTCACATTTAAGAATTGAGAATTTTTTTCGCTTTAGAAAGCCGGAAACAGTACATTGCTCAAGCCTTCTACTCTCAAACTTAAGTAGTAAGATCACACTAGAATAGGCATTCAACTGGCCCTTTGCACACAATAGCTAATCAACCGAAACTTGCTTCCTGACCTTGTTTCTTAAATCTCTGTTTTTTAAGACGTTGCAGAAGTGTTAAGCTGCAGGCAGAGAAAATAAACTATGTAACTCACATGTGAACAGCTTGATGGTCGAATAAACACTAAATGATAGAAGAAGAATAAAGTTGCTTTCAGACAAACGCCAGCAATACAGAAAAGTATTTATGATTCTCAAATGGTAAGTGGGCTGGCTTGTTCTGACTGTTCCAAGACTTGCCCTTTTGACGTCCCAGCGCCATCTCTACACAAGCTGCAATTGGTGAGCCTCATCATTTATAAAAATTTCTGTCTAGCTGTTCTTCTTCCCAATTGTATCAAAAAATGCTTAGGCCGTCTTAATCAAATCGGGAGGAAAGCTTTTAATTAGACTTAAGCGCATCTAACAACAATGAGTCACAATTGCACAGTTAAGAAAAAGTGAATCTAATAATCTTGTTAGTTATGGTTAAAATGCAATCAACACACATCAGATGACTTAGTTTCTGCAAAAAACGATTCTCAAGTCGTCTAATTAAAAATTTACAGCAAAATTCATTTTTCTAATCTAATTTCGAGCAAGTAAAAAGTTTGGCCAGCAAGTTTTCACAGAAAAGCTTTCATTATTTCAATTTATGAACTCCATTTCAATATTTGATTTCAACTGTTAACTGTTCAATTTGAAATGCACTGAAAAATAAAAACATATTTTTACATATAACTCAAAAATCAAAACTAAGCTTTGACAATGTTGGAAACAAATGCGCTAAACACGAATAGATGTATTATCAATCGAGTATCATACACTGCAACAGGTCAAATTAATTTCATAATCTATTCGATTAAGCATATAAAGTAAAAAGGAAATCAAATCATAACTAAAGACTGTTTGCAAGCAATTTATTCAACTTTTCATATTTTATTGACGAAAAATTTGATTCGCATTACTATAAAAAGTTATTTTTATAATTAAATATTCTATAAAAAATTATAAATTTCAAAATTTAACTTATTAAATATAGTAATATTTGAGCTGAAAAAAGCAAAATGCTCACTGTTTTCAGTGAAACTAATTACTCCACTAATCACGCAACTTTTTTTTTTCTTGTAATTAAATTTCGATTCAATCAATGCAAAGTTACAAAAAAAGTCTAATTCAATGTTAGTTTTAACTTGATTTAATCTTAGTTTGCCTTAAAAAATTATGTATGTCTTCCATATGGTAAGCACACTTTTCTCAACTAGCTACAAACTAGACTCTTGCTCTTTTATTTTCTTTGTACTAAATATGAAAAAAAAAAAATTTTAAAACCAGATATTTCAAACAAAAAAAATTTATTTTAGATGTAAATGTTAAAAAACATCATCTTGCCCAATTTCAAATAACAAAACAGTATTTGGCTTGATTTAAAATAATTTTGATAATCTTAACAAAATTTAAGGTGACATTTGTCAAAATAATACTTAAGCTTTGACCAAATTTTGTACTTAATCAAAATTTTGCTATTGAAATAGTTATGCTTCACTTGGCTTAAAACCCGTCCTTTAATTTTAATTTGTTTTTACCAAAAATTTTTGAAACTTTATGGCAAAATGTGTTGAAAAAAATTTAACATTTGAATCTTAAATTTTTTCAAACATGATTATGCTTATTGTGAAAAATAAATGAGTATTAAATGAATACGAATGTGATGTACTTAAAGAAAAGCGTTTTTAAAACTGTGTTTTAAAAAAACATTATTAAGGATAGTTTTTTAAAATTGTCTTCTAACGATGCATCGAAATCTTGTTCGTAATGTTTTTTTAAATAAAAGATTAAATAAGCCAAATATTATCTGGTCAGTCAAATAGTTTATCAAACATTTTATGATGATGAAGATTTTACTCACAGATTTTTAATATGTATATAAACTAATGTGCAAATAAAACTCAATACAGACAAAAACCTTTGATAGATTATCCAGACATTTGGTAGACTGGCAGTGACTAGACTAATGTCAGACAGAAGTTATCACAATAAACAATGAAACAGAATAAAATGATAGTTGGGAAAACCCTGTTGCGAAATTTGATTTTTAATCACAGTTTTTATTCATCTTTTTTTGTCTTCATTGTATTTTTATATCTTTAGTCTTTTTTATCTTCTGTTTGTCTTCTTGTCTGTTTCTTAATTGCTTTTCCGCCTTGTTTTTCGTCTTCCTGATTTTCTAAACTTTTCATAAACTTAGTGTCTTGTGGTTGCAAAAAACCTCAAAGAACTTTTCTTCTCTTATTACCATTTATTTGTTCATTCATTGGCTTATTACTTGTCTTTTTTACTCTGTTTGCTCTTTTTACTTTTTATGTTTCTTTTGCCCTTTACTTATTTTGCATCTTGTGTTTTTTACTTTACCTATTTGCAACACATGTGTTAGCTTAATAAGTAGTGGAAATCCATGCCAATACTACAAACTGGACCAGCTCTTGGGGGCAATTTAGTTGTTGCTTTTTATGATCATCATAATTGAAAGTGACTTTCAACTGTCTCTTCTTCTGCACCATATGTTTCATATTTCTGTTTTAATATTTATGTTTTTAATTTTTGTTTTGCCGTTTTTTTGTAGTAGCTGTCTTTTACTGTTTAATATGCATCCAGCTGGTCACAATGGTCCGCACATGCTCTATTGATCTTAATCATGTTTCACGGACTAATGTGAAAAATAGGAAACTCATTACAATTTTAACTTGGCAAGATCTTGTGTCAGTAAAATAGTTTTCAGCTTAATCAAGCTGATCATAAATTGATGCGGAAAATTGTTTCTAATAAACTTACAAAAAACAATTGCTTTTTATTTACATTGTTCAAGTTTTCAAATCTTGATTAATAGGTATCAAATAACCAATTTTTAAAATAGCTTTTATAAAATGATTCAGTTTGATCGAAAAATTTAAAGCAGATAATAATAAAATTAATGTTTGTAAAAAATTTGCCATGTTTAGAATGCACACTAAACGACATTGCAATTATATTGGAGTTTAAATATATGGTTGAATTATGATTAATCACGTGTCCAATGCTAAAATGCTTTTGTTAATTGTGTAAAGTGAAAATGGCAAAAAACAGGCGAAAACAGACAAGTAACAGGCAAAAAAAACAAGATCAACAAAAAGAAAGCAATTTCAACAAGATCCAATTGCAACTTAGTGTTTTGCATATAAAAATCAGTGGTTTGGAGAAACTACTAATTGGGCACTTAACCTGATCCTACTGCCACGCCTAGTTAGAAGCTTGTCATCTTGTAAATAAGTGCCAGGTTCAATTTTGTACACAAACTATGAGTGTGAACAAAACATGAATTTTTCAATGTCTAAACATAGACTTTTATTAACCAAATTAAACCTAGTTTTTACCAAAAATTAATAGCTAACATTAAATTTACATAAATTTAAATATAACAACCAAACAGTTAAAATGTTAGTGATATATGTACTTATTTTATACTTAAGAATTTTAGTCTAAACAAGTTTGCAGCCTAATCATTGTGTCTTTTATAAGCTTAGCATAGTCTAATCAATATTCGTTTTCTAATTTGATTATTCATTAAACTTTTAAATATAGATTTTATCTTAATTTTGATGGTTTGTAAAAAAAAAAAAAAATTCAAAAAGAAAATATGCAAAATAAGTTATTAAAATAAGATTGAATTATTCTTCAGAATTGTTTTGGCAAAAAGTGTTCAAAGCAATAAATTTTTTTTTTCAAATGACCATTTTGGACAATAAGAAATTCGCAAAGGTTTTAAACTTTCAAAAAATCAAGGATAGTCTTGTTCTATGTTAATTCGGGTTTTTGAGTTAAATATTAATAGGTCAAAAGTGAGGTAAAACCAAAATAGTAAGCGAATCTTAAAAATGTAACTAAAACTACTTTTTAAAATTGGGCAGAACAAATAAATGGGCTTGCCAGGTAACTTGGCAACTCTCAGGGTGTAGACTTAAAATTAAACTTAACTAAAAGCCAGTGGTCATACAAAGCTGATTAGCTATTCGTGCATCTTACAGCACATAGATTTTTAATAGGCTTACCTAAAACATCTTTAAAAACAAGCTTAAGTACATAGGTTTTGGACAATGTTTTTTAGTTTAAATTGCAATAATTGCAGGCATTGAAAATAGGCACTGATGCAATAGGACACTTTGCACTTGAACTTTTTGGTGTTAACAATTTTAAGCTTGTTTTCAAAATAAATTCAATTTCAACTTATCCATTGGAGCAGAATTGTTTTAAATGTCATGACTAAAAAAGCCAAGCATGTACAGCTTGCAACTATTCTGTTTATACTTACTTTAACGATGTTTCATTGGACTTATTTGCCATTCGACGTCAAGCAATAGCAATCCCATACCAAATCAAGTTTACGATCGAATTTGGCATAAAAATTTCAAATTTTTAAGTAAAATTTTTAAAAGTAGTTTAATGCAAAAAATAACTAATGTGAATAAAGGTAAAAATGTCACCCAAGCCGAATTGAAAATGCAAATAAACGACCAAATTAAACACAAATTCAAAATAATTGAATTGATTAAAATCTAGTGAAATGTACATTTGGCCAGGTTTTGTTCATCTTTGTTGTTTCTGCTTTTTATTCATCTACTTTTGTATTAAACTATATTTTTTTTATGCAGTGGTCGACTCTGATTTTAACAGAGGCCAAAAGTATAACAAAAACTCGAACTTGATTGGTTAGGACTTATTTTACTAGTGTAAATAGTTTTAGACTTCTTAAATAAAAAATTGAATATAAAAAAAAACAGTAACCTTTTTACTACATACTTATCTGAACAAAGAGGCAAACAAAGAGTTAAGTCTGCGCCGATTAACAATAACTTTAAAAAAGTTAAGAGAATTTAAGTTTAAAATATATTTTTTTATTGGATATTGGCCTTGGCTATAGTCAATATTAGATTAGTCAACATATAAATTGAAACAAAATAAACCAAAAATTGTTTAAAAACGTCTACGATCTTAAAATATCTAAAAAGTAAAAACAGAGAGATTTAATCTGTAAATAACAAAATTTTTAAAAGAGCTTATTTATTTAAGATAAACGTTACTATTAGACAATACTATTAACTATTTTCTCAGAAAATTTAAAGTTTATAACCATCTGCTGCCATTGCCTAAGGTAAGCTAAATTGTTGAGCTTACTAGCAAAAAACGATGGAGTTTTTTTTTATAGTTTTCACCCTGATTATTTATCTTTTTTTTTGGCTTCTGAACTTTTACCTTAATCAAATTCTTAATTTGTAAACAATTTGTTTGATTTAAAACACTAATTTTTAACACAAAAATTATAGAATTTTTTAACAAGTTAAAGTCTATGGAATCACGATTATTTTGTGATCACGAATTGTATTTATCGAAAATTGCACGAAATTTGTATTTAAATAAAGTAAAAATAAGGTTGAAGAAAGTTTTGTATAAAAAAAAAAATAAACCGTTGAAAATAAAATAAAAATATTTTTTTTGAAACTTATTAAAAAACAATAGAATAAGAAAAAAAAATAGCCGATGAAAAATATGAATACCGGTAATTAAAGCATATTAAGATAAATAAAAATATATTTTAATTTTAGAATTTTTTAAAATTTTTTTAAAATTATTGAATTAACAAGTTTTTGTTTTAAAAAAGTTGTTTTTAAATTGGTTAAAAGTATATAGAATCGCCGCAGAAAAATGAGCCAAAAAACTTAAAAAAAAAACAAATTTAATTTAACATTAATTTAGGTTAAGAAAATTACGCTTCTGAATTTTAAGTAAAACATGATCTGTGGCTGAAATTGACTTTTAAATAATTTCTTTTTGAAATTTTTTTTTTGAAATTTTTGCATATTTTAATGCAAATTAATTGTACAAACATTATTTATTTTTTTAAATTAGTTTATTATTACAAATTTATTTATTTTTTTAATTATTTGCATATTTAAAACTTATACTATAAATATATTAATAATCTTTTGTTAAATTTAAACAAAAACGTGATTGACGAAAATTTTTTTTTTTAATTAAATTATAATAGAATAAAAAATTAATATAAATGGTACAAAATTTTGAAGATTTAGGATTGATGCAATCAGTTTTTTATTTATTTATTTTTTTTTAATGGGCTGTTGATTTTTAAAAAACAAAGCCAGCTGGTGTTCTTTGGTGTCTTATTAATTCTGTAAATTTGCCAAATCTTCTACTATATTTTGTTACGGTTTTTTTTTGGGTGTGTTGTTAGAAATAATCAGTATACTAAGAAGAGATGTTTTATGTTCTAATTTTTTTGTTGTTATAAATGTTTGTCACTAATCAACGTTTAGAAAACAGAAGTTTTTAAAAATTTTAAAACAAATTGATGTTTGTCTGTGACACTTGTTATAAAATACTTACAAACTTATATATTTTTAAACAAACTCTTTTTATTTATTGTTTTTTATTTAAAAATCAACAGTAAAACATAAAATAAATATAATATAGCTTTATTGTTAAAGTTTAGACTAAATTAAAACAATTTTTCTTCAGTTTAAATTTTTTTTTCAATATAAATATTTATTTTATTACAAGTTGATTACTTATAAATTAAATATGTTTTTTTAATTATTTTCATGTATTTTTCTAGTTAGTTTTTGTTATATTCTTTTATACTTTTAATTTCTAGTAAAATTATAACATACTTTAAATTAAATTTTTATAATATGCAATAAATCAAAAAAAAAATTTTTTTTAACTTTTTTATTTGAAGTCATTTAATTTATTTGTTGATCGCCTATGGTAAACGGTAATTTAAAATAAAATTATTCAAATAATTTATTTTTTTATATATACTCTATTAAATTAGTTTTAATTTTGGTTAATTAAATTTTAAACTTTAAATAGTTTTAAAATTATTTATCTTTTTATACTTAGTAAAAATTTTTAAAATTTTATTTTTCAATCCCTTCTTGATCTGATTTTTTTTAAAACGTTTTTTTTTTATTTATCAGATTTTTTTTTATTATTTACCATTATTTAAAGTTTCGTAACTATTTTATTGCATTTTTAAAAGTTATTTATTTTTTAAACTTAAGTTTAAAAGACATTTATAACTTTTTTTTAATAAACTTAATTATCATTTTCTTATATTAATATTTAAAGGTCAAATTCAGCTAAAAGTTTTTAAATGTTTAAAATAAAAAATATTATTTTAAAATATAAATTTAACAATTGTAAACAGTTAAATATAACAACTTAATAAAAATAATTTTTATTTGACTTTGTTTTTACTAAATTTCTTTTTTATAAATTAATAATCAGTAATTGATTATCAGTTTTTAATATTTTTAACCTTTATAAAAGCAACAAATGAAATGGTGAATTGTGTGAAAAATAAAAAATGTTATTTTTAGTTCATTGTATCAATAAAGTCAAGATTTAAATGTAAAACAGTATATTTTTAAAATTTTAAAAAAGTTTAAAAAATGCACTTACATATATATATAAAAAAAAATAAATAATAAAAAAAAACAGAAAAAAAACAAACAGAAATTAAAAATAAAAATAATAATAAATTTATAAATTTTATTTGTCAAAAAATTAAATTAAAACCTTAAAAACAAAAATTAAAAACAATTTTTTTTTATTTTATTTTTTTTAATCACAAAACTAACATTTTTTAAATAAATTTATTAAATAATAAACAGTAAGATTATAATAGATCATATATTTTTATATAAAAACTATTTTGTTGAAAAAAATTGTCACCATTAAAATATTTGAAAATTTTTTAACAGAAAAAAAATTTATAAAACAAAAAAAAACAATATTAACAAATTTAAAATCAATGGGAAGTATATACATATATATTTTTTGATTCAATCAAGTTACGGATGATAAATAGTAAACTTACAAAACTAAAATAGCAACTTTATTTTGTTTTTTAATTTTTAAAGTTGTTTCTCTTATTACTTGTTTTTGTAAACAAATGAGATACCATTGTTTTTCAAAATTATCGTGCTTATTTTTCATTGTCTAATAGTTTCAATTTTAACATTTGCACCCAACCAACCTCCATTAGAAAGCCATCTTTTATTTTTTATTAATTTTTATTTTTATTTAAACACGATTTCAAATGAGTTTGAATAGTTTAGAATAAAAAAAAAAATGATGATTTTTAAATCGAATTTTCAACTGATTCATCATGAATTTCATTGCAAAAAAAAATAGAATGATTTAAAAAAAAAAAATTAGAAAAATCACAAACATAAAAAACAATTGATTAGAATACCATTTTTATGCAAATTGATTGAAAAATAAGGAAATCAACAAAAAAGCAATAAAAAGTAAGAATAAAATAAAAGATTTTGAAGTATAAAATCATTTTTTGTGAAAATAGTTATTTATTTTGGGTGATAATTATATGTTTGTAATGCTTCCTTATTAAGATTTTAGCAAAACAATCGTCAGTTGACAGTTAGTTTGATTCAAACTATTTAATTTAAGGTTAAATCATTCTTTTCACTATAAATACCGTTGTTTGGCTAACATTAATAGATAAAAAACGTAAAAAATTAAACTTAATAAATTTACGTAACATTTAAATAGTATAAGAATTTAATTAAAAAAAAAAAAATAAAAGTTAAAAAAAGGTTTAGGTTTCATATTAAAAAATTAATTAATTTAAAAATTTTTTTTTTTATTAAACTTATTTTATGTATTGGACAACATTTTATTTATTAATTTTTAATAAATTTATTAACTTAAAATTTGAAAAAAATTAAATGTTTAAATTTGTTAAATTTGTTAAATTTGTTAAATTTGTTTCTAAATTTAAATTAAAAACTAGTCTTAATTAAATATTTTAAATTTAATCGATGCAATCAAAACAGCAACAAAAGATTTTTAAGAAAAATTTAAAAAAAAAAGTAGAATTAATCAACGTAATTTAAAAAAAAAAAATCCTAAACTTTAAACCAAACCCATTATAACTTTACTTAAAGTTCAAGATCTATTTATCTAAGCCACATACTTTGTAAATTGTATAACTGCTTATTAAATTATGGTCAGTTGAAAAAATTTTAACTAGTATTCACTGTCGTTTTGGTTTTAAACAGAGTCTTAGCAAACAATCTAAATTAGCTTAAAAACTTGTTTCAAAATACCTGGCCTGTTTTAACTAAAAAAATCCAAACCAGAAAATTTAAAAGCATTGCAATTGTTATTTTTCTGTATTTTTTTTAATTCATATAAAGAAAAAATTTAAATTCGTGAATTTAAATTTTAGCGCCAATTGATTTTTGCAATTGTGGCTTTATAATTGAAATAATTCATTTTTAATTGCTATTGCCTTCACAATCATGATCTTCATTTTTTTTTTAAAATTAGTCTTTTAATGTTTTTTTTTGATGAACTAGTTGTTGCATCAGTCGAATATTTAAGCATCTAAACACGTTTAAGTAAAATTTGCATGAAAAATAATCCGTTTATCCAAAATAAAATAGATTTGTTTAAAGTTTAACTACAATTGTTTTTATTTAACTGATGAAGTAATGCAAAAATTTTGCTGCTGGCTTTTGATGATACTTGAACGTGATTTTTCATATCTGTTTATAAAAAACAGATGAGCTTTGCATTTTTGATTGTCAGACATCCGGACATTTTTTCATTTTTTAAAGTTACTTTACTAAATTCAAAGATGAATGATCAATGTTTTACTTTTAGTTATTTTACGTGACCAACAATTTTTATTTTGCAATCATTCTTAAAATTTAATGTTATCAATTAAATAAAACTTAAAAAAAAAATTATTTAAAATATATTTAATTAGAAAATTACTTTTTAAAAGTATCCGATAAAATTAAACAGTATTTTAATTTATACTAATCTATGAATGAATTATAATTTTAAGTGAAAGCTAATGAAAAATCATTTTTTTGAAAAAATTGATTGAAATCAAACAACCTTAACATTGAATTTTTTTTTGTAACCTGTAAAAAAAAATGCTAATATTACTTGCTAAATTGTTTTTACTTTAATTTTTTATAGTATTATAGTATTATAGTATTATAGTATTAATATAAAGTTGAGAAATGAGATCAAAGTTAAAAAAATAAAATTAAAACAATAAATTGCCAGTAGGCTATTTTGTCTGATATTTAATTCAACTTAACTTTAAGTTTCAGTTCACTTTCAGTTGACCTCAAAGCCGCCGTTTTTTATTAAATTTAAAAAAAAAATTAATAAATATAAAACTGAAATCGCTAAATTTTAAAACAGTATAAAAAAAATAAAGTAATAATGCTAGCCCTTTTTCGTTGAAAAACGATGATGATAATGAAGATAGAAGCAAAGCAAATAAAATAGTTTCAGTTTTTATTGATTACAAGTACATGATTTTTAAGACATATGTATTATATTAAAAAAATCGTGAGATGTATTTGAATTGCAAATTGTAGACCATTTTTCAAGTAAGATTTAATAAGATCAAACTTAGTCTAAGACACTTTATCAAGCGCCATTATCTGGACAAACCGGAATGGCCAAGTCCGACAATTGAACTAATCACTAGTCAGCGCCAATTAGTTTTCACCATTCTTACTTATATTTATTGCTGCAAGGTTAAGTCAAAATTAATGCTTAAATTAGTTTGTTTTGAAATTTTTTTTTTTTGCTCAATCTATAAAAATTATTTTTTTTTCAACTGTTTTCTCCCGCTAAAATTACCACCATATGAGTTGATAATAGCTTCTTTTGCACTTTAGTTAATAAACGTGCTCGTGGCTGGTCAAAATATTTTCCTAATTTTCTTATCAAGTAATACTATTGTAACAACAAGTAACGAAAAAACAGACCAAATATGTATTACAACCTAGTGAGGGTGATTTAATAAATTTTAAAAATTCATCAAATTAAGACTTGTTTGAAACAGATTTGAATTGCATATTTTAAAATGAACATTTTAAAAATGAAGTGCAAAACAGATGAAAATTTAAAATGACAATGGTTTAAATAAACTAAAATACTGTATCAATTGGAAGTTAACTTTTATTTTTTGCTTGATTACAACTTTAAGAAAAAAATTTGCCTCATCTTATGTTTTTTTGCTAAAATAAGTAAAATAGAAAATGCAAAATTTTTCAAAAACCTATTTAATGTTTTTTTTTGTTAACTTGATTGCTAGAAACTTTATTTTCGAAAATTAAAAGTGAAGAAGCAAGAAGAAAATAAATGAATAGATCAAAAATACATAAGTTGATCTAAGCAAATGTAGAATTTGCTTAAAGGCAATGAAATGCAACTAAGGATGAAAAAAACTTAATTATGGCTACTATTCTGTACAATGACAGGTGAATTTTTTTTTTTTAAATAGATAAACAGGATGTGGATTGATATTTGTAGTAATAATTTTATTTAACAATTTTACACTAACTTTTTTTTACCATTCACTTAATTATCTGAGTTTTTTTTGATTTTTTTAGGTTGAAATTTTTGCTCAATATTTTTAGATAATATTTTTGGTTGATGCTTTTGTGGATATATTATTTTTTTCTCATTGTTTAGCATGTTTTAAAATAAAAAAAAAGATTTTTTGGTTTAAAAAGTGCAAATTCGATTAAAACTTATCGCTCATTTTAAAATCAGATGTAAAATAATAACTTTTAAAATGTAAAATTTATTTAAATGAATCAAGATGAAATTAAGCTTTTGATTAAGCTTGGATAATTATTATGAAATGTTTTTACAAAACCTGTATAATCGAAATATTAAAATCAAAAAATCAAAAATTGACTAGATTGTAAAAGAATGAACTTGCCTAAAATAACTGAAAAAAATTTTCAAGATTTTAAACAATTAAACTCCGCGTATAAAGGAATATAAATTGAAAAGTTACTTATCGAAATGTACTTATTTATATTTTTCACCTTTATTTGTAAACTTTAGCTAAAAAAGTGGTATCTTTTTTGAGCTTGTAAGCTAGCTTCCTATCATCTACGTTTCAATCAGTTTTCAAGTTTAAGCTTTTCCCAATTTTTGACTAGTTGGCAAAGAATCGATTTGGCAAACTCTTATTCTAGCTGTTATTGCTGTTCAAACTCGAACAACTAATTGTGGCCTTTTGAAGTGAGTAACAGGTATTTTAAATTGATCAAGTATAAAGCAAGAAAACAGCTGGCAGATTGAAAAGCTTGAGAGCATCCTTCAGATTGCTGCTTGATTGCTTATCACCGTTTAATTCATTTGATAAATATAAGTAATACAAAATAGCCTGACCTGTCTGTTTAAGAAGTTTGATTCGATCAACTTGCTATCATAACCTAAACAAGCCCAAACAATATACAACAATAAAGCTTGAGCATTTAGGCAACTAATTATTCACAGGTCATCTTTTAATTATTTATTTTAAATTAAATTAGCGAAATAAGCTTATACACTCTCTAGTTTAGCCCATTGAACTTGAGTAACTAAGTATTAGTAAACAAAGGGATGGCAAGATCATGTAAAATGTGGTCTAAGAAAAGCAATAAGCTTGAAATCGTTAAATAAAGCAAGTTTAACGTCTTAATTAAACTTTTCTTAAGTGACTTCTCCATACAAACCTAGCGCTGCATCGATTTGTGCAACCACTTCTAGTTATACCAGAATCCGCCAGAGGCTCGAATGTAAATAAACACATGCTTTCAAATGGGCAACGTGCTCTCTAATGTTTTGAGTTGTGCTCCGTTTTTTCTTTTGGTCTCTTCCGTTTCTTGGTCTTTCTTCAGAGTTTAAATTGTGGTCCCAATTATCAATATTAATAAATAATGGCCAAAAGAAAACATTCTACAGTTACTAATCTGCAAACAACAGGCGCCAACGAAAACAACCTTGTCGGAATCGAGCAAAGCACTTTAAATGTGCAGCAGTCTAAAGTCAAAATCAAGCAAACTACTGAAAACAACGGTAAAACCATCATAAAAAAAGAAATGAGCCGAAAAAATAGGATAAACAAAAAAAGTGATACCACCAAAAAAAGTGAAAACACTAAAAAAAGTGAAAACACCAAAAAAAGTGATACCACCAAACAAAATGAAACTACTAAAAAAAAAGAAACCATCGACAAATTAGCATTAAACAAAAATCAAAAATCCAACAATCTAAAAAATCACGATCCCACCAACAAACACAATGAATACATTGATCCAAACGAAGATATCGATTCTATCGACGGTTCTTCTGCAGATGAAGCTCTTTCTAGTGCCTATTATTCCAGTTCTGATGACTATGAAGATACATTGGATAATGAAAAAGATAATTTTCACAATTTAAAATGGGATGATATTATGAAAAAAAAATTCAACCAAAAAGAAGACGATGACAGCGACGACTCTGCTCACGAACAGGAAAACGACAACGAAGATGAAGACGACGCTAAAACATTTGCTAATTTTGACAACACAGACTCCGGCCATGAAAGCTCTGGCAAAAACTTAAGCAAAAAATCAACTAGAAAAAATAAGAAAAAAATTGAGATCAATAAGATTCAAAATAATGCCAAAACAATTAAAACCAGTGGAAACGTTGCTGAAATTGATGAATATGTACAAGATTCATCTGATGAAGAAGATTTAAAAAATACTATTGGTAATATTCCTATCAATGTTTACAAAGATTTCGACCACATTGGTTATGATTTAGATGGCAAAAAAATTCCAAAGCCAAAACAAGACGATGAAATTGATAATTTCCTAAATAAAATGGACGACGCCAACTATTTTAAAACTGTTCACGATCCTCTGACTGGCGAAAAAATTGTGCTAAATGAGGACGATTTAGAAATTTTAACAAGAATTAAAAAAGGAAAATACCCCGATGCAATGTTTGATCCATATGCACCTTATATTGATTTCTTTAGTTATGAAAAAGAACTACATCCTGTGACAAATCATCCTATTTCCAAACACAGATTTATTCCTTCATTAGCTGAAAAGCGTATGATTAACAAATTGGTCATTAAAATTAGACGTTTTAGAAGTTTACCTCAAAAACCTAAAAGTGATAAACATTTAGAATTTAATTATGATATGTGGGAAAAAGAAGATGGAAATACATCGAAATGGTATAGAAGATTATTGCCGACAGAGAAAGCTGAATTACCAGGACATATCGAATCATATAATCCACCACCAGAATATCTTTTTACTGAAGAAGAAAAAGAAAAATGGCTTGCGAAAGAACCACATGAACGACGAATTAAATTTATTCCACAAAAATACAGCTCTTTGCGAAAAGTTCCTCAATATGAAAACTTTTTACAAGAACGGTATGAAAGATGTCTTGATATTTATCTTAAGCCTAGAACAAGAAAGCCGAAAATAATGTTTAATGCAGAAGATTTGATTCCTTCTTTACCTAAACCAACTGAATTAAGACCATATCCTACACATGAATCTTTAACTTATATTGGACATGAAGCAGGCGTTAATTCAATTTCAATTGAAAAAGGTGGTCAATTTCTTGCATCTGGTAGTGATGATAAAACAGTTAAAATTTGGGAAGTTATCACTGGAAGATGTTTAAAAACTATTACTTTAGACGATGAAGTAAAAAGTGTAACCTGGTGTCCAAATAAAGAAAGAAATTTAATTTTAGTTGGTTGTTCAAAAATAATTTATGTAATTAATACTTTATTAGGGAACAAAACCATTTGCGAAGAAACGGAAAATTTATTTAAACCATTTGAAGAAAACGATGATGATGTTAAAGATAATGTGGAATGGATACTTTTAAATGAAAAAGATGATGGATACGAGCAAGGAATCCGTTTAAAAATTAAACACAAATTTGAGATTAATCAAGTTACATGGCATTATAAAGGAGATTATTTTGCTTCAGTTATGCCCACAGGAAAAAATAAATCAGTGGTAATTCATCAACTATCTAAAAGACAATCACAAGTTCCATTTAAAAAATCAAAAGGAATTGTGCAGAAAGTTTTATTCCATCCAACTAAGCCATACTTTTTTGTTGGAACTCAACGTTATGTTAGAGTTTATGATTTAATAAAACAAGAATTAACTAAAAAATTATATAATAATTGTAAATATCTATCATCTATGGCTATTCATCCTAAAGGAGACAATATCATAATCGGTTCTTATGATAATAAATTAAATTGGTTTGATTTAGATTTAAGTAGAAAACCATATAAAACTTTAAAATATCACAAAGATTCAGTAAGGCAAGTTACTTACCATGCAAACTATCCTTTGTTTGCATCAGCTGCTAATGATGGAAAAGTTATTGTTTCTCATGGAACTGTTTATGAGTAAGTAAAATTTTTTTTTTTTTTTTTTTTTTTTTTTTTATTAAATAATTTTTTTTTTTAGTGATTTATGTCAAAATGCCTTAATTGTACCAGTGAAAACACTAATACATGGAAATAGTACTGATCCTTATAAAAAAGGAGCTTTAGATTGCGTTTTTCATCCATTGCAACCTTGGTTATTTACAAGTGGAGCAGATTCAGTTATTCGATTATTTTCTTAAATATAATAAAAAACAATAAAAATATTGACAATTTAATATTTGTTAATTTTAATTATAGCCTAAATTAATTAGTTGATCAATAAATAACAAAATTAATTTTTAATTAAAAAAAAATTGTATATAAAAATAAATTAAAATTTATCATAATTTTAATTAGCTATATTCTAAAGTTAATTTTAAAAAATTTCCATCTTTATCATTAACTTTACCGCCATCTAATAAATGCTCTCTTTTTGTAAAAGAAAATAACAAATCCGTAATAAGAAAAATCTAAAGAAATAAAAAATTAATTATAGATTATAATCAAGAATTTTTTACTTGAGCGGTATTATAAGCCAATGTTACTCCAAAATAAAAATTAGAGTTTGCTGTTCCAAGTACGATCCACATTTCCCACATTATTGGGGCAATGACACAACAACTGACAAATATGCAAGCAATGACAAATACTTGTTTCATCCCTATTAAGATAATAATAATTAATAAAATATTTAATAATATAATATTTTCTTGCATATTACATTTAAACAAATGAATCCATTGAGGAAGCAAACACATATAGAGTGACACATCAATTATTGAAGGATATGGTTTAAATATTGATAAAAGTATTAATAGTATAAAAAATAAGAAATGAGGATTTTTCCTAAAGAAATAAAGTAAAAATAATTATTTTTGTGTGTTAAATGAAAAATACTAAATATATTACCTTAAAGTCAAGGTGAGAGGAATAACATAAATGAAAATGTTTAGTTGGAATGTCCAGAGAAAAAATTCTCTAAAATGGTCAAACATTTCAGTAAAGAAATACCAAAAAAGACCAATATTTGGAGTGAGATCAGGAACGGTGATTCTAAAAAAGAGGAAGAATAATTAAAACGAAAAGTGTAAACAAAATTATACTTACAGAAACCAATATGTAGATTTAATAAAAGCAATGTCCTTGTTCATTAAAAAGTAAGATGAAATTAGGAAAGCCAGCCAGAAAGCAATAAATAATAAAAGCGTAAAAATGATTGAAGAAATATCATAAACTAGTATGGCTGGTGCACTATTTTGCAGTTTATCTGTGCATTCATTGGTTTTCTTATCTGGATCCAAGTACAATTTCAAGTTTTTTTGCATTTCTATAATAAGAGCAACAGGCAAGACCAAAATGCAAGTATAAAAAGAATGATAGGCAGAAAAAGCCAAAAAAAAGGTGGCTAAAATCGATTTGTGCAGAGTGGCAAAAAGAAGTGTTAAAACAAGCAAAAAGTTGGCAAATATGCCAGTTGATTGTCCGACACAAGTGAAAACACATAAAGGGGATAACAAATATAAAGCAGTGACTTTTGTAGCTAATTCGACCATATTATTAGCATTAATTTGCACAATAGCACGATCTTTGGCAGGTTCAATCTTAAGGACGCGTCGAGCCTCTAGTAAACTGATTTGGTTTAGTTGTAAGTAGCTCGTATAGCCAAGTAAAAGGGCTGTGACAATGTCTACCAAGATAAAAAGCAAAGGAATCCATTGATGAAAACGATTAATTAGAAATTTGTAAAAGTACAAAAAGATGGGCAATTCGTGAAAAGTGTCGCCAGAATAAGGCGAAACATCGATGTTGAGCAAGAAAACCCCTTCGACCGCTTTAAGAAAAGAGCAGTTAGTTAAAGAAACAATTTGAACAAAGTTTACCTCTTTTCCAAGAAGTGATCGGAGTGGAAATCTCTACTCTATCAGCAATCACTTTTTGGTAAGAGCTTTTCATCAAAATGGCTCGAATGGCAACTGCAAACAAAACCATAGAACAGGTGTTTGCGACCCTAGACACATTTCGGATGGCCATGCCGGTCAAGATGTGAGCAGGTCTTAATCAGATGTCTTTAAGATGAGCACTTTCTTGAACTGCTTCAGGAAAGAAACAACCTCACTATAAACATTGCCAGCTGTTGTTAAATTTTTTTTTAGATGGCGCGCAAAACTGTTTTTTGTTTGCCATTTATGCTAGATAAACATGTTTAGGTCATTTTAGGCCATCTCTTCTACTTTGCAAACACATTCAACGTGTCTATTAAATAGGAATTCAACTCGCCCACACTGGAAAAGATCTAAATAAACTGCTTTAGACCGAGCTAGACCGAACTAGACTGAACTAGACTGAACTAGACTGAACTAGACTGAATTAGATTGAACTAGACCGAACTAGACTGAATTAGACTGAATTAGACTGAATTAGACTAAACTAGACCGAACTAGACCAAACTAGACCGAACTAGACCAAACTAGACCGAACTAGACTGAACTAGACTGAATTAGATTGAACTAGACCAAACTAGACCGAACTAGACCAAACTAGACTGCACTAAACTGCTTTACACTGAACTAGACTGTACCAGATTGTACTAGACTGTATTAAATTGAATCAAACTGAATTAGACCGAATTAGACTGAATTAGAATGAACCAATCAAACTAAAATAAATCAATTAACCTAAATCAATCAAGCAACTTTACTGAACTTGAATAAACTAAATTGAATTTACCTGAACTAAACCGAACCAGCCAATATTCACCTAATATCCAAATATTTCACCCAACATTTCACACACTTGGCTGGCTTACTGGTTAGAAATCATCAAACCTACGTCTATTTATGTTTATAAAAGCACTTTTAATTTGTCGTGACCGTGATTTTTTTACCTTGAATTCTGAATCAGATCATCTGCTATTCAGTAGTGTAAATGAACTGATCAGCTTGAAAAATCAGTTTTATTTCTCCTAATAAACGGCTGCAAGTTTAAGTGAAAATTCTACTCTAAAATCATTTGCTTTGTTCATAATTTCACACTAATTGGCCAAAAGTTTTATTTTTTGCATAACTTATTTCGCTCAGTTTTTTCCATCTGAACTATCTGTTAAAACTATTTTGGCAAGCCTGTTGATTTTGCTCCCCTGAAATTTTCCACTTAGAACAGGTGTGCCTATCACGGCTTGTTTCATTCCGGTGCTCAAGATTTGTCTCTTTTGTCTTTAATAACTTGCATCTTCTTTTCACACAGCGTGACTTTGTGATCGTCATTTAAGTTTGGTTTATGGTAGTTAACTGATTCGTTTGCAAGAGTGTATTGGCCACTATAGCTCAGTGGTTAGAGCACTGGTCTCGTAAACCAGGGGTCGTGAGTTCGAACCTCACTAGTGGCTCAAACGTCAATCTCTCGATCTCACTGAATTTTTGCATTAACCTTGAACTTTTTGGTCAACTTCAATTTTGGCATCAATTCTCACAATTAGCTACCAATTAAATATTAACCAATCATTATCTGGTAAAACCTTGTCTTTATTTAGTCAAGCTCTTATTTGGTCTTTTGCACTCATTCGATCTCTAAACACACTCTTTCTGATCTAATATAATTCTTTCACACACATTCGTTTCTTTGCATTCATTTACTATATTTTACTTATTACTTCACTTTTTCTTACATCGGCTGTTTATTTTGCTCAGGATAATATGGCATCTTTTTCTTTTTTTAAGTTGTCGTTTAAATGGTAGTTTTTTTTGCGATTTCAAATTTAAATGCACTCTACTTACTATACACTTTCACACTTGTCTAAATGCGTCAGTTTTAAGGTTATTTTTAAATTTTTCTAGCTAAAAAACATAATTAATCAATCATTGAAAAACAATCAGCTTTATAAAAGTTATTGAATAACATTACGTAAAGTTATACTAATTCATAAATAAAATAAATAAATCATTAGTAATTTACTTTGTTTAATCAAATAATAAACAATTAGATTTCATCAAATTTTTTTTTAGTAAATTTATTTAGAATAATTTTAAAAAGCAAAAGTTTTTATTTTGAATTTTAACCAGATTACTGACTTTTGTATTAAGAATAACCTGATTTCATTTACTGTTTATGGACCTTTTTTATTTGAAATTAACCCATTTAGTTACTGTTTAAATCAATTGATCTCATTTTTTACTAAGTTTAATCTAGTTTTTAATGTGTTTTGGTCAAAATGGTTGTTCACTCGTTAAATCTAACCCCTTTTAACTTTTTTAATTATTTAGTAGATATTTAAATTTAACTTGTTGAACCTAATTAATCTTTATAAATCTTGTAAAAATGAAAGGTAAATAAAAAAACAAAAAAAATTAGATTTTAACTTAATTTCAATATTCTAGCAATTTAGATGAATTATAAATTTTACATCCAGTACAATTGCATTTTTTTTTATTATAATTTTCATCAAATTGTTTACTATTAATACTGTAGCTAAATTGATCATTTTTTTTTAATTGTTCACTAAAATAATTTTTACTTTTTTCAATTAAATTCTGTCTCTGTTTTGCTTTATTTAAATTTAAATTATTAAATTGTTGTTCTAATGTGTTTTTTTCAAAGTTTTTTTTTTTTTTTAAAAATAAATTATTATTGTCTTCTATTATTTCGTTGTTTGAAAATATATCAGAATCATTAATATAAATATTTTTATTATTTAAATTTTTTTCAAAATCAAACTTATTTGAACCAGATTTCAAACTGCTTTCATTTTCTATTGATTCACAATCTAAATTATGATCGACATTATTTTTATAATTATCATTATTTTTCTTATAATCAATATTTAATTTTGTTTTTTCATTAAATTCCGTTATATTTTCAAAGTATTCATTTTCCGAAATTTCAAAATTTTTTAAATTAGGTTTTATATATTTTTTGTTTAAAACTTTTTTTTTTAAAAATATTTTATGACAAGTTTTACACCTTAATGCCAAATCTTCGCCTAAAATCACATTTGAAACTTTGTTTATATTTAAATTTATTTTGCATTTGCTGCAGTAGAAACAATTCACATGCCAAAGGCGGTGTGCATAATATAGTTTTGATTGCCAATATATTGGTTTGTTACAAGTAAGACAATCAGGATCTATATTATGGCATAAATTGTCAATTACATTTTGGTCTTGCATTTTTATTTCTATTTTGGGATTCTTTGAAAAAAAATAATTCAAAAAAATTTATTTTTTTTTTCAGCGGAATTCACATTATTTATTATTTTTACAATTTTTGTCTAATTGAAATATAATTGTTTTTTTTTCAAAAAGACATATTGATATATATTTTTATACTATTTTAATGTATGTTTGTATTTGAAATTAAAATTAAAGTTCTGAATCAGATAGAAACGCGTTTTTTTTTGTCTAGTTACAAGTACATTAAAATCACGTTTAAATGAAACTTATAATCACAACTGCAGGGCCGAGCAATTAGCAAATGATTAACTTAAATTTGTTAGCTAAACATAAATTGTATATTCTAGTAAGATGAATTTAATTTTAGACTGATTTTATGCATAAAATGTCTTGTGTTACAAATTAACAAAATTGGCTTTGCATTAAAATTATTCAAAAAATATAATTAAACAATTGAAAAAATATTTTCTAAAATTTAAATCCTACATCTGTTTGTTTCCATAAGATTTGATAATGAAAAGTGAATGTTTTTAAAACTTTCAAATATGTATGGAATGGCGGTTTTGGAATATAATTTAACAGGATTATATTTATCCGTGACAAAATACACGTTTAATGTTGTTTTAATTTAAATATTTTTTTGATTTATTATTTTTTTTTTTCATTTTGACGATAACATGTTTCAATTGTGTTGAATAAATTTATACAAATAAATTTAATCTTAGTTATGATCAAACTTGATTTTAACAAAAAAAGCACACACACATTAATAAATAAATTGTCCAGTTCGTATTTTTAACGAATGTCTTCAGCGTTGATCTGCTTTTTAATTTTCAGTAAAATACTAGTAAACCATTGGTCTAATCTTGAAATAGAGTCATATTCCATAACAGCTTCAGTAAATCCTTCTTCGTCGTTAGCTTCAAGCTTTTCAAGCAATTTTTTCAGTAGTTTGCACTCCCTGCTGTCTGTAAAAGCAGGAAACATGTCTTCGTACTTTTTTACTGAAATCTAAAAATAAATGCAAAAATAAAATTATAGAATTTATGCTGGCAATTCGAAATGAGTAGGTCTAAATGTATAAAAACTATGCAGAAGTTTAATTATGTAAATAATTTTTATTGTAAATAAAATTTGGCCTATGGCAAAAAGCCACTAGTCTACTTACTTGAGCATTAAGCAGATCTTCACACATGTGACAAAGTGCAGCTCTGAAAAAGTACTCTTTGGCTGAATACTTAAGAAGAGAACTTTCAATACAAGAATAGCCAACTTGTTCATAAATTTCGATTGCTTTATGATACTGTTCAAGTTGGGCTGCATATCTGGCAACATTGAGTAAGCACCGGTTTGCCGATGTTACAAATTCTTCTCCTTTAAAGTAATCTGCAGCCTGCTCAAAATGAGAAATTGCTTTTTCGAGGTCAACCACATCATTTTCATATATTTCGGCCACTGTCATGTGATGTTTGGCCGCAGTAGAAAACCTGCCCATATCGGTCATGATTTCAATTCCTTTTAAGTAGCAATTGATTGCCTCTTGAGGGTCACTTTTTTTGTAACTGATACCAGCATCAATATAACAATTAGAAGCATCATGTTTACTGCCAGCTTTCAGGTACAAGTTGGCTGCCTCACAAAATGCCTTGCCAGCAAGTGTCCATTTCTTTCCCATTTTATACATATTGGCTGCTCGGTAATAGAGTTCGATTGATTCATCTAGACGACTTGATCCTCCTCTGAACGAATTAATTACGACGTTTAAAGAGAAAAAATTTTATTTATGAATTGGATTATAAAAAACGGTTTAAGCAATAAAACTGCTGCGTTTGTCTACGTATTGCGAGAAATTATTGATTAAATGAAACTGTTTAATGTGAATTTTTCAATTTAATTCTGAACGCAATACAAGTAAAATGCAGAAGAATTGTTATCCGCAAGCAATCCTCTGGAGCCTGGAGACCAGAGTCAGAATGCTGATGCATAATAGTGTGTTTTGGAGGAGAGGACAAGAGAGTGTAACTTACCCGAATAAACCACTAAGAAAGCCTTTGGAAGAGTTAAGTTTTTTTTGCGCTTCTTCCATCAGCTGGTTACCTTTGGCTTCATTGTCTGCCATTTTAGCGGTAATTTAAGGTCTAAATCTTCAGACTAAGTGTGATCCACAATATTCAATTAGGGTTCAGATGGATTAGAAAACTGAATGACTACAAATCACCAATTAAATCCTACAAGATCAACACTAACAAGATCGGATATTTATTGTGGCAAAACAAAACAAGACGTGCGCTCTTCGCAAAGCGTCACCAGTTCTATTTGTGTTTGTATATGTGAATACGGTGGCTAAGCTCGTTGCTGCGTTCCACTTTTTGGCGCCAAATTTGAACATTTTACAATCTAACCTAAACCTAAATTCTCCCAAACCTAAATTTTTTAAAACATAAACTTTATCTTAATCAACCGCCAGTCCAAATCTTTCTAACCTTATTCTGTGCTAAAGCACGGCTTTCCTAGTCCAAACTAACAACAAAGCTGTTTCATGATAATACATTTAATTGTTCTAGCTTAATATCGTGCACAACTTAGTTAGCTTATTCAGGTTCTTCTAAACCATCCAAATTCAGGCAAGCGAAAAAACTTTGCTTAAAACATGAAAATTCATTCAAGCAAGTTTTTAAATTTCGTAACTTTTTTAACAAATAAATAAAATTAACATAATTGATGCTTCAAATCAAACGCATTTAATATCAATCGCTTTTTATTTTATTGGTAAACTAAAAAAAAATTAATTATCTTTATTAACTTTTTTAAGTTTAGTGTAATTTAATTTTTAATGAATGTTTTCTGCTTTGAAACGTATAATAAATTTAAGCATTTTTTCCAATTTAAGCGTGCAAAATGAAAAATAGTTAATTTTGCTCATTAAATAAATTAAATTGAATTATGTAATTTTATTTAAACGATGAAGCTAGACAAAAATTGGTAAATCTTTATTGCTTTAAATAAATGACTTATCACTAGGATTTTGAAGAATATCAAAATTGGTAATCATTTTTGACTTTAAACAATTAAGAAAATTAAAATTATTTTTTTTTTAACAGCTAAAAAACAACCAAAAACACAAAATTCGTCAAACTTGAGTCAATTTAAATGGCCAGCAAGTAATGGATTGCTTTTTTTAATTTTACCATCTTGTCCACAAGTTTACTTTTCCTTAAAAGCTTGCATACGAAAGTGAAAGTTGAAAAAATGCAATAACAACGTTGGCAAGTGACGTTTGACTGGGTTCATTCATTTCAGGATCATTCTGATCTAGTTGACTGACTATTTGCTGCAGTTGGTGCTTGCCGACGTAGGATTAGCCAATTGGGCGGGCAACCAAACAAGCAATTTAATCCAGAAACTAACTTAATCCATGTTTGTTGCCTATATCAAATGTATGGTACGATGCCGGGGTGGTGTTATAATTATTCAGCCGTTTCTTTAAATCAACAGCCATTTCTAGTTGCCTATTTTTTTACAAGATCAGGTCTAACCAAAAGCATCACTTAAATTTTTCTGGCTGGCTTTATTGCTGCTTTTAAAACTGGCACATGACACCCGTCTTTACATAGTCCACTGTCAGCAATGAGATCACTTGTGGCTTGCCATAGTAAATCTTAACGTTAATTTTTACGGCCCAAACTAAGATCATACAGTTGTTGCTTATTTATGCAATCAGATCCGATTTAGCCAACATTTTAAGCTTATAATTAATTTGCATTCAAATCACGCTTGTTTTTGCTTCAATTCGCAATTCAAAATTTTGGTTTCATTTTAAATCTTTGTCTTTGGTCATCAATCAGTTGCCATTCGTAATACAACATTCTTCACCTATCATTCCATCACTTGTTCTTTGATGAGCTACTATATTTTAGGCATAACTGACAAAATGATGAATTTCACCATTACATCATTGTAATTTGTCATATTTCGAATTGTGTCACTCGTTTAGTTTTCTTTTAGTATAATGCAAATCTCACTGTGTTGATCAATTTTTACTTTTTTAAATAACTTGAACAATCTTAAACTGACAATTCAAGTTCAAACTATTCAATTGGTTAAAGTTTTAAGCCGATTGCAAATTTGTTTTACTTTTGTGCCATGAGTATTAATCTTCATTCATCTTTTATTATCTTTAATTGCATTGTGCTGATATGGTGGACAGTGTCCGGTAGTTTACTTCAAATAACATCTGCTGTAAATAATGAATTGGAAGACAGAATTATTTCAAGTAAGTTTTAGCGGCATACTGACTTTTTTTATTCTGTCAACATTGTTTTTCAAGTCTATTGTCAAAATTATCATTTATAACACGTCAAATATATTTTACTCTCATTTGAGAATTTTTATTTTTTCTGCACTTTAAATCAAATATATGAAATTTCAATATTTATGAATATTTTGATTGATATTTTATTAGACTTTAATTAAATTTATTCAATTATAAATTATTGACAAAAAAAAATTTAATAAAAAGTTTTTTTTTAAGTTGTCGTAATTTGATTTAAGTGATAAAATATTGTTTATAAATATTGTGACTAAGTAAAAAAATTCAAGAAGCAAATTACAATAAAAAAATTTATATTTTTTTAGTTTTTTGTTTGTCTTTTATATAGTTTTGCAGTTATTATTTTTTGTTTTCGATTACATTAAAACATGTAGATTTGAGATTTTTGTGCCTAAATATATTTGATAAACTGGATACAAAAATGCATCAATACTTGTATAATAGAATATTTGATTAAATTAAAATGAATGTATTTTGCATTTAGCTTTGCATCTGATTTTAACGTTTGGTTTTGTAGTTTGCTTTTACATTAAGTTATCGCATTTAGCGTTTGCATTAGTTTTCATACTAAAACTTCTTGAAAAGTTGTTTAATAATAAAGTTTGATCTTTGATTTTTTCACAGATTCACGTTGAATTTTTATTTGTTTTGAAGCGAAACAATTACAAACTAATGTAAACATTAGCTATTAAACAAAACAGACGACTAACATGTGCGGGGTGAATTGGATTATTTAAGAATTGTAGTGGTTCAAAGTTGTGTGCACTTTGATATATTAATGATTGACTTGCAAATAGTATCTTTTGGAATCCATTTTTAAATATAGCTCTTGAATAGTCTGCAGAATGGCTAAATTGTAAAAATGACAAAAAATAATAAATAAATGTAAATAATGAAACAAACCAATGTAAACAAGTTGAAATTAGTGCCAGCTTATTATATACAAATGAGTGAACAGCTAAGCAAAAAGTTTACATATCAATTATAAGCAATTTTCATCTTTTTTTTTATCTTTTTACTTTTTTAATTTTTTTCTCATCTTTTTTATTTAATGTTAAAATTGTGCATGATTAAGATTGAGTTTTATATTTTGATTTCATAGTTTTAATGCAAGATTGTTATATAAGAGTTCAATTATTCAATATTTCACCAATGATTAGAAACAAATTAATATTACCTTTTAATGTTTACTCAACCAATGTTTTAAAATGATTTTACCTACTTTGTAATGCTAATCCATTAATTATTGTCCAATTATAATGGTAAAATATAAATTTAAAATTGTTTTAAAAAATGCAGATCTCAGTTAAAACATTGAAACTCATTAAAATTAAAAATTAAAATTAAAATTAAATTACATTACATTAAAAATTCCATTTTGTTCATTCAATTTAGCAGGCTCTAAAATAACATATCATACATTGTTCAGTTTATGAACTAACATTTTTTTTTTTAATTATTTTTAAACTATTTTTAATCATTTTTAAATCATTTTTAAACCATTTTTTCGTACATACAGATTGCGCCTGCGATCAGGCAGGAGCTTTGGATATTTGCAAAACCCCGTGTCAATGTAAAAAGAATGTACAAGGTCGTTATTGCGACCAATGTAAACCAGGATATTTTAATTTAGATATAACTAACCCGTTGGGTTGCTCAGAATGTTTTTGTTCACGCTTATATCGAAATAGCAATATTACTTGTCAAAGTAGCGATTGGGGTATTGAGGTGATCACAAGTAATTTTCACAAACAATTCAAATTTTGGAAGGTAGTGAATTTAACCAAATTAATTACCCAACCTAAACATTTAGACTATTTAAGTCAACTAGAATTGTCCACTAAATATTTAGTTCAGAATGTGCAACCAAATTTAGTGGCAGGACATCTTGTTGTTTCTGGAGACGATTTGCCGGGTCACCAACACACTTATTATTGGCAAGCTCCAGAAATATTTTTGGGAAACCAATTGTATGCATATGGAAACGAATTGCAATTTCAAATTGGGTATTCGGTTTTAAGAGGCGATGTAAGCGGAATTCGGCTTCTTTATAAAGAAAATGCTGACATTTTGTTAGCCGGCACAGTTTTTAACCGTTTATTGTTTGTAGGTTATAAGTGGACTAGATATGTGAGAAAACTTCAACCCGACACAATTGTAAATTTAAGGGTGTCATTAAGAGAACATGGCTGGTTCAAACTAGATAACAAACTCCAAAAAACCGATTCTCCCGTAAGTCGGGCAGAATTTACTTTGATACTATCTCAACTAAAAATGCTGTTGTTGCTAGCTAAATATCACACAGATCAAGTTGAAGGAAGACTTTATTCACTTAGCATTAGTAGAGCATCACAAAATGTCAAATTTAATACGAAAGCTCGTGGCACAGAACAATGCGAATGTGGCGAAAATGAACGAGGTTTGTCTTGTGAAAGTTGCGCACCTGGTTATCGAAAACAAATTGACATTGATTTTAACGAAATTGAATCTGAAAAACTAATGTTTAAGCAAAATAATCAGACCGAATTAAAGCAAAATGAAAATCAGTTTCGCTGGAAATCAAGTCATTGTGTGCCTTGTGATTGTAACGGTAACGCAGATGACTGTGATCCTATTTGTAATTGTCGTAATCATACAGAAGGTGTGAATTGTGAACATTGTTTGTCTGGCTATTATGGAAAACCATCTATCGGAGTAGGGTGTCGGCCATGTCAATGTCCAATTGGTTCACATTGTTTTTCTACTCAAAATGGCAATGATTATGGTTGTGCACCATGTCCTGAAGGTTATGCCGGGGTCAAATGTGATTTGTGTGCCATCGGCTATTTTGGCGATCCTTCTTCTGGTTTGTCTTGTAAAAGATGTAACTGTCCCCATGTAGATGTCCGGATGTCAGGCAATTGTGACACTTTAACCGGCAAATGTCGTTGTGCCGAAAGCGTTAATGGTTTACAATGTAACCAGTGTGATGCAGGCTACTATGAAATTCAATTCATTGACGGCTTAGCGAATGCTCAATTCGAATGTGTACCTTGTGGATGTAGTGAAAAAGGATCACTTAATCTTTTTTGTGATCAAAGGTCTGGTCAATGTGATTGTAAAAAAAACTTTTCTGGCTCTAAATGTGACATATGTGCTGAGGGTTTTGAAAATTATGAATTAGGATGCTTAATTGCCGACTGTAAACAAGATTATCCAACCGGAGCTTGTGTTAGTCAACTTTTAGATCAAGTTGTTACACTTGCTAATATCAGTCAAAATTATTCTTATAGCAGTTTAAGAAATTTGCCCGCAATTAAATTAGCCAAATTAGGCAAACAGTCTCAACAATTAACAGATCGCTTATATAGACATTTGAAACTTGTAGAAAGTATAAGGCGTTTGAACCAAGATCAAACTTATTTAACAGAATCAAAAATTTTATTTGAAAATGCAAACAATAATGCGAGTAAATTATATGAAAAAACTGAAAAAATTATTGATGATGTTAAAATTTTGCCTCTTAAAAGTAGTCAATTAAAACAGAATTTGCAAACTATGAACGAAGAATTAATTAATATCATTTCTACTGTAAAGGCGATTAAATCAAACACAATTAAAGAATCAGATTGTGAATCTATATTAAACGAGTCTAGAATTGTTTTGATGGATATGATTTCTAACGATTTTAATTTAGAATTAGTTAAAGCTAAACAGCAATTAGAAGAGTCAAATTTGTTTTATTTACAAATTAAGCAACGATTTGTAAACACTTCTAGTGAAGTGAATAGCCAATTATTTGACAAGCTTTTAAATTTAACAAGAGTTTGTTTTGATGCATTAGACATTTTGGAAAAACAGGTAACAAAGCCTGTTTTGCAAAATATGGAGCTTATTGAAAGGACAGATCATTTGTATGAAAACGTTATGGATATTTTGGTCAATAGTTCTGCGAATATAAATGAAATGTTTAGCAAATTGAACCATTCTTTACTTTTGACAAACACAGCAACAACTGATCTTGTAGAAATTGCTGAAGTTTATAAACAATTTCCAGCTAAATTTAACGAGTTAAATACTTTTACAATTGAAAAACTTAAAAATACTTTAATTCGACTTAATCCGCAGAATGAAGAAAAATATGCTCAAATATGTGAAAATCATGCGACTGATATGATCAATAAAGCAATAAATTTAAAGCAAACTTTTTCGCCATCAAAAAATTTTTCCAAATTTGCCGATAAAGCCTCGTTTGCGTATAACCAAGTGAGTGAAATTATTGATAGTACCGAAATAATTCAACAAGAAAGTAAACAATTGTTAAAGGAAATTCATTTGCAAATGTATTCGGATAAAGATAATGATGATCATGCAGAAAATAAATCCAAAAAGTCTAAAGAATTAGTGGATGCTGCTAAAGCATTGAATGAGCGTCATATAGATGAAATCGAGACGAAATTGAAAGAAATAAAGCAAAAAATTGATACGATTCAAAATAACATGTTTATAATGGACGAAATAAATGGAAATTTGAAAGTTCGAACTGAAATTTTGTTGTTTATTGAAAACGGATTAAATGAATTGGCCAATAAGTCAAAAACTTTCAAAGGTATTGATGAACTTTTTCCTGGTAGTACAAAAGGAGTGCTAAGTAAACATGACCAATTAATATTTGCTGTGAATGCTACAATTGTGGAGGAATATTTGCCTCGAATAACAAGTTTGAAGTCAAGAAAAGCTTTACTTGACGGAGACTTTATTGGTGAAATAGATAACATACAGAAGAATATTGAAAACAAATCAAAATATGTAAAATCGTTTGAGTTAAGAAATCGCAAGATGGATCACATGCATCGAAAAATGCAAAAAGATTTAAATGAAATTGTGGCTCAAATTTTGATGGCTAAACAAAAAGCAGCAAATGTGCGGGTTTCTTTAACAAACCAGGCGAACATATCAGGGAATTTGACTGGTTTTGAAAGAAGAAAAGATAGTTTCAAAGGTCAAGCTACCTGTCGCCGTACTTATAGTGCAGAATTGGAAGTTTCTTCAGTAAATACTATTTCGATTACGTTTGCTATAGCCAAAGAAGAAGAAGTTGATTCGTTGTTATTTTATTTGGGAACTGCCTGGACACCTTTATCCAATATATCAACGCATGATTTTCTAGTAGTCCAAATGGTAAATCGGCAAATACATTTTTTGTGGAATGCTGGCGCAGGTGTTCGCCTTTTGGTGCATCCACTGCAGTTGCAACCCAATGATGATCGAATGATAAACAAAGATCGTTGGTACAAAATTCAAATCAGTCGAATAGGTAGTATGGCTTCGTTGGATGTTTATCCAGTAAATATGGCCACTTTTAATTTGTCTAAGCATGAGCCTGTGACAGGTTTTTCGGTCCAAAACTTTATTCGAATGGATTTAGATGCCAGATCAGACTTGATTGTGGGCGGTTTACCATCTGACGGGTTTGATGAAGTAAATGAAAATGGGATGCCAAACTCAAGTCAAAATAAGATGATGGGCAGCTTATTTGAGAATGTGACCAGTCGTCAATTTACTGGTTGTTTATACGAACTGATGTTAGACAGCCACAACATAGGTCTGTGGAATTTCCGCACCACAAATGCGGCTTGTGCTGGCTGCAAAGAAGGAGTTTCTGAAGAAAAGCCATCTAACATATTTCGTTTTAGCGGACATAATAGCTATGCAATGTTGCCACAAATACCTCGTTACAATTGGAGCAAATATTCGATACAACTAAAGTTTCGTAGTTGGGATGAGCAGGCATTGATCTTTTTTACCGGTAACCCGCTCACAGGTGATTTCATATCTTGCAGTCTGGACAACGGTCGAGTCAAGTTTCAGTTTACTCACAGACGATCGCAGATGGGAGCTGTTCTCCAGACCGTGAGCAAATACAACACAGGTCAATGGATCTCTCTAATAGCAGAAAGAGACAACCTCGAAGGTCTTCTTCAAGTACACTCTGATCAAAGACCTGAAATGGTAGAGGGTCGAGTGCAACATTTTGCTGCTATGTCTATTGAAACTCCTCTTATCAGTAGCGTGCATATTCGCCATTTTAAACTCGATTTAGCTGATCAGCTATTGTTTGTGGGTGGAGTGCCACCCAATTTTAGCTCAGATATTTGGCCTGAACTTGTCTTTCCCACTTTTCTGGGCTGTATGCAGGATATTCAAGTAGACACTACGCCGCTCAATTTGATGAACCAAGTCGGATACGGTGTGGACAACGATTGCAATGTAGAAAATGTTGTACAAGTTATGCAATTTTCAGGAGATGGCTTAATTGAACTTAATGGTCAACCAATGTTAAACCAAACCGAATTTTCATTTACCATTAAAACAGAACAAGACCAGTGTGTTATTTTGTTAAGTGTTTGCAAAACAGAACAAATACAACAACAGCCTCAACTGGCCAATCATTTCTATTCTCTAGTATTGAAAGATGGCATATTAATAGCCACTTTTCAAGCTTCCAGTGCTCAAGATTCTAGAATTATAAGCAAAATTGTCCTTAGCTCTAAACGTGTTATTAATGATGGAAACTATCATACTGTAGCCGTACTAAAACGCCAGCGAAAGTAAGATTTAGCTTTGCTTGATTCTTTTGCTTTACAAATAAAATATTTAATTGCAACTGCTTTAGGTCAAATATTTAACGTTTATTCGACTTAAATGAATAAATTTACCAAAATTTTGTTGCTTTAGTTTTTTATCTGACCAGATGTTTGATCAAATTAATTTGATTCAACATTTTTTTGAAGCTGTAGTTCACATGATAAATTCTTTGCAAAATAAATTGCTTGATTAAGCAACCGATTCCTACATAAATAACAAGCTATTTATGTACCAAACGCTATAATTAGTTTTATTTTACTTTTTTACTAAAACGCTCATTTTAAAAACAGTTTACTTAATCAAAAATATTTAAATAAATGGTCTAATGTCGTTATAGCAAAAGTTGATGATTTATTACTAGAGCTTGATAACAAAATAATCATTTTAATTTAATTTATTTTTATTTATGCTATATTGTTAGTTTAATTGATTTTGATTTACACTTTTTTTTTAAATTTTAAAATTAAAAAATTTCTGCTTTTACAATTTTTTTTATGATAATAACTTATTTATTTTAATTTTTGTTTTGATTTACTTACTTTTTTGCAGGTTTACATTACTGATTGATGATGAGGAGCAAAATAGTTTAAGATTGTTACGACGTGTGCATACAATAGAAGCATCAAATTTTGGTGGTCTTTATTTGGGCGGATTGCCTGAACATATGTTATCTTCTGAAAAAGTGCTTACCAAACAATCATTTCAAGGAACAATTAAAGATTTTATTTTTAATCGTAAATTGGTAGATTTAAACAGAAAACTTTTTTTTAAAAGAAACGTTCACTTTAGTTAAAATTGAATTAATTATTATTTTGTTTTTTCTAATTATGAGATATTTGAAAAAAAAGTGAAATTTCACAAATATTCACTTTCCAAAGTTTTTAGATTTCTAGAAATTATTCGATATTATTTTCTTATTATCTCAATTGTAAATATATTAATTTTAGTTTTTTGTTTGTCTAAAATATATATGTATTTATAAATATAAAAATATTATATGTAAAATTTGCTATATATGCTTATTTTATGTGTTTAAGTTGTGGTTTAAGTTATTTTCATTATACTAATAACACCATGCATGATTTACTATTTGAAAATAATTAGATCTTTTTTTAAGTTTCATTTTTAGTTAAAATTTATAATATTACTTAGAAATCATAATCATATACATTAATAATATAAGTATAATGTTTTAAATAAATTTATTTATACAAATAAATAATGCATTTGCCAGAATATTTAGTATTGAAATTTTTATCTGCTATACAAGCTTATCATGATTGGCAAATTAATAAGTTATATTTTAAAATAAACACCAAATCAAAAAACTGGACCAAGTAAATTTAACCACAATGAATTGTGAACTATTTTTTGAAAACTGAATTGACCAATTTGAAACTAGTCATGGTCAATTGATCAACTAACTCAGTTGAGGTCGATACCAGACGCAATTGAAGCGATAAACCTAAACTTAATTCACTTGTCTTTTGGACTTTTGATTTCTGTGTTTCGATTTTTATATCTTTTTGATGAGTTTGTCTTAAAAATCGGTCATTTTGGCGATTGGGTTTCCGCCAACTCAAATAGATTATTGACTGCATCTAAATTATGTGGCATTGTAGGCGTGAGCAAACAAATATTGCGTGAAAGTTGCTCTTTTCTGTCGTTTTCAGTCTTTTTTCTTTGAAACTTTTGTAGCCCCTCTTTCGTAACTTGCTTGTGCAGTTGCCGACCCGTTTTCAAATTTAGTCTAGAATGATTGTTCGCAGTTCTTGACCTTGTGTTGACTTTCTTGGCTTTGTTTTGCGTCCTTTTGAAAAGTATTAGTTGCCTTGGAGTCAGATTAAGATTACTTTTTTGCATGTTTGCACTTTTGACTGTCAGAGAAAAGGGACAAGGTTTTGATCTTATCGAATGCTCTGGTCTATTGCCTGACATTCGATTCTCAAGTGAAAGCAATTTGATAAACAACTAGATTATTGTCGATACCGGTTTCGATTTTGGCGCCGTTGGGAACAGTTAATTGTCGATTTGTGACCGGCGCGGTATACAATAACTGCACTGCGTCCGGTTGCACTTGCGCTCTTATAGTGGCCATTGCACCTACTTTTGTCTATTAAATCCAATTGTTTTTGTAATTTAGTTAATTTTGTCCTAAACTGCCTGTTTTCCGTCTATTCACTTTTCTAGCTTGTCTGACTCGTCTTTGTGGCCGTCTGCAAATCTAGTCTAAATTGCAAATCAAAGTGCAAAAACAAAGTATCAAAAACACAATATTAAACGCACACTATTAAAAATTTCATTTTTTCTCGTTTGCACTTGTTTACACACTTCAATTCGCAAAACAGTTGGCAAAACTAGACAAACGAGACAAATGCTTCTAATGACTTAGAACGTCAAATAAAAGATTGCAGTTTTTTAAAACAACCTAACTCAAAAGTCAAACGGCCTTGTCTCTAATTGAAACAAAATGAATAATAATTGCAATTTGTGTCAGTACTTTTACTTTTATCAGTAGACAGGTTGGAAAATGCTGAATTTGTTACGAATTTAGCAAAACATTATTAACATAAAACGATCGACTTTAAATATTTAATTAAATTAAATATATAAGATAAACTAATTGCAATGGATAAATCACTGCTTTTGTTCAATTAGTAACATTTAATAATCGGATTTCTATTGTTAAAACACAATTAACTTTGATGGTGAAACTGTGCTAATCAAATTTAAAATAATTGGTCTTTATTTTCTGCTTGAAAAAGTAGAAAATTGTGGTAAAAGCAAAATTTGTCTACACTCTAAAAATAAATTAATGAAAAATAAAACTAATAAAACAAAATTAGTCTCTAGCGATATATTTAAAACTGACCACGATTCATAAAATGATCACAATTTTTTTTTATCATGTGTGTAAATGATGTAAAAATTTAAAATTAATTTATATTTCATATTTATTTATTTTAAATTAATAAATTATTAGCTTTTTTTGTTTGTAATATTAATAATTAAAATATTTTATTTTGATCTATACGTTTCCAACCAAAAAGAGTTATATTACCGATTCAAGCTAGAAATTTAAACTGCTAGAAATTTTAATAGATAAATAAAAATGATATGTAGTTATATACTAATTAAATCAATTTTACTTGAAATGTATATCTACAAACGACTTACCGTTTCAATAACCGGTTAAATTTTATTCGCATTTTTAAAATTTTTTTTTTTAAATGTTTAGAATAAAATTAGTCAAAGTTAATCTATATGGGCGTTATTTAAAAGAAAAATAAAAAAAAAAAATGAAAAAAAAATAACAAACAACTAATACTGTTAAAATCTAGAACATCTGGAAAAGAAATTTGAATAAAAAAACAACTATTTGAATAAAGATGATGATCAGATTTTTGGGGAAAATAATTTTTTATGATATAGTTTGTTTTAGCTTATAAGCTTAGTTGAAACGTATTCTTATTACAATATTTCGTGTGTAAAGCAAAACAGATTATCAGATTTATTTTTATCTATTTTATTTTTATTTTTCAATTTCTTATTTGTTTAACATGAAAATAATCAACAAATCTTGATTTAATAAATTTTTTATTTTTTAAAATTAATTTTTTTGCAATTTTATTTATTACAAACTTCAAACGTTTTTTGACAAAAAGTGTTTCGATTTGTTTTTAGTTTTGTTTTTTTTTTTTTTTCTATTTAATTCAGTATTTCTAGATTTCGATTGTTTCGTTGAATACTGGTTTGACACTGGCTGCTCATTTATGATTTGTACAAATGGCAATAATATAAAAGCTGAAAACACAGGTATATTTAATCCGAATAAATTGTTCAAGGTAGTAGATTAGTCAGAAAATTAAAATAGGCATAAAGTATATTTTAAAATAGGCTTAAAATTGCACTTAATTGCAATATAAAAATTACATTTTTATCTGATCTTTGTAATTTTATCCTTAGTTTTACAAAATATTTAACAATATTTTTGACTATTTCTATTTAAAAAAAAAAACCATTCAACTTTTAAATTTTAAACGTTTATACTTTATCCTACCATCCTGACTAACGATAGCTGCCATTTAACCTTTGGTTTACAATTAAATTTTGCTATTGATTGCTTTAATCGCTATTTAGAGAACTATTTTTTTTTTCTTCTTTTTTATTATTTAATTTAATTTTAAATTAAATTTAAATTAAAATACTTTCACTATTGCTTTAATTCTATAACACATGTGAAAGGCAAAATAATTTAAAAAACCTAATAATTTTTGTTTTTTTCTAAACAAAAAACTTAGATCTTGTTTTTTAGATCTTGTGTTCATTATTCAAACTTTAATTAAAAAAGTTTGATTCAATATTTAAATCAATAAAAAATTGTATATTTTTTTAATATATATATATATTTAAAATTATATTAATCACGTTTTATTTTTAGACTGTTTAATTTTAACTAAAAAAATTTTTTTGTACAAAAAAATTAAAAAAAAAAAATAATAATAATAATTACATAAGAGACTTTTTATATATTTTTTTATTATAAAAAGACAATTTTTACAGGTATTGTGATTTTAGAAATCAGCAATATTAATATGATTTAATAAATTGTTTTGTTTTATTTAAAATTAAATTTAAATATAAATTAAATTGATTTTTTTGTTGAATTTTTTTTAATTCAAGACTAAATCAAATTGTCACTTTGCTTCACATTGCTTTTTTAACATTATGTGTATATAAATATTTTATATATTTTTAATATACATATTTTTAAAAAAATTTACAAATTAAATTTAAAAAAAAAAAAATAATACTAAAAAAATTTTCTTTAAGAAATAAATTTTTGATGTAAGAATAAATTCTGAGTAAGAAATAGAAACTAAGTTAATTTTTTTTTTCATCGTTTATTTTAATATTTCGATTTAAAAGAGGCAAATTTTTAACATTTTTTCTTCAAAGGCAATCAGTTTTGAAAAAATAATAATTTGATAAAAAAAATATATCATTTTTTTTGCCTTGATAAATAATAATTATAATGGTAATAAAGATATTAGAATTAGAAAAAAAAATTAGTTAAAAAAAAATAAATTTTCAAAAATTGCGAATCAATTTGACAATTTTCTTAAACTTACGTGAAGTGAAAAAAGTCTTAAATGAATTCTTGAATGATTATGATTGTTAATGATGAATGAACGCAAAATGAATTATGAAAATTAAATGAATCTTATTTTGCACATGTTATTAAAAACAAATGTACTAATTGTTGGTTCAAGTGCGGCAGTTGTGAAGTATAATTGAAAATTTAAAAGTAAACCAGTGTTAATTATAAAAATAGTCAAAAAATGTGACTATTGAACTGTTGTTTAAATTAAAGAAATAAAAGTGCATTTCATATATATATAATTAAATATATATATTTATGTAATTTCTTTTAAGTACACATTAAAATTAAAGTAACTTTCTTTTTAATTTACAAATTATAATTCAAAAACTTTCATAAAATTCAAAGCAAGCTGAAAAAGCTCAGATTTGAGCTTTGTTGGTCTTTTTATATTCAGGTAAAATCAGTTTAAAATGCCAATTTGCATTTGGCCATTTTTAAACATACCATTCTTTAAGGTCTTTTTTCTTGGGTAGTTTAGGAGCTTTATCGTTACTTGCATATGCGGCAGTTAAATTGGTTGAGTTAATGTTTAGTCCATGATTGTTTCCCAAATTAAGAGTAGAGTTAAAATTAGGATTACTGACAAAATTTCCAGGCGTATTGCATCTGCTAAGAGTTCCTAAAGGGTGATGCATGCTGCCACTGGCAGCTAAAGATGCGTAACTTTTGTTTTGATGATATCCGATTTGTGCACCTGTTCCACCGGTAAGTTTGGCACTGTTGGCTATTCGCAGTCGCATCTTAACGAACACCACAATTGGCGTAATAATTACAATGGCTATTAACAATATTGCAATAACTGCAATAGCCATTGCAGTGCGATCAGCTGAAGTTTTATTGAATTTCAATTCAATATTTTTATTAATGTGGATTGAACTGAGAATGTCACTATTTCCTGATTCTAATACAGGAGTACTATGCACTGAATGAGGTTGTCGTTTGTCATTGGTATTGCCGCTAGATGCAGTTCCAGGCAAAGATGGAAGTGGCAAAACTACAATTTCAATGGGACCACTAGGTCGTTTTGGTGCTACTATTGGACGTCTAGTTATCGGTTCTAACGGTCCATTACGTTCCATTTCCGGTGGTGGGATTGGTTTAGAAGTAAACAAAATAGATTTATCATCATCATCAATTGTAACCGCATGTACAGGAGTATCTGTTTGATGTACAGGGAAAACAGAATCGCCGTTGTCATAAGTGCGTTCAGTCGTTTCTTCTGACCGGGCACCATTGGATAATCCATCTACGTTTGATGGAAAAGGTCCAGATCCTGAGCCGCAATCATCGTCGCTTTCATCATCGTCGTCGTCATCTTCACTTCGATCTTCATCATCATCACTATTTAAACATTTAGACTTGCTTTGAGTTCTATCTGCTGCATTATTACCATATTTTAATTTAGAAACAGGTGTGGGCTTAATTGGCACATATACAGGTGTAATTAAATCATCATAACCAGAACCTTGTTCAACATAATTGGCGCATTCATCTTCATCATCATAACATCCTGAGCCAGAAAAAATCAAATCATCTCCCTCATATGCATCTTTTGCTGAATTAGCAGCATTATTGCTTTGAATAAGTGATGTACGCTGCAAAAAAATTATCGTTTATAAAAGAGTTAATTATATGTAAAATTAATCTAAAATACTAAATCATTTAAATTGTGTTTTTTTTAATATTAATTACTCATCTGTTTTTTAATTAAACAATTTCATTTTCAAACATCGTGAATTTAGTTCAATGTTGAATTAATAAAAATGCATAAAAATAAACTTGCTTACCTGGTCGCTTTGCATACGATTATAAATATCTTGAGAATCATTCGGTGGTAAGGCAAGTTCTTGAGTTTTAACGAATGGTAAAGAAAATAATAATTGTACATCTCCATTTACCATCACTTTTGGATTGTCTTGAGCAGCCATTTCCAATATACGGAAACGGTTTACAACTGCATTCAACATTATTCCTTCAAAATAACCGGTCGGTTCATTTGACAGTTTCATATGTCGTCTACTGATTGAAGGCTGCAAAATGTCAACCATAAATTGGTTTGATTTGGTGAGTTTGTAAAAATATTCCGATTTGTATGGTTCAAACGACTCATATGATTTGTCTTCTTTTGATCTAAAGTTTGAAAGTTTGTCTTGCAATTTTTTTAAACTATCACGATTATCATTTTCTACATTTAAAGAAATTAATTTTTTTTTTGAATTGTACTCATCGTCAAATCGATCAGCACTAATTATAGAACCTAATCTAATGCGTGAATGTGCATTGAACACTGTATATTGTTTTCCAGTAGGGTGTAAGTTAACGGTTAAGTTGGAATCTAATTGTAAGGTGCTATTTTGACCAAATCGATTAAATCGTAATTTATGATGTTTGCCATCGTTTACCTGTACAGTACGATTGAAACGTATTAAATGAGTCTCAGAGCCAAGATTGTAGGCAACTTGAGGTACACCGTTTCTTAAATGTAGTAAAATATAATCGGCGGATGTATCACTGGACATTTTAATTAATGTACAATTAAAACTGTAAGTCAGCACAGACACTTCAATTGAATCCAATTTTGAATCTGGACGTTTATCAAGTGCAAAATTGAATATGATGGATCCACCATGTTTGCCGAACTTGTATGCCGTGTTCTCGGCAGTTTTATGAACTGTTGCGGCCGGTTGACCAGAGTTGAAATGGTGAATAAAACTTTGATTTTGTTGATTGGAAAAAGGGTGCTTTTTGCTGATCACCAGGTGAAACAGTAGCACAAAATAGTAAATGATCTGAAACCGCATGATTGAGAACTTTTTGATTAAATTTTTCAAACTAGACTTTGGTAAAGTTCATTTAAACGTTAACTTAAAATGGATGGTAAATGAGAATGAAATATGAAATGACCACAAATGATCAGCAGAAAGTTGTTTTGAAAGCAAGTTGCTTTGACGACTTGCTAATTTTGTTAGATGAGAAGGTTTTTGCATTTATATTGTTAATTGAAAACACATAGCAGATGTAGTTGAATTTGATATGACAAAAGCAGTGTGAAACGGTAAAGATGAAGATGATTAGAAAAAAGTGAAAAAGTTGGACAGCAAGAATGTACAATTTTTTTAGTAAGTGTGTTGAAGGTGTTAGTAGCAGATGGCACTAAGATTTTGCATAAGAGCGCAGATGCTCATAAGAAAGCGGATGGCACAAAAGAAAGCGGATGGCACATAAGAGTGCAAATGGTACCTAAGAACGTGGCTGCCACATAAGAATACAGGTGCCACATAAGAATACAGATGCCACATAAGAATACAGGTGCCACATAAGAATATAGATGCCACATAAGAATACAGAAGCCACAAAAGAACACACAATTTATGCAGATCTTACCTAAGACCACAGTCCTACACAGAAACACCGATTATACACAACACCAATCTTACACAACGCCGATCTTACACAATACCGATCTTATTAACACCGATCTTACACAAGAGCTCAGATTCGGGATACAGGGCAAAACAACTTTATTTCTCGAGTTAAAGCCAGTTCTAGAACTAGTGCAAACTGGATCGGATGCACAGAAGACCGAAAAGTGGCAGCAAGTCGGCAATGGCCAAGTGAAGATGGCTGATGATGGCCCAGCAAGTGCACTGGACACACCTGCTCACACCTGGCTGGCAAGAAATCGGCCGAACTGGATCTAGACCTTTTTTGTCTGCCGAGTCGAGTCTGGCTTGTCAATGTTTAACAGCCATTGTTTTGCCGTGCGAAGCGCAGCTACTCGATCGATATTCCGTCTGCACCAACATCGACCGCGCCATCTTTTACTGGATCTGCTCATTTGTACACTTTTCTTAAATTTACCACTTTCTCAGTTCCTTCTTCTTAAACCTTCTCCACCAATAAACCTCCTTCTTAGCCTTCTTCTCTCTATAATCTGCCTTTAATTTCAAACTGCACTCACTTTGGCACATTCACTCATATTCTCAACTTCACCTCACCTACATCTTGGCTTCACTTGAGAAAAATTCAATATCCAAAAAAATCCACACATTCATTCAATTGTTCACCAAAATACTCTTTCAATCCAACTTTCACATGCTTCGAGTTTGCATTTTTCAACTTAATAAGCTTTTAACAGTGCACAACTCATCTAAATTTGAAAATATAGTTTTAACTTCTTATTCACAAATTTTTTCAATTTCAGAAAAACAAATTTGAGGATCAAATTTAATAAACTTCTACACTTTTTTCAAGCGTAAAGTTAGCCAAAAACAATTTTTACAACTATAAAATTATTAGTAGTAATATTATAAACTAAAAAAAATATCTCTAACTTAAAAAAACCAGCAAAGCCAATAGTTATAAAATCGAAAAATATGAAATGATCAAAAAAAGCAGAATAATTTGAAAAAATAAAAAATAAGACCATAAACAGTTTAAGTTATAAGATGAAAAGTAAACAACCAAAGAACAACTTTTTGAGATAAAAACAAACACAAAAACTAATGTATTTAGTTTTTGAAACAAATTCAGATAAGTTTAAATAAAAATAAACAGTTGCAGATCGTCATATGAAACTTCTACGACCGGCAAATAAAAAACGTTGATTTAACATAACTGAACAGTCTAAGACTTCGATTCTATAATGTTTATATGCTAACAAATCAAACGTGACTTGTTCAATTGTAATAAATTCTAGAAGCTGTGGCTACAAATAATTGAATATAAAAAATATGAATTTTGAAAATACATTATTTTAAAGTTTAGCAATTTTCCTTTTATTTGATGTCTTTAAATTAGTTTAGATTAAATACAAATTTAATTTCAAAATAGAGGTTAAAACTGATACCAAAATAAATACTTAAAAACATATTTAAACAAAATAAATTAAAATTATTCATTTTCTCAAAAAATAATAAAAAAAACTTACAAGATGCTCTGAACAAATGAAATTATGTAAAATATAAATTAAATAAATAAAAAATGTTTTTTTCTATTTAAAATTTAAATTTTGAGAATTTAAATTATTACAAGTTAGGTATTAATGATACAAAGTACATTATTTTTATATTTACGTTTATAAATTTGGAAGTTTCATTAAAGTAAACAAAAAATGATATATTTATTTAAACGTTCACACATAAATTTACATGTAATTTAATTAAGCTAAAAATATTTATAACAAAAATTGTTTAAGAAGCAAAAAAAAAAATTTTTACATGTTTTTTTCATCAAATTTTGATGATGAATTTTAATAGGCAAAAAAAAATGTTATTTTAAGTTTGTATCAAAATGCCAATCGAAATATTTATTTTTTACGTAAATTGAAATTTGATCACAAATTTTACTTTAATTTTCTTAACTATTTTATGTGAGAATAAGTCTGAAAACTAATAGCTGGACATATTGATGTTTGAATAGACTATTCATTTATAGTGTGCTAACACTTCCGGCTAGTTTACAAACGTAAACGCAAAATATGTGTTTTTGCCAGAAGCAAAAAGCTTTTATAGATTTTTGGAATTGTTTTTTTAAACATTAAAGATGCTTAAAACACGTTTTCATTATAATTTATGTATATTTTGATTTTTTCTCCTATTTATTTTTATTCATATATTTTATTACAATATATGATATATTTTATAAACTTAAAAAAAAAATGACTTTTTTACTAAGACAAACATAAAAATAAATATGAATTTTTTTAAATATTTTATTTGTTCATTTAAAAAATTAAATTTTTTTATTTAACAATGAATCGATTTGAATTTTAAATTTTAATATTAATATATATAAGTTTAATTAAAATAATTAAAATATGTAATTTTTAATTTTTTTTTTGTATTTATATGATTTATTTATTTATTATAATATATTTTTAATTTTTGCATCAGTTTTTTTTTATTTTAATTTCAGAATAACTATTATTTTAAAAATTTAATTTGTTTTTGTTTACTGCTGTTATTTTTTCTTAACAAGATTAAAAGTATAATTTAAAGAAAAAATTTTATTTAAAGCGGAAATTTAATTTTTTTTAAATTTTAAAATTTTTTTATTTAAATTTTTTTAAAATCTAATATAGTGTGTTTATTTTTTGTTTGATTTTTAAGAAAATTTCTAACGTGTAAAAGCCATAAGTCAAAATTCAACTGCTTTTTCATTTTTGTAGTTTTTTTAATTTTATTAAATTTTATTTTACTGACTGTATAAAAAATTGACCAGTTTTTATTTATTATTTTTTTAAAAATGCATCTTATATTTAAAAATTAAAAAAAAAAAATTTTTTTTATAGTTTTAGCAATTTTAAACTTGAACTTTCAGAATAAATGCCAGTGAAACCAAGCTTATATTTGATTATACCTATGTAAAATTATAGTTACAATTCTTTTTAAAAAATGTATATATCATGTTTTGTATCAAATAATTGCTTGACTAACAAAGCTATACATTTATAATGTTAATGTGAGGGTGGGCCAATCGAGCGAATTCAAAGTGCGCCTGGCTAAACTGTATCAAACCAAAGATAGTAAAACGTTTTGGCCTGACCTGTCACCAAATGCTTGGTTTATATCCTAGTATTTGTAGACAGTGTGAATAAATTGCAACAAAAAAAAACTGAGCAAAAAATGGGTAGCTAAAACGAAACAAATGAAAAAATTTAAGTGAACAATGAAAAGTTGCAGACCAAAATATAGTAAATATAAGTGTAAAAAAAATTTTTAGAAAAAAAAACCCAAAGAAACACATAAGAAAATGTTGTAGTATTTAGTTTAGAAAAAGTCGAAGTACTAAAAAAAATTAGATCAAAGTTAAGATGGGAAGTGAAATAAAGATTGATTACCATAATTTTTGTTAAAATTTTTGTGTATATTTATTACTGCATTGACTTAATGTAATTGTCCTAATGTTTTTAATTTTTTTCTAACTAAATCAAATCTATCGTAAACAAGCTTTTGGCCATATTTTACACCAATAATTAAATCTAGTTATTTTTGCTTATTAGATTTGCCAGCTTGTTCCAAGTGTCTTATTTATTCGAATTAGAGTTGAGTCTCTGTTCTAATACAGATGTAATCGCTACTGTATGAAATCACGTGGCCTGTGTAATTTGTTATTTTTTATTATTAATGAAAGCGAAATAATTACTAAACTAAGAAAAAAGCGTATAAATTATTTTGAAATGTGCACGTAATAGAGCAAACAAGCTTGGTTGAATTTTTTTTACAATTTAACTAAACATAATTTTGCCTATTTTTACAAAGTTTGATTTTTGCCGTTGTTTGTGTTTACATATTTTGAAGCTTCTATCGCACTAAAACTAGCAGTGAGTTTTAAAATAATAAATGTAGAAGAAAAATTTAAGATTTAGTTCAACATTGAAAAATAACAAATCGAAAGATTTCTGGTAAACTTATTCTACAGTTCAATTTTTGTATAAAATCGTTTTTGCGGACGAAGGCACTTGACTGGCCTGATTTGCAACACCAAACGGTTGAATAGTTCAGGTGAAAAATGCATCGAACATTGAAGGAGCGAATGATCCGCCGATTTCGTAGCAATAGTGAACAGCAGGATGAATTTGACTATCGAATTGAAAGAAAATTAAATAAGCTTCATAATATCATTCAAACTATTCAACCCAGATTTAATCGAGACTTGCCTGGTCATCAGTATTTGCTGCATGGTTTTTACGGAAAACGATTAGATCGCATTGCCTTGGGTATTGATTGCGACGAAGTTTACCCGGGTCTTTTTGTAGGTGATAGGTAGGATAATCTTGTTTATATATTATATGTATTAATATTGTTTCATGTTCATTTTGACTGACTTGAATCATGCAATTCAATTTTTAAACTATTCTAATTACTACTGTTTTTTTTATAATTTTTTTAGAGGAGCAGCAAAAAATAAACTCTTTTTAAAAGTTAATGGCATTTCTCATGTGGTTAACACTGCTGATGGCAGAAACTTTACTCAGGTTAATACCGGTTCGCACTATTATTCAGATGTAAACATTAAATATATGGGACTAAATGTACTGGACATGCCACAAGCTAAAATTTCAATACATTTCATGGAAACAGCAGATTTTATCGAAAAAGCTTTGCAAAGCAACGGAAAAGTCTTGGTGCATTGCTTAATGGGCTTAAGCAGATCTTCAACTATTGCAATTTCTTATTTAATGATTAAAAAACATATGTGTTTAACTGAAGCGTTGACAACATTAAGAAAAAAGCGACAAGTTAGACCAAACGATGGATTTTTGAAGCAATTAATTGATTTGGAACTAAGATTGAAAGGAAACACTGTTGGATTGATTTTGTGAAGAACTTGTTGAAAAACATGCACAAAAAAATTAATTCTGCTAAAAATGTTTATAATTTGATTGGATTTTGCTTTTATTTTGCCGCAGAATAGAGGAGCCAACATTGCGAGCAATGTAAAATCATTGTATTAAACCTATGTTTAATTATAAGAGGGCAAATGTGAATGCTATGGCTTTTATGGTGAATATGGAAAGTTTAACTGATTTGCCCGATTCGAAAATTTTAACTTTTTACAATTTTTTTTTAAAATTAATATTTGATTTGACCAGATTTTCTAATTAATTACTTATATTGTTTATGTATAAATGAAATTGTAACAAGTCAGACATTTGTAATTTTTTACGCATTATCAGTTTGATGAATAAATTGTTTAGCACGTTGAAACAGTGGTAGTAGGTTAACAGTTGGTTTTTTGAAGAACGTTGTATCGGCCAAAAGAGATTAAGATGAAGATTGAGAGATTTAAGTTGAAGGATTCAGGTGGAGGGATTCAGGTGGAGGGATTCAGGTGGAGGGATTCAGGTGGAGGGATTCAGGTAGAGGGATTCAGGTGAAGGGATTCAGGTGAAGGGATTCAGGTGAAGGGATTCAGGTGGAGGGATTCAGGTGGAGGGATTCAGGTGAAGAAATTTATATGTAGGGGTTTAAATGGGATGATTTATATGATAGAATTCAGGTATAAAAATTCAATTGGATGAAATTAATGACCACTGAATAAATTAAACTCTTTTTTCTTGGAAAATTCGCATATTCGCAAAAGTTTGGAAAATTTTAGCTTTTTAAGATATTAGCAAGTTTTGTCAGGATTTTTTTCAGTGGTACAAGTTTAAATTTGTGTTGCGCGCCTTTAGAAAAATTCATTTGTGCACAACAGATGGCAACGTTAAAGCAAAACGCATCCACAATAGCCGCAGATATCTGTCGCATTTTGATTTTCATTTTTGTTTATCATTGTTTTGAAATTGAGTGGCGGATGCTTTGGTGTTTTTGTTGTTCAGTCCCCAAACAAACCGCATCTTATCTGTTTCCGGTCAAATTAAGATTGTCACCTGTCATCCGAGTGCTAGACTAGTTGTGGGTCAGTTTTTGGTGCAGTTTGATCCAAGTTTAAATCCTGGTTGGTTTAAAAGGCGCTCTTACTAGCTTCAACCATGAGTGCCGAGGTCAGCAATTCCAATGTTCCCGCTTTTCTGACCAAATTGTGGCGACTTGTCGAAGACCAGAAATACAACAACCTCATTTCATGGTCATCGGTGAGTAGGCGATATGAATGACTTTCATGCGTGGCATTCAATACACTTCATATTATCTGTTCATAATTGCGATACACATGCGAATAGTGATCATCCTTGTTTTAGATCGTTCTTGTGTTGGGTCATTCCTGGCTTTGATCGTCTCTAGGTTCAATCGTCTTAGGTTCAATCGTCCCTAGGTTCGGTCGTTTCTTGGTTCGATCATTTCTAGGTTTGATCAACTCTAGGTTCGATCATCTCTAGGTTCGATTGTTTCTAGGTTCGATTAATCTTTGGTTCGATCATCCTTCGTTTCGATCATTTTTAGTTTTGTGCATTTCCATGTGTCCAATCGTTGCTAGGTATTTTGGTCATCACCAAGATTCGGTCATTTGCGGCATTCTTATTACTCACTAAACGCACCACTCTAAGAATGAACGCTTCTTCTGTCATTATTTTTTTCAATTTTCTATTCTTATCTTTGAATAAGAAAGTTATTAATTATTCAAATTATTTCCGGAACTATCTTTATCACTTTTTTGGTCAAAGTCTGGAAAAAGCTTTATCATTCGAAATCAAGCCCAATTTGCAAAAGAATTGTTGCCATTGTATTTTAAACACAATAATATGGCGAGTTTTATCAGGCAACTAAACATGTGTAAGCATTCATTTTAGATAACACTTCTGTTCGAGTTTTTAAATCTGTTTTTTTTTTTTATTTTAGATGGGTTTCGTAAAGTGACTCACATAGAAAATAGTGGTTTAAAATTAGAAAATGACGACATTGAGTTCTATCATTCATGCTTTATTAAGGACCAAGAGAACATGCTTGAATATATCAAGCGTAAGGTAATATTTAGTTAAAAAATGTAATAATTATAATTAAATTTCATTTTTTACATTTTTTTTACAAAATTATTTAGAATTCCTTATCAGTTGCAGCAGCAAAAACTGGATCAGATGAAAAATTGAAAAAAGAGGAAGTCAAATCTATTTTAACCGACGTAAAAGGAATTAAGGGTAAACAAGAGACAATAGATAATTTATTGATTAATATGCAACGTGAAAATGAAGCCCTTTGGAGAGAAATAGCTACTTTAAGACAAAAACATCAGAAACAGCAGCAAATAGTTGAAAAATTGATTCAATTTCTTCTTACAATTGTACATAATCGAAGCATTGGCGTAAAGCGAAAATATCCACTAATGATAGACAAAAAGCGTTTTAATAATGGAAACAATGATAAAATTCAAGATTTTTCAAATAATGGACCCGTTATACAGGAAATCACTCATAATTTGATTGAAAACGAATCCGAAGCTAATTCTCCTATTTTAGTTAATAGTGTATCTCATATACCTGAACCAGAACAAGTAGATGAAGAAAGCAATTCTCCCATTTTTATAACAACAGAACAAAGAGGCAATTTGTTAAAAGAACAAGAAATTCAGCCTATTTCATCTAATTTGTTAGATCCTTTGCAGCAAAGTGTAAATGCAATAAATGATCCTGATTTGACAGATGCTACCGCAAACAATGTGCAAGTTTTAACTTTAGATGAAATAATACCTAGCGATGACGTAAAACAAGAACAAATATCATCTAACCAAAATGTTATCACAATTATTAATCAACCTGATCAAACAGCTCAAACAAAAAATTTAAATGAATCCGTATTAAATTTTGATGCAAATTCTCCTGTTGCACAATCAAATAATAGTTTAGTTCCCTCTACATCTTCAGTGTTAAATACTCCTAATATTACTTTGTAAGAAAAAATAAATAATTTTAAAAATTAATATTTATTTTGTAATTTCTTTTTTTAGGGAAACTTTTGATGACCATTTGGAGGGTATTGATACAGAATTAAATTGGCTTCAAGAGCAACTATCTTTAGGGGGATTAAATATTGATTCAAACACATTAATGGGGGTAGGTTCGGATTCCAAATATTTTTCAAAGGTGGGCTTAACAATCGAATATTAATAATGATGCCCATCCTTATGAAAATACACTTTAGAATGTATATTTCTTGGATTGAGTAAAAAAAAAAAAAATACTTGTTTTTTTCTTATATATAAATTTAAACTTTTTTAATTGTTATTTTTTTTTTTTTTGTTTTAGCTATTTAATAATGATGATAGTTTGGGAATTCGTCCGAATACTGAAATGATTCAATATTTACCAACAACTACAACTTCTTCAACAACTCCTAAAATACAAATTGGTAATAGAGAAGGTACAAATATTTTAACCAACTCCAATCTAGAAGCTGACAATTGTACTTTAGATTCAACATTAGATCCAACATTAGATCTAAGTTTTAACTTAGAAAATTTAAATAATGAAGAAGATGTAAAATCGGCTGATGCTTATGATAATGCAGTATTTCAAAATCAATCAAATCTATTGGACTCTGCTATTACTAGTGTGGATACAATTAACAATAATGGAGAATTAGAACCTAGATTCGATGATTTAAATAATACAAGTATGTTTGATACCGCAGATTTGCTTAGTACCGAAGCTGAAATCAATGAATTTCTTGATCAAACAGGCAACGAAATTTATTTAAAAGATAAAAAGAAACAAAGGACAAGTTAAATAATTATTGTCAGAAATTTTTTATAAGTGAATCAAATTACGTCATTGTTAACAAAGTCAAAGAATAGTTTACCTTATTTTTGGATATATATTTTAACTACAATTTAAATTTTAAAATGCATTTTCATAAATCCTTTAATAGTTTATACTTCTCACTCTATGAAAGGGAATAGTTTCTTCTATGATATCACGATTGGATTGTCGAAAATTCCACAGGTAAAAATCAATTACGATTGAATTGAAATTTTTTATTTTGTCATTATTAGTTGGCAATTTATTATCATTTTCAAGTAATGATTCCACACGTTTTCGGATCAATTCTACTGCATGAATTGAGGCAGCGCGAATTTCTATTTCATTGCTTTCACCACTTGTTAGTTCTACTTTACAATTTAATTTTTGTTTCAATTCTACTGAATAACTTATTACATCAAAAAATGCCAAAACCTGTGGCACTCTAAGTAATAAATAATATAATAGAAATAATTAGACATTATTTATTTATATTAATTGTGCTACCTGTAATCTGCAAACATTGTTATGTCATTTATATTATCAAAATTGCCTAAATCCTTTCCTTCAAAACAAGCCCATATGTCAGCTATTAGTATTTGGGCCCTTTTTAATAATGTGACTTGAAAAAAAAAAAAATTGATAGACGGTAATTATTTAACTTTTTATGTGTATATTATGTATGTAAATTTTCCTACTTTTTTTTCCATTGTAAAAAGCATCATCTTTAAAAACTTCAAAGTCTTCGTAAATAAGTTTTAATAATGTTGATGCATTATAACCACTTTGTTTAATGCAGTTTACAAATGAACCACCATATTTCTATCATTGTTTAAAATGAAAGTTTAAAAGAAATTATTTTATAACAAATTAAAAAACAATTAATTCTTTATATTTAGAGGTATCAAGAAGAGATTGTTTTAAATTTATTTTAACTTATTAATCAACTAAATTAAAACTTTGAATTAAGCTTTAGATTAATCAAAAATTGAATTTTTAATAAATATTTTTTTAAAAATTTATGTCATAAAAATTTGTAAAAATTTATATTAATGAATTTAAGAGAATTAAATGACATAAAATGTTTGAAGAAAATTACCTTTCTTAAAACTTTTGCACAATTATGCAGAACTTTCATTCGTTCTAAAACGAGAGGCATTACTGTTCCTTCTTGATCTCCTCTTAAAACATAAGAAAGTTCTTCTAAAGTTATTTTTTCATAATAATCAATACTAGTGATTGGTATATTTTCTGAAAAAGCTCGTTTTACCGCGGCACAAAGTGCAAAATACCCTGTATATGCGACTTTGTTGTAAGTAATAGAATAAGGTTTATCATCATCAGGCCAGAAACTGAAATTCAAAGCATCTAGAAAAAATATCCAATCAATTGCTTCTTCATTGGCCGTGGAAGGATGTAGTTCGCATTTTTTATAATCTTCTAATAAAAACATTGTTTTATCCATTTCTTTTAAAATCTACATTTTTTTTTAAATTTTAAAGTAAAATAATATAATAATATATATATTTTTAATTTTTAAATAAAATTTTATTAACTTAATTTTAACAGTTTCTTGCCTTTTTGGATATTTCGTCAATACCTTTTGAATTAATTTTTACATTCTTGGCTTGAGTCATTACATAAGCAGCACTTTCACGTGGTGTTATGTAATTTTTAGATGATACTTTTGATATCATTTTTGTAGAGTAGAGAAAGTATTTAAGGTCCAAGATGAAAATATAACTCAATTGCACACTTGTAAATTAAAACACATGTGTTCACAATTAATTTGCATGGCAATGGTTGCTTGGACAAGCATATTTTTACTCATTTAAAGAGCGTAGAAATAAGTAAAGAAAGTTAATTAAAATTAAAAGCAAGGGCATAATTATTGTTCAAAGAGTGCTTAATAATGAAATTAAAAATTGTAATTCAAGCTAATCTTATTAAAAATTGGTTATGACCAAAACATACACATAATATTTCCCTTTTTCAAATGAGTATTAATTTTATGGTAATAAAAATTTTTTTTTTGTTGGATTATACGTTTAAAAATATATATAACCTAAATTAAACAAATTATTACGAACTAATTCTTAATTATTGTTAAATAAATTTAAATATAATTGTATTTAATATTATATATTTATGAACAAACATTGTAAATAAATCAAAATTTTAATATCATTTAAATAAAGAAAAAAAAAATTATTATATTTCAATTGTTATTTTGTTTAAAAATAAATTTTAAATTTTAAAATAATATTTTGTCAATATTAAGTGCAAGTGATTTTTATTTTTAATTTGGTTAACAAAAAATGCTAAATTAAGAATAAATCATGATTTCAATTATGAGATTTTTTAAAAGATATTGGAGATGGTTTATTGTATTATTTACTTGTTTGTTTGTTCATGTTTTAATAGGATTTTTGACATGGCATTTAGAAAAAGTTCAAGTCTGTAATTTAAAAACTAAAATTATGTCATTTTTTAATTTTTTATATTTAATTTATTAATTATTTTTTTAATTACTTTTATTATTATATTATAGGAATTTCAAAAACTTTTAATACACCAAGATAAATATATAGAATTTAAAAATAAGCAAAATATTATTAAAAGTTTACCTTTTGAAAAATCCAAAACTTTTACAGGAACTCATTCAACTGAAGCTCATTTAAAAGAATGTGACTTTAATGAACACTTTATTAAAACATGTTTAACTAGAGCAAAAACATTGCAATGTAAAAATGAATTAAAAGAAACTTTTTGTAAATATAAAAAACAACAACTTTATCCTTTGAAATTTGAACGAACTTGTTCACATCCTCTTGTATTTAAATATTATATTGGTTGTTATAAAAACGATGAACAGATAAATTTTCTCAAAGGTAAATTTATGGATTTTACTACGGATTTAACTGATTGTGGAACTATTTGTGGTAGAGATGGATATCCGATAGCAGGCGTTCAAAATGGAAATAAATGTTTTTGTTCAGATTATTATCCAGATCCTAGATTAAAAATAAGAAAATCATTTTGTAACAAAGATTGCCATCCAATTTCACCTAATGATCATTTACAAAAGTTAAAAAAATGTGGTGGTAAAAATGCTCTTTCAGTTTATCGAGTTTCTCTAGATACAGCCATTGACTTTTTAAAATTTAAAGATCTTCATAAAACAAGAGAAATTCGGATTTTATTCCTTCTGATAATTTCAGGAAGAGCCACAAGACAAGTTAAACGATTATTACGAAATATTTACAATAAAAAACATTTGTATTATATTCATGTCGACAAAAAAGATAAATATCTTTATGATGAATTAAAAAAATTAGAAAAAGACTTTGGTAACATATTTTTAGCTAAACGACGTTTTACTACGATTTGGGGTGGATCAAGTCTGTTAAAGATGATTTTGCACACAATTCGATTTTTTTTAAAAGAACATTGGGACTATTTGATCAATTTAAGTGAAAGTACTTTTCCTTTAAGATCTCTTGATGAATTAGAAGATTTTTTGCTGGCTTATCGAGGTTTGAATTTTATGCGATACCATGGTCAAAATAATAGTGAATTTATTCGTAAACAAGGATTAAATAAATTATTTATGGAATGCGAACGCAGAATGTGGAGATTAGCAGAGAAAGAACCCCCAACAGGTATCAAATTGAATGGTGGAAGTGATTGGTTTGCTTTGCATCGCTCATTTTGTGTTCATGTAAATAATACAAGTGATGAGCTTGTAGCAAACCTTAGAAAGTTTTATAATTTTACACTTTTACCAGCTGAAAGTTTTTTTCATACATTACTGGATAATAGTGAGTTTTGTGCCAATGTTAAAAATAATAATCTTCATTTCACTAATTGGAAACGTAAAAGTGGTTGTAAATGTCAACACAAAGATGTAGTTGATTGGTGTGGTTGTTCACCAAATGTGTTTAAAGATGTAGATAAGCAAAGAATGGTGGAAATCCTTCATAAGCCTGTCTTTTTTGGACGAAAGTTTGATCCAAAAATTTCACAACATTTAATAAATTTACTTGAAAAAAATTTTATTAACAAGCAAAGCTTGAAAAAAATAGAAATCAGTTATGATCGATACTGGGAAAATATTTACACGCCTGATGATGATGAAAGTGAAAATGGCAAGTTGAGAAAATCGTTTTTACAATTACTTTGTAAACTAGGTTTAATTAATCAATATACAATATGGAATGAACCTTATGAAGGTTTTCTACTAAGAGAAACTATTGATGTCAATGAGGCTAGTATTTATTATCTTGCAGATAAATTTGTCGGAATTGTAGCATCTTTTGAAACTACAATAATTAAAAATTACAAAGTTGCACATGCACATTTTGAACTACTTATTAGAGCTTGGAACAGAACTCAACTTTTTGATAGTCCATCATTCAAAATTAAAAGTTTAGATGTATGTTCCTTTACTTTTGTTTTTAAATTCAAAATTTAAACATTTATTTTTATTAATTAGGTTTGCTCAAATTTCGATGTCAAAGAAGAAATTTTTAACAATGTAGAATGTATTCTTGGTCAATACAGCGATTTACATGCAAGATTTGAAATTGAATATTTGGTTAAAAAAAGAAATATTGATTTTTTATTTAATATTTACGATCCTAAATTTACTCTCGTTAAAAAAATTTCAATGACAGCAGTCAAAAATGAATCTAAAATAGATATTGAAGATGAACCAATACAAGAGGTTTTCAATTTTAAATTGAATTTGACTACTCCATATGAATGTGGAGGTTGGATAATCGAAATGTTTCACGGAAGTCGACTCTTAGCTAAACATGTATTTAGAATTTATCCTTTAGATTTTCTTGCTGAAGATTTTTTTATCAAAAATATCCCAAATAGAGAAAAAAATTATGATATCAAACAAATAGTTTTAGCAACTAAATATGCTTGGCTTTATATGGATTTATGTATTGATTCTCAAAAAAGATCTTTACCAGAAAAATTTAATATATCTATGCCTCAATGTAATGTTACACGATGGAGCACAAAAATTAATGACCCTAAGTCTGAACTTTTATAATAATCAGATTAAATAACATTATTTTACCATATTTAAAGTAATGTATTAAATAAATAAAAATAATTATATTTTTTAAATGTTTGAATTTTAAATTTTATTGAATTTTTAAAAAATTGTCAAATTTATTCTTATAAACATAAACTTTTAAAATTAACTAATTTGTTTACAAATAAAAATTTTTAAGTTTTAAGTAAATTTTTTACAATAACTTTTTATTTTAATGGATTTAAAATTAAAATAATAAATATAAATAATTAAATTAACGAAAATTTAAAACAACTTAAAAAAAAATGACCTATAAACTTTAAAATTATGATTTTTTATAAACAATTATAAATAATATTTAAATAAATAATAATTATTTAATTTAATTTATAAAAAATAGTTTTAATTTTAATATGTTAATTATAATAATAAATAATATGTTGTATTTATATATATTTTATATAAATACACAATATTTTATATTTTATATAAATACACAATTTTTTATATTTTAACAAAATATTAATTATTATAATATAAAAATATAAAAATTTAATAAGCTTATTATTCAAAATAATATAATAATAATTAAGTTTAAATTTGTATTTGTGTTTTTGATTTCTTTAAAATTTTATTATATTTATATTTATTTTTATGCTTTTATATTTTATAAAATTTGCGTGAAAGGATCTAGTTCTTCGACATTAATCAAATTGAATAAGTTATTTAAAACTTTACATTTATTTAAATTTTCAAAACTATTTTTTTCAAAATAATTATAATTATAGTAAAAATTAAATTATAATTGATTAATAAAATTATTAAAAAAAATATTTTAAAAAATTATATAGATAAAATTTGCTAATAATTTTAAAATCTTAATTGTGTTCATTACAACACTTAGTGTCTTACGGCGTTGTTGGTTCAATGGTAGAATGCTCGCCTGCCACGCGGGCGATCCGGGTTCGATTCCCGGGCAACGCATTTTTTAATAAATTTAAATCTTAGTTTAATATTTAATATTTCAATTTGGTTTGGTAATAAAAAAAAATCGTCAAAATAGAGTTTTGATCATTTTAAAAAAAAAATTTTTTAAATTTTATTTTGCAAAAAAAAAAATTAGCGATCTAATTAAAATAAAAATGATTCATAATTAACTTAAATTTACTATAAGCAATTTATTTTATATTTCGATTTTCACAACTTGAATATGATTCAAGTAAAAATAAAATACAGAGGAATTATTTAATTAAGTTTTAGTTTTTAAATTAAAAGTAGGCAGTTAAAAAACAACATATTAGCATAGTTGTTACATGTTATATGGTTAATGATAAATCAAAGCTGATTTAAAATTATTTACATGCACTTTATTAAATTGATCCCTTTAAATTTGGTAATTCAAAAATTTTTAAATTTGAAACCAAAAACATGATAAATAAGGATAAATGGAAAATATAAAGAAAATGTAAATATTTGATAACAATTAAATTAGAAATTACATAAATTGTGTAATAAAAAAGATGTTTTTTATGGAACAGTTGTGAAACCATTTTTATCCCAAAGATCAAAATCATTATTATTATCTAAATTAAACATCAAAGAATCATTGGTTTCACCATTAAAAACTGGATCTAAAAATGCAAACTGTTTTTTATTTGAATTATTATTTATCATTGGTTCTAAATATGAATTTGTATCATTAAAAGATAAAACTGTATTTTGTTGTGGAAATGTTGAGTTTTGAAAAGTTTCAGACGATGAATATGAATTTTGATGTAATTGTTGAAGCAAATCATTCAAATCAGGACTTAAACTTAAACCAGTTTTACTGTCTACATTATTTGAATAATTGCCATTAAAATTTTCATTTAAATTCATACATTTGTTTTCATATGGCAAGTTGAGATTAGTGGGTTTATTATCAAATGTATCATTAACACAATTCATGTGGATATCATTTTCCATTTGAATAGTATTGTTTTTTAGTTTAATTGGTTCAAAGTCAAAATCTTCTAAATCTTTCATTTCCATTAATAAATCTAAATCAAGCTTATAATCATCCATAGTTTGATTTAGACCATTTTGTACTATTTGATTATCATTATATTTTAAATTTTGTGTTATATCAGTACAAATTGTTTGTCCAAAATTGTAAACAGTTTCTTTTTGATTTTCGAATGATTGATTGTCTAATTTTAAATTTTGTTGAATATTTTGGTCCGCATTATATTGATTTAATTTATTATTTCTGACAAATAAATCGTTATTAGAATTAGTTTGACAAAAAGTATTAGCCGAAACATTGTTTACACATGATAAATTTAAATCATTAGTTTGTAAAGAATTAGTCAAATTTAAATTTTGTTTTTGGTTAACAATGTTTTTATTCAATTGTTTAGTGGCTTCTTCATAATTTGGTGGTGGTTTATCCATTAAACTTGAAATTGGGTTAGCCATTAAACTAGAATTATAAATGTTGGGCATAGATTGCATGGAAAATGTATTTATACTTTGATTTTGCGAAAATGAATTAGCTAAACTAGATTTATTTTCGGGAGGAATAGAAATTACCGAAGTTGGTACCATATTCGAAGCAATAGAAACATTAGAACTTGGTTTACCCAAATGATTGTCAATAACAAATTTATCTAAATTTTGTTTCGTGGCATATTCGTTTTTGCTTGAAGAAGATAATTTTAATTTGCCACATTGTTTTAATTGAGCTTGTTTAGCTTGCTTTTGATTTATAGATTTTCGGATTGAAGTTTTGATGGACTGATTTAATTGGCTTGAAGAATTATTAAATTGTGTTTTTATTGGTTGAAGATGTAGTAAAGAAGTGTTCTGATTGTTTGACAAACTAGGCGGTGAATTGCACGAAGAAGTCATATTTATAGGGTTAGGATTACAAGCTGAAGTTTGTACAATTGGATTAGTGGTTAAATGATGAGTTGTCGGATAAATGACAAAATGTGGGATAGAATGGTTAGGCTGAAAACTCCAACTTGAAGGAAAGCTGGTTGCAGATGAAATTGAATGCTGTGTCTGTACTAATCTTGGGCCAGTATTTACTAATGAACCAGTAGGTTGAGTTAGAAGATGTAAATCAGTAGTGTTTAAGGCTGGTGTGGACAAAAAATGGATTTGTTGGGCTGGTTGTGGAGTACCAATCAAACTAGCAGTTTGGGTCTGACCAGCAACTGTACCAGTACTAGTTGAGGTTCCGGTGGTAAACTGCAATAAAGGGTTGGCAATATGCCATTGAATGTGTGGCAATTGTGGTTCTGACGTGCGACGAGTTTTAAGCATAGTTTGATGACTGCCTTTATTGATCACATGGGCAGACTTTGTGTTAAATAAGATTTGGTTTACTTGATTCAAGTGAGTGACTGGATTTAGATTCTGGTTCAATTGTTTACTTGACACGTTTAAATTAACGTTGTCTGTCGTGTAAGCAGCTAGAGGACGAGCCGAGATAAAAGCATTATTTGATGCCAAAATTGTGGTATGTCTAGCAGAGTTATCATTGCCATTATTTAAATTGGTTAAGGCTGCAACTGATGCATTGCAGGTGAATGTTTGACTTGATTTGCTTAGATAGCTGAAACTGTCATTGCAATCCATCGCATTATTTTCTTTTGCACTGTCTGAGTTTTTAACTTCTGAATTACAATTCTTTTGTTTCAAATTAATTACGTGTTTTCTTAGACGCTCTATTAGCAATGGTTTAGGGCCAGATATGGGCAAATTAAATTTTTTCAATTCTATTTTCAAATCATTTACTTTCATTTCTTCAAGCTTCTTTATTTCTAGATGAGAATCATTTGTATCTGATTTGTTTTCAACCTTTGAATTTGGCTGAATTGGTAAATTTGTTGTAATTGTGGTTAAGCATTTGCTTTGACCTTGATCGTCCTTTTCTACTTTATTTACTAGATCAGCACTTTGATTTCCAGTATTAGATGTAGTAGACTTATTGAAGTTTGCCGTTTGATTGTTTACAATTTGTTCAGGTAAATCAAGCTGAGATTTAGTTTGCATTGGTGAGCCAATGGAAGCATTTGGCGGTGATTTCGCCATTGTTTGTCCGTTTTCGTTAAAAGAAGAACTTAAAGAACCTTGTCTTGGCAACGATTTCTTAAAAATAAAAACAGAAAAATGAACACACAGTTTGTTAAAAATTTAAAACAAAGGGTTGTTTATTTTTGGATATATTTGTTTATAGTTTTAGAAAACTTCTTTACCTGATTATTGATCTTTTGTTGTTGCATTTCAAGTTCTAATTGAAGATAGAGTTGTTGTTGTTGCAACAAAAGTTCATATGCTGTTTCCTGTTTGCATTGAGCACTTGTTTGAATGGTTTTCAATGCGTTGGGTGGACCCTTTTTTAATAAGAAAACGTTTTTTATCTTAGCAAATTTTTCATTTGTTTTTTCAAAAGTTTTTTTTAACCCACACTAACATGCTCACAAATGCATATGTAAAATATATATATGTCACTAAACAAATATATATATATACATAAAGTACGTACACATATATATATATGTATTTTTAAATTTACACATGCATTTCTACCTATATACATGTTTACTGATGTACAAAACTTTTAGAATTTCAAATTTGTCTTAAATTATTACTAACCTTATATTCATGAAATTTAATAATTTTGTTTTTTGACTGAAGATTTACTTTAGCTTTTTTTCTACTGTTTTTGTTGTGTTTAGTTGGACTGTTGATTGTTTGATTAAAACTAGAATTATTTATTGATGGAACAATATTATTACTACTAGTTGATGTATTGCTGCATGAAAATGTGCTTAAGCATTGATCTAGATTTAATGATGAAGATGCACAACTTGAAACTGTGCCAACACTGGAGGACATTGATGATAGTGAGCTTAAAGAGCCTGTGCTTGTTGCACAATTTTGAGCATTTTTTATTCCTATTGGTATTTTTGCTGAACAACTTTTAATTGTATGCTTTTCATTCAAAAAACAATTGATTGTTTCATCCAAGCCTGAACTACTAGATGAAAATGAAGATGTTGAAGTTTGGTTTGAATCTTCGTTATCTTCTTCCTCATTATTCAAAGCTGTTTCAGGCTTAATTTGAATATTTTCTGTAAAATTCGGATAAGTATTTGGATTGACTTCGTTGATTAAAATTGATTTATTTTGCACAGAATAATCACAAGTAAAAGCACAATTTAAACTTGATACTGATTGATTTGCATCTTTTTTTAAAATCAAATAACTTGGTGTTGCAGGTTTAACTTGACCTGCAGAAGTAGGCTTAAAATTAACTGCACCTTGTTTAACAGCTTGTTCTAATTGTACACTATTAGGTAACAAAATATTTCCTTTGATTAGTTCTAAAGGACCTGGTCGATGGGATAATCTTTCATTTAAATCATCAGCTAATTTTGCTTTTTTAAGTTGTTGCTGCTTAGCAAATATCAGTGGAGATATATTAGTATCTTCTAATATATGATGTTCTATTAATTGTTGTCGGTTCGGTCGATTGCAAATTTTATGTTTCAAATATTTTTCAGTTTTTGCTCTTTCCAACTTTTTTGTTTTTTCATATAGATTTGGTGATTGGCGCAAAGCTAAATTATTAAATTAATGTATAAATAAAATTTTAAATTAAAAAACACACTTACGAGGTATAATTCCTTGTTCAATTAATTGTGTAATTGGTCTTCTAACCATTAGTTTAACTTGAAGTAATTCTTTATTTTTAGACATTTGTTGTTTAATAGATGAAGTATCAATTTCACGAATTTTTCCTTCACTTTCTTCCATTGTTCCTATTTATTAATTTTGATTACTATTAAAAAATATTTGTTATAAATAAAAATCAAGCATCAATTATCGATTGGATTTTTTAATAAATCTTTTTAGATGAATCTTTGTAACTATTTCGAAATGAATATAAAAATGAAAAAAGGAAATGCTTAGATGAGGGATGAAGCCGGTCGTTTGACCACCGGCTTAAAAAACGCAATCGATTCAGTGTGGTAAATATAAGAAAAAAACCGTTTTAACACTTTATTAAAAGTTAAGATTTTGTTGTAAACATACACAATGATCGTTTGCAGAAATTATAAGAAATACTCAAGAAAGGAAGGGAGAGAATGGAGTGAATGGGTAACAGCTGATAGTAGTTGCTTTGTTGTGCCTCTGTGAAGGGTGAATTTCGACAGCTTAATCATCGGTGCAGATCATGCTGTCTTGGCAACTGAACATGTTCGCACATCTTAAACAGCCAAGCTAAGAAGCTGTGAAGAAGCACTTTTAAACTGTGCTAAACATTAAGTTCCGCTTTTTGAAAATATAATTTAAACTATTCATTTTAAGCCAAATGCGTCTAAACATTAACAAATGTAATTAACTTTAATTAATTTTTATATAAATTACTTACTTTATTGGTTAATACTTTTAATTTAAAAGTTTTTAATTTTTTTACAATTTTAATTTTTTATAAATACAATTTATTAAAAGAAATTTATTTTTTTAAAAATATATTATTGTTTTATAGCCATAAAAATAATTTTTTTTTTTTGATCCGTTTACCTTCAAATTTAAAGCTTCTACACTTATTCTAATTTATGCGGCAATTAAAAAAAATTTGTAATTTACTTTTTTTATTCATATTTGAAAAAAAATGAATAACTATTATGAATTATGCCACAAAGTAAATTTAAATTTTTCTTAACCAACTTTTTTATTCTGTAACTTTTTAATAGTTTGTGTTAAAAGAATATTAATACCAAGTGTTTATGTAACATTTTTTAAAAAATAGATATTTTCTTAACTAACAAAAATAATTTATTTAGGAAAATTACTGAGATCAATTTATTTTTATTTGAAAAAAATATTATATAGTTTATTAAGTTTGAACTATGTTTCTTCTTTATTTTTTATTATTGCTTATCCAAAACAGTATAACTATGTTTAAAATTATAATTTTAAATTTATAGAAGTTGATTTTTTAATTATTTATTTTATTTTTTAATAAATATTAATAAAAATATTACTAAGTCTTAACTATTATATCAATAAAATCTTTTTTAGTTTTTTACACAAAAAAATTTGACATCGATTTAGTTTCAAACTTGTAATGACAATTTTAGAGTAAATAAAACAGTGTTTATATAAAGATGAGCAGACAATATAAAAGCCTTAACATTTTTAAACAAGTTTAACTGGCAACTAAATTAGAAGTAGTTTTTTGCCAGAATATTTTACACTGTAATTAGTTATACAAATTTTTAGTGTAAACTAGATTTTGAGTCTAAATTATTCTAATTTTTCCGGAAATTGCAGGTTTAAATCATTTTTTTTCAAATTTTTTTTTTTTTGTTTTTTATTAAATTAATTAAAATAATTTTTTTATTTTAAAAATACAAATAATTTTAAATGTCTTTTTAATTTTAAATAATTTTTTTATTAAATTAGAAAAAGAAAAAATTAAATTAAAACTTTTAAACATTTATGAAAAAACTTTAATTATATTATAAACTTATTAAAACAGGTAAATTTTATATTTAAAACGTAATTAAAAGTATTTAATTTAATTTATATAAAAGTAAAATATAAAATAATCAAAGTAAAATAAATTATAGTAATTAAAAATTTTTTATATTTTCAAATGTATTAAGATGTTAAAATAAAAATATTAATAGGTGATATGTTTAATTAAAAAAATTTTATGAAATTTCACAAAGTTTGGTTTTTGAAAAATTATTACAAAACGTGTTAAATGAAAATGTGGCCAAAGTATGACAAGTAAAGAAGCCAGAATCTCAAAGGAGTGCGAGATTTTACGCTAAATTTATCTACTGGTTTTCAGTTTTAATGTTTGGCATTAAGTTTATAAGCCTTACAAGGAAGTGTTGGCGCCATGTCGAGCACCTATTTTTAGATTGGATAAAACAGACACATCTTTAGTATTTAAATTAGTGGCAATTTTAGAATGAATAATTAAATTCATAGGCCACTTTGAACCTCAAAATTTTACTAATATTTTGTCTATACTTAAGTTGCACGATTAGAATGCAATTTGTTTATTTTCTTATCGTTTTTGCCGTCATTTAGTTCATCATCATTTTATTCAGAATTTAAGTCAATCTTGTCAAACGTATATGAATCATTTACTTCTGATTTCATTTTATTATTTTTATTTATTATATTTTAACTTGCATTTTTGTTTGTTAATAAACTTTTTTTTTGCTCATTGAGTAAACTTTAAAACAATTTATTTTTCAGTAATTTAACTTTTATCTTAAAAAACAATTCTTATTTAGGTTGACATAGAGTTGTAAATTGCAATAGATGATAATTTTTGTTTATGTTTCATTAGTATTTTTTGCTAAAATTATAGTTTTTTTATAAAGTATCTAATTAGAATAAAATTAATCATTTTAAATATTTATTTTGAATAATGAATATGAACAGTTTTCTATGAATCAACTATTTAAATTGATTTTTATACATATTTTTTAGCTTTGTTTTTTGTAACATTTATTTTAAATGATTATTGTATGATAAATCAAAAATTGATATATTTTTTTTTTATTTATTTTTTAAATTAGACAATAAAAAAATAAATTATAAATGACATAACTATAATTTATTTTAATAAGTTAAATATAATTTGAAAAAGTTTTTTTTTTTCTTTTACATTTTATCATGTTCTAGTTAATTAATTATACTTTTAAGCATTCCGTTATCTAGATTTTACAAAATATAAATATTTTAAAAAAAGATTCTTAAAAAACAAATTAAGGTTTTTTAAAAATTTGTTATTTTTTTTTTAAACAAAAAACCTCATTAAATTATTTTGCTTATTTTTATTTTTTACATAGACAAAAAAAATTATTTAATGTCTGAAAATAATCTATAAAAATCTAAATTAATAATTGTGTTGTAAGTTTTAAAGTTGACAATTTAATTTAAGAAGAATAATAACTTAAAATATTTGCACAATAATGCCAATGCAATAATAATAGTGAATTAAAATCTTATTAAATAATTAGAATTTAGTATCTTATTCTGTTTAAATATGCATGTAATTTTAATAAATAAAAACTTACTTTTAAAATAAAGTTTTTATATTTAAAATTTGGATTTTAAATTAAAATATTCAAAATCAATTTATAATCGATTTGATTTGTTTATTACAAACTAAAAAAATTGATACTAAACGAAAAAATATTGATTGATTTATAGTAATAAATTTGCCATTTTTTTAATTTAGATTTTTTGTACTTGAGTTTTATTTTGTTCAAAAATTTTGTGTATATTAATTGACAAGTTTAAATATTTATTAAATTATTAAAAGTGAAATTTAATTTATTGCTGAATAGTTAAAATTAATTAAGTAAATTTATTTGACTTTTGTATTGCACATATAAGAGTGCAATAGACATGCATCAAAGTATAAACAAATAATCAATTAACTTGTCTTAAACAAAAATCGGCTTTGTTTTAGTAATTTTATCATTTTCAATATTAAAATTAACCATAGATTCTGTTGGCTGAACACTTGCCATTGGTGCTGCTATTGTTTGCGTGTCCTGCTCAACTAATCTAGTTGTGGTAGTAGAGTCGACTTGGCCAGAATTTCTTTGGTCCATATTCAAATACATATGATCATTACTACTAGAAACAATTTGATCAAGAATTTCTTCTGTTTCTGCATCCAAATACGTTGCATTTCGATTATTATAATTATAAAAGTCACTAAAACTTTGAAACCTGTTACCCAAATCATTAGCTAAACAATTGTAATTAACAAAATCTTCATTTAAATTTAATGTGCTGTTACTAACATTAATAAATTCAGTTCCATTATGATGATCTTGAGTAATTAAATGATCATTTGGATACTGTAAACTTTCATAGTCAGCATTTAAAAAGGTTCCGTTTGTTCCGTTGTTGGAACTGTTGCATACAAACCCTAATAAATAACTACCACTTTTACACATCGAACTTGCTAATATCCTTCCATTATAAACTACTGTTACTAATTTAGATTCTAGCATTTCAAGTCTTTCTTTAGGTTTTTTGAAATTTTCCAACACGATTGCAATCATAACTAATATAAGTAAATCAATAGCTGCTACTAAAATCATTAGCCAAATTCCTATAAAGCCTAGATTTTTATTTTTTTTATGTTGCATAATTATGATAATAAAGTTTGATACTAAAAGTAAAAATTCAAACAAAAGAAAAATTACGAATAGCATTACATCAAAAACAAATAGTAGTTGCAATAAGACATAATGTTTTTTAAGAAAAGTATACAAAATAAATCCATGAGTTATCAGTTTTACAGCTAAAAAAGCACTAAGACTTCCATTTATTACAGTTACAACAGTAAGCTTGATAAACAAAGAAATAATCAAAACTACAATTAGGTTAAGTTTTAGAATTGTTGATATTTTTGTTTTTTTTGAAAATCTTTTTGCCAATGAGCTGATAGATGAAGTTCGACCAAGTGAACTACCCACTGCAGCTGTTGTGGTGCAAGATGAATTAAAGCTATTTGAATTTTGCATTTTTTATTATAAGTAATACATTTAAATTAATACATTTAATAATTTTATATATTTATTTATTTTTATTTAATATTTTAAAAAATATAACCAAATATTAAAATTAAAAAATTATTTTTAATAAAATTTTCTTATTATTAAATCCTTATCATATTTTTCAATTAATTTTAATTATATCCTTATCATTAATTTAAGATTATATAATAAAATTACTCAATTCTTATCACCAATTTTTATTCACTATAAATTTATATTACAATTTTTTTATTTAGGCTTATTGAATTTTCAAGCAAATCAAAATTGATTTGTTTAAAAATACTTAATTTAAAATACATTTTTAAAATAAAGAAACAATTGCATAGAATTTTTTTTTCACTTTATAATGATTTATAATTTATACACCTTATCTTTGTTTAAACTTTAATTTTATTTAAGACAACATTTTTAAATAAATAGTTTACATTTTAAAATTATTTTTAAAACATAGTTCAATATAAAATAAACGCAATCAAACAAGATGGAGTCGAAAACAAATAAGCCTAAGTAGACGCAAGACCGAAAGATGTAACTTACAAAGGGTCAAAGCAAAAAATCGATAACTATGATGCCAAAAACAGGATGCTGGCCATGTGCATTTAAACTTAGATATTATTCTTATTATACTATATATTTATATTTGACTTTGAATGACAAACTCTTCTAAAATAAATAAACTAAAATATTGATTCATAGAAATAATTGTTTGCCAAAAATTACAAATTAAAACAAACGCAAAATTAATTTTTAAAAGTTTTTATTTAAAATTTAATGTGTTACGGTCTTAAATAAATGTTAATAAATTGCGTTTATTTACAATTAACTTACGTTTTGGTTACTTTTTTTAATTATGATTTAATTGCGAACACAACTTCAAATTAAGAAAAAAATTAAAAACTAATATTTTTGAATATTTCTTACCTGCACACATCATGTGAAAATACTAAACCAGTTGAACAAAACTTAGTATCTTTACATTTACATTTACATTCATTTGGATCCCATACCTAAATTTAATAGTAAACTTTAATAAATTGTTACATACATCATTTAATTTACCTTATTTAGTGTATTTCTACATTTCAACTCTTGTTCAGCATTAATACAAGTGCATCGACAATTTTCAGCCTGATACTCTTGTAAAATAGTACAGTTACTAGCTTTAATTCTACATACACAACGGCATTCTTCATGAACTTCAATTGTAGTTAGCTTTAAATTATAAAAATTAAATTAAATTATAAAATTTTTAAATTTATTATGATTACCTGAGTACTAGCTTCTGGTGTAGTACCAGAAGATGATCTTTTTAATCTAATTGCTGCTCGTTTAATTTGTTTTTTACTTTTTTTTATTGGAGTGCAAGTAGTTCTATCTGCAACATCACAACATCCTCCACAACGCTTTACTCGAACACATTTAGGAAATAACAAAACTTCAGCATCTTTATTTGCATTAATTACATTTTCGTCTTTATTATTAAAAAACAATAAAAATAACAAACTAAAATAATAAATAATTAAATAATTTTTACCTGAATCAAGATCTATGGTTTTATATTCAGGTTCACAGTTTGCTTGAACTGCAAATTCTTCATTTTTTTTTCTAGCTTTTAGAGGATCTCCAATTTCGATTCCAAAAAATGCATAAAAATCTTCAACATTTCTAATATTGGTTGTTTTAATTAAATCATATTGTTCTCTATTATCAAGCTTAATAAAAATATATAAAATTAATGTTCTTTTTTAAGTTAAAAATTAATATTGTTTTACTTACTTTTGTCCGAATATTAAAATCATTATAATTATTATTTGGAAATAAAATAGCTCCATTGTTATTTATTGAATATTTATTAATGTTAGAACTAAATGGTTCATAACATATACACCAAAACGGTAGACAAATTAAAAATAAAAAATTTAAAAACATTTTTTTTATTATTTTTTGATGTTTATTATTGAATGTTAATTTTTAAATTGAAAAAAAAATATTCAATAAACATAGTTTAAAAATGAATTTTAAATTAAAAATTAAATAAAAAAAAAAACAGAAATAAATATTAAAAAAAAAAAAATTTAATAAAATAAAATCTAACAACAAATTTATTAAAAATTAAAAAAAAAATTATTTTAAATAACTGCTTATAAATTACTAGATGCTGTTGATAAAAACGCAAAGAACATAATCAATGTAATTGGCTGTATTAGAAAAAAAGTTAAGAATCTTGTAAGAAATTGTAAATGGTTAACTTGTTCAACTTCTTTATACCGGTTAAAGACGGGCCCTAAGAAAAGTTTAAAAGAAAATGCTGGTCCAGCAAAATGTTACATACAAAATCCACCCGTTTTTTCTTGCTTGTTTCTGTGTGCAAAGCTGGTTTAAGTTTTAATCTATTAATATTAAATTTTTTTTTTTATTTAAGCATCAAAAAAGTTTTAGGTAAATTATTTTTTTATTTAAAATAAATTTTATTACTAATTAATTAATTTAATTAATAATATATTTGATTATATTTAACAATAATATAATTAATAATTTTTACTATAAGATTTAAAATTATAAAATTAAAAATATAAAGATAATTATTTATTTTATAAAAAAAAAATAATATTTAAATTTTCTTTGAAAACATTTATGAACTTATGTTTTATAGTATTTATATTTGAATAATTTTACCTAGTTCTTATATATAATGTAAAGTTAAACTACTTTTAAGAATCCAAAACAAAAACTTTATTTATATAAAAAACTTTTTAAATCTATTATTAATAAAGTTTAAAAAATTATTTTTGATAAAATTAATATAATTAAAATTAATTAAATTAGTTTTATTAATTAATTTTAAACAGAATAATATTTTTTGAGATTTTGAAAAAAAAAAAAATGTTAATATTTTATATCAAAACAAATAAAATTTTTATATTTTAATTTAAATAATTTAAATAATTAATTTATTGTATATTTGTGAATTGTCATTTACGATTTATTTTAATAATTTGTTAAAAAAAAAATTATTAATTTTTTTGTTTAATATTATGATAAATATTTAAAAAATTTTTTTTATATTATTTAACATTATTTAAATAATTTTTTTTTTTTAAATATAAAAATTGTTTTTTTTTATTTAATCAACCTTGTATTTTTTTAAACATCTTTTTATATTTAAATTATTTTCAATATTTTATTTTTATTAATATAACTTAAAAAAACCAACATGTTTTTAAGAAAAATATTTTAAATACTGCTTTAATTAAGTATATGAATTAAATGAGATTTTTTCAAACAAAATAAACTTAAAAGTTAAATATAATTAATAGGTAAAATGAAAATGTTGACTTATATTTGGCTTAAAAGTATTTGAAATTTGGAACAATCTAAACAAAAAATTAATTTAAAAATAAAATATAAAAATTAAATAAAACTTTAATTAAATTATATTAAATATGTTTTACCTTAAAAATTGATATTAGTAGAGAAAAAATCAAATATAAAATTCACAGTTGATAATATTCAACTTAAATATTGCAAATAAATTTAGTTAATTATTTGTTTATAATTCACAGTTTTAGCTTTTTCACAAAATTTTTTAATTAATAAATTTTTTGTTTTATGAAATGCAAGTATTATAAATATATAAAAGAGCAACTTTATTTCCTGATACTTTATCAGATACATGATAAATTATTATAAGTTTAGTTTTCACTTTATTTTTTGTGTAAAAGTTGAATTTAAAAAATTATTTGCAAATATATTTTAAATATAAAACATCTATAAATTAATTAAAAAAAAAAAGCACAAAAAAATTGTTATTAATTATATTTAATATATACAAAATAAAAAATATTTTAATTTAATAAAGTTTTTTAAATTTACATTAAAATAATTTTTATTAAAACTTTATTTCAATTTTTTATAACTTTATTTATATTTAAATAATTTTTTAAACACAGAATCAATGTGAAATTAGAAATACAATTAATATATAATTTTTGAATATATCACAATACAAATAAAAATTTATGACTTTAAATTTAAGATTATAACATTTTTAAAAAATAAAAAAAAAATTGCATTCAAGAAAAAAATGTTGAGTAAAATAAAATTTAACAAAACCAATGTAACCAATTAAAATTATTTAAAAATCAAATTTTTGAATTGGAATAAACAAAATAATAAATATATTATAATTATTGAAACTTATATTAAACTAAAAAAGTTAATTTTAAAAATAAACTATACAAAATTAAAGTTGTTTAATAGAGATACATTTTAAAAATTTCCATTTTAAAAAAAAGATGCTTCAAGTACTTAAAAAAACGTTAAATTTTTAAAAAAAAACCGCTAATCAATATGCAATAAAGATGAAAAAGATGAGTAGTAGAGGAAAAATAAATAAATAAAAAAATAATTCAAAGTTAAATCTTAGGCTTTTAAATTTTTTATTCAAGAAAACATTACTAAAAATAAAAAAAAAGTTAACATATTCAAATTAAAAGCGCTAACAAAATACTAAAACGAATATTTAAGACCAGTTCGGCAACAGGTAAATTTTTAGTTTTAATATATAATTTAAAAAAAATAAAATAAAAAACTAACAAAACTTAAATAGTTAGAAATCAAACAGATTTAATAAAATTATGTAATTGTGTCATAAGATAATTCTTTGTAATCTTGTCCGTTTTGTGTTTGAAACTAGAGAAGTTGCTTTGTAATAGTTGCTTTTAACAATTTATATTTTATTCAACAAGTTTAATATTTGTTTAAGTTAGTTATTTTTGTATCGTGCAATTCTATTGAATACACCTTTAATTTTAATTATCTATTTAATATTTTAAAGGACAATCAAATTGGAAAAAAATATGTTAAAAATGTTTTAAAATAGTAATAATTTTTAATAACAAATAAAATAATTATACTTTATTTCAGTAGCATTTTTAAAGTTTTACAAATTATTCAAATTAAATTAAAACGCTTTTTTTCATTAATAGACTATTCTTTATTATTTTTCAAACTATTTAAATTGTAAAATAAACAAATAACAAACTTGAATACTCGTTAAGTTTGTATTTTTTTTTTATATGTTGTCTATGTTATCATTAAATTTATAAAAAATTAAAACGCATTTTATCTTAAATTTTAAGATAAATATATAAATATAAAATAATTACAAAATAAATTAAATTTTTAAAATAAAATATATAAATATTTTATAAACAATAAAGAATATATTTAAAACAAATGAAACCATTAAACAATATTAAATATTATAAAATCAATTTTTTTTTATCAGATAGCTAATCATATCTAGTACTTAGTATCCCTTTTTAATTTATTAAAGATAAATAATTTTTCAAAAAGTAATTTTAAATTAACTAAATATATTACAATATTTTCAATAAATTTATAATTTTAAAGTGTCGGCAATTGTAAATTTATTTAAAATTGTAATATATTTATATAAAATTAAATTAAAATTTTAAGTTTGGAATAGAGTATTGTTTTAAAAAAAATATTAACATCTTATAAAAGAAATAAAGTATATTGAAATACTAATTTAAGTGCCAAATATATAAAAAAAAAAAATTATAAAATACAAATTTTCAACAACTGATCATTTTGGCACAAATTTAAAATTAAAAATTCAATAAATAAAAAATTGTATACTATTTTAATAAAAAGCTAAAATAAACCCAAATTTTTTTATACAAATCATTAGGCACAGATAATTTAAATTATTTTTTTCTTTTTTTTTAAAAAGCGTTCTTTAAAACATAATTTGTTCATTTAAGTACTATTAATTGAGTAAAAATCCATCAATCGCAACTTTTTAATTAATAAATTTTAAGCAAAAATTTAATAATTCTAAAATATAAAAATATTCCTTTTTATTCTGCCAAAGGTGCAGAAGGATACGGTGGATAAGTTGGATAAGGCTTGGGTACTGTTGGATTTGGTGCAACAGGATTAGACATATTATACGGAGGAAGAGGCGGTGGTGATGGATAAGGAGCCGGATTATTTGCTGATTGATAATTATAATTTTGTTGTGATGGATAAGATGGATTAGAGCCAGGCATAGAATTTACTACATTTATAGATGAATTAGCGTCTCTTGGAGTTGAAAGTATTCTTCCACGACTAACTAGTCTTTTTCCACAAATTGCATATCGAAAGCAACAACAACAAAATAAAAGTATCAATAGAGGAGGCAAAAAAGCATACATTCTGCTAGAGTAGCTTTTGTGAATATACCTGTAAATGAAAAAAATTTAATTTAATAAAATTATATATTTTTATCATTATAATAAAAAAAAAGTTTAATGGCACATTTTTAAAGCGTAACGAAGTAACCATGGATTCATCAAAGCGGATAATATAAAAATAAATGTCAGTCAATTAATTACATAATTCTGTTATCTCAAAACAATTGAAAAGTTTAAAAATCATATTAAAGTTAATGCATTCATATTTTGATTCCATAATTCAAATAAATGTAATCTTGAAAAAATCTTGTTATTTTTTAAAATTTTTTTTATTTGCCATTTAGGTCATGTGCTAATTCTTAGGAGTTTATTTTAAAAATTTTCTTAATCCAAGTAAGACCTTGAAAAATAAGAAATTTGTTAAGCTTATGGCAACTTACATTGATTCACGTCTAGCTTGTGTTTTCCTGCAGCAATATCTGTTTTCAATATTGCCACAACAGTATTTCAATTTTCGGTCGTAAAAAAATGAGTTTATGTCCGGGCAATTAAAAGTAACTATCATTTGTGAGTATGTTTCTTTTCTACGACATATTGAGTATGTGTCGCCTAATTTAGTATCAAAGTTCGAATTAAACATTAATTAGTTTACGAATTGAGATAACTTACTTTTCTGTAAAGTGGATGAGAATTGAGATAATAAAAAGATTAACATAAAGAGTTTACTAATGCCGTACATTTTAATGAATTGATTAAGTAGATCTGCCAGAAAACGATTGTTGAATCAAAATAAACGATAAATTATAATTTGTATCAATTTTTAAATCACTAAAAAAAAATTTACGACTATATTTTAAATACTTGAAACATTGACATTTGACTTTTTTCTAATTTTAACATTTTAACATTTTAAGTATATAAACGAGTATTCGCAAGTTAAATTATTAATTAAAGTTGAACATTTTGTGGCAAAATTCGCTCCAACTTTTGAGCAATGTAAAATTACTGATTTAATAGTTTATTTTTTTATTTACACTTTTGAAATTCGACCCAACTGCCATCTTTAATATTGCATTTGAAACATTTTTATCAGATTATTTAAATTAGTTATTTTATTCAATTCATTTAAATAACAGATTTGCAACAGATATAAAATAACTTTATTATTATTATTGATTTAACTTACAAAGCGTTTTTTTTTTTTAATTTCAAAAAAACAAACAAAAATATTGTAAAAAAATAATAAAATGAATTATTAAATGAAACAGAATTACATAAATGATTACTGCAGGTTTTCATTATAAACAGTTCATTATCAATACTATAGTTTCTATCAATTTTTGTGTCAGAACATCCTTTAAAAACTGTTTTTAATTCATCCTCGTCTTTCAAAAACACAGTAGAACAATAATAAACATGTTCACAATTTTTAGTATTATTATCGTTGCTTTCTTCAATAGAACATGGTTTTAACTCGGTATCTTCATTGACTAACAAATTTTCAAATTTTGGCGAGTCAAGTACTTTGTTCACATACTTGTTATCACCACAATGAACACAAACGGTGTTTGCTTTAAAATAAAAATTTAAATTTAAGTTAAAACAAAAAATAAAAATTAACTTACAAAATGTCAATTGAATCAATTGTATTATGTTCAAAAAGCAGAACTGAAAACGTAAAAATTTTACATTCATTTCTAAAATAATTATTTAAACTACAAATTTTTATTAATAATTGTTAACCAAAATTAAGCAATTTTTGGATAATCAACTTGTTTTTCCAGACAACTACTTGTATTTAATTTGATTTTCAAATAAAATTAAAAAAAAAAAAACAAAGATTTTTTATAATAACATTTTCTTATTTTATTTAGCAATTAGAAGTTGATAGTTTTAAAAGTTTTAACAAAAATATTAGAAATAACATCATTTGGATAAACAACTACACAGATATATCAAATAAACCTGTTTGATTGGTTTTTATGTTTTGTTATAAATGAAACTAAAGATTTATTAAAAAAATTTAATGTTATGTTAACAATTAAGATTTCTAAAATTAAAAAAAAAATTATTTTGTCTATTACTTCTGTAAATTTAAATATATTTTATTTGAAAGATTTTGCAAATTATGATTATAAATAAATTTTTTATGAATAATCATTTAGTTGTCTAATTAATTCTTATTTTTTATAATTAGAGCAATTTTTTTTTTAACTATTTATGTAGATAAAATGTAAAAAAAAAAATTAATAAAAATTTTGAAGATTTTTTTATTAGTAAGTTAATTTATAAATTCACCAAAATAATTTTAAATTTTAAAATAAATATTTTGTAAACATATAATATTTTATTAAAAGTTTAATAAAAATTTTAAAATATTTTAATTTAAAATTATAATTAATCTAGAATAAACAAAATAATTTTAATTTTATTATTTAATTTTGAATTTGATTCAAAAAAATAATCGTTTAATTACGTATTTTAAAGTAATTAAAATGACTTTTAAAAAATAAATTGCATAAAATATTTAAATTAGTTTGTGCATTTTTTAAGTGGAATTTAAGTTTCATAATTCTTTGGAATTACTGATGCTGATTACATTAAATTATTAAACGTAATTTGTGAATACATAAAAATGTGATCTTATACGATTTTGTAATTTTAGGATAAATTTTCACATGATAGAAATATGTTTTTATTATTTAATATTAATAAAATAAAAAAAAAAAAGGCAAATAACACTAAAAAACAAAAAATAATTTAAACAATAAAAATATTTTACTTTAATAAATAAATAATGAATATAAGAACTTATAAATAAAAGATTTCAATTTTTAATTTTACTTTGACAAATAATTTTGATTAAAAAAATTTTATAAAAATTTTTAAAAGTGCATTTATAATATATAAAAGTTGTAAAATTTTTAAACTAATTTTTAAACTTTGTTAAAAATTGTTAAACTATTTAAAAATCTATTAATTATTTTATTATTATATTTAAAATAAAGTATTATTAAATTTATGTTATACTAGAATCAACTTCACTGATGAAACTAAAATTTTCAAATTCTAATTCATAGTAAGATATTTTAATTTTTTTCTATTATAAGTTTATTATAAGTATAGTATTAGAAAAAAAAAATTGATTTTTAATTTTTTAAACTAATTAATTTTTTTTTAAATTTAAATAAATTTATTATGTTTTTTTAAATATGTAAAATTTAAAATTATCATAAATAAAATTAAGAAATCAAAAAATTTAAAACAAATTTTACTTAAAATGAATATTTGTTTTTATAAAATTATTTTAATTTTTGATAACTGTAAAAAATTGATGTGTGTTTAGTATTTATTTGTTTAAGTCAACATAATAAAAATACGGTAAATTAAAATTCACTAAAAAAAAATAAATAACGTTTATCAATAAAAAATATGTTGCATTTATTTTTTATATAAACTTATTAAAAAAAATTAAAAAAGGTTATCAAAAAAATTTTATGTTTTTTTATTTATAAAAGTTAAATATGAATTATTATTAAAATGTTCTACTTTTTTTTAAATATAATCTTAATTTTATTTAGAACAAAAAATTGAGATTTAGATTAATAGATTATAAATTAGCAAACTAATTAACAATTTTAATGTGTTTTACAAGGTTTTTTTTTAGTTTATTACAAAATTGTAAATTATTAAAATTTACAGTTAGGTAATAATTATTTTTATTTTTTTTTTTTAAATTTAAACGCTCTTAATGCAATTTAAAATAAAAAAATAAAATAAAAATAAAGATATTTATATTGAGTATGAAAAAAACTTATTTAACGAAATTTAAATAAAATGTTTTAAATAAAACTAAAATAAAATATTTAAAAATCGTGAATTTTTTAAATATGTAAATTAAATAATGTCTTAATAATTAATTTATTAATATTGATACTTGTCAATAACATTGGTTAAATTAAATAATAATACCTTTTTTCAATGTAAATATTAAATATTAAAATATGAGCTAATTCAATTAATGACGCGGTAGTAATATATGACTATAATAAGTAATAATGCAATGAAATTAAAAAATTAAATTTAATTATTAATTAAATAATTTTTTTAATGAGTCAATCAAAAATGTATAAGTATATTTAAAAAGATATATAATTATATAGATGACATAAGTGATGATAATTGGGAGTAAATGTTAAAATTATGAAGTACAACAATATTTATTTAATAATTTATTGTACTAATTTAAATTGAATTGAATACTTAATTGGATTTAATTTGAAATAGTGAAATCGCTACTAAATTTGCAAATATGTTAATAATTTAGATTATAGTACTTTTTAAATAAACTAATGAAACAAAGTTTTTGGAGAATTGTAAAAACATAAAATTTGATGTGGATATTTGATAACTTAAGTTAAATATGTAGAAGCCAAGTGAAAATGGTATAAATTGAAACCGGATGTAATATTAGTAAAATAAAAAGGATTAGAGTTTGAACGAGAAAATGTATCATTTGCAATTAAAATTCATCAGTTAAAACGGGAAAGTGAGGCAAAAGTTCATTGTTTGCTGCAAATTGTATCCTCTTTAAACTTTGATATTTTTCATAAATACTGTTGCCATTCATTGCATCACTCTTTTTACCCTTTTCACTCCATCTCTTGTGTCCACATGTTCTTACCCTTTTCTTTTTGTTTGCCTTTGTTCACAAACCAAAAGTGATGTCACTTGCGCAGTATATCAAGCAATAGGCGTGTTACTTGTAGTTCATCGAGTTGTAAGAGTTTAAAAAGCTTTCGAACTGTTCGTTTGTATTTATATATTCTATTACGGGCCACATACAACTTGCCCAATGTGTATCATCTAAACCAACATTCTGTTCTTTTCATTTTCTTTGCAATTTAAAAACTTTTCAGTTCGACTAATTACGTTTGATTTTAAGAACAATTTACTTATGTCAAGTGCAGGCTATCGTCACGCAGTGCAAATCAAGCGTTGTTTGTCAACAGATGAAAGGAAGACAATCCTGAATTAAATTTATCAGCCTAAGCGAACTGTGTCCTGTTAAAAAATATTTGAAACATAAAAAAACTAAAAATTAAAAATATACAGCATTTAGATGAACAGTGTTCGCACTGCAAACAAGTCATAATGCCCACATTACTTATCTAAAATGTTTGTAGTTAGATTAAAACTTAAATTTACCAGTGAACGCATTTTCAATTAACCGGGCAGAAAAGAAACTTAAATTTTACACCGATTAAAAAAACATGTGCATTAGAGCTCCAATTCAATAATCATATTTTCTTAATTAAACAAGTGTTTTTCATGTAGTGCAAGCAAGTGCAAAAAAGTGTAATTGACAAAAAAGCCAAAAAAAATGAAAACACGTTTTTACATAAATAAATAAAAAAAAAAAGTTTTATAACATATTTTTCAGAGGAAAAATATTTACAAAACTAAAAATTAACTGATCTTCAATCTAGTTTAATATTAATATTGTGAGTTTTTTTAAATTTAATTATTTTTCCATTCTTAATAATAGTGCAAATTAAGTTATATAAAAAATCTTAATCCTTTCATTTGTTATAGTTTTTTTCCACAAATCTTTTAATTAGCACAAATATTTTTTAAATGCAACAAGATTACTTGTTATCAATAATTTTTTATATAAACTTTTCTACATTACTTCATTAATTTTATATATCTTAATTTATAATTTTTTTTTTTACATTTTCTCATTTTTCACTTTGCTTTTTTTGAAAATTATTTTTAATTTAACCAAATATTAATTAACTAAATTAAAATATTAACACGAGTTTATTTTACTTTATTTTTTAAATAAATTCATATGTTTTACTTTTTATCTTTCTTTTCTGATTTTTTTTTATCTAGATTTTTTTTGTGTTCTCAAGTATGAATTTAACTATAGCTTATTGTGATTTTGATTCGAATAATAACTAATTGAATTAGTATAAATTGTCGCAATTGAATATTGTTTTCATTCAAGATATAAATTTTTATAGATTTAGTCAATAAGTTTATTATAATAGTCAGCAGTCTATTAGTTATGTATAATAAGTAAATATATTTTGAATGGAATTCATAAAAAAAGATAAATAAATAGAAATTAAGACAAAGTATGTAAATAAAATGTTTAACAATTCAAACTAATATAATAATTAAATTATTAATACAAAATAATTTTTTTTTTGTACTTAAAATCATTTTTAAGTTTTTATTTACGTGTTTACTAAATATAATTTTTTTTTTTCTATTATTAAAAATTTATTCTTTTTTATTTGATTTATTTCAATATTTATTAAAATTTATATAATAAATAACACATATTAAATATAATTTTATGATTTAAAATTTTTTTTTTATTTAAATTGATTTATGAATTAAAAAAAAATATTTTTTTTTATATAAGATAACTAAACATTTAACCTTGTAAAAATAAAACACGTGTTAAAATAATTAATTTTTAAATAATTTTAAATATATTATTTACATTATAATTTTTTTTTTTTATTAATTGTAACATTGTGAAATATTTTTACTTAAATATTTAATAATAGAAAGCATAATTATATTTAATATTAATAAAAAATTGTTTTTTATAAATTAAAATTAATTAAATTAATTTTATTTTATTTAGTTATAATAATATTTATTAATAAAAATATAAATTTTAAATATGTTAACAAAATTATTTATCAAATATTTTAATAAACTCTAATAAATAATATTTATATAATGCTTTTTTTTTGCATTAGTTAAAATATTTGTTTTTTAATTTTTTTTTTTTTTTTTAATGAAAGGTATTTTAACGGCACTTTTTAAAAAAAACAAATGTTAACAATTAATTAATTAATAATTAGTTATAGTTGCATATTAATTTTAATAAAAACATTTGTGTTTGTTGCTAACTAAATTGCCAATCAATTTAATTTTGACCGTGGCATTTAAGTAGCAAATCAGTGTGAACAGATCAGATAGTAAACATTTAACACTCTCTTTTAAGTTTGTAACATTTAGCAACTTAAGATGAAAAAGAATTAAATACTTATGTTGACTGATGATAAGTAAACGTCAGACATGATTGACTTGTGACAAACCCTATTTTAACCAGTTGCTTGTCTATGTCCGGAGCTTGCTGAAACAGACCCGTGGCCACAATATAAACATCCATAGCAAACAAGCCATACTAATGAACTTGAAAACATCCGTCTTTTTTTTTTACTTGACTCAGCAGCTTTCACTTGATTACTGTCTGTTAAATTTTGCTTATATTAAATTATATGAAAAAAAAATTATTTTATTATATAAAAATAAAATAACCAAAACTATTTTATTAAAAATTTTACGTGCTTTTTTTAAATTGTTAAAAAAATAATTAAAAATTATATATGTTTATATAAATATATGTAATTATTTTTTTCTTACTTTATAACATATTTTTTACACACATGTTTGCACAAAAATTAAAAAATGTATATTCATTGAATATACATAGCTAGCTCACAATTTATAAATAATTGTTTATATGTGTACTTAATTTGGTACAAATATTTAATATATAAATAAAAAAAAACTTAAATATATTTTTCAAATATAAGTCCATAATAATTATAAATAACATATAAATATAAATATTCAAATATTTTTTTATTATATATATATTTTGAAGATAAATTTTGTGGCATCAATGAATGATGCTGATTGTGAAAATAATAAATTTGAATTTCAACTTTAACCTTGCTATTGTTAATTAATTGTTTTGCCATTGATCAGTGTTTATATTAAAAAAATAAATCAAATTGTCAAGAAAAAAATTTATTGTTTAAACAAAATTATTAAATATTATTCTATTCATAATATAGAATATTAAAATAAAATTAAATAGTTAAAATTTATTTGATTATCTTAATTTTTAGTAAAGTTATATCTTATATTTTAAAATCCAAATTTATTGCAAATCATTTTATAGTTTATGATTTTGATTATATAAAATGACAAATGAATCAATAAAACAACAAGTAAACGTCAATTAGTTTCCGTATAACATCTGTTACAATTTTTTAATGTATGAATTCGATTTCAATCAACTGCAAAAAAAATCCAAACGCACAATTAAGTTTTTTTTAATTGTAATTTTTGTGACCAAGTTTTACTAAAGATAAACTAACAAAAAAAAAAAACGATTATTTAAACTGTATTTTCTACTTTGTTATTATCAATTGCTGTTTATATTTTTTTTCCTTCTTTTTCTTTTTGTGAACTTGTTTTAATTGAACTCATTTTTTAGAAAAAAAAAAAAAAATAATAATTTAAATCAACAGTTGATTTTGTTTAAAAATTGAAATAAATAATAACCAAATTAAGTTTGCCTGTAGGTCAGTCACTAAAAAAGCAATGGTAAAATTAAATGTTGTGTTTCTTACATATGGTCTGTTGCTTGGTGCATTTACAACAGCTAACTTTAGCTTGTTGAAAATGCCTTTACTATCTAGTCGATCATCGTCATCTAATCAAGCAAATAATGGACAACAAACTACAGGTAGTAGATCTTGGAATAATTTACGTTTTATGAGAACCTTTTTTCGAATAACAAATGCCGAAAAACAGCAACCAAGCACTTTGAACACATTTAGCCGATCTGAAGCAAAAAATCAAACTGAATTAGTTTTAAATTATAATCATTCAAAGATTAAAAATCCCAATAAAGAACGAATGGAAGATTTAAATAAAAGCAAAAAATTGAATCAAATTACGACAAGTACTGAAAAGACTTCTGGAATTGATTGGGCTCATCATTATGCAATGTTGAATAATATTACTAAAATAAGATCCCAATTATTACAAGATAAAGAAATTAAAAAAGACGATGAAAAAAAAGATAATATCGGTTTAATAAGCTATTTAGGTAGTTTTTTTTACGATGTGGATGATAATTTAAAAAACGTTACAATGATCAAAAGTAAATTAGAGAATGAAGAAAATGACGAATTATTTTATTTAAATAAAAAAATGCTAGAAAAAGATGTAATTAAAGTTTTAATCTGTGAAAAAACATTGGCCATTATTAGTGTAGATGAGCAAAGCGTTAATCAAACAATTAACAATTGTGAACTTTTTGATCTTGACAAAAGAACCAAGGTAAGCATTTATTTTAGATGTTTTAAAGTTAATTTATTAGTGCTTTAAATAACAATCAATTAACGTGTATAAGTTGATTTAAAAATTAGTTTGCTCTTGATTAAAAATGTATCTTATTTTTATTTCAAGGTAATTTAGACTTTTTTTATTTTTTTAATTATGTTTGAATAAATAACAATTAACTAAAGAAAAAAAGTTTTTAAGTTTTTGTAATATTTTATGTTTTATTTCTAAAGTTTAGAAAATTGTTAATTTTTTTAATATTAACATTTATTAATGTTAAATTATATGTCTGATGTTAAAGCCTTTACTATCAAATTGTAATAAAACAATTAAATAGAGAGCTTTTTCATTGTTTAAAGTTAAAAAGGCTTATTTTTTTAATTAACTTGAGCGTCAAATCAATGAATCAAATATAATTAAATTGAATCAATTTATTAGATTTATTTATAAATTAGTCAACTAATTAAGTTAATTTTAATTTATGTTAATAAACATTATTAAACATAATGTATTTTTTATTCAATAACAGGAAGCAGATGATCTGATGAAAAAACTTAAATTACACAAGGTTGAAGTCAATTTTTCCACAATGATGGGTGTGATAGAACAATGCAAGAATCTTAGTAAAAAAATACATGCAGAATCGATTCGCAGAACTAACTTAATAGAAGCTTTGCCATCTAGTGGTAATAACAAAAGCCAAAACGAATTGACTGATAGTATCAATATTTTTCAATTAAATAGTGGTATAGTTCCAGGTCAGTTATTTTAAATTCAATTAATGTAATTTTAAATTTTTAAGTTTTAATTAATTTTACCTTCCCTATTTCCCTTTTTCAGGAACGGTTTGGTGCGGATTGGGTGATAATGCGAAAAGCTATAACGATCTTGGCCCAAATAAAAATCTTGACATTTGCTGTAGAGCTCAGTAAGTTAATTTAAATTCATTTTAAAAATTAATCATGAATATTTTGTTTTTCACAGCGACCATTGTCCTATTCGATTAAAATCATTTAAAAGTGGATATGGAATCGTTAATTTTAGCATATACACAAAGTAAATTTTTAAATAGTAATTTTAAATTCAGTGTCAATTTCATTTTTTATTTTAATTTAGATCCCATTGTCAGTGTGATAAGGATTTTTACAATTGTTTAAGAGAAATTAACAATAAATCCTCCAATATGATTGGAAATTTATTTTTCAATGTTTTTAAGCTAAAATGTATTGACGACAATTCCGTTTGCACAAATACTAAGTAAGTTAACCTTTAAATTGTTTAAATATAATTAATTTTTTTTTATTTTAGAAGTGAAATCAAAAGGAAAGAATGTGTTAAAGAAAATACAATGATAATCAAAAATCCACAAGATTATTAGTTTTTACAGAAAAAAATAAATTGTTTTTTGTGAAAATAAAATTAAAAAAAAGCCAAAGTATGTAGTTACCTTCTATATTAAAATTTTGACACTTGTATGTTTTAATTTTGACCATTTATTTAAAAACAAAATTTCTTAATTATTTTTAGTGCACAAATACAATGTAAATATCATTAAAAATAATGTAATAACTTATAAAAATTATATTCTAATGTGTTGCTTTTTTTTAATATTTATATTTTATTTTTAATAATTAATTAATTATCGATTTTGTCACAAGTTTTAATTACATATATTTAGAGTAATCTTTATTATATTTATCAAATCCGCAATTTTTATCAGAACAATTGAAAAAAAAAATTATTAATTTTTTTAAATAATTTATTATTTCAATTGATTTTGGCTGTAAATTTTTTTATAATAAATATTTATTCAAAAAAATAATAATCATTATTTATAAAAAAAAATATTCATATGTATTAAATAAAATATATATTTATATATATATTTAGGATAATCTTTGGTATTTTAATAGATTTATATTTATTTTTTTGAAAACAATTTTTGTAAAATATTATTTATTTTATTAAGTTTAATTATATTATAGATATTTAATGTAATATAATACTTTTTATTAGTATTAAAAAATATACAAATATTTGTTAGCAAATGTAATTGATAACAAAAGTGACGTAAAAAAAAAAGAAAATTAAAAAATATTTTCAAATGTGCAAAAATTTTTAAATGTGTAAAATGAAAAATTTATAAAATAATTTCTTTTGGTTGTTCCCAGGTAAATTCATCTCTACCAAAATGACCAAAAACACTTGTTCTAAGATATACTGGTTTAGTTAGGTTTAAATCTCTAAAAAAATGAAAAAAAAATTATATATAATAAAAATATATTAAACATTTTAATAAATAATTTACCTAATAATTTTTCCTGGTCTTAAGTCAAAATTATTATTTACAATATCAAGTAATTCTTGAGGACTTTTTTTAGAACTTCCATAGGTAAAAACGGCAATTGATAATGGTTCAGCAATACCAATAGCATAAGAAATCTTTGAAAATTGTAAAAAAAAAAAAAATAATAAATTTTAATATAAGATTAAAATTAATAACATTTTATTATTTATTTTACCTGTACAAGGCATCTTTTGCAAAGTCCAGCTTTGACTAACGATTTTGCTACCCATCGTGCGGCATACGCAGCAGATCTATCAACTTTGGTTGGGTCTTTGCCTAAATATAAATAAAAATTTTAGTTTTATAAAATAAACGTTGTAATAAAAAAAGTATAATAAAATACAAACCTGAAAAAGCTCCACCACCATGAGCACCCCATCCACCGTAAGTGTCTACAATGATTTTTCTTCCAGTCAATCCTCCATCACCCATTGGACCACCAATCACAAAAGTTCCACAAGGATTAATGTGATAAATTGTATTATCATCTAAGTATTTTTCTGAAAAAAAAAAAGTAAAAAAAGTAAGCATTTTTATTTAGCAAAAAAAAAAGAAGATGAATCTAACCTGGAATTACTGGTATAATAACTTTTTCTCTAATTTCTTTTCTTAATTTGTCTAAAGTAATTGTGTCAGAATGTTGAACTGATACTACTACAGTATGGACACGCAAAGGAATGGCCGCTCCGTTTTCATACCTGTATTCACAAGTGACTTGAGTTTTGGAATCAGGTCTAGCCCAGTCAAACTCGCCACTATTTCTTAATTCAGAAATACGAGCATTTAATTTATGAGATAAAACCACAGTCAATGGCATGCATTCATCAGTTTCATCAGTTGCATATCCAAACATAATACCTTGATCTCCAGCACCTAAATCTTCTTCTTTTTTATTTACATGCACACCAGAAGCAATTTCTGGATTTTGTTGTTCAATTGCAACTAGAACATTACAAGTTTTGTAATCAAATCCCTTATCAGAATGATCATAACCTAAAAAAAAAATATTTATATATTATAATTTGACAAAAAAAAAATTAAAAAGTAAAAATTACCAATTTTTTTAACGGTATCCCGAATAACTGTTTGATAATCTACGCTAGCAGTGGATGAAATTTCTCCAAAAATAAGAATCATTCCAGTTTTAGCAATAGTTTCACATGCTACTTTAGCGTTAGGATCTTGTTGTAAATGAGCGTCTAATACTGCATCGCTTATTTGATCGCACATTTTATCTTTTAGAAAAATTATATAAATAGTTATTTTTGGGAAAATTAATTATTTAAAAGATAAAAACTAACCTGGATGACCTTCACCTACAGATTCTGAAGTAAATAGAAATGTTTCATCACAATGTTCGTGGACATCAAGCCAACCATTTCCATTTATTCCATTAATACCGTTAGCTCCGTTTGAAAGTCCATTAGTGGAACCGTTTGTGCATCCATTTAAATTACCGTTAACAACCATTTTGAAATGAATTTTTAGACAAATGAAAACTAAATTTGTTTAAAATAACTATAAAAAACTGAATTAAAAATTAAAGTTAATTATAAACGTTAACAAAAAGCGCAAGCTTGCTTGAAAACAAATTGGGTTGCTAATCTGACTGATTGTTAATTGATGAATTAGCGTTAAATTATATAACAAGTGAATGCGTTCTAGATATGGTTCACTTTATCTTTGCATATATTTACAAATTATAAATTAAGCTGAATTGCATTGAAGATCGTGCACTTGTTTAATAAATTTACTACATAATAAAATAGAGTATTATCAGGTGTTAATATAGATTATGTATATATAAGAAAATGTTAATTAAATAATGAGCAAACAAAATGGTTAATTATAGATATATAAACTATACAACATAGTAAATGAGTTTGTCTAACTTTTTCACACGAATATATTCACAATAGAGGCGTGGAAGCGCGTATTAGATCAAACAGTTTTATCACGAAACGAATGAAATTAAGTTTAATTGTAATTCGGTATTTGTTTGTCGCTTGAAACGCAGGTACAAGAATTGATTAGTCTTGTTATTTCTGAAGCACAAAAGGTTCGTAGCACTTGTTGTGAACTTGTTGCGCTATTTGCAAAGTTTGGTAAGTTAATTAGCAAATCACAAAGAAAGCTAATGCGAGAGCAGAGACGAGTAAGAAGGCATGAATCAAAAATAGATACTTTTAATAAAATAGATACTTTGTAACTAAATTGGATCACCAAGATCAAGTAGGTGCAAGGTGGTGAACAGTGGTGAACAACAAATAAAGCTTGCAAGAGCTCTGTGATCGCAATTTATACGATTGGCAACATCTCGCCAGTTTGGTCCACATGGGCTTGTGCTTGCTGGGTGCACCTGGCACCCGCCTTCCAAGGCAGTCGCCCTAAGTGTCGGCAGGTAAGTGTTGGTGTCTGGTGACAGTGCTGTTTTCCTATAAACTGTCAGTGCAAGTCTTGGCGCCGTTTATTTAGCCATTAGACATCAGCAAAAAGAAACCGCGGTTTACTATGGTACTGCCTGACGCAGCATTAGCTGGCTAGGCATTGGCTGGCTAAGCATTGGCTGACAATGTCGACATCCTAATCAGGCACACTATCTTTTTAACTGGCAAAGACCCGCCAACCGCCTTTTTCACTCTTTATTCCTAAACACACCTGTGCAAACGCCTTATGAGAATGCAATACGCAGCAGCTGCCTGTCACAGATCAGATCAACCTTCATAATCCGCTTCCGCTTCCTTAGCTACTTCATGGTTTGCTGTCATATATTTAAATCAATTTTGATTGCTTTTGATTATAAGCAACCTAATCGCTTTGAACATTTCAACAGGTTTATTTGCTTTCAAAATCACTGTCAAACCAACTTTTGGATTTTAAATTTATTTTATTCAAGATTAAACACATTTGTTTAAAACAAATATTGAACAAATTTCATTGTCTGATCGTTGCGATTTTTAAGTAAATATTTGCACTTTCTCCTAATATGCTTATGACAGTAAACACAATAGAAAATCGGCATTTTACAATTGGTTTATTCGTAAATAAAAATAAATTTAATTACTATTTTTACTAGGAAACTTGTACAAAACTTGCTTTCTTAGCGAATAAAAGGATAATAGCAAATAAGATGAGCCAATATTGAAAATTTTTATCATTTTCAACACTAGTGCAATGCAAAGCTAGATTAATTGATCGCTTATTGTTTTTCATCAATCAAATACTAAACTTTAATTCATTTTTACAAGTTAAACTTTATTTTTGTTATTTTTTTTAATTTTTATTTTGTTAATTAATTTAGGCTTAATTAAATTAATTTTAGTTAAATTAGACGTTTTTTAAATCAAACTTGCAAAATAAAGTGAACAAGAGTAACAAACAATAAAAAAGTTTTGTAAAAGTTTAAAAAGTTTCAGACTGGATGAATGAAAAAGATAAGTGCAAGACAAATGATGAAAAGCAAGATTAACACTTTATGAGAAAAATACGAAAATGGGGACTAAAAAAAAAAATGTGAGTGTTGTCACATGTACATGACGCGATCCAACGCATTAATGTCTAAGCTGTGGCAAAGGAGTGGCAAAAGCTGGTCTTCTTATGGGCGAAACCAATAGTTGCAACAACGTGGAAATGTGCGGATCATTGAACACGTTGCAACATTGCAGAAATAAAAGACAAAAGCAAGACAAAAAGCTGACAAGAAGATAATAAAATGATGACAAAAAGATGACAAGAAGATGGCCAGCAAATGAAAAAATAGCAAGAAAATAGTTTAAAACAAGAAACAAGAAAACGCAAAGGTGCATACTAAGTGAAGCAACTTATTAATTTACTATTCACAATTCAACTCCAATGGTAATAGTGCGGGGTGCACAATAATTCTAACCAATCATCATCGCTGACAAGGATTAAAACCGCTTGTCAATCCCTTTCTTAAACTCAAATTGGATAAGAATTACGATTAGTTTACAAATGAATTTAGTTAGTCAGAGAATGCTGACTTTGGTGTGTATGTGAATGTGTATAATCATATTCTGCTTTTTTTCTGATCCTTCCAGTCTAAGAAACTTTGATTATTTATAAAAAGAATATCCTATTTTGAAAAGATACAAAATTACATCAATTAATTCTTTGAAAGATTAATTTAGTTTTGATTGAGTTTTAGTTCAAGGATTATAACAACTTAAACTTATAACTTGAAAGGTTTTCTTTTTTCCTACAATTCAAATGAAATTTTAGATAATTTGTTTTAAATAAGTTTAAAATTCTCATATTATTAATTAAACAACTAAATCACTTAATGCAATTCACCTGACTTATTCAATTAGTTGGTCGCTTAGATTATAATTCATTAACACTGGTCAAAACGATTCATTTTCTTTCAATAAATTAATCAGCGTTATTCATTAATTTTTTCTCCTATTTTTAACTTATTTTAAATGTCTTGTGATTTAAGAAATGTTTGAATTACATACCGACTCGTGAGTTTAAATTGCATAGAAAGGCAGCAATTAATAACTTTTTTTCTAGTTTAATATTATTTATATTGGTTTTGACGTTTTGTAAATTAAATCTTTGTAAATTTCTTTGAAAATTTCCGTAATTTATTAAATAGTTATTCTTTTATTTTTTTTGATAATGTGAACTTTCATCAGTTTTAATTAGACAATTATTCTTATTTATTTTTTACATATATTATAATTATATATTGATATTTGAATTTTAGAAATATTAAAATAATTTAATTTTTTTAACATTTGAATGTTTTATTATTTTTTTTTTAATTTATCTATTTAAAATTAGTCAAATCAGCTTATTTTTTATTTGTCTTCATCATTGTTAATTTTTATTTTTTTAAATTATATTTTAATATTTTTTGTTTAATAGTTTTGTTCAATGTTTTTAGTATTTTCAATGTTTTATGTATACTTTATTTTTTAAATAATTAATTTATCAATACCAAAAAAATGTTTAATTTAAAAAAATATTGAAAAAATAATTTAAAATAATTTTTTAAAAATATTTAATTGTTTTAAAACAGTAATATTTTACCTTGCAATATTATGAACGAATTTTTTGTGTACTTTGAAATTAAGATTTAAAAAAGGAAAAAAACTTTGTAGTGTTAACCCTTGCTTAATTACATAGAGTTTACCAGGTCTTAACAATGATTAGTTTAATTAAAACCGATTGCTTTAAATAATGCTTACTTTGCAAAAAAAACATAAATATAATTAAATTTTAGTATTTTTCTGTTCGATTTTCGCAGAAATAGTTTGAAAAAGCTTTTACAGTTCAAATTTTAATTTTTTAATTGTTTGCAAATAAATCCAATTCAATAATTTACGATTTAATCAAATTTGTCTAAATAGCAAAAAAAAAAATTTATGAAAGCATATACAATTCCAATTGACATTTAAAAAGACTAAAACAAGTAAGAGAATAAAAAAAATAAAAATTGCCAATGTAAACATAAGTAATTGTCAATGTACAATTGATTAAAATAAAATGCAAGTGCAATTCAATTATCAAAACTTTTGTTTTGGTAAGATTTAAAGATGCTTTTCCACCCCCGTTAATTAAAAACAATAACAACAGCACTTTTATTGCACTGATTTTAAATATTTAAATTGAGTTTGACTTTTTTTTATATTATCTTTTTACATTATCTTGTTGATTATCTTCTAATCTATTTTTTCATCACATTTATAAATTTTTTTTATTTTTTTTAAACTTTGAGGTATTAGAACTTAAAAATTATAATTTTATTAAATGAACATTTATTAGAATTAAATAAGTTATTTTTAATTAAATATTCAAATAACCGTTTTAAATATAATTTATAACAAGTTTTTATTAGAACATAATTTGTATTAATACAAATTTACTAAAAAAATATAAATCATTGTGTCAATATAACCTCCTTAAAAATTTTTATTAGATCTCACCATCGCCTCACACATAGCCAAAAAGCAAACAATTGTTTTTAGATATCACACCACCTGTATTACAATCAATTTTACTGTTTGTCTAAGCAAATTTGCATTTTTACAAATGTCGTATTAACTTTTATAATGTATCTTGTGGACATGTGTTTTAAGATCTGGCTAAAAAAAAAAATTTTGCAATCTCTAATTTAATTCATAATTATCTGGTTGTTGAACTCTTGATCTGCTGAGCTAAGATAAAAAATTTAAATATTTTTTAAAATAAAACAATTGTTTTTGTAAAGAAACTTTGTTTTAAATTGACTGATTTATTTTTTAAACTATAATTAAATTAATAAATTAACTAAATAGTAACAATTAAATTAACATTAAAGATAGGATTAATGTAATCATCTAAATTCAGCTTAATTAATTTAAATTTAAAAAATATAGACAATAGAATATGAATTTCATTTGCATTTCATTATTTTATTTCAATTATCTAACGATATTTAAATTATTTTGTTATTAATTTTATTTGGGTTCAATTTCATTAAAAAAATTTTTGTTCTAACTTTATTCATTTTTATTTTTTGCCATTTTAGTTTTTTATTTTGCATTTACTTTTTTTTTAATATTTGATTCACAATATACCAATTCCATTAATTACCACATACATGATTACTAATTTGCGCTTGAACAGCTATAAAACATTGATAAGACTTGTAATCAGGGACATGGTTAAAGCGGATTTTCTTTATTCACTAACATTAGTTTGGATTGTTTAAATGCACACATTTCTATATGTGCAAATGACAAATATACAGTTTATATGAACTCCAAATTATTTTTCTATAGTTTGTAAGAATATTATTTTTATGTGAATATTATGTGATTTCTTAATTTAATGTTCACTTCCGGCAAACCTATTTCTTGATATATATATTATTGTTAATTGCTTAAATTATATTGCTCATTTTATTGTGAACGCTTAATTTAAATTTCACTTGTTTGCTTTGTCTTCTGGATCTATCATTTTTTCATCTTCTTTTTATACGTTTTAAATATTTATTCCTTGTTTTTACAAAGTCAATACTAGTTTAATTATCTTGTGTTTTATTCTTTTTAGCCTATGCACATTTAAATTAGTCAACGTATGTTTGTGATCTATGAAATAATGTAATTGAGGCGTGTTTTTTTTGATAATTGATTCATTATTTAAAACTTAAAAAATTTTAAGACAAATATAAGAAAATAAAAAGGCGTATTAAATTAATTTAATTTTTGCAATATGATAATAAAAATTAATATCAAAGTAACAATTAAGAAGTGCACTGTATTTAATAAAATAATTTTATTTGTCTTTGATTTTTTCTTATTTAAACGCTCCAATGTTTTAAACCTGTAATCAAACCTTTTTAAAACTGTCGCTGGTCAAACTCAACTTTTGCATCGATTGGTAAGCAGTTTTTATACCGGTATCGAACCAAATGAACTTTTTAAATAATCAACTGAATTTGGTTGGGCATAGAATATTAATTACAATTATTGTGCATCATTTACGCTAGCAATGTTTGCTCTGCAGGCAGTAGTTTAAAAATTTTACTCATTTTTTTAACTTAATTGCTACAACTGATTTTCAATTGCTTGCAGGCAGTTTTTTTTTATTATTTTATTTTTAATTTCACTCTTTTTAAATTGAACAAATCAAATAAAAATTTTAAAAATATAAAGATAAACTTTTTATTTTTTCCGTTTGACCACTTTTTCTGTTTCATTTGATTTTAATCTAAGGTGTTTTTTTTTAATCATTTGTACACTGTCCACACACAATAAGTTTGTTATTAATATTTTTTTTTTATATTTTAAATTTTGTTAAATGTTATTTGCTCAACTGTAATTGTGGTGCATCTTAAAATCAGGCTTAATTAAGAAAAATAATTTTTTTTTATAAATTAATCATTTTTGAGTCTACGAGTTGGAAATATATTTTATATTATTGATAAAGTTTATGTTTAATGTGATCAACACTTAATATTAATAAATAAATAACATAAATAAATTATCTAACATGTTTAATGATCAATTAAAGGTTATTAATGTGCATCAATAATCAACAGATAAATTTTTAAAATATACTTAAAATTTTTTATTCATTGTTTTTTTTTTATTTTTAAAATTGGTACTAAAAGTTTTTATCAAATTAATTAAAATTAACAAATAACTTAATTCAAGTAAAAAGATCAAATATTTTTTAACAAGGTTTTTTAAAATTTATTTATTTTTTTTTTGTTTTTAAAAAAAAAACAAAATATATAGTTCGTTATTAATTTTTCTAAGAATAATTTTATACTAAATATAATATAAAAATTATAATTAATCACTTTTTCAATCAGGTTTGTTTAGTATGTTCAAGAAGACATCATTTAATTTTGTTTTTTTTATTAATATTTTATTTTTGTCTCTATTACATTTTTATGAAAAGTTTCTTAGAGTTATTACAACGTTTTTATATACAATAAATTTTATATATAAAAAAAAATTAAATAAAAAATATACCGCAAACAAATATTAAGAATATATTCACATTTGCTTATTGTAAATGGTATTTTTTTTTATTTTATTTATATTTTTTTATAATAATTTTTTATCCATTGATTTCTAAGTCTAGTTAGTTTTTTTAGTTATTTTTATTTTTTTTTTTTTATATTATTCTCTATTAAGTTTCATTTTAAAATTGCAAAATAGATTCAAAAATGAAACATGTCAAATTGACTGTTGGAAATTTAAAAAACGAAAACAGATGAAAGTGGCGTGAAATAAGAATTTAAAGAAAAAAAATTTAAATAATATATTGAAAACGTTTACTTAACAAGCAATTTAACCATATTTACTTTAAAAAATTATTGAGACTTGCTTCCAAATTTTTTTTTGACAAAGCTGTTTTTATGAGGGGGTGTATCAGTAATATTAAAACAGCAAACTGTTGGCCAATAAAATTTAAGAATAGAAATGTATAAAATAAAAATAAATAAAATAAGATGCTTAGCTAAAATGTAGCAATTGACAGCAACTATTTCTAGTAGATTTTTCATTTTATTTTAATGTGACTCGATTGAACAGGCAAGGTTAAAAAATTTATTTAAAAAAAAATTAATTTTAAATTATTTTATCTTATCTTGTCCAGTAAAAGCTAAATTTATGGAAGAAAGTTTTTTTTTTTTTTTAAACTTATTTTTAATATCTAAATTTAAATTGTGATTTTTAAAAAAAGAAAAATTGCGCAGTTAATAAAAAAATTGAAATTAAAATCACATTAAGACTGTAAAATTATTAAATTTATCTTATCTGATTTCAATCAAATCCATTTTACAAATTGAACTGTTCAAGTATGTTCAAATTATGTGTATTAAATTAAAGCTTAATATTTTTAAACTAATGTTTTATATAAAAAATTTTTAATTTTTTTTTAATGTCATTTACTACTTGCAAAAAAAAATTTTTAATGATGTTTATGGATTTTCTTAATTTTTTTATACAAAAAAAAATTGTTACACGATAAATAAATTAGTTTTAATAATGCATTTCTTATGTACATATATGTATTTTTTTTATAAATGTATATAAATATATCATGCATATATTTTTCATTTATATATGCTATTTTGATAATATAATTAATACATTTTAATATATAACTATGAGAAAAAACAAAGTCCATCACAAAGGGTATTAATAGATTAGGTGATTCGACTTGAGCTATTTGTTAGATGCAGCAAGGTAAGCAAACATAAGATAAGCGATGATAAGCAGACTGAAGAAGAATAGTTTGCAATGCTTGACATGCTTGCCATAAAGTATTCTAAAGATTTTTTTTTTATTTAATTTTTTTTTATGGTTTTTTTGCCATCAAATATTCCGTTGATTTACACATATGATTAACCAAATGTCACAGTACCATAATTAATAAATAGTAAAGCACAAAAGACAAGTTGAAAAATTGGAAAAATTGCAAAAAAAAAATTAGAAATCAAATTATAATATAATCATTTTAGAAAAAAATTAAAAATTAACGTAATAGTTAATGGTATTAATTTATAAATAAAGCACATGCTAACACGGTTCGAAAAGCTGATAGCAGATTAAGTCTTGGAAAAATGAATAAAGAAATATGAGTAAATGATTTGAAAATTTAAAAAACAAAATTTAAAAAAAAAATAATTATTTGGCGTTTAATTTCAATTGAATAAAATGCATACAAGTGAAGATCGACAAAATAAAGATAGATTAAGAAATAAAAATAAATAAAAAGAAATTTACCTGGTAAAGTGAGTACTTTCATTTCCGTTTCCTGTTCCGCAGTAATGAACAATGGTTCAGTAGTAATTTCGCATTTATACATACCACTAGTATGAGTGGATACATTTACAAGCGTTAATATGTTACCCGTGCGTTTGTAATTAACTGTTTTATTTACCTGCAATTTATAAATAAAAAAAAATAATTAAAAAAATTAATTTTAAAACCTTAAAAATTTATTTTTATATAATAAAAATCAAAAATAATTAAACTTAAAAATTAATCTCTTTTTATTTAGATTCAATTTTGTTGTTTAATTAATTTTAAATATTAAAAAAAAAAGATTTTATAATTGTTTAAAATTATTATTTAATTAAAATTAGTTCATAATTATTTAATAAAAAAATTTAATTTATTATTTTTTTATCCATAAAAATAAAATGCTGTTTAATTAAATTAATTCAACATCTTTTTTAACATTTAAAATAATAATAAAATATAACTGTTGATTAAATTAAATAAAAAAAAAATTAATTAAATAGATTGAAAAAAAAAAAATTAATAAAGAGTTAAACTTACGTCAACTGTTACACCTTTAATTAAAAATAATTTTGTTGTATGTCCTTTACGATTTGCAGGTTCATATCTATAAAATTCAGTTCCATTTACATACCATTTCAAATTAACTAATTTTCCTTTATTATAATGATTTTAGATTAAACAAAAAAAATTTAAAATTAATATTTTTTAAATATTAATAAATTCTTTAATAAAATTAAAAATATATATATATAAAATAATTATTTAATTATTATTACCAGTAGGTCCAACATCGTAAAAGCATTTTAGTTGAGCTGAATCGCCAATGGCCAAATATCCTGGTACGTAAAAGTCCCGAATATTCAAGCCGATTGAATTTGCTTTTTAAAAAAAATTAAAATAAAAGTATAAAATAAGAAAATTTTATATTAAATAATAAATTAAATAAATATCAATAAATAAAAAAAAAGTTTGACAACGGCAAAAATAGTAAAATCTACTAATATGTTTTTTCATTTTTCACAAACTATTTAATTCGTCATCGCTTGCAATTGTTGATTAAATGATGAATGTTTATAACTCTTTGTAAGTTAAATGTTGATTTGTATACGAAAAAGCGTGACATGAATATCAATACAGATCAGATGAACAAATGAAGCACTGCAATTTCGAATGGCCAGGTGACATTGACAACGTATACTCACTGTCTATTTTCGTTATATATTTTTTTTTTTTATTATATCAAAAGTAACAATCAACTAATTAAATGTAAAACTAAATTAAACGTGAAACTTGCTACTAACACACCTGACCCTATTTAGTTATTGATTGAAAAGCCGGATCGAAAAAGATTAAGCAATGGTAAAAATGCGGTAAGCCATTAATTTCTTTATAAATGCTAAACTTTCAGTCAAAATAATGACAATGGCATTTGCAAACAGATTTAAGTTAAACTCAAAAATAAATAAATTCTTTTTTTTTGCATCAAAATGTCATTTTTTTTATTATTGTATTCTCTTAAATTTAATCAAAGTTAAATTTCACTTGTTTTTGATAATTTCGATTGAACATAATCTTTGTAACTATTTTAATTTTTATTTTGACCTCTTGTTTGAATTTTCTTGGGGTAAAACTTTTATTTCTATTTATATTAGATAAGCACATTCGTTCACGTTTTTTGTTTAAAAATTTGTATTTATGATATTTTTAATTTTAATCTGATTTTCATTTACTGTAATTAAAATTTAATTTTTAAAATTATTCTTAGTTTATATTTTGTTATATTTTTTTGCGTCATCTCATTTACATCTTTTACAAGTAAATTTTTTTATCATTTTAATTTTTTTATCTTATTTTTTTTTTTATTTTGTTTATTTATTTTTGATTCCGGTCTGGAATATTTATTTATACTTGATTTAATTTATTTTTTTTTTTTACTAAAAAAGTTGAAAATAAAAATTATAGCATGCATGTGTCATACATAAATTCAACACAAATATTACAATTGTTAGCTTGTCAGATACAATATCAAAATATAATTCTAGTAAAAAGTTAAGATACTTGAGATCAGATTTATGCAAATCAAATATATAATAAGAGCTACAGTTGTGGTCTTGTATTTATTGTATTGTAGAATAAAAAATTTGCAAGTAATCTTATTTATATTGATTTGCACTTTATTACAAATCAAAAAAAAAAAATAAGTCTACCTTTACCTGATAATAAAATTATTTTTGTCGTTTACATTGCTTGAGACAATTTAAAAAAATTATTGAGTTCAAATATTTTTAATGCAAATCTAAAAAAAAAAAATAATATTTTGATTAAAACTGTTTAAAACAGTTTCAATAATATTGAAAATCAACTGTTCAAAAAATATATAAAAACAGATTTTTATATAAATGTATTTTGAAAGTTCATAATAAAAAAAAAACAACCAATTTTAAAATCAAGCAAATAATTTCAAAAAATTTAACAATAATTTAAAAATAAAATTAAAAATAAAATAATTTAACAAAAAAAAAAAAAAAAATTACATTAGTTATAAATTAAAAATAATCTTTTCTTTCTTTTTTTTATTCATTGAAAATTTTATTTAAATTATTAAACTGTTTATTAATTTAACTTTTTTTTAAAAGTTCGATATTTTTTAAATAGAAATATTTAAATTTTATAACTAAATTATATAATTATAAAAATTATCCATTTTTAAAAATTTATTAACAAAAATATCTTATAAGAAAACATTAATTGTATTTTTTTTTTTCATATTTATTAATAACATTAAATAGAATTTAAAAATAATTAAAAATTTAATTAATTAAATTTATTACGATAAATTTTTAAAGATATTTTTCTATTTTCAATCAAAGTTAAATTTTATTAATTCTAGGTTTCTAAATAATCTTTTTTTGTTGCATAGATTATAGTTAGATTTTGAATTTGACATAAAATAAACATATAACAAAAATAGAAAAACGTTTTTTCAATGTGTTTGAATCACACTTAATTTAAATTCATCTTTTTAAGCATATTTTTTTTTTTTTGAATTAAAAACTAAGCAAATAACAATTTAAGTTAAAATAGACAAAAACCAAAATTTAAATGACAAAAAAATAAAAATGTGAATTTATAAAGCATATAGATTAGATTTAGTGTAAAGATAAAAAAAATTAGTCAAATAACAGATTTGTTTAAGATAAAAGTTAAAACAACTGAATTCATTTAAAATAAACAAAATAAAAATAGACACAATAAATAAAACAAAGACTGACATTGAAATGATTGTCTGCCAATATTTTGCATCCAAATTTAGAATATTTGGATTATTTAGAATTTTAGCTTTAATTATAACAAACAAAGTAACTAAATTTGAATAATTAATAATAAAAAGTTTTAAAAGCTTTATTTTAAAGCTAAAATTTTTTTAACCTTACCTAATGCAGGTTTAGCCAAATGAAATAACAATAGCAAAACATGCAATGCAAATAAATCGCTGTTGAAACAAATCAACGTTTGAGCTGTTTTCATCAAATGATCCATTGGTTTTCAAGTGATCTAAAAAGATCAACCTAATTGAATAAGTTATTTGAAGCTTTTTTCATTAAAAAAAAGGTAATTTATTAGATGGTCACTTATTTGATTTTAGAATAGTAGTATAAATTAAGTTTTAAAATTGTGTAAAAGTGGCATTATTTGTTGAACGTTTGAATATAAATTAAAATTGAAAATAAGAGTTTCGACTAGGAAATGGTATTAAATTAATAACTTATCAATTTTTCAACTTGTTAATTTTCATTTTTGTTTTTTAAATGACTATCACTTTTGCAAAAACTTTAAAAACAAATTTCACAACTTTTTGTTGCATATTAAGTTAAAATTTGACAGAGTAATATAGATTGGAAAAATTTAGTTACACGAATTAGTGTCAGCCGAAACATAAGAAACAAATAAAATAGCTTTAAAGTCGATTGATTGCATTTTGTTGATTTTTTCAATGAGATCGGCAAAAATAAAATAATTTATTAAAAAATATAATGAAAGTTTTGTGAAAAAATGATTACAGAATGAAACAAAATCGCGAAAAACAATTTGAAACAGAAAAGCGCAAAACAAACTAAAACTGTTTGGCATTCGATGTTTAGACTGACGCGAACTGTACACATGTGAATGGCATGTCGTCTCCAACCTAGAACCACCGTTGGTGGCCACAAAGCGCCCTCGCTTAACCAAGCAAGCAACAATCAAATTGTTTGATCCAAATCTTAATCTGCGACCTAACTTGTCTTAACCTTGCAATTAAGAAATTCATAATTTTTCATGATGAGCAAGCTTCACAATCAGCGCTGAATAAAAGATGAATAACATCTATAATTCAAGTTACTTGTTTATTCATTAAATTGCTTGTTCAAACAATCAAAAAGCAACATTTTGCAAGCCAACTTTTACTAGTCTTCATTTATCTTGAACAAAAATATTTCAAAATTTTCACTTTGTCTAATAAAAATAACGTATGACGAACCTAAAGAAAACCTAAAGGTAAAAGAAAAATTAAAAAATACCAAAAATTTATTTAGCAAGTTTTAATTTAAAAAAAATATGACGACAAAAATCAAAAAAAGTTTACATATTTTCATAGTTAAAGTTCAAAATATTTGGTTTATTCATCTATGCATACGTGTATAAATTTGGTTGGAATAAAGCCGGAAGCTAAAATAAAATTTACACACATGCAAAGCAGGAAGTCAAAGGAATAAAATCTAAAATTGTCCTAGAAGCAATTGGAAATTGACAATTTCATCATTAACCATGGCTAAAGAGCACAGTTGAATGCGTTTATTTGAAATAATTGTGGTCATAGTGGAGGTCAATTTGAAAATAGTTGCAATTTAAACAAACCAAGGTCAGTTCAAATTGAATGAAATCAACTGCACAAACCAAATGAACCGATTTAACGAATCTTGTTCATCTGACACAAGTTTCATTTCATTTACATTTTAAGTTAGCTTTTTCAAAATAGAAAAATTGTTTGATTTAAATCAAAGATCAAACATGCAAAACCCTAACAATTGTCTGACCTAACTAACTTGGTGTCAAACGGCAGGTGGTCAATTTAATCGAAACTTCTTAGGACAATAAAATTAAAAAATGCAAAAAGATGCAATGCGATCGGATGTTAAAATGGAAAAGCGAAAATTTAAATTGATTTTCAAACTATCAAACACACCAACTTAAACACTTGGTGACAAAGTATTCCATTTTAAAGAGACTATTTAAAACATAAACGAGGCCAGTAAAGCTAATCAACCACAGAAAAAGCGCAAATGGATTTTGATCACTGTTAATTAACAATGCTTCTTTATTTTCATCTTTATTTTACAAATTTAGTTTACTCATTTCGTTTTGCCCAATAAACTTTCTTTTTTGGCAATTACAAACTTTTATTTGTATTCTTAATACAGCCAATAATTTTCGGTTTTTACCTTTAAATGCTTGTTTTTCAAAACTTAATCTTAACCAAAAACAAGTGTAAAAAAATTATGAAAAAATGCAAACAAAGCAAACTTTATAAAATCAAGCCGGAAAAACAGTGCAAAATTAAACAAGAAACAAAAAACAAAAATAATTTTTTAGGTAAGTTAAATAGCTTATTTTATTTTCAACATCATTTTCACTTTTAAGTTATTTAATAGCTAAACTCATCTTGGATCATATTTGAAAATTTCGAAAGTTAAATTTTTTTTTTTAAAAATTTAATTTTTGTTTCATTCGTTTTGTTTTTTATAAACATCTGTTTTTCGGGTTTATTTTTACAATTATTTTATTGAAGCTTAGTCACATTTTTGATAAATTTGATACCAAAACACAAAATTATTAAACTGCTGTTGAGTTTGCTGTCGGTGTCCGGTTCACTGATAAAATCTTCTTAAAAGATGTTAAGTCCTTTTTTATTTTTGCCATTTAAACATTTTTTAAATGTTATTCGATTTTTTTTGCTTTTATAATTTTTTTTATTTTTTTTAGTATTATATGCTTCGTTTGAATTTGGTGTTTGCGTTTCAATAATTATAATTACAATGAGATGCAATGAAATCATTATCAAACAAAATCTGAACAAATAATAGTAAAATATTTGAACAAAAAAGTTTTTTAAATATGTCTTACATATTATAATTTAATAATTAGATTTTTATGTAGTAAATGGAAGAATAAACTGTAATAGTAGAAAAAAATATGAAATAAAATAAAATAAAAAATTAAGCTAACATATTTATTATTTAAATTAAAAATAATCAATCTTTTTTATTAAAATTATTGAACTAATAAACAATTTTTATATTTACAATCGAAATTTAAATTTAAAGCTAATTTAATTATTCGATATAGTTGAAAATTATGTTTAAAAAATAAATATAATTTAAAATATCATATATAAATAAATTGATGAATTTATTAAACGATTGAGATCAGTCTAAGAAAATGATAAATAGAAATTAAAAAAATAAAATAAAATAAAATAAAATAAAATAAAATAAAATAAAATAAAATAAAATAAAATAAAATAAAATAAAATAAAATAAAATAAAATAAAATAAAATAAAATAAAATAAAATAAAATAAAATAAAATAAAATAAAATAAAATAAAATAAAATAAAATAAAATAAAATAAAATAAAATAAAATAAAATAAAATAAAATAAAATAAAATAAAATAAAATAAAATAAAATAAAATAAAATAAAATAAAATAAAATAAAATAAAAAATAATTTAAACTCAAATTGAAATTAAACAGAGGCAATAAATATTAAAATTAATAAGTCAGTACAAAATTAAATTATATAATTTCAGATTATAAAGAAGCTCGTTTTAGTTAATTAACATTTATGTCAAAAAAGCATTAAGTTTTATGTTAAATTTTCAATAATGTTTAATCATTACTTATTTAGTATTGCTGTTAAAAATACAATTAACGCCCAATCAACTAACATTATGACTATGTATCTGTTATGATAAAGGTGTATTGATGGCAAATTTTACTCAAAACACGCAAAGGGACCAGAAGCAGCCACCAAAAGTCAATTGCCCCTGCCATTCACTAAAATGCTAAATTATTTATTTGAATAATATAACGATGGTTTAGCAGATGCAAACCTAGTTTGAAAGTGTTGTGGTTTTGCCCTTTTTAAATTTGTTTTTGTTGGGCTGTTGCCTAAAACAAGTATTTGCCTTGCTTCTGAATAGATCATCAATGAAACCAAATGGCAACCAAAGGCAGGTGGACACGAATCAAGCTAAAAATTTGCAAAAATGATTCTGAAAAGATCAAATCAATGCACAACAAACGCATTAAAATGCCACTATTATGAATATTCATGAGTCACAAGTTTGATCTATTTTTTTGAACTACTTTGGCCAATACTGAGTTTTTACTCACTTGTACTATTTCATGTGTAATATTCACTTTTTAATTGAACATTAGTTAAAGTAATATTTCTTTAATTATTTTTTTAATTTTTTCCAATTTTTAAAAAAAAATAAAAAAATTTTAATTTTAGGATTTTAACTTTACACATTTAATAATTTTATATTATTCAATAATAATTTTTAAAGTTTTAAATGCAATTGTCACTTAAAATTATTTTTAATAAATTCGTTTATATATTCAATTTATTTTTCTAAATTTTTTAACTAAACCATTTTAGTTTATTTAACAAAAATTTTAAAAAATTGAACATTAAATTATTTATAAACTACATTTTTAGATAGTTTTTTAAGTCATTAAACTATTTCTGATTTTGTAATTGCTATTTTCATAAGTATTTTATAGTAAATCCAATGAATATAATACATCAGATTAAATTAATAATTTTTCTTAATTCATTATTTTAACTTGAAATAATTTCTCAATAATAATCTTTTTAATTTTATTATAGATATCAAAAAAAAAAAATCATCTAAAATATTACAATTTTTAATATTTTTTTATATGTTTAAAATTGATATTATTATTAGAAATTTACAGTATTAAACATAATATGTTATTTATTAGAATCAGATTTGAAATTAAAGTTAAAAAAAGTATATTCAATTTAGCTAATGTTAATATTATTCGTCTAATCATAACCAATATAAATTTTTAGCTAATGTCTTATTTTGTGTCTAATTTTTGCAAGCTGTTTATCTTTTTAAATGCAGAAATGCTTTAGTTTAACCATAGAAAAAGTTCAATTATAGTTGTTTGATGTAACGAATAAGAAATTTTTGATGTATATTAAGTTATTTATGAATTTGCGTGGGCAAATGATATTAACTGAAAATCCTGAATCTATTGTTAACAATCTATTAAGCCAACTACCTACCCACCCAGTTGAAAAAAAGTGCATGCAATATAGATTAAATTCGACCTGAATGTAACAACATATTGACCAAATGACCTGGTTAAATGTTGCTTTTTCATTAAATAATCTAAAATTTTTAAATATTATTGAAAAATAAATTATATAATTGTATTATGTACAATGCACAATTTAGCATTTAATTGATTTTACTAGTGGCTTATCGCGTGGTTAACTACAAAATTTTACGCATATATCATCATTTAACCAAAAAAATAAAAAAGTATCATAAGTTAAAATTTAAAAATTGACTCCTTAAATATGCAACGTTGTTTTTATAATAAAAAATAAACAGATGTAACGCTATTGTCAATTACACTGACAAATTTATAATTTAAAAAAGTAATTTATTTACATTAGTTTTTATGATCAGTTCAAAAACTGAATACAATTTTATGGCAAATTTTAACTTCATGTATTAATTAGATTTGTTTCGCATGCAATGTACTTATTAAAAATTATTTCTATTGTTTTATTTAAAAAAAATATTTTTTATTTGACTTTAATTTTATTTTTCTAAATGAAAAGAGTTTAAAACCAAAAACCTAAATATCTATTTATATGATGCACTTATATGGATAAAAAACTATTATAAATTTAAATATATTAAAATGAAATTAATAATTTAATATTTTTTTTATGGTTCATCAAAATTAAAAGGTTTCCAATCAATTTTTTTATCTCCAACAAAACTTTCAAAGGGCATATCGTTTAAATGTTGTAGCTAAAAATAAAATTTTAATAGTTATGATTGTTTAAAAAAATTTTTAAATTTACCTGAATTCTACAATATCTGACTAGTTTTTCAATTTTTTCAAAATCATTGCAATCATAAATAAAAAAGGTTCTCCAAAGTGAGGCAGCAAATATTTTGTCATTGCCTAATAGACCTTCGTCGTATGAAATAATTGAACAAATGAACATATCATTTAAATCGTTTAATATTTTTTTTCTTTCTTTTTGAGGAATGGGCTAAATAATATTAAAATTTATTTATAGATATATATATATATATATATATGAAAAACAGTAACTTAATAAAGCTTACTTACAGCTAACAATTTGATTCTTTCGAAATTATCTTCCCACATTCTTGTAACTAATTCGTTTTTTAATATGGATTTTTTGTTTGGATATTGGCTCATTTTGACCATAACCATCCTAAAAGATGCATTTTAAATAGATTGAATTTATAATAAATAATTTTTAAAGTTAATTACCAGATGTGAATCTCAGTTATTAAAAACCATGAAAAGTAAGTATCGGGCATGTCAAAATCTGTTTTTTAATTTAGTTTAGATTTGATAAATAAGTTTATATTTTAATAATTACATTGAATCCATTTTTCGTAATTCACATTGTCCACACATGATTCGTATAAAAAGGCAGTTGAATTTTGCAATGCCTATAAAAAATGTCAATATGTGTTTAAAATATTATGTTTAAAATAATAAAACCATTCATACCCATTTGTTAATTGTTTTATTTTTTAAAAAATTTAGACTGTTGGTTATGAAATTAGCCTAAAGAATAAAAACAATTGAAAAGTGAGACTTGACTGATGTGTTGGTTTTAACCTTGAGCTGGTTTGCGGTAGATAAATTGCGTTTGTCGATTAGTGGATATTGTAGCTTGAGAATGAAAGTGAATTAATAAAAATAAAAACAGGTCGAAAATGATAAATACTTTTTGCGAAAGGGTTGATTGGTTGGTAGCCATAAGAGAGATGGAAAAGTGTTGAACGCTTTTGATCACTTTTGAAGGCTTGCCTAAAATTGAACATTTAAGAATCATATTAAAACTGGTTGAAGGTGCTAGATAAATGAATTTGAACTTGTAATGAACATTTGATCAGATTAATAATTATAACCAATCATTAGTTAAGAGGTTTTGATAAACAGCATGCGATGAATGGCAGTTTCGATGAATACAGTTGCGATGGATGCCACTTTCGATAAATGCCACTTTCGATGGATGCCGCTTTCGATTAAGAACAATTTCAAACAATAGTAATTGAAAATAATTGCAATCAAAATTAATTAAAACCAAATTGATTGCCACCAAATCAATTACAATTAAAACTAATTAAACTTATGGCAAGCCAGCAAACTCGGTTTACCACAAGACTCAGTTCGGCTGCAGTCGTCAAATCGCTGGCGCCGACTTTTCAAAGTTCCCTCATTTGCGCCAAAATCGAAAACTTACAATAACCGATGGTATCGATAAAATCGTTATAAAATCAAACTGCATAAATTCCAAAAATGAATATTTCTTAAATTTTTCAAATGTTTTGGTTTTAGCTGAGCAATTTAATTGCACCTGCTTTTGCAATGAAGAAAAACTAGCTTGTTTAGCTAAACACCGGTGTTTGTTGTAATTAATTCCATTCATTGTTCGTGTCCATTGTGAATAAATGAAAAACAAATTTTTTAGCAGAAAAAGTGTACTTAAATCCTGATGTTTTCGCTAATCAGCCAAGGCCTTGATTGTGTGTTGGACCAACTTTTTTAATCACCTCTCTACACTTTAACTATTCGCAACTAGTTCGCCACTGTTGCTTTTGCCAAATTTCCCTCTCGCCATTTAGCCTTTAACTTGTTGATTTAAATGACATTTTAGTCGTTCTCAGTGAAAACTATTTGTTATGTAGCTAGTTTATTAAGCAAAACTGCATTCACCATGTTGACTTCGGCACAAGGTTGCAAATTTTATCAATAAATTCCAATTATTAAGCAGTTAGATTCGAATCAAAATTCCACTTGCTTCGATTTCAAATTAACAACAACCCGAGAATGAATCCCTGTTTTTCATTTTCCACAATATCACTAATAGCAAATTATTAGTATTGTAAAATTATCATTCTTTAACCCGTATTTGTATATTTCGTATATAAAAGTGTCAACCATCAACTTTTCTTAATTAAATACAACATTTATACGTTTCTAAACCTTCAAAATAACAACTTTCAAATTTTAATAATCCTAGTCATTTAATTAATGTAAAAAGTTAATACGCATTTATTAAATACTAGCAAAAGAAATGAAAATGTCGCTAAACGATTCGGACATTTTGTTGTCCGAGGAGGACATAAATCGACAATTTGAAGAACTTTTAAATGAAATGAATTTAACAGAAGAGAAAAAAATGCCGTTACGATCAAAATCTTTATCTGATAAAAAAAAAATGCTTAAAATGCATTGTAAATCAGAGCAAATTAATCAAAAAAGATCACGTTTTGTAAAGCCAATGGATTATATTTTATGTTTACAGAATGTAAAATTAACATCTAATAAATTAAACTCTTGTCTAGAATCACTTCGAATAGCTCTTAAAAATAATCCACTTTCTTGGGGACAAGAATTCGCTAAAAATCAAGGCTTAGATTGCTTATTATCAATTCTTAAAAAATGTCAATTAACTTCAAACATGAATACTGACAAAATTCAACATGAAATTATAAAATGTATAAAAGAATTTATGAATCACAATGAAGGGTTTGAAATGGTACTTAACCATAAAGATGCATTAATGTTATTAGTTAAATCGATTGATTCAAAAGTTCCAAATGTTATGATTGATGATTTAACTTTATTAGCCGGTGCTTGTTTTTCTGTGCAATCTCAGGGACATTTAAAAGTTATAGAAGCAATTACAAAAGCTGCAGAATCTTCAGAAGATGATATTCATATTAAAGATCGCTTTTCACCAATTATTGATGGATTTAAGCTTAAAAATGATACGCTCAATTGTGCATGTTTTATATTGATAAATGCGATATTAACAAATATCGACGATCTTGATTTTAGATTACATCTAAGAAATGAACTTCTTAGAACAGGCTTTAGGGATATATTAGAAAAATTAACTGATCAATTAAATTCAGAAGTATCTAAATTATCTTCTGATTTAACTATTCAACTAAATGCCTTTAATAATTCTAAAAATGAAGATTTTGAAGAATTAGTATCTCGTTTTGAAAATATTAATTTTCAGCTTGAAGATCCAAATGATTGTTTTAAAATTTTAATGAATTCAATTAAAAATACATTATCAGAAGGTTACTTAATATCAATATTGCAGCATTTATTACTTGTAAGAGATGATCCATTTGCTAAACCCGCTTATTTTAGATTAATAGAAGAATGTGTATCCCAAATTGTTTTGCATAAAGATGGTTATGATCCAGATTTTAGACATGGTAAAAAAGTTGAAATCGATGTAGATAATGTTATTGCAACGATTGTAGAAAGAAGTAGACAAGATGAAGAAAAAAAAAATAATGAGTTGCATGCTAAACTAGAAGAATCATTGACTGCTAAAGAAGAATCTGAAGCTAAATTAGCACAGTTAGAAATTAAACTCAAAGAGTTAGAAAAGCAGTACAATGAATCTAAAATTAAATTAAGCCAAGCCTTAGCAGGCCAACTAAATTCTAATAATAGTGCCAATAATTTATCAATAAAACCATCCAACACATTAAATGCATCTTCTTCGGCTAATAATTTCATACCACCTCCACCACCAATGCCAGGATCTAATAAATCTGGTTTATTATCTAAATCAAATAATATTCCACCTCCACCTGCAATGCCAGGATCAATTAATATACCTCCGCCACCTCCTTTACCAAGACAATCAGGTGGACCTCCACCACCACCACCACCGCCTATGCCTGGGTCAGGTGGACCCCCTCCACCACCGCCTCCACCAGGCTCTGGTCCTGGATTCGGTACTATTCGAAGACTTATGAAAGAAAAAACTACATTTGGAATTGCTGGTATTGGCAAGCGATTAATGTGGAAAAAGGTAAAATAATTAATATTTTTAAATAGTTTTAAATTAATTTTAAATATATTTTTAGATAAATGAAAATAAAATTCCAGAAAACTCATTTTGGGCACATACAAATGAAGATACTTTGATGAATAGCAATCTTAAACAAAAACTTATTGAATCGTATTGTAATAATAATCTAAATAGTACCCAAAATAGGAATTTTAAAAATGATCAAGTAGATAATATACCTAAACCTGCTAAAAAAACAATATCATTTAGAGCTTTAGACGCAAAGATAGCTCAAAATATTATGATTTTATTAGGTTCAATGAAAATGACTGCTGATGATGTTAAAGAATTTATTATTACAATGGATGAAAATCATTTAAGTGAAGAAAATGTGCAACAATTAATAAAATGTGTACCAGCAGCTGATCAAATTAAAAAGTTAGAACAAGCTAGAAGTGATTACGATAAGTTACATCCTGCTGAACAAGCAATGTTAAGCGTAAGTTATTAAAAAATATAATAAAATTTACTTAAAATTTTTATTTATTACATAGTTAATTTCAATAAATCGACTTGGAGATCGTTTACAACATTGGTCTTTTAAAATGAATTTTGAAGCCACTATAATGGACATTAAACCAAGTATTGTGGCAGCCACTGCTGCTTGTGAAGAAATTAAGAAATCTCAAAGTTTTAAAAAATTATTAGAACTCATTTTATTAATTGGAAATATTTTGAATAATGGTCACGAAAAAGGGAATGCTTATGCTTTTGAAATATCAGATATAAATCAAATAATGAAAACAAAGCAAGCCAATTCTCAAACAGCAACATTTTTACATTTTTTAATTGAATGTTGTGAAAATTCTCATCCTGAAATTTTAAAATTTTATGAGGATTTAATACATGTTGACAAAGCAAAAACAGTAAATACCGACCATTTAGAGAAAAGTATTAAATCAATGAAAAAATCACTAAAAGATATTGAAACACATTTAAAAGCTCATAAACCTTATAATGAAAAAGATGGTTTTAAAGAAACTATGCAAACATTTTTGAATATGGCTAAAGAAAAATTTGATGTATTAGAATCTATGTTCAACAAAATAGATAGATTATATAAAGATTTAGGAATATTTTTTTGTTTTGATTCTAAAAAGTTTACACTAGATGAATTTTTTGGAGAAATATCTACATTTAAAAATGATTTTTTAGCTACACATAAAAATATGATTCAAGAAAGAGAAAGAAAAGAAAAAGAGCGAATAAGAAAAGAAGAAAGAGAGAAAAAAGAAAAAGAAGCAAAAGAACGAAATCAAAGAAATATTAATTTAACAAAAGATGTTAATGAAAAAGGTTTAATGGATAATATTTTGCAAGGATTACATAATGGAAATTTATATAAAATGAATGATAATTATTCTAGAAAACGAGAAAAACAAGTACGAAATGGAAATCCAGGTATTTTACCTAAAAAGAATAATTAATCAATTTTTTATTAATAAAATTTTTTTTTAGAAAGAAGAGTTGTGCTTAATAGAACCAGATCTAGAGGATCATTGGAAAATGCTTTATCTACTGGGTTAACAAATTCTAGATTCAAAAAAGATTATTAACTTTATTTAATTAAGAATGCTAAAAAAAAATTAGCCTTTTTGTTATTTAATTGTCATTCAATTTTTATTGTTATATATTTTATAAATTTATATATATTTTTTATAAAAATCAAAATCATAATTAGAAACAAGATTACAAATTGTAAAAAGTCATTTTTAAATAAGCAAAAGAATAATATTTTTATATAAAAAAAATCATATAAAAATGAATGAAAAATGTAATTTTTTTTACATAGTGTAAATATGTATGCTTTTATTAATAATTTAATAATTATTTGCTTAAAAATTATTGGTATAAAAATATTTGATTTTAAATGTTGATTTTAATTTATTTAAAATTTCTTCATACAAAAAAAAAATCAAGTCAGTAAGCTATTCTATGAGAACAAGACTTTAGCAATTATATTTGCAAAAAGATCAAATTCTGTAGACTAAATATGATTGAAAATTAGGGAGAAAATAATATGATTTTATAAGAAAATTGCAAAATTAAATCGGTAGTGATAAGTAAATGTATCTTATGTATAGAGAGTTAGGCGTATGTACTGTTTTGAGTAAATTTTTTTGCAACATTGAATCATGTTTACCAAAAGACAAGATTTAGGTAAAGATAGTTGCCAGGTTATCCTTGATTAGAGCAAAAAAAAAAAAAATAAAGAATCAAAACAGAAAGAAAGATATCGAGAATGTTAAAGAAATTGAAGAGAAAAAAGATCGAAATTTAGTTTTGATCAAGAAAAGCAACGACGCCGAAAATTTGTTGCAATTGGCTTCAAGTAGTAAAAAAAAAGAAAGGCATGTCAAACGATAAACTTTAATACGAAACCTAATATGTTTTAAGCTTGAAACAAAAATAGGTCTAGACTAAGCTGCAGATGGTTTAAACCAATGATTACTTGATGTCAGTCAAAATTGGCACATCAGGCGAATCTAAATGCAGAAGTACAAGACACGACTTAAAGATAACATTGTGAAATGTCACAAAGTTTAAATTTACATTATTATTTTTTTTTAATAATTTTGTTGTTAATTTTCTTGCAAGCTTAATTTATAAAAAAAAATGTGTGGTTGCATGAGCATTTGATTGCACTAATTTTGAAATTTTAAAAATAATTTGTTTAATTATTGTGTAAGTTTATTTATTAATTTTTTTTAAATAATTACAAACAAAAGTTTTAAGTGATTACAGGTCTATGCTAGCAAAAAAAAAAAAATCATTAATACACAAGTCATATTTTAATTAGCAAAAGATGTTAAGTTATGGTTGCCAATCTTGAGATGTTAAAAGATATTAATTAAGCAAAATACCAAAGCTATCAACATTTAGTAATTATAAAAAAAATTAATTGAACTGCTTTTTAAAATATATATTTGCAGTTATAACATAAAAGAAGATAAACATAAAAGGTTTATTTAAAAATGTGCACATATATAATTTAATAAATAAATATTTTTATATATATTTTATATTAATATTTGATTTTAATAAATAATTATTATTAACAAAACACTTATTTTATTGATATAATATATTTACATATAATTTTAAAATATATTTTTTTTAAGTACTAAATTTTTATTACTCTTAAACATTTTTACCTTTTCAACTTTTTGTTTTGTTTTATTACAAATTTATTAGCAGTTTCTCTCCTTTTTAATTTTTAATTTAAAAGCATCTCCATTCCCACGACGAACTTTATTTCCACATTCAAAAGTAAATAGATTGTTTGTGCAATTAATCTTTGAAATCATACGTGACGATACATATTTAAAAAATAAATACAAATTTTACAGGACAACCCATACATTTGTAAGCAAAAAAAAAAACACTAAACATTAAACTAGCAAAAAAAAGTGAAAATAAACAAAAATGATTTTAGTCTAATTATAGGCATAGAAAACACGAGCAATTTTGAGCAAGATGACACAAAAGTTCGTTTTAACGCTTGAAAGCATCAAGTGAGAATTAAATCAGTATCATATTTAAAGATAGTATAATTAATTATATTCTATTCATTTGTAATAAATGAATGAAAATTTTTAATCTTAATTGATAATCTACTTTGGTTAATAATCGAAATTGAAAAAACATCTTGAATTTTTTTTCAAGATTTTTACATCACAACAATAAAAATTAATGTAATATTTAATTCACAATTTATTTTTATGACAGTTAACACTATTGACACCAAAAATAGAAAGTAAATTATTTTTAAACTATTTAAGGTTATTTAAACTACTAAATTAATTAAATAAAAACTTATTATTAAAAAAATATTAAAAAAAAAATAATTTAAAATAAAATTAAAATTAATTAAAAAATAAATATTAAATAAATTTGTTAATAAAAGGAACAAAAAAAATTAATAATTAAAAAAAATATAGTTATTAAAAAAAGTGATGGATTTATTGGACATGTAGTAATTAGTATCAAAAATATGGCTTTATGAGACCAATAATTATTATACCAAAGTTTAGAAAAAAATGATTTGTTATTTTGAGATAAAAGTATTTTGTATTTGCGGTTTTGAAACTAAGAAATTCATAGCTTACAAAAGCAGACAAATTTAAACTAAATTTGAAGTTAAATTGAAAATTTATAAAACTTTACTGGCTTTTATTGAACGGCGTTCAGGGAAAACAATTGATTGAATAGCATTTATTAATTGTTTTTTAATAGCAATTTTAGGCAATTTGGAACCACAGGTCACAAAAGATGAAAATCTTTGTCTTTTTAACTTGTCTCGATTTGCATGATTTGCAATCAAATTTCGCAAGTTTTTTTTAATTTTTATTCTAAGCTATGAAGCCTATTTCATTGCCAAGATTTGATTCTAACAAAAAAATCAAATAAATAATATTATATAATAATTAATACAAAGCTGGAACATGAGCAGATTAAGTGTAAAGAAGTGATGATGTGTAGGGTCGTTTATTGAATACAATACTAAAAGAGCTCTGGTAGTAACACTATGAAGTGGCTTCTAAACACGCAATCAATGGTAATGGGAACACTTGAAAAGCGCCGACACACGCGTCGAACTTTGTTGTTGCTAATTGCTCTAGTTCTATAAGCCACCGTCATGCTTACTGCAACCACTGTCAAATTTCAAGAGTACTGATTTCCAAAGCCTAGTTTTATATCAACTACGACATTTAGACAAAATACCAGTGCAATTTGAAAGCCTTGAATTGCCAAATTAAAATACTAGATGCAAATCGGCAAAAGACATTTCATTCTGATCTGACACGAGCAGTCACAGACCATCACAATACGTTTTCATCACCAAACTTAAGTGGATTCAATTAACACATGTTATAGAATGCACTTGTGATAAATTTAGATAATATATGTTTTATCAATATACCACAGCTAGGGATTGTAATAATAACCACTTTATAATTGATTTGAAATTTCGATAAATATATACACCTTTGCAGTTATTTATTAATCATGGCGTTGATTTACAATAAAGCTAATTGATTCACTATCATTATTCAAATTTTTTCAATTTTTCAGTTTTAACTAAACGTGCATTTTGAAAGAAAAAAAATTTCCTTTAAAAATTATTATAATCTTGTTCTTTCTTGATTATCTTAATTTTATTAATATTCTTATTTTCATTTTTTGAATTTATAAGCTAAAAATATGTGCCTGTTGAACACACTGAACCTAAACACTTGAACTTGTTCAATTTTATCTTAAGTCGTGTTTAACACGCGCTTATTTGACCTGGCAACTGCAAGTCGAAATAATTCAAACAGTTATAAAAACTAAGTTCATATTTTGCGCAACACTGGCCACTTGTGTAAACCACTGTGAACAAGTTCAAACCAGACTTTAGAACAATTTAACAGTTCGAAACATTTAAAAAAAAAATAAAAAGTAATTTCAGACTTTTTTGATACTTGTTCAAATCGACATTGAACGGTCTTTGAAAATGAACGTTTTTAAGCTTCAATTGTCTTCCCTGCAATTGTCACAAGTGGTTTGAAACCGGTCTCTAAACACACACCGCGCTAAATTTTTAAATCATTATATTTTTAATAAAATAAAAAAAGTTTATATATAAGTCTATAAGCCAGAGAAGGAAAAGGCAAAAAAGCAAAATTAAAAAAAAGATTAGCACTTTATATTTTTAAACGTGTATATTACTATTTGTAAGCATATGAACTTTTTTTCATCAATTTCGTCTTTTATACACATATATAAAGAATATATAATTTTATCAAAAATGAAAGTATCAATGCTTTAATAAAATATAGAAAATAAATTTTGTATAAACTAGTTTATAATTTATTAATAAAATAAGAAATATGAATTTGTTTAAATGAAAAATTATTTCAAAATATCAATAATATTTAAAATGCCTACACGATTTATTGTTTGAATATTTTTATGTATATTGATAGTAAACTTGTATGTAAAAGATCTAAAAAACTTTAAACTTTGACAAGTTATATTACAAAAAATTCAATTTGTTTGAAGATCAAATTTAAAAAAGTTGTTTAGAAGTTAATTGTAATGCAAATTTGCTTGATTGCTAAGCTTATTTTTTTATTTTGCATTTAAATCAATATAAAATCTATTGACCTTGACAAAAGCAATTATGTATTCAGAATAAAAATGATATTAACCTCTAAAAATTTATAGCTAATATATTTCGATAAAGCGTAAATTTAAAAAAAAAATTATTTCATTTAAATTCATCATCGAATTTTAATTATAATAAAAATTCATATATTTCTTAAATTGATCATATTTTAAAAGATGGATAATTTTTTTTTTTTTTAGACTAATCAAATAAATTTGATTTAAAATTGTTGAAAATTGGTTTTATATTTAGTTTTTTCAGTTATTAGGCATTTACATACGCTTGGTTACACGGCCAAGTGCATATCGTATAAAAAAAAAACCAGCTTGTGGTCAAGGGTCAGCTGGGTTCTAAAATTGATTTTGTAGTCAGGTCAATGTAAAAATTCTAAATAATCAGTTAGATTTGTTGTTTTTTTTTTTTGATCATGTTCACTAACCGAACAAGTATTTTACACTTGATCAGATTAGGCCTAATAAAACACGTTTTTTTTTTTTAATAAATTTATATATACATATATATTTTATAAATTTAAATTAATATTTAATAATAATATAATTTTTCAAAAATAAGTTTAAAAAAAATTAAACTTTTTAAAAGTAATAAATTCTTAAATAAAATTAATTAAAAAAATTTAAAAAAATTATTATAAATTAAATTTATTTAAATATAATTTTACTTTATATATTTACAATTAAAAAAAAGTTTTGATAATTACAAATTAATAAAAAAAATTAAAAGACGTTTGTCATTTAGTTTTAATTGGTTTTTAAATATTTTTAGGATAAATATCAATTAAAAAAATTATTTTTTAATTTATATTTTTTACAATATTTTTTTTAAATTAAATTATAAAATGTTTATAAAATATATTTTACTTTAAAAATTTAATAATTTAATGGATCAACTATTAAACTTACTTAAGCCTTAATTTTTATAAAATATTAAAATTGTAAACACTTCAAATTGAATAAAAGCTAGTATTAGTCGTTTTCACACCTGAAATATTTTTTATTTTGTAAAATTCATATTTTGTTATTTGCTTTGATCTTTTTTAGAAAAGATATGGCTTTGCAATAAAATGATTTACTCTGAATATTGATTATTGAATGTGTTAAAAGAACTCTTTGTAAAAAAAATGTATACAATTTATTTTTATATCATATTCAATACAAAATAAAAGAAAAAATAAAACGAAAAATCATAAGTTGAAACACTTAATAGCACTTGTTGAACTATGGCAGATTTGGTGCTCCTTGACCTGATTGCAGTTAGGTGTTTTAATGTCAAAGGTCAAATAGGAAATACTTTTAACAATTTGATTGATATATTATATTAAGTAAAATTAATGAACTTAAATAAAAAATATATTATTAAATAATTAATTAATAATAATACAAAATTTATAAAAACTTTAATATTATTTTATAACCTAAAATGAAATACAATACATAATTAAAAAAAAAATTAATAAAAAAGCAGAAATCAAAACCATATGTCTAAAATTATTAAATATAGATTTATTAAATTTTTTAATAATTAAAATTATTATTAAAAATAACAACTAAATTTATTTTCATAAATAAAAAAAAATTAAATTAATAATATTTAATTATATTTTAAACAAATCTCAATTAAATGTTAAAAAAAAATTTTAAAGTTAAACAGTTTAAATTATTTTAAACATTTTTACTTAATTCTTAACAAAATAATCTGATGAATTTATTTTAACAGCTGTTTTGAGTTTATTTAAATAAATTTTTAAACATTTTTTTTTTTATTTTTTTAAAAACTATTTTGTATAAAAAAAATATTATAAAGTTTATTAATAAATTAAATATAAAATTTATGCTTAATTATTAAAAATTTAAATTAAAAAAAAATTAATTAAAAAGTGCAATAATTTATAATTAAAATAAATTAAAACCTAATTTATTTTAATATTAAAAAAAATATATCATATTGATTATGTGCAAGTTTTACTTAAAAAAGTTAAAAAAGACTATAAAGAAATAAGCAAAAACTATAGAGAAAATAAAAAATACCAAAATTTTAAAAAGCTATAGTATTAATTTAAAAAGTAACAGCAGCAGGTAAACGAAAAATAAAGAAGATGATTGTTCAATGTTAAAGATGGAAAATGATAACTAGTTTCGCTTAAGGGAACAATCTAAAGCTTGAAATTTTCTTAGATATCAAGATTTAAACAAGCACACATCTTTGTATAGGATATTTTGTTCATTCAACATTTTAAAATCTTAATTTGCACTTAAATCATACTTGGTTTTAATATGTATGACTACTTAATCATTATTGTGCATCGGACCAAACAAATTTGTAATTGAATGCATATTTAAACTATTCACTTATTGGGTGTCGTTACCATAACCACTTCTACAAGCTATTTATTAATTCAACTTTCTTAATTTTAGTTAAAAACTTTTAGCTTGATTTAAAACATTGGTGTGATATTTTAGTTTACTTTCAATTTCGGTAGCGATTTTACGTCATTTTTTTTTTTTTTTGATAGTGATCTATTTAAAAAAAAAATAAACACTGATTTAGGGCGTTTTGCAATTCTCAAATATTTTAAGTTAAATAATGTATTACAAATTATTAACAATCCGTTTTAGTTTTTAAAAAAAATTGTTTATTAAAACAAGATCAAGATGTAAAATTGTGGCAAAGTGGCCAGTGTCAATTGTGTGCTGTCAAAGGTTAAGCAAATGTTTGCATTATGATCAAATTCAACTATGATGCAGTCTATTTAGTATAGACCTGTTTGTCAACAAAACACATTTGGTCAATTGTATAGAATAAGATTATGAATCAAAAACTTAGTCTATTTAAACTTTATTATTTTTAGTTTGTTCTATTAGGTTTACTCAATTTATAAACGACCAATTCTAGTAATGTGTTTACTAGCTGACATTTTTAAATCAAGAAAAAAATCCTTTACAAATGTGAAAGCAAAAATAAAATAAATAAATAATAAAAAAAATAAATTTTTAAAAGGGTGCATTCAAGTGTAAAAGAGCAAAAGAAGAAGAAAAGGAGAAGAGGAAGAAAAGAAGACGAGAAAAAGAAATTTGGTCGTGAGCCATTTGCTTTTTCTCTAACCACAACAAGTGGCAACTGTTGCTCACAGTGACATTCCACTGTAATCACAATCTTCAAACAAATTTTTTAAAATTCATGTTTTTATGAATTTGTTTCTACAAAGGGTGAAAAGAATCAATTTTTTTTTCTTTTATAGGAACTAGTACTAACTGTGAATACATTTGACAAATGTTTAAAGCAAAATTGAAATAAGTTGACAATTGAGAAGCAATTGCTTAATTGCGTTGCTATGTATTCTATTATCTCTCTGTTTTTTTTTTTGTTTATAATTTAATTGCATTTTTTGTCTTTAAGTTTAGCAGTGATTTCTTGTTTACACTTAGAAAAAATTTTAATTTTTAATTAAATTTCTAATTTATTAGTTTTTTTTTAAATAAGCATTTTTTTTTAATAGATGTAATTTTTAAAGCAATCTTGTTGTTGAGTTAGATAATAATAAATTTTTTTCTTTCTTTAAAATTTTAAGTATTTTAACAGTTATGATTTTCATAAAAAATGTTTTCTATATGTTTAAAATATGAATAAATTTATCCTAAAATTTGATAAAAAGACAATTAAATTAGTTTGATTGCCGGAACAATTTTTGGAGCCGCTTAAAAATAAATAGACTAATAATTGCAGTCATAATTTTTGTCCATTAAAATAGACAAAATAAAGTAGCTTGTCAAAAATAAAGCGTCAAAACAATTTGCAACAAAAATAAAGTTTGGTAGCAAATATATTTACCAAAGCAAATGGCTTTTTAAAATCAATTGAAAATAGCAAATTTTAGATGGACAGAACAGCTCGGCTTGATAAACTGAATGGGTGATATGGCAATGTTTCTAAAGTTGAACCTAAATACGAAAAAGAGGGGCGTGAAAAATAAAGAAAGATCTACTGTAAACGAAGTCTAGTTTTTAATAAAGTAGAAGTGGTCTGGAGCCATAAGATCAACTAAATTCAACAGTCTAGGTCAAAGACAAAACCATGCTTTTTGCAGTGATCTGTAGGGAGATGTCGCTGTTTGAATTGATGTTCGACAATTACGTGACACACACGCCCCTTATGTCTAGCTTGATTACACAGTGCATTAGTGTGGCTTTGTGAACAAGGCATTAGAACAAAGTACTTTTCTACCAAAGCCCCTAATTGGGTGTGAAAATGGTTTGCAATGAGACCAGGGGCGGGATGAGCACGTTGCACAAGTTTAAACGACAGAATCAGATGCGGATCTTGAGCGGTCTCGCTTGGCCTTTGAACTGGCTTGCGAACTGTGGTCATTGCCTGTCATTGTCTAGCCCTGTCTGGATTTGATTTAGCTCTCATGTAGTCAGAAAAAGCTAAATACTGGTGTAGGGCAGGTTGGGAATAAGTTCAACCGGCTTTGATAGTGTTTGGCCACTGGCTTAAGTGGGCTGGTGCCAGAATATGAACAGAAGAAGGCAAGACAGATGAGTTCAAAAGAAACATTTACATAGGATTTTTATGGGCCAAAACAGTGTGGCGCTACTGAATGATTCTTTTAGTATTAAATTGTTCAGCCTCTGAGTGCAAGGTCAGGCTTTATAAGAAGAAGTTTTAATGTTAGGTCTAAGTAAAGTCAGGCTCAGCATTGCAATTGTAGTCAGATCAAATTTGCACTTGCTCTACTTCGTTTCAAACTGAGAAAATTTTTCACTAAAGGAGTTTTAGCACATTTTCTTAGATTGGCGATCAAGAGTTAGTTCTAATTTATAAAATTTAAAATGATCCTGATTTGATGATTAATAAATTTTTTTTTATTTTTAGGCTTGGATTACATCAAATTTATTTTATATTTTCGCCTAATTATATTAAGTCATCATTCTATACTTTTTATGTTTGATAAGTAATTTTTTGTATTCAATTTCAAAATATGGTTTTAAAATAACTATAAATCTTAAATTGTGTTGAGTACTAAAGTGGTTAATTTTGTTGAAATTTTTAAAACTAATTATTAAAGGATTAATTATTTTCCATTATGTTTATTATGACAAAATATTTGATTTAAAATTTGAAAAATTTTTATTCAAAAAAATTTGTTCTTCAATATTTTTTCAAGTTTAATTAAAAAATTTGTATATTTAATAAAAATACTGACTAAATATACATTTTGCAACAGATTATTCAGAATGGAAGCATCCACAGGATCTAGTAAGTTTTACAAAACAAATTATAAGATATTGAAAAATGCCTATGAAACAAAAAATGTTACATACGTATCCAAGGTGATATGTTATTGATTTCAAGTTATACCTCTATTTTGTTGATCATATTTAAGTGTGAGAGAACTGAATATTTGATTGTTTTGCTCTTCTCTAACAAATCGCTCCCACGCATTCTTTTTTGCACGTATTGTTTCACGTGTTATTTTTAAATATTTTATTTTTTGAATGGACGTGCTTGAGTGAAGATGATCTTGTTTTAGCTAAATTTCTTTTTCACACACTCAGTTTAAAAAAAAAAAATTTAAAAAAAATTTAAGAGAGTATGATTAAAATAAAAAGAAATTAGAAAAAAAAAAAATAAATAAAATAATTAATAAAATAGACTAATTTTTTTTTTAATTATTTGAAGGTCGAATTTTGTTGGATGTACCTTGTAAAGTTTGTGGAGATAATTCTTCAGGCAAACATTATGGAATTTTTGCTTGTGATGGGTAAGAATCAATTTCATTCAGTATAAAATATTCAATATTTTATAAGCATTTAATTATAGGACAAATTGGCCTATAAATAAAGCATCTTTCACTTTTTTTTACACTTAATTTAACATATTTTTTTTAATTTTGTATTTTAGATGTGCAGGATTTTTCAAAGTAAGTGTATAATAATATCATAAATAAAATAAATAACTTTTTTTTAAATAGCGATCTATTAGAAAAAGTCGAATATACAAATGTAAAGCTGACAAAGGATTAAATTGTAATTTATGTCCTATGGATAAAACAAGAAGAAATCAATGTCGAGCGTGTAGATTAAATAAATGTATTGAAGCGGGTAAATAAAAAAAGTTAATCAACTTTAATTTTTAATTTAATAGTGATATTTAATTGTTAAATTTTGGTCATTTCAGGGATGAATAAAGACGCTGTTCAGCATGAACGTGGACCACGGAATTCAACTATTAGAAAACAGATGGCAGCTTACTTAAAAGATACAGCAACTGTATCTTTATTGGCAGCCCATCAACCATCACATGCTAGCGCCTTATACAATACACATCGTAGTCTTTTACAACAACATCAAGCTCAACAACAACATCAAATACTTGCCCAGAACCAAATGCTTCTTACGCCTCCACCATCTGCTCTTATACCTGGAGTTCAAACAAGTCAATCAGCAAGTCAATCTCCATTAGCTAGTGCTGCTCCTTCTATGCTAGCAAGTGCATCAGCAATACCTAATTTATTTCCCGCTGTTCCTTCTCATTTGTCGAGTCTTTTTTCTGGACAATCTTGGCCATCTCCAACATCTTTACATGCCACACCTAATCAAACAACAGCTCATGCTCCTTTTCCAAGTTTACTTGGCCCTAATCATCAATCGTTTTCTAATCTTTTGATGCCAAAAACAACTAGCCAACCTATTAATTTAAGCGCATCTCCTTATAGTTTTCTTAATTTGACTCCACCATCTATTTTACCTAACATGATAAATCGACAACAAGAAACTGTTCAACAACAACATGCTCGTCAGCAACATCATGTTCAACAACAAGCTAATTTATTTGCTAAAAATGTTTATTGCCCCACACCAAAATATGCTTCTGATTTAAACGGAATTGGAAGTCTATTTAATAATGCTGAGGCAATATGCGAAACAGCTGCTCGTTTGCTTTTTTTAAATGTAAAATGGTTAAAAACTTTACCTTCATTTACAGCCTTAGATATAAAAGATCAGTTAATTTTACTTGAAGAAAGTTGGAAAGAATTATTTATTTTAAGCGCTGCTCAGTACGGATTACCAATGGATTTCAGTCCTTTATTAAGAACTTTAGGTATTGGCTTAGAATTGAGTTCTCATTCAAGCAATGCTAACCATATTAATGGCAATATTCATTCAAATCTTAATAACAATAGTAGCAACAATAACAGCAATATTATTCACCAAAATTCTTTAAGTTCAGTTTCAAATTCACATCAAAGTTTATCATCTTCAATCTCATCAAGTTCATCTACATCACCAGTGCCATCAATTTTAAGTGCATCTTCTCGTTTAACTACTCCTACCAATGCTCATAATAATGATTTAAGCGGTACTGGTACACCTAGTCCATCTGGTAAACGTTCAGAATCTCCTGTAGATAATAAGTGTAAATTGAATAATAATTGTTCTCCAAACAATTGCACTATAATAGATTCTTCAGTAACTAAACTAGAAGATAATTTTTCTAATAAACCAGTTGTTAATTCAATTAATTCAATCGCAAATATATTAATGAAGAAAAGTAGCAACCATAAAGAAAAAAATAACACCTTGAATTTAGAAAATAATATAAATGCTACATCAGATTCAATGATACAATTATTATCTGAAATTCGTATATTTCAGCAAATATTGGTTAAATTCAAAGAATTAAATTTAGATTCTAATGAATTTATATGCCTAAAACTGATTACATTGTTTAAAACAAGTAAGATTTCAATAATTTTCTTTAAGACTTATTATCAATAAAAAAAAATTTTTTTTTAGATACAAATTCCTTTAATGCTAATAATTTGAATAATAGCACTAGTAGTAGCAATAGTGCGCATAGCAATCATCTTAACAACAGTAACAATGATTTAAGAGATGTTGTAACTATAAGTGCTCTTCAAGATCAGGCCCAAATTATGCTTAGCAAATATGTTAGTTCTAATTCAACATCGTCTACTAACCCCTTATCTTCATCAGATGCCCAAAATGCATTTCGATTTGGCAAATTACTACTTATGTTATCAACTATGCGTAGTGTTTCAGAAAATACAATCGAAACTCTTTTTTTTCGAAAAACAATTGGTAACATTCCAATAGTTGGATTAATAACTAATATGTATACTTCAAATGATGCTAGAAATTTTATGCTTTGAAAATAATTTTTTTTTAAATTATTTTTAAATAATTTATGATTAATAAAGTATTATTATTCATAAAGTTTACAAATTAAAATATAAATTTAAAATAACACATTTTCATTTGTACATAATTCATATATAATAATATCGAATTCCACGTTGTATTAAAATTAAAAATTAATTTTGTTCAAATTGTAATTTTTTTTTACACTTCACTAGAGATTTATAATTTCAGCAAATTTATATATGTTGTTATGTAATTAAATTGTAAAGTAAGAATAAAATATTGTTTTTATTAAAATAGTATTATTAAAAATAAATTAATAAAATTTTTAAATATAAATATTATAAATATAATATTATAAATATTAATTTTTAAAGAAATATCGAAGAAACTTTGTTTAAATAAAAAAATATTGGTTTTCTGTTTGTTTATTTATTAATAAAAATAATTTATTTATTTTTTAAAATTTTAAGTTTTTTTCATTTAATGTTTATTATAAAATATATTTTGTTAAATAATTAACTATATGACTTTAAATTAAAAAGATAAAAATTCTATATTTAATAATTTACATTATTAAAATGTAGCTAAATATATTGCAATAATTTTTTTTTATATAACTTTTAGTATAATTTTTAATTTTAAGATAAGTTATCTCTTTTTAATAATAATACTTTATAATAAAATGTAATTTTAAATTTTTTTTTCTTCTAATAAAATAGATTATAATAAAATAAAGTACAATAATACAAAATCAAATTTTTAAAATAGATTTATTTTACATTGTTATTTCTATAATCCAGTCAAAAAAAAAAAATTTGAATTAATTTTAATTTTTAAGATAAAAGTCGAAAGTACGATAAGAAATCGAACAAAGGTAATATACAAGGTCAGTATAAAAAAGTATAAAAAATAAATAATAAAAAGTAAATGAGAAATTGAAAAATTGTTACAAAAATAAAAAAAACCAAAAAGTAGCAATTGGAAATAAAGCTAAATGTGCAATTTGGTCTAAAATATCAAACAATAAAAAAGAATAAAAATAATTTGAACTAAGGTCGAATTATTAGACGTTGGCCACACACTTGAGTGCAGACAAATTGGTTTATTGTAGAAAAAAAATTAGCAGAACAACAACTTGATTCAAATGTGATCACAATTTGCTTTTGAAAGATGTCCTTAAAGACGGCTTAACAAAGCAACCACCTATTGAGTTGCAAAACTTCTTTTCTTAAGTGTTGTTTTCAATTTTATTCATTTTAGTAGTTTATTTAGTTTTCTACTATTTTTATCTACGCATTTCTCCCATTCATTGCATTTATTTGATTTTTGAACCCTTTTTGTCACCTTTTCACCTTTTTGCTTTTACTTAGTCTTCAATTTTGTCCATCTGATCATATTGATCATTTCGTTATACTATGTTCATTATTTTTTTTAATTTTTTTTTAATCGTCTTTTCAAAAGAAACAATTGACAATTTAAATACATTTCCGGATTCAGTGATTCAAATAAATGAACAAAAAAAGCAAATACTTAGGATATAATAAAAATTAAGAATAGCTAGTCCACGGGAATCATATGTGTAAAAATAAAGTGTGCAAATGTATTGTAAGAACATCTTTATTATACTGCTTTAACTTTAATTATATTTAATTATAACTAAAAATGGAAATTAAAAATATAAGATTGCACTGAAATAGTTTAAACAATTTTTGTTTTTTATAATATTCGTAATTAAAAAAACTTTTGAAATGACATAATTGATTTTTGTTTAAAATATAAAAAATAAAAACTTATTCATAAATTGTTTATCTAAGTTAAAAGTAACTAGACTTTTATCTTTTAAAGTTTATTGAATAAAAGTAAATATTTTTTAGATTTTTTTTTATAATCCACAAGTCGCCAATGAGCTTTAGATATTGGTCAAACAATAAATACTAACAGAAGCAAAATCTGACAATAAAAAGCTCAATTAAACTCAAACAGTTAAAAAAGTAAAATTTAAATAAAAAATTATTTTCATAATTTTAAGAAATGTTGTCTCAGTATTGTAAAAGTGAGCTACTGCAAAAAAGTAATCATTTTTAATTATCTTGTCTGAATAAAATTGACAATTCAGTTTGTATTTTCTAGTCAGAAAATCGATTGACCAAAATGGGGAAGTTGAAGTCGAATAAAAAAATGCAGAAGCCATTTGCCAGCCAAAAACTGTACCCGCTTATAGTGGACCGATTGACAAAGGGCACAAAGCCGTCTAGCAAGTTGTTTAGCCAACAACTTGCGTTATAATTGTATGGTCGCTCAGTTTCACGCTATGGATTAGTTCTTTCTTTTCCTGTCGGCTTTGATTATGTTTAAAAGCGACAAAAAATTGCTACCAAACAATTTAGCTGCATCTGATTTGTCAAGTCTTGTGGCCGGTTCTGGCAGTATCAAAAAAATCACAATGTTTTGGATCCGCCTTTAACCAAACCTCGTGTTAGGGCTTGATGAACAAATTCGAACGCTTAAGGCCATTTTGATACTTTAAAAGCAAAGCCAATGAGCCAAAGCCAATAGTTTTAAATAAGTGAAATTGGTATAGTGGACTTAAACATGTTGGGTTAAATGAAGTAGGTTGATGAAGTTCAGCTTGTGAATTGGTCACAAGACGAAAAGCCGGCTGGACATACCTTTCCCTGTTGCCCTTTTTTGCTTATACAGCGGCTTATGTTCAGTGGCCTGTAAAGCCGCCAGTACTTAGCAAATTAATTTGCATAAAACCATGTGCTTATTGTATCAAAGCTATTTATTTTTCGATTTTATATTTTTTTTTGCCTTTCAAAATGTGTTTTCACTTGATTAAAGTTTAGTGATTATTCACTATTTTTCCAGTGATTTTAGTCACACTAATCCTTGATTGCGGTCTAGCTAGTCTTGCATCTGTTATTGTGCTTTGAATTTAAACTTTTTGGCCTTGTTTTCAAAGTTGGTTCATAAAAGTTTTCAACAAATATATACCTACATTTAATTTCATTTCAATATACTTTGCATTAAAAATTTAATACTAGAGATATAATTTTTTTTATTTGATTTAACTATTATAACTAACAATTACTTTTTTAATCATTATTTTATGAACGAATAAGTTTGTTGACAGGCAACTGTTCAAAAATCACTCATCTTTTTTGCACCTCATTTACTTACAATTTTTTTATTTAAGTATTTAAATTCTAATTTAAATTTACTAAAATTTATTGTGCAAATCCTGTTATAACTAAATAAAAATTTACAGTTAAAAATTCATGAAAATTTTTGCGGTAAATTAATTACACATTTTTTCGGTTTAATTTATCAATTTTTTTTTAAATGTATTTTAATTTTTTATATTCTATTTTTATATTATTTTTGTTAATTTATTATTTTTTTTTTATGATATCATTTAATTATTAAAATCATTCTAAATTATCAAATAAACTAATCTAAATAAAAGGCGGTCTGACCTATATCATTCAATCCTATAAATATTTTTATAGCACTTACTAGCCACATGTTGACTTTTAACCATAATAAGCCTTAGTTATAAAATATTTTAAAATATATTTATATTTTAAATAATTAATTTATCAAAAAATATAAGAATTTTAAATTATATTTTTAATATACTAAAATTTAAAAATTTATAAAAAATTTTTTATTAGATAATATTAACTTAAATAAATTAAATTTTATAAATATATTTTAAACTTCAAATATCAATTTTTGAAATTTAGCATTATTAAATTTAAACTTATAGTTTTATTTAATTTAATATAAAAGACATAAATAAATTAAAATTAGAATTTTTATTATGAAAATTAAACAAGCTATTAATGAATAATTTTCACAATAAATTATCAATCATAATAAGTTAAAAAAAAGATTATTAAATTTATTTGTAAATAAATGTTAATTGAATCTGCAATAAAACATAAACACTTGTCATAAAATGATAAATAATGAACTTGTCAAAAAAGATGAGAAAAGTATAAAATAAAAACACCAAAAAGTGATTATAATCATAATATAAGTGTTTAAAGCTAGTTTAAGGATAATGGCTTGTCCAAACAAGTTTAAACAGGCAAATAAATCCAAACAAGCTGGCAACGACTAGTGATTGATTGTGTGCTTAGTATTGAAGTGGTAAAACAGGAAATACAGTAGTTTGTTCACACACATACAAGTGTGCCATGGGCTATTATATTGTAGAACACTCTAGTCCCATAGTTCTAGATCTGATCCAAACTAAGAAAAACAAGTTGAATTAAAAGTGCGCAATCAGACTAGTTTTTATTGACAGGCTTTGTTCAAAATTTACGCTAAATACTATTGTGTCGGCCATTTGTCCATGCCACTTTTTGTAGGCCAATTTGAATCTTTTCTTATGCTTTTATCAAATTCGAACTATTTCAATTATTGTTTGCCAAATAAAACTCGACACATAAAAGGAGGTGTGTTCATGTCGTTGCTTTCTTCTTTATTCTTTTAGCTTAAAAAATTTGTTATACTGAAAAACTGCTGATTTCTTGTGGTCAGGACCATAAGCAGCAAAAAGGCGGCTTTAGGTCAATATTTTGACACATTTTCAATAGGAAAGATCACGTGTTCGTTTAAATTGTTTGAGTTAAGCCTGATTGTAAACGCTTTAATTAAAAGCTTAAAATCAATCGGCACCTGGCAATGATTTATTTTTTATGCTTCCATATGTATATTAAGAATATAAAGCTTTTTTCATCAATTTTTGCAGTTTTTATTTAATTTTTTTAATGTTTAAACAAAACTGTCAAATACATTACTAAACAGCAACTAGCTTTATTGATTAAACTTAGAGCTAAACCACACGTGTAAAACAATCATTTAATCCAAAATGGTTAAGCTGACGAGTAAAAAAAAAGAAATGAAAATTTGAAAACCACTGACTTTTTTACCTAAGGGTTTATTTAATAAATAAAGGACCAAAAAAGAATAAAAAAACTAAATTACCTTTAAACTAGTCTTACTAATTTTGTAATTTAAATAAGTTAAAAAAAAATTTACTAAACTTTAAATTTTTTAAATAATTTTTAGTAAAAATCGATTGTTTTATTTTTATAATTTTATTTTTTTTTTTAATATTAAAAATTTATTTAAAATAGTCATTTTTTAACTTTTATTTTTTGATATTTAATAATAATCTATTTTAGATAATTAAAATATATTTTAATTGATATATATGTTTAAAAATATTTTTACTTTTAAATAAAATCATAAATTTGAAATAGCTAATATGTTAATAAAATATTAATCTGATTTTATGTTTACAAAATTTACATTGTTCCATTTATTAATAATTTTAATTTTTTAACAAACAAACCGAAATTAACTCTTTAGGTGGTCCTTCACTTTTGAATTTTGTTTTTACCAACAAGCCTGTGTCAGCATTGATCACCGTGTAATTTTACTTGTTAAGGTGGTTTCTTAGACATCTTAAGCTATTTTTCACTTGTTTACATTTGGAATTAAAAAGTTTGAAAATCTTTTAAACGTCTGGTTTAAAGACAAAAAAGAAAAAATTCAAATAAAATTTGGCCACTTAAAAGCAAGGCAAATAAAGAAAAATATAAATAAATAACAGATAAATAGTTATTGAAAAAAAAAAAAAAAAATTTTATCCTTAAATAAAAAAATGCAACAAATAAACAAAGGATTAGATGTGGGTGACTTGTGGCTAGACAAGTCAACAAACACCACTTACAGACAACTATCATTTTTAAATTTACTTGTCTTATTTAGGCATCAGTATTTTTTTTCACTTGTTGAACTTTAGATATATTTAGTTAGGTATATGTTGGTATATTTGTATAGATTTGTTCAATTTATTTAAAGTACTGTTTTGTTGGATGCTTTTGCAATTTTAAAAATAAAGAAGTTTTTGAGTTAAGTTTTTATAAAATAAGCTAAATAATAAAATGTTATACTAAAGTTTTTTTAAAGTGTTGATAATTGAACAGGTAATACCACAAATGTCTAATTAATCTATTTAAACGTCTAAATTGGCCCTAGAATAACCAAAACACCTGAAAATAGTTTTAGTAATCAAAACAGAAATTGCAAATGATTTGCAATACCCAACTAAACAAAAGATAAAAGTAAAAGAACAGACTTCAGTCCGCATTATAGAAACTTAAGCTTTTTTTTTCTCTCAGCTTGTTGGCTTAATCAGACTTTTGTCATTTATTCCTTTTACTCTTGTTTTACTTAAAAAAGTTGACTGCACTTGTTTTTTTAAAACTTTTTTTTTGCTATTTTAGCTGTCTAAAAGTCTTTTCACCCTTTTTGCTTTAGCTACTCCATTTGAGGCTTTGCTTTTCTAATATATTTTAATGTACAACAGCTTTCAATTTTCTTTACTTTTTTTTTATTTGCTTAAACACTTTATTGTTTCTTTGTGGTTGTTGTTTTATTATTTTGATTTTTTATGCGTCATGATTTTACTTAGCTGTTTTTAGTTTTAAGATGAATAGCTTGTAAAAGTCAATTTGTATATTTAAGTAAAAAACTATTGGATAAACAGTAATATTGACAAAAATCAATCTAAATAACAATAAATAAATTCATTGACGCAATTTTAACAACAACAATTATTGAGTAAAAACAAGTTGTAAACTACTAGCACATATTTTGAAAATGGAAAATGCAACAAAATTATTAAACTCTAGATTTAAAAATAAAAAGAATCTAAATTAAAATACAAAAGTTTTTAATTATCTAATAAAGTGGACTAATAATTGTATAATTTTTTTTTCTTTTAAACTAGTTTAAATTATACTTGAAATTTAATTTCTCCATTAATTTTTTACAAAGTTTATTTATTTTTGTAGGTATTATTAATGTTTATTTGTAATTAAATTTTAAAGTAAGCCATCAATTAAAAATAAAGTAAGATATATTATATAATTTAAAAAATAATTTTATTTTTAAAAATAAAATAATAAGATAATTTTAAACAAGATTTTTAATATAAAGTTTTAAATCTCACATTTTCAATATACACTGAACAGGAAATGACAATGGTTACAAACTAAACTAAATTCAGACAAGATATTTTTTTCAAGATAGAGGTCAAACTAAAGGTTGAAATAATGCATGGCTTTTACTAGTCAACTTAACCAGACCAGCTTGATGTTTTTGCTCCTTTTCTCCATATGTGGGCTTGTGGGTGCGTCTGTTATCAAATGCAATGTGGCTATTTGTTTAAGACGTTTTGCCTCACACCGAGCTGTGTATTTACCAGATGATAACACTGGCGCCTACTGGATTTATTCTATACAAGTATCCCACTAGAATGGTGTAATCCAATGCTACAACCCTTTCACTAACTTTGCTTCTCACCTTGTCATTGTCTTGACCTGTTATTGAATGTGCCCTTTTGATTATATTTTTCTTCATAAAAGTAGTTCTATGACTTGCTTTGTCCTTTCAAATCAAACTAGTTTTGTCTGAAATAGGGCTATTTTTTCTTACTTCATTCTATTATTGTTTCTACAATCAACATACCTTAATCCAAAAGCACAAGTGTTCATCTAGTATCTTTTATCTTGTTCTTTTCATTTCTATCTAGCTTGTTTTGGTTAAAAAAACAGAGCTTATTTAATCTTTAGTATATTCAAACGAACACTTAGTTAATTTAAATTCTTGTTCATTTTTAATCTTATTCTAAGTATTCAATCAATGCTCAATTTAATCCTAACCTGAATTCTGACTAATCTTTTTTACTTTATGTTTTTCTTGAGTTTTCATTTACTTCTAATAAACTCTAAATATCGGAACGCAGCTATAATCATTTTATTGAATTTTGTTTATTTTTTCTTTAATTTAAAACATTTTACTTAAAACTTGAATGACAAAAAAGTGCTGATTTGCCAATTTCATTAACAATTACTTAAAAATTTTCCTATAAGTAGTGAATTGTTATAGTTTTGAAATCTAAAAAAAAACACCTGTTTTTTTTAAATTTCTCAAGTGCATTTAAACTTTTAAGTTTTAGTCTAATTACATTAGAGTAAATGATGAATTTTTCAAGTAGAAAATGAACCAAATAAAAAGCATTAGTGAATGGTCGCACTAATTGCAGTGCAAACGGTCTGCAATCAATCGAAAAATGGTTCTAAATGTCATGTTTTGGCTCTAAAAAGATGAAAGCTAGTATGTTTGTGTAAGTAGCGGCCAATAGAGGTTTGTATTTGTCAGCACAATATAAATATATCGCTAAACACTGCTTTAACATGAACTCAATAAAAAAAAAAGCAACGTTTAAATTGTAAAATAAGGTTGAAAGAGAAAAGAGAGGAAGAGAAGCCGGGCCAAAGGTCGTTTTTGGTATCAAATGGCGAACATTTGAACTGTTCAAAGCCTAATTTACCGAAGTTGTGTGGGTCTGTTTCGAAGCGGTTTGTCGCTTCAGGCATCGCTTTAGGCCAGTGAAATGTGAGCTCATATACCCAGTTTCTGATCTTTAGAGCAGATTATTTTAGACTTGGGCCACACAATTAATCCATTAAATCATTGCTCTATTGCATTATTAGTTCTGAGAATCAGAACTGATTTGTCTTTGATCCTTCTAGATTCAACTGATGAAAGCCGCTGATTTTTGCTAAGTTACTCGCTTTCGGCAACTCAAAAAACTTTTAGAGCCAACTTGTTTAGGGTTGTTTTAAATTTGTTTAACAGTCTATTTTACTATAGTTTTTCTGATTAAAACGTTAATTTCTAATTGGGTACTATCTATTGAATAATTTGTATTTCCCCTAATTTAGTATATCATTGTAATATTTTCATTTTTGTTCATTTTCCGAATTATTTATCATTTGTTAGATATATTTTTGTTTATTTTGAACAAAGTTTTTTTTTCAATTAATTGTTTGAATTTTTATATAAGGTCGCATCTATATTTATTTGAATTTTTTTCCTTAATAAAATTAATTGAACTTTTTGATTTAATGAAATAATAGACCGTTTTATATATTTTAAAAAATATAAAATTTTACAGACCACAGTTGGATACTTGTAATTGTATAAAAAATTTTACAATTTCAAAGCCATATAATTTTGCTGTTGGCTAAACTGTTGGCTGACAATTCATAGGAATCAAATTACTTAACTTTCAGCCATGTCAGCCATTTAGTTTGAGATGAACTTGTCATAGCCAGTTAAAGAACACAATAGAACAAATAATTGTGACCAAATGATTTCTGCACAGTGACCACAAAGTATTCTACAATTATGACAATCGATTGTTTGATTTGTTTAGATTTACCGTGTTCACGACCCTGTTTAAAATCGTTTTTGCCATTTAGCCAGCGGGCTAGATTTACCCTTCTTTACTATAACCTTCAAACCTGCCTTTTAAAAGATCGCCTTTTACCTGCTTTAGAAAATTTTGCCACTTTATGCTCTATTTGGTCATTGATCAAGTTTTAACCTAAACCTAAAACTAATGCTTGAAGATTTTTTAAGTAAAAGCTATTATGGTATTCAACTTTTTTTTTCACATTTTTCGTTGCCCTTTTTTTATTCACATCAACTTTTGTAATAAGCTTTAATTCATAATTAAATTGCTTTTATATTTTAAAATTCACAATTATTAATAATTATTTTTTATTGTTAATTTGTTATTTTAAAAATAATTTATTAAACTATTTTATTATTAACTTAACTATTTAAAAATAATTTTTATTATTTTCAATTCGTTATTAATATTTAAACTTTATTTAAAATTAGTTTTTTTAAACTCACAAATTAAAAAAAAAAAACTATAACAAAAATTAAAAAAATTTACAAAATTATTTTATAACAAATCTAAAATTTATAAACTTTTTAAGCATATATACAAATATAAATATTAGTTTGCAGGATTTTTTTGTGAACAAAACCACGATAACCAATCAATTAATTCAATAGATTCAACTTGATTTTTATATTCTTCCATTGTTTTACAAGATTCAGCTACACTTTTTAAAACTGAGGCAAGTTTTTGTAAAACTGTATCGTTCCATTCCTGTTTATTTCCTAATGACCATAAAATATCTGATTCTAAATTATTTACATCATAAATAAGACTTTTTATCATTTTAATTAAAAATGTTTCAAATTTGTTCCATGACTCATAAGGTTTCTTAGAAAGACTCATTATATACAAATTACGAGGAGAAATAATTTTTTGTACTTTTAAATCTAAATCTATATAATATTTAGTAATGCTTTCAATTACTTCAGAAGTACAAAAAGATGGACAATTTGAAACAAGAGCAATAAATATGTCTCGTATTGTCATATCTAAACATTCTAAGGTTCTGGTAGAAAGTGTTTTAAATTTTCTAAGTTTTTTTATTTCTTCAATAATATCAATAATTTCTTTTTTCTTAATATTTAAATTTATATCAAAAAAAATCTCATAAATATAACTACTAATTATATTAAAAGCATCAGAAACTAATGGTAAATCTTCTTTTTTTAAAGAACTACATTGATTAGATTTTTGTTTATTACTTATTTTTAATTCTGCTTCAACCCAATCGTCGGTAATATTTTGATTAATCCAATTAATACATTTTTTTTTTGTAATTTTTATTACAATTTCAATTGTAAAGTCAAATACTACGGGCTCTAAATCAACTTCTGAAAATAATGTTTTAACAATTTTAGGACTTTCATTTTCAATAAGTTTATCAACATAAGTTATACTATTTTGTCGTAATTTTTCCGGAAGTTTATTTTGCATAATTAAATCAGAATATTGTTTAAAAACTTCTTCTTTTAAATTATTTAAAGCATTATGCTTTAAATTTTTAATACTAATTGAATATAATCTTTCAGATATAAATTCAACGGATTTTTTTAAAGATTGTGAATGAGAACGAAAAAAAAATTCTTCATAATCTTTTAAATCCTTACTGTCATTAAAACAAGTATTAGCCTTAATAATTAAACCATTAATAGAAATGGGTTTTATTTTTCTAACATCACCACTTTTTAATAAACCCTTTTTAACAACTTTTTCTAAAGAAAACAATTTTGGCAAACTATCACTAATAAATTTTTTAGTTACTAAATCAAAATTGTCTATGCTTTTATTTTCATTTGATTGTTGAAGAAGTTTAGAATTAATTAATTCTTTATCAAGTAATCTAATTGGAGCTATTTTTATAAAGTTTTCGAAAAAATTTCCTAAAATATGTGATAAATAATTTTTATTTAAGTCTGCTATTTTGTATTCATTATTTACTTGTCCAAGTTGATGGTAAATTTGAATTAATAGATCAAGTGAATCTGAATAATTCATAAAAGATGTTGTCACTGGATTCAATTGACTTAAAAATTGTATTACCCAAGGTACAGTTAATATTAAATGCTTTTGTTTAATAGCATCTAATAGACTAGAAGCTAAAGTTTCAAGAAAACTTTGTTTGTAAGGATGCATATTACTTAACATTTCCGTTAAATAAAAAATATCTGCTGATTTACTATGATTTGTAGTAAATGGCATAAAATCAATATAACCCAAAAATTTTCCTAATAATTGAAGAATTAAAGAAGATTTATTAAAATAATTTCTTATATCTGATTCACTTTCTTCTAATTCAATAGCTTCTAAAAGTAAATAAGGATCATTATTTTCTTTTAATTTTGAAGTCATAACATATTTTAAAGCATTTATAAATAAATGATTATTTGAGTAAAAAATAAAATCTGCAAAAAACATTTCTTGTCCATTAAATGATGGTTGTGTTGCCATAAACTTTTGATCATGTAAATTTAATCTATTGTTAAGTTTTTTAAGTTTGTCACTTGTATTAGATGATGAAAGCTGTTTGCTATGAGATATTTCCTTAATCATCAATTCTTCGTTAATTTGTTCTTTACAAGATATACAAACGTCAATTAATAAATCGACAAAATATTTAGCAAAATGAAAGTAATTTTCAAAATCACATTTTGAATTAAAAATATTTCTTGAAGCTTTTTCAAATTCTAAATTTATACTTTTTTTTATATCATTAGGATTATATTGTTTTTTCCATTCAAAATATGTATTTACCAACATATTTTTTTGTTTTTTAAATACAACAAATGATCCATTATTTACAAAATCTTCTTGATGACCAGGCTGTTTTTCAGGAGCAAAGTCAAAGTCAGGAGTTGAACAATTTAAATCTGTAAAATCTTCTTTTTTTTCTAAACTTTCAACTAATAATGAATGAAATTCTTGAGATATATTTAAAATGCATTTGTTTTCAATTAATGCTTTTAAAAAACTTTGATTTAAATATGATAATGCATTTTTCTTATATAGTTTGAATAAAGTATTTACAGCAAAATAAATTAAATTGTTATAATTATTAAAAAAATGAATTATAGAATTTTCGTTTTCACAATTTACAAAACGACTAACAGAAATAAGCTGAAATAAAAATTCAATTTCAGATGAAATATTAGGAACCAAATTTTTGACTAGAATTTCACAATAAAAATTAATTAAATTGTTTATTTTATTTATATCTTCAGTCATTAAACTAATTGAGGGTAAAATTAAATTTTTTTTACTTTTAGATTTAATATTGACTTCATTTTTAGTTGAAATACTTTTTAATATGTCAGAATGATTTGTTGAAAATACTTTTTTATTTTTACATTCATCAAGTGTTGATTTATCAATAATAGGAGATTGATCAAATATTTTCCTGTTTTTTTCAATAATTTCATTTCTAAAATCATTATTAATTTCGTTAGATGAAGTTGAAAAAGAAATACTATTTTCAACTTGTGATTTTTTTATAGTAGTTGGTTTTATTCTTCGGCTTTTTTTGTTATCGTTTTGTAAATTTGATGAATGTAAATCATTTATTGAAAAAGTGATTACACTTTTTTTCTCATTATTTTTATTTTTAGTAAATTGAATTTTTTCTTTAGTAGAATAAATATTTTTGTTTTCCAATGTTGGGAACTCATCATTATAATTTTTAATATTTAAATTTGAATCGATTTCATTTTTAACACAATTATCACTTTTTTTTTTGCTTCTGTGATCAACTGATTTAATATTATAAATTGATGAATCTTTTGATTCAGATTTATTGGAATCATTTTTAATTCCATGTATTAAAAATAAATTTTTCTTAATTTCGTCTATATTACGAATTTTCGGTTCTGAATCTAATCCCGAAATAGAGTTAGCTAAATTTTTATTGGAATCAGATGTTGAAAAAATCCAGTCACAAGAAGAATGTAGTGAATTAAGAAAATATAAAATGTATTCCATTGTAGAAAAATGAGTAAAGTCCATAAATATGCAATAAGTTTTGACGCCACAAATAATATCAATTAGATCATCTCCAGTCAATGTTCCGTCAATTAAATTTTTAGTAATTAAACTGAATAGTTCAGCTTCGGAAAGATTTTCTGAAGTATTCATGTTGATAAATTAATTTTTAGTAGATGAATTTTAATAGAAAAAAGCTAAAATTGCTGAGATTGTGAAAAATAAATGTAAAAAAAGAAATATACACGTGTATCGAGAGCTAATTAAAAAACAATAATTTAATTAAAACAAATCAAAAGTTGAATTACATTTGAATAAATTTCTTAAATTTGTTAAATCTCAAATCAGTAGTGAACAAATGAAACCGTTTATAAGAGAGAGAAATTGCGCCAACTTTGCATTCAAACTACAGATTAAAAAGTGAAACAAAGCCAATAAAAACAAAAAAGGCAAAATGTCTGAAGAAAGAAAAACTCAAAACTTCTTATAGTTTAAGACAGTAAGGATGAAAACAAACCAATGTGAATAATTTTACTGGTTTTCGGGCGTGTAACGCTATTCACACACCAGAATAGAGCCTCAATCAAGTGCACGCCTCTCGCATTTATGAATAATAATTTAAACAAAATCAAGATATCTTTATCAACTTCTAATGAAAGTCAAAGTTTTGGGCAGATTAAAGTTGACTTAAGAATTAAAACCAAAGTCATTTGGATTAGATTGAAAATAAAAAATTAAAATATTGAATTTAAAAGTTGCGCCAACCAACAAGCACACATGATCAGTGGCGACAATGACTATTGAAAAAATAACAACATTAATTAAGAAAGGGATTTTCGATTTAAGTTGGTTTACTTGATTGTTCAGAATAGTGTTCGTGATTGGTTTTTATTGTTAATCCGTAAGCACTCGCAAATCAAAATGGCTGCGATGATACCAGAAGAATGCAATGGGTTTTCTTTTGACAACTATGCAAGAAACGAAAACTTAAACGGTTTGGGCTATCCAGTACCAAAAGCCAAAAAAACCGGCACCACAATTTGTGGAGTAATTTTTAAAGATGGTGTGATTTTAGGTGCTGATACTAGGGCCACATCTGGCAATATTGTTGCAGATAAAAACATCAATAAGATCACTTACTTGGCAGACAACATGTACTGTTGTGGAGCAGGTACATCAGCTGATACTGAAAAAGTGACAGCAATGATAGCATCAGAACTGGAACTCCATCGACTTCTCACCAGCAAGCCGGTTCGTATTATTGCGGCCAGTAGACTTATAAGACAGCACTTGTTTAAATATCAAGGATATATTGGTGCTGCATTAATTGTAGGTGGTTGTGATCAAACTGGATCTTATGTTTATTCTATTCATCCACATGGCTCAGTCGATAAATTACAATATACTGCTATGGGCTCCGGATGTATGGCTGCTTTGTCAGTTTTGGAAAGAGAATGGCGTCCTAACATGACTGTAATTTATTCTAATTTGCAATCCTTTTACAAATAATAATCATTCTTTACTCATTAGCTTGAAGAAGGTAAACAATTAGTTCGAAATGCAATTGCAGCTGGTGTGTTTAATGATTTAGGATCTGGAAATTTTATTGATCTGTGTGTAATTACTAAAGATGGTGCCAACTACCTTAGAAATTACGAAATTGCAGTCAAAAGACAAAATAAGTCAGTTTTAATCTTTAGAATGAATTTCAATTTTTGTACTTATTTTTTACTTAATTTATAGGGAAAAATCTTATCGTTTTAAACGAGGATCCACTGCAATAATTTCAAGAACAATCATTCCTCTAAAAATTGAAAGCACAATAGTTAGACAATTGGAAGCCGAACCGATGGATACTTTGTAAAATATCAGAGTTAATTATTTAAAAAAAAAAATAAAGTTTAAAGTACTTTTTTTCTATGTTTAATAAACTTTTTTTATTGGTTTCTAATACAAAATTGACTAAATTTTTACATTCTTGGATTTTTCCATCTCATCACAATATCACCATATTTTTGACGTTCTAGTTAATAAAAGCAAAAATTAATAGAGTTTACTTCAACAAGGAATGAACTGAACTTACTAATTAAAGGAAACTTTTCAGGATTTGTCTCCACATAATGTTTCAAAATTGCATGTTTTTGAATAGCTTTTTCGTCTGTAAAGACTCTAATGGCATAGACAATACCAGCAAAAGCAGATCCAGTCAACAAATGGCGATGAATGCCGGCAAAATAAGGTTTTCTTGTATAAATATTCTCAATAGAAACTGCAAGTGTTCCTAAAAAAAAGGCTCCAAATATATATCTTGCTCTTCCCCAAGGGTTATCTATTTGTCTTGGCGGAAAGAGCTCCAGAACATCTTTCATGGTGTACTCGGGTCCTAGTCTGCCAACTCCATAGGGTGCCGTCTCTCTGTTTGGCCAATATTTGTACTCCTCAGTCATTTTAAAATCTTAATGATTATTGGTTTTAAATAAAAAAACAATCAACAACTCCAAAACACTGTTTGTCCTTAAAGTAGAAATGTTTTTTTACAAGTTTCGTGAAAATAGACTATTTTTTCAGTAAGTATGCTATATTCGACTGTATTTACACTAATTATAAATTTGTTGTTATTTTGACAAAGTTGTTGCTGAAATTCATTTTTAAGAAATCTATATAACAAGTTTTAATAAATCCTATTTTATTTTAAGATCAGATCAATTTTAATTTTTTCAAATTAATCCGTGTCTTCCAAATAAACTAATAATTATTTGTCTCGTTTTCATAATAGTCAAGTTATTCAAGTTTTAAATATTCTAAATTTTAAATAATTTATTCAATTTGTTTTGTAGAGATACAAATTTCAAAATGGATAAAACAAGCAGAGAAAATAATGATCATGTTAAAACACCTAATGAATTTCTTAGTAACTCTAATCCTGTTGAATATTTGCGATATCTTTTGGTGCTGACAAAAAATAAACCAGAAAAAATTATCAATCAACAAATTTCGATGGCATTGTGTTATATGTTACGGAAAAAAAATGGCATTTTAAATTTAATTGATGCTTGTTTTGATTCTGACATTACTTCTCAAAAAGTAACAACATTTAATCAACGATATTCAGCAATTAGTGTTATTGTCTCAAACTTGCCTAAATTAGATTGCACTATAGAAGAATATTATGAGTCTATTTGCAATCAATTGATTCACATTTTTACTAATTTAGTATTTAAAATAAATGTTAAAAATAATGAAAATACTTTACAATCTATAGCAGGTTCAATTTCAGTTTCAATGCACAAAAAAAATGCTAAACTTTTTGCAAAGTTTTTTCTTTCTCCAATGTTTGATTGCTTATTACCTGAAATTAAAATAGATGATTCAAAAATTATATTAAAAAATACGAAAATTAATATAGCTATTGAAACTTTACATACATTTGCTACATGTAGATTTAATTTAAAAACATTTGCAAAAATTTTTCCATATTTATTTTATATCAGGTGTGTTTTAAATAATTATGCTTCACATTTAAAAAATAAATTAGATGTCATTTTAATCGAATTATTAAATTGCATTCCTCATTCTGAATATTTATTTGATAATGCATTATTTGAAAATTTAAAACTTTTTCATGTTTATTCTATAAAAAATAATGTAGAAGAAGGAATTATTTCAGTTGATTTTAATACACAATTAAATTTAGTCCAAAATCAACCTTCAGTTAATATACAAAAAATAGATCAAATTGTTCAAACTTTAATGAAAATAATAAATAAGTTAAAAGAAACATATTTAATTGATTTATATTTACTTTTTATTAGTAGATTAGTGAATTCTGCAAATGGTAATTTTGAAAATAATTTACTTTTGTATTCAATAATTGATAGTTTACAGGAACTTATTATGCCTATTATTATTAATTATACAGAGCAAGCTATTATGTTTGTGCATTTAATTCTTGAACATATTGCTTCAAATGATGATATAATTTTATTAAAAGCCACAGAAAAAGAGACAAATTTTGATTTTGAATCAAAATTATTTCTTCAAAAATCGAAAAAAGAATCTTTAAATATGGTTTTACAAATATTAGAACATATAATTGAAAAAAAAGTAAGTTTTTAATGTGTTTTTTTTTTTCATTATTAATTATTGATTTTTTTTTTTTTTAGTTATGCATTGAATATTATGAATTGATAAGAAAAACATTAAAATCTTTAGAGTATAACTTGAATAATATAAATGCAGACGTAGGAACAAAACAGAAAATTGATGATTTATCAAATAAATTTTTGGTTAAGATTTGTTCAAATTCATCTGAAATTTCTGAAAATAGTTTATTTGAACAATCTTTAAAAGAACTTAATAGTTTACTAATGCCAGAAAGAGTGCATGCATTGATAACTATTAAAAAATTAATTTATGCAAATGATAAATTTATTAAAATAAATTTAAATCGTCTAATTTTATTGCTTAAAGTAAGAACATTACAAAAACATTATAACCATTTTTTTATGATTTTTTTAAGGCATGTCTTGCAGATAGTGAATCTTATGTTTATTTGGCAACAATTAATACAATAGCAGCATTGGCAGTAAAACATACGGAAGAAGTATTACCAATTCTTTTGGAAACTTATGGAGATCAACAAAAAAAAGTTGATGATCGAGTAAAAGTCGGACAAATTTTAATTTACTTAAGTAAACAATTGAATGAGTTAGCGCATGTATTTGCTCCTTTATATATAAATGTTTTACTTAATTCAACAAAAGATATTGAACCTTATATACGTGTATCAAGCTTGTCAAATTTGGCAGAATTTTGTGTTGTTTTGAAATTCAAATTAAACAAATATATAACCGAATTAATGCAATGCATTTCTTCAATTTTGAAAACTGATAAACACTTGGAAGTGCGAAGAGCTTGTGTAATGTTTATTCAAATGATTTTGAATGGTTTAGATAAAAAAAGTTTATGCATTATAGAAACTGAAATTGTAAATATTTATAGGCTATTGAAAATAACATATTCAACTTCATTAGATGATATTTTAAGTTTACATGTTCAATTAGCTTTAGAACAAATAAATTTAATTATGTCAGATTTAATTAAACCTGATAGATCGAATTTAATTCAATTAAAATTATAATTTTTTAACTATATTAATGCAAAATAAATGGAAAATATATGTAAATTTTTTTAATAAATTTCAAAATTTAAAAAAACTTAATATCTGAATAATTTTTTTTTTTTTATATACTTAGTATTTATCGAAATTTAAATTTATTTATTTCAAATAAAAAAAAAAGATTAGATATAAGAATGTCATTTTAAGCACATGACATATAAAAATACTTTTTTATTAAAGCAAAATATTAAAAAAAAAAATTTATAAATTAAATTAATTAAAGCTTAACATTTTACAATATAAATTATTTTTTACTTTTTTAATTAAAATGTATCTTGTTTGTGAATTTTTAGATATAAAAATGTATTTGCAATTTAATTTATATACAATTATGCAACATTTTTTAAATAGCTTATGACTTGTAATTTTTAAAATATTTAAATGACTAATTTTAGTGTCAAACAATGCTAAGGCAAAATAAAATGCATGTTTGACAATTTGAATTTGTTAAGTTTTTAAATTGTAATATTTTATAAATTATATAAGGCTTTGAGATTATTATATTAAAAAAATTAATTTTTTAATATTGATGAAAAGTTAAAATTTACAACGTAAACTTAAATAAATAAATTTAATGTTAATAATTTGTATTGATATAATAGATATATTTAATTTCAATTTCTAATATATTCCGCATAAATTAATTTACTAATTAAGCAATAAGTTTAAATTACAAACAATTAATATCATGTGCCCATTTATCAAACGAACAAGTTTGACATTTTGCATAAGCATTATAATCGCAATTTTTTTGAGCAATATGACTATCAATCAAAGCGATATCATATTGTTTTGATTTGATACAGTCATTAAGTTGATTTTTAATTTTATAATTATTTTCTTTAAATTTTAAATTAGAATTAATTGAATTATCTGAATCACTTGAATTACAAGTGTTATAACCACTTGTGTTTTCATTCAATTGTTTTTTATAAGTTTTAAAACTCCTTAAACATTGAATTTTTCGTGTTTTAAACATAAATTTATAATCATTATAATTTAAAAAATTTTGTTTTAAATATGAATTTCTAAAATATGAAACTTTAAATTGCCGCTGTCTTAAGTTATATAGCTTTATGTAAAAAATTTTCCTATTTATGTTACTAACTTTCTTCACATATTTATGACAATTTTTACAAGAGGAGGTAAAGCGATGCAAATTTGTTTTTAAAATTTTTAACTTGCTATGTCTTTTTTTATCCGGAGTACATGTGCAAGGACAAATATCTATACAATCTGAAGGGGTTTTCCAATCAAAATAAATCTTTAATATAAATTCAATGCTAACTAAGAATAAAAGAATCCAACCAAATATTTTTGAACAACTAAGGCATTGTTTAATTAAAGGCAGCAAACCAGTCTGGTCTCTTTTTTTAACTATTTTATTAATTTTAATTGGTTCTTTAATAATCTCAAAAAGTTTCCTTTTTTTAAATTTAATATCATATTTCTTTTGGTTATCTTTTAAATTGGCTTCATTTTGAAAAATAATTTTTTTATTTCTTTGGTCCAACTTATTGTTTTTATTGACTTTTTCTTGTCGGTCATCATCTTTAGAATAACTAAATAATGAGTCATAAATTGTTTCTGTCCTAACTGCTATATTTTTCCATTGATAATAATTTCTAATTCTATTGTGCGCTTCTAAAGGGCAAACAATTTTGCCATTCTTTCTATCTTCAATAGCTCGGCCTAAGCTATTTACTAAACCTGTAACGGTCGGAGTTGAAAACCATACGAGATCTGGAGGTAAAACTTCGGGTATTCCACCGACGTCTGTAGTAACTATTTGTAAACCACAAGAAGCTGCTTCAACAATTGCAATACAAAACGCCTCTGTTAAAGATGAATTTAAAAAAATGTCACCTTTAATAAGGATGTTTCTGACTTGTTCATATTTAACTTCTCCTAATAATTTAACTCTTTTAGAAAGACAATTAGTTTTAATAACGTCTTCAAGTGAAGCTCTTTTAGGACCATCACCACCAATAATAAATTCTACATTTGAATACAACGAACAAATAATTGGTATAACCTTACTAAGAAGATCAATTCCTTTTCGATATACAAGTCTACTAATTACAACAATAGTAACTAAAAAAAAAAATTAATGAATAATTTAATCTATAATAATTAAATGAAAAAATATTTACTTTTTGAACTGTCAGGAAGCTTATTAAAATCAGGTACAAATATATCATTGTCTACTGCGTTAGGGATCACATAAATAGTTTCTGGGCCAACATTAGCTCGTAATGCAGTATTTTCCTTTCTAAATAAAACACAAACAATATTAATAAATAAAAACACTTAAAAAAAAAAATAAATAAAAAGATTGAATTAATCAATTAAATTCTAAATTTTCTTTAGAAAACAAATGCATATAAAAAACAGGTGAAAATAATTAAAATATTTAGCTTTTATTATTATTTTTAAATTGTTAGATATTGAACTAATAGTAATTATCTTTTTTATTGAAAATTTAAATTTTAGTTTTTATTATCTTACCCTGTATATGATACACAAATGACTCGATTACATAAACTAAGTGTCATTCGGAGAAGAGTATTTGTTATAATTGCACTGGCATCATTGAATCCGAATAATGAATGATCTGTAAATACTGATTTAATTCCCAAAACTTTAGCATGAATAATGGTTTCAAGAGCTAATGCTGAAAATGCTGAATGTGCATGAACAATTTTAATTTGCTCTCTGATTAAGATATTTCTAATTAATGGAAATGTAGTAAATAATGTAGGTATTGTGCATTGGTTATATATAACATATAAAGGTAAATAGTAAACTTTTAATGCATTTTTCATAAATCGTATTCCAGTTCGTTTATCATATGCATGAGTTACTATAACAACTTTGTGTCCATTGTTTATTAAACATTGTGATAGTTGATAAATATGACTTTCTACACCTCCTACATTTGGATAGAAAAAATCACATATCATGCTACTCGATCAAATTGTGAATTTGTAAAAAAAAAAAAAATTACAAAAATTAATTAAAAATAATATTGATTAAATGGTTGTTGCAAAATTTATCTATTTCATAAATAAAAGTTGTGCATGATAATTGTATTTTTTTTTTATAGATTTGCTCGTTTAAAATTAAAGCTTAATGATTTTTTAACAAATATTTGCTAACTAATTATTAAAATCAACATTTAGTTTTTAAATTAAATTATAAGTTTAATTGGATGAATAAAATAATTAGAAAAACAAAAATTTACTTTATATTTTTATATTTGAAAAAATAAAATAAAATTATTGAATTTTTTATTCATTAAATTAAATTTATATAAAATTAGAAATTTTTTTTTTTAAATCTAATGTTTTAAATTAAGGCGTAACATTAAAGAAATGCTTTTTTTATATAAAAAAAGAAAATATTAATGCTTTTGAATATTAAAAAATAAAAAAAAATAATAAATATAAAATGCCTTTAGACATATTTGAATTTGAAATTTTCAATAAAAATGTCAAAATAATAACAAATCAAAATTAGCAATATAAAGCATATAAAAAAATAAGAAAAATGTAAAAAGATGAGCAAAAATTTAGAATTTTGTTCATTTGTAAAGTAATATTTTTAAAATAATTGCGTCGATAATAAAATTAAATTATTAATTAAAATTAATGAAAGCTTGTTTTAATTAAATGATTTAAAATAAATTGAACAAGAAAGAAATTTAGCTAAGATGAGTTAAGCAAGCTTTAATTAAAGGTTGAGTAAAACTCGTAGTAATTTGAGCCTTAATTTTGAATTAAATTAACTAATTTTGATCCATATAGGTTATAAAGATAATCTGTTGATGAAAAACCCTAACTTGTATGTTATTTATTGAAAACATTGAAATAAGGTTTCGACACTAAGACTAATTTATGTAACTGTTGCATTGTCAGAATGTGGTTTCTTGATGGTAAAAACTAAACAAGCTCACTTAAAATGATTTGGATGGATTTAGGTGTTATAACGGGTATAATAGGGACTAAATCGATTTCACCGTTTTTTGGACCACTAGTTAGTGCGGTCAGAAATGTTTTTGAGCAAATTAAAAAGTTAACAATTGATTGAAAACTTACCAAATATTGTACGGCATGTTTGAATGATTTAATTTATAACTAAATTGGTTGGAGAATCGCCATTTTCGATGTAGCAATACAATTGATCACGGACGTTGTGTTTACACAAAAATCTGTAGACAGACAGACTCTAAAGTGAGTGAGCATGCGCAACTTTAAGTATACTGTTTAGCACTACGCTTTGACAACTAGCGATTTTTTTACCAAGACGCCCTGAATAGGGCTTAGGCTGAACAAAATTTAGTTGATTAGATTTCTAATTACGATTAAACAGCGGTGGGAGTGAAGAAGTTATTGAAGATGTAGATGGGACCTTGGTGAAGAAAGTGAAAAGCTTGCAAGCGTAAGAGTTAAATTCGTTCGAGTCGAATCCAACGTCCAAGTTGGAGCCGCCGTCCAAGTTGGGTCCACCGTCCAAACGAGAGATGATATTTAAGAAAATTCAATAAAACGGATTCTCATTAAATTTTTGAAAAACAAAGATTTGACAACTGTTGTGTAAAAAAACATTCCGAACAGTTCACGCGTTTGGTGCTGCACTTCGCCCCGGTTTTATGAAAATATTGAGTTTTATAAATTTTGAACTTTTTTTCACGTTTTAAACGTCAGTCGTCTGTTTGAATCGTTTTCTCGCTGTTCAATTATTTTCATTTATTTATATATATTATTTATATTTAATATTTGCAATTCTTTTTCACATTATTATATGCATTGCATTTTATTATAAAATTCGTTTATATTTAAAACATTATTTAGTACTGATAATTTTCATTTTGTCGATTTGAGTTTTGCAAAAACTAAATGTAAATAATGCAAAAATGATTTTAATTTGCTGTGGCCATGAAATCAAGTGAGTGAGTTGACGATTACAAAGTTACAATTTAAAATTTAATGTCTTTATCTACTTTTTTGCATTAATTACAATTTACTCTATTCCAATTTAAAAATTTCGTTTCTCAATTTCTATCTTAGAGGAGATCCAAATTCAGTCGAACTCGCCAGGCGCTGTGCGCGCCATCTCACTGCCAAAGTTTTCAAAAGGAACTTTTTGTTTGAAAAGTAGCCTTTCTTGTCGTCAGATGTCGGACCTAGCCTTTTAGTTTCTTATTATACTTAGCGAAACTTATAATTACCAAAAAAATGAATTTTAGTTTTGCTCCGCTTATTTTATATCATTTCATTAGAAAATTTCAAGTAAAACACAAAAACTTATACTCAAAAACTTTTTCAAATACATCACAGTTTTAAAAATGCAAGCATAAATATTAGCCAATTTTTTATTTTCTAACTTAAGTATTTAAATATTTTAATTTTAATCTCGACTATTTTATAAAAAAAAATTATATCGATAATAGAAAGGGTGTTAAATACGCTCATTTTTTTTATTCAACATTGCTTTGAAACTTAAATAATAAAAAAATTTCGTTTTTGCTTGTGATTTCTTTTAAAAAAACATCAATTCATTTATAAAAAATAATCTAACTTTTAAATAAGGATAAGGGTATATTGAAAAAATAAGTCCATTAATAACATAAATATTATAGATGCAATTTGCAAAAGTATTAAATCTGCTAATTTTAATTTTCTCTAATCAAATTTTATATTTTTCTAACAAATGTATATATGATTTTTATTTTATTAGTTATGATTTTATTGCTTTTGGTTTAATCAACCTTCGTAAGTTCATAAGCACTTTGATTTAGATTTGTTGCTAAAACAAATGTATGATTTAGATTTAAAATAGTATTATTTTATATATTAATTTAATTAGATCGTTTTCAAAGCTTTGTATATCATATAAAAATCAAAATATCAAATGTAATCTAAATATATAATAAAAATATTTCATAATTAATAGATAATTATTTTAGTAAAATATTAGTGGTTTTTAAAGGAATAAAAAATTCCTTTTATATTTTCTTACAGGTGAAAAATTATCAAAACCAAAGCTTAGTTATTATTTAAAGAAAAAATAAATGAATGCTTAATTTGTACTTTGTTACTTACTTGCTTTTAGTGAAACATTTAAATTAACTTTTTTTTCATATTTCCAAACTTATTTCGCTCTATTAGTAAGCAATTGTTTTTTTATCCTATTTATTTTAGATTAGCTTATTAATTTTCAAAGATAGAATTAAACAATTTCGGTGTAATTCATTCTTTCAAAGAGTCAAATCAATATATTTTTTTTGAAAAGTAAAAGATGGAAATACTACGCAACTTTAATATTTATGATAAACAAATAATTTCTATTTGTAATGTAATTTTTTTACATTTTTCTTAGATTTATGAACAAAGATCTTTAAGTAGTTTATATTTATTTTGAATTAATTTCCTTTTTATTTACTAAATAGTTAAGTTTAATAAAAATTATATTCATTAATTTTAGTTAAAATTGAAAAATTTTTGAATTAAATATTTGAAATTTAACAATTTAAATTTTTTTCTATTTTATTTGTAAAAATTTATTGCTTAATTGTATAATTAACAGATATTTTTTTCTTATGTGGTTAATGATTAAATAAACTTAAGTAAGGTCATATAATTTAAAGTTTTTTTTTTTTAAATTAATATATTAATAAATTTTTATGTTATAATATTATTATATTAATAAAATATTATATCATTTTATGTAAATGTTCGTTTTTACTAGTAAATTAAAGAATGTTATTTTTTATCTAAGTAAGCAAAATTTATTCTCCCAATTTAATAAATAAAAATTACTTATATCCATTCTTTATTGATACCAGTTGCATTTAGTAAATAGTTCAATTCGTAGTTTATTTTTAATTCATAACATACATTGTATTAATTAGTTTGATGTTTTAGTTCATGGCAAAAACTAATATTTGTTTTTAATAATTATTACTCACATAAATTTGTCAAACAATTTAGAGTTTATACAAAAACTATATTTATGTTTTGTTGTAACAAAATCATCACGTTTTTTGGCTATCATGGTAAATGATCATTTTTTCAAAATTAATCAATTTTGAGAATATAATTTTAATTTATTAATTGTTAAAAAAAATTCAATGTTTTTTATATTAATGTTAAATAAAATATTGTATTTTATCCAATTTTATTTCTTTGATTATAGTTGGTTTTTTGAAAAAGCGTTATATAAAATAGTAAATGTATGCACTTTGCAATTGTAGTTTAAAAATAAATAAACAATTGTAGTTCAAAAAATGTATAGACCATTGAATCACTCGATCATTTATAATATTAAATTAAATTAGTTATAATACTTTAATTATTGATATATATAAATACGGTAACTAAGCTCAAACAGCTTTAGATAATTTCATCTCTCATTTAGTTGTTAATATTGGCTGTATAAAATTAATAAAATAAAACTAAATTTCTTTATTTGAATAAATTTAAAAGAATTTTCATTTTTTTTGTTAAATTGCGTAAAATATATTTTGTCTTTAAAAATTTATTAATCATGGATAATTTTATTGACGTTATCTTTTTTTTAAATTTATCCTAATTTAGTAAAAATAAAGATAAAACATTTTGACTTTTTTTTAAATTTTTTAATAAATCTATAGATTTACATATATTGTCAAAGATTATAGTTAAGCAAAAAATACCATTTATAAATTTATAAATTTTAAAAAATATTAGACTTAGTTGAATTAATTTTTTTTTTATTTTTTAATGATGTAAATTTTATTTGCTTGGTGTACAATTTGTTGATTTTTTACAAATTATTTTTTTATTTTATTTTATTTTGAATCTGATTTTCTTAAAAGTTTGTAATTAAAATTCTTACTTTTTTATTGATAATATATTATTTAAAGTAAAATTTTAGCTACAATTTGCTGTTATTTAATGTTTTATAATACCATAATGTGATTTTTTCTATTGAAAATTAAAATTTTAAAAGATATGACTAAAATAAATAGTTGTTGTCGATTGTAGGAAGAATGTAAATCAGTAGGATCTGATTAGCATTCAATAATTGGGACACGATAGAAAAAGGGTTTATAACCCTGTCTTTATTTAAACGTTTAAATTTTAAAGTTACAACTTGGAAGAAAATCTTCTTTTCTTGACTGTCTGAGAGCAAAATCTCTAATGACCGTTTCTTTTTTGTTCCGTAAACAACCGGACTTGTTTACCAAAAACTTATCGATGTAAACTTTACCTTTACATCTATGGTCTCGATTTAGCAGACTCAGTACTCATTATTAATCACTTTAAGTCAGGTAGTGTTGAACTTGTGTCTGCTCGGAATTCTGACTCATTGGTCCTACTTTAAGTAAACAACTGATAGTATGTCTCTAGCCAATCAATCACTATCTACATCATCTTTACAAGGACTGCTGCAGACAGTGACTAGATGTAAAGGTATAGCAGATCAGGTGATTTCTTGAGGTAGCATACTCTAGTCAACACGAGACTATTAGGTGTCCTTAAGTTTAGCGGCCAGTACCAAAACACTACGCAGTAGAATCTCTTAAATTGAGGTAAAGTCGAGTTGTCTAGCAAGGACCGGATAAACGTCGGTGCTGTATGCTTGATACTATCGACTCTTCAATCTAAGCAAAGAAATTTCTGCTAAGACATTAATTACAATAGACCTTTACATAATTTTATAAATAAATATTACATCATAGTTAATTTTAGAAATGTAGCTTTTATTATATAAAAGGTGTTTTTTATTTTATGTTATATGAGCGTATTATAAATAAAAGAAAATTTAAAAAAACTATGCTAAATTTTAATTGAATGCTATATATATTATAATTGAATAATTATTAATAAATATAAAATAAATTTTTTCAAATTAGGATATTTTAGTTTTTTAAATAAAAATATAACAAATTAAAATTTTTTATTTTAAAATAATTTTTTTTTTATAGAAATACTAGTAAAAAAGATATAAAACAAATTATAAATTTTTTTTCAAAACTTAAATAATTGAAAAGTTACGTCAATATATTTTTGTTTATGATAAAATACTATAATTTAAAAAAAATTTAAAAAAGATATTAAAGATTTTAAAGATATTAAAATATGGATAAAATATTTTACATTATTGAAAAAAAAAAATTAATTAATGTAAAATACTGGTAAATATATTAAGGTTAATATTCTAATCAAGATACAAATCTTAAAATTAATAATTATTTAAACATACGTTATTAAATAACAAAATAATTGATTTGTTACGCTAACAAAACAAAAAAAAAAAATTATATCTAGGTTAAATTTAAAAAGATCTTTAACTAGCACTTTTGATTAAAAATCAATTAAATTAATGTTTTATTTCATAATTAAATTTTTAAAGTAATATTAAAAAGTTTTATTTATTTATAAATAATTTTATAGTAATGAAATGTAATAAAAAATTATTTTTATAAAATTAAGTTAAATATATATTAATTAATTTTTATTAAATTAAATTTAAAATTATTTTTTGTAAAAAAAAATATAAATCCAATATTTTGAAAAGCTTAAATTAAAATTAAATTAATTAAAATTGTAAAAATTTTTACAATAAATTTCAAAATTAAAAAACAAAATCTATTAAAAATATTTAAATTAAATTAATTTATTTTATTATTTTTTATATATTATTAAAATATTTTAACTGTAAATCCATTATTTTTTTTTTATTTGGTTAAATTTAAATTTTTATACTAAAATAAATAAAAAATTTAAAAAAAAAATGTATACATTTTAATAATATAGTTTTTTTTAAGTTTATTTATTAATGATAAATTAAATTATTTTAAAATTTTTAGAATTATTTTTAAATCAAAATTATATTAATACATCATTAATTTAATGTTTTTAATTTTAAAAATAACTTTAAAGTTTTTTTTTAACAATATGAATATTATTCGAAAATTTTAAGTGTAATTTATCGTAATACTTGCGTATAAATTCAAAGCTAAAATGGTCATACCGCTTTTTAGTAAAAATGGTACTTGATCATTTGGTGCCTGCTTTTAATTTTGTGATTTTAACCACAATTATATATATTATTGGCAAAGCATTTTTAGACTTAACATAATAATCATAATTTTCTTGAAAACATGTAAAAAACAGAAAATTTAAAACTTTTTTTTTAATTTTTTTAATAATTAACCTTTTGTTTTAACAGTAGTCCTACTTAAAAATGATAGGTTTAAAACTCATTTTAAATTTAATAATTATACTATTTAGTTTTATTTTATATAATAATATAATTTTAAAAATTGTAATTTAAAAACAATAAATTTCAATATTTTTTGACTGGTTCTATATTGAAAATTAAATTAAAATAGCGTTGAAAATTATAAAAACATACATAATACAATAAAAAAAAAATTATTTATAAAAAAAAAGTTTAAATAGCAATTAAAGTTTTTGTAAAAGTTAGCATTTAATTTATTAAATAAATTTATTTAATAGTTTATTTTTTATTATTTAAATAATTAATACGATTTTCTTTTTATAACATTATTTAAAATAAAAAATAATAAGTTTTAAGTATATAAAATTATAACAATTTTATTTTAGATAATATATAAAAGAATATATTTATAATTTAAAGAACAAAACAATTTTATTAAATTGTATCTTATGTTAAAAAATAAAATATCAAATTTAAAATAAAAAAAAAAATGAATACAGAAAATGAATTTGAAATGTTAAATCCAATTTTAGTGATTAAAAATTGAATAAAATATTATAAAAACAAGAAATATGTAATTTTTTGAAAAAAAAAAGAATTGCTTAAATTATGATGTTTATCAGAGTTTAAAAAAAAATAGTTTTTTTACAATCTAGATATAAGTTTTTATAGAGTAAAATAAAACGCAATATCAAGCTAAAAAAAGTTTTTTTTGAAAAAACCCTTAGGGAAGTAGGAAGGTTTTATTTTTGGACAAGCCTTTTTCTATATTAATTTAATTAAATCGAATTTTCAATAGTATATTTTAAATTGAAAATATTTAACTAAAAAAAAAACAATTCTAAATTTAAATTTTGTTCAGATATTAAAAATTAATTTAAAAATTATAAAAACAAATATATGAAATTTTATTTTATTTTACAATTTTTAGAATCAACTTATGATTATAACTTTGTATAAATCTTATTAATTTGAATGTATGAATATTTAAAATAAAAACAATATGATTAGAAAAAATGTAAAAATATTGACTTTTTTTATAACTAAAATAAAAAAAATTGTATATTTAGCTTAAGTAATTTAATGTTTAATAAAATTGAAAATTTATATGTATAACTAGTTTTTTTGTAGCAAAAATTTATTTAATAAGAAACAAAAAAAATTGATTTGCTTAATATAGAATTACTTGAAAAATTAGTCAACAAATAAGTGTCAATAGTTTAATAATGAATAATATAAATGATCTATTGTTTAAACAAAATTTTTTATATTCTGAGTTCATATCTATTTACTTATCCTAAATAAATTTAATTTATTTTTAAAAATTAATTATATATTAAATTTAAATTTATTTAAATTAAAAAATCTAAAAACTTTTAAAATTGGTCAAAGCGACACCTGTCTTTAAAAAAAAATAATTGTTTAATGTAAACAAACTTTTCGTATATTTGTTCACTTTTTGGGTTTACTATCAAAAGTTGCAAAATTAATTTGTTTCTCATCGAACTTGCTTAAAACTATTTTTTCAATTATAAAGTTATGAAATATTATTAAAAAATTTTTAATTTATAGCAACATGAAGTTTGTAAGTCATATAAAAATTAATGTTTTGTTTTTGATATAATAAATCCAATTTTTGCAATTTATGTATTTTGCAAATAGGTTAGTCTTAATTGGAATTGCAACAAACCATGTAACATTATTAAGTTCAAAGATACATTGATCATGATCGATTGTGGATTAGATCAAATATCTTCTATGTGTTATTTACCGTTGCCTCTTGTAAATAGCGTGCACTTTAATTCTTTACCAAATTGGGTTCCTAATTTTTATAATTTAAATTGTGGTGATTCTTTTGAAACAGTATGTTAATTATGTTTTTATGCTAACAATTATGCTAACAATAGTTTTAATTAGGAGTTAAAAGAATGTTCTGGTAGAGTTTTTGTGGACAGTTCACCTGAATTTATAATTCCACAGGTGAGCTTTAAAGTTAAAATAATAAAATATTAATTTTATATTTAAAAAAAATCTATAGGCTTCAACAGTTAATTTCAGTAATGTAGACGTTATTTTAATTTCAAATTACCTTTGTATGTTAGCATTGCCTTATATTACTGAAAGATCTGACTTTAATGGGGCTATTTATGCTACTGAACCAACTCATGCAATTGCAAAACAGTTTATGGAAGAGCTTTTAGATTTTATTGAAAGATCACCTAAAATAAAAGAAGCTTCTAAGTGGAAACAAAGTAATATTTATAAACAAATTCCTTTTCCTATAAATTTAGAAACAATGAAACCTCATTTATGGAGTCAAATTTATACTAAAGAAGAAATAATTAATTGTATGAATAAAGTTAAAGTTTTAAGTTATTTTGAAAAAGTTGATGTATTTGGTAGTTTAGAAGTTACTGCAATTAGTTCTGGCTATTGTTTAGGTTCTTGCAATTGGCTTATTAATTCAGTTCATGAAAAAATTGTTTATATATCTAGTAGTTCAGCATTTACGACACATCCAAAGCCGATTGAATTAGAACCTTTAAAAGATGCTAATGTAATGATTCTTAATAATTTGACCCAGACCCCAATTGTCAATCCAGATCAAATGTTAAATGAACTTTGTTCACATATTGCAACAACATTAAAAAATAATGGAAATGTATTAATACCTTGTTATTCTTCTGGTGTTATTTTTGATTTATTTGAATATTTAGTCATTCACTTAGATCAATCTGGTTTAAGTCAAATTCCAATTTATTTTTTAACACCAGTAGCAGATCAATCTTTAGCTTATTCTAATATTTTAGCTGAATGGTTAACAAAAAATAAAGCAAATAGAGTATATTTACCAGAAGAACCTTTTACTCATAATCAATTAATAAGATTTGGGCGATTAAAACATTATCCAGGAGTTTATACAGAGCAATTTAGTAGCGATTATAAATATCCATGTATAGTATTTACAGGTCACCCATCTTTACGTTTTGGAGATGTTGTTCATTTTATTCAACTTTGGAAAAATTCAATTAATAATTTATTGGTATTTACAGAACCAGAATTTCCTTATTTAGAAGCTTTATTACCATATCAACCAATTTTAATGAAAGTGATTAATTGCCCAATTGATACCAGTTTAACTTTTTCACAAGCAAATAAATTGATTAAAGATTTAAATCCACAAAACTTATTAATTCCTGTTCAATATACTCAACCTCCACCAAATCATAAGCATAGGTAATAAATTAATATTTTAACTTATAATAAATTAAAATTTTATTTAATTTACAGAAATGATTTAGTAATTGATGTTTCAGATACAAAAATTAACTTTTTTGCTTATAAAATTAATGAACCAGTTAAAATACCTTTAAAACGGAATTTGGAAAGAATTGAGATTGATTCCGAATTAGCGAACAGTTTGATGCCAATTGAAATACGACCAGGTTTATTAGTAGGCACAATTACTGGCACATTAGCTGCAAAAGATAATAAGTTTGAATTAAAACCATTAAGTAAATCACATTTGCAGCAACTACAGTTAACACCTGGAACAAACTTGCCACCAGGAAAATATAATTATGGTTCTTTGGATGTAACAGGATTAATGCAAAAACTTGTCAAGGAAGGTATTTATGATGCAAAGTTAGAACAAACAACTAATGCTACGTTGATCCATATAAAAAATGGAGAAGCTTATATACGAATAGAAGATAATCGAACACATATTTGTTGTGATTCAAAAAGTAATTTACGTTTATTGCTTAGAGAGTTAGTGACACAATGCCTCAAAAAGTTTTAATACATTTTGTTTTGGTTTTGTATTTTTATTTTTTGATTAGACTTTTTTTTATATTGTGTCAATTTTCTTAGTAATTTTTAAGATTTTTTGCAAAGTTTAAAATCACCAACACATTTTAACATGTCACACATGTATATTTAAGCATTTATTATCACATTACATGTATTATAAATATGATTTTTATGTTATTTTAATGTCATGTAAATGTATAAATTCACAAATAAAGATGTCATTTTAATAAAATTAAATTTTAAATTTGATCAAATTATTTATTTAGTCATAAGAATTTATTTAGATACATGAAAAAAATAATTTTTATTTATTTTGTTTTTTAAAGTGTTTATAATGATGCATTTTTAAACAAATATTAAATTTTATTTCATATGCTTATGGATAATAATTTTAATGCGGTATCGTTTGAAGTGATGGTTGTGAAAAAAATTAAACTGAAAATTTATCATGACTATGTTTAAAATATAGTAGATTTTATTTACGAATAAATTTTATTAAATAAATTAGTTTTAGTAATGTAAATTAGTTCTTCATTAAAATGGCGCAGCAATGTAAATCTTAAGAAACTAATTGCTTTGGAATGCACATTTGCGCAAATGAGTTGAGTAGGGCAAAGAGCTTGGTTTGTTATCTTATGATTTTTTGATGTTTATAATATTTAAATTTTCGCGCTAATCAAACAGGTTAGCATGCGTGTATTTTAAAGTTTTGTTTACTAACACGAATTCATTGGAAATATGTTAAAAAATGATATTGCTGTACTTATTTTAGTTGTGACAAATCAAATTTTAAATTTTAATTTGAATAAAAATTAAGAAGTAGGATTTTTAAGTAGGACCATTAAAGTAGAATTAGTAAATCAGAGTCAGACCAAAGGTTTAACCTAACCAAGGGACCAAGAAGACAAGGCAAAAAAATAAGACTAAAAAGACAGAAATAGTAGATAAAAGCGGAAATAAAAAATCGGAAAGTTTGATTAAATGGAAGTTTGAGGAAGAACAAAAATGAATTTAAGTGATGTGTTAAGCATAAAGATTTTGCATAACCTCAAGTATTTAATATTTATACGAATTTTATCTGTTTTTTTTATGCACATTAGCGATTGCGATGAAACTTATAATTACTTAGAACCAATCCACTATTTATTGTATGGGTCAGGAATGCAAACTTGGGAATATTCGCCTAAATATGCAATTAGATCATATTTGTATTTGTGGTTATATGCTTTGCCATGCAAGGTGTTTAACTTGTTTTTAAACAAAACCAGCGTGTTTTTTGCTTTACGAATGTTTTTGGCTATTTGTTGCTCTTTATCCGAGTATTACTTTATCAGGTAAACGTTCACATATAAAAAACATTGCCAACTGCAGCTTTACACTGATTTGCTCGTTTTCGTTGAATATTTATTTAACCAATTACCAAACGTCAAATCTATATGCGTGAAAGCTTTGTTTGCGTATAAAAAGTTTGTTTTTATAATCAAATTAACGCTTGTTAGTTAATAATAGAGGCGTGAGGAAACGATTTGGAAAATCGGTAGCCAACGTTTGTTTATGGATAATGATGACAAGTGCTGGAATGTTTCAAGCTAGTGTAGCTGTTCTTCCTAGTTCCTTCTCTATGTATGCATGCATGTTAGCATACGGTGCTCACTTCCATTCTCATCACAGTCTAGTCTTATTCACCATTGGAGTGTCCAGCATGATTGGTTGGCCCTTCTCCATTATTCTTGGGTAAGTTAACTAAATATGCTTATGCAAATCACTTGAGACAAATAAACTTGCTTGCATTTATTTAAGCTACAATAAGTATGCAAATTTGATTTTTACAAAAAATTTAAAAGTCATTCAGATGGTTAAAGTTAGAACTAACAAATAAATTGCTTTAAGTCATCTTTTTGTTCTGATTGTCATGTCTGACCACTACTTGAGAAATAGGTTGCTAAACATATCCTAAAACACTTGAGCAAACAAATATCGATAAATTTAAGATATTTGAACTGGATTGCTTAATTTTAGTTCGATAGAAAAAATTTTCTTTAATAAAGGTTTAATTAAGAAAAAATAAATATATAAATATCAATAAAAAAAAAAGTTTTTTTCTTACATATTTACATAAATGCGATTAAATTTGATTTATTTAGTTTTTTAAAAAAAAATCAAATTTTTTTCATTATTGTTAAAACTTATAAATACTTATTTTAACATCATTTATCTATCATTTGTTGTACCGATTTTTTCAACTACATTTGAAATTCAAATTGTATAAATTGAAAATTATTTTCAAAAATCAAAAACACTGAAAATGGACAATATTTGAAAATTTTTGAAACAAAAATGAAAAAATCGAAATAATTCAAAATAACTTATAATTTGAAACAATTTTGAGAATTTTTTTAAACTAAAAAAAACAAATTAATTTTTCAATTGAAAAACATTAATAATACAAATTTATAAAAAAAATAGACTTCCGCTTTTGATAAATCTTTGGTATTCAAGGCGTTGTTGGCATTGGGTTGCACAAGGAATTAAATTTGCTGCATTTATCAGTTTTGTTTTGATCATAATCGACAGTATTCATTATGGGAAAATCATTTTTGCACCTGCTAATATTATTTTGTACAACGTGTTTTCTTCTCACGGAGCCAATTTATACGGAACTGAACCTTGGACATTTTATTTTAAAAACTGTTTTCTTAATTTTAATTTAATGTTTGTTTTATGTTTAATTGGATTAGTTACTGTAAGTATTTGTTAAAAATTAATGATTTTTAATAGTTAAAATTTATCTAGTTAAACTTTTTCTAATCTAGTTAGGTTTATTTAATTTAGTTGTATCTATTTAAACTCAAAAATATTTTTTAATTTTTCCTACTAAAAAATATGCCAAAAACATGTCATACCGGTTCGTTACTTTTTGACCTTTTGCTTGTATCTTTTTTCAACCTGATGAAGTCAGCAATTTTCATTTTCTGTAATCATTTCTATTTTGAAAAAAGATTTATCAGCTGAATATTGAACTATAAAAGTGTATTGAGCTTTTTGACTTGATATTATAATTAAGTTTTAATGCGTAGCTATCTCACCTGGATGGCAAGTATTTTTAAACACATGTCAAAATTGTCAAAGACTTATAACATCTGTCTTTGCAAGTATTAGTTGGACTAAATTTTTAAAACAGATAAACATATGTTAAGTTTATTACATATTTAACAGTGAGCAAATTTTCATTAATTCATTAATTTGCATCACTCATTTCAAAATAAATTTTAATATTTGTTTCTATGTTCAGCGGAAAATTTTGTTGGTTTCAGCTGGTTCATTTGACTACATTTAGTTATCAGCATTACTATTGCTCGCTGTGCAATTCATATCTCTTTTATTTAACTCAATTGCAAACACACTTCCGGCATTAGTCTGTTTCTAGTACTCTAGTCATGATCAAAATACACATTTTATTCAGTTTTTTATCAAGTTTTTTTGCATTTTTACTATGACTTTAAATTTTATTTTTCACAAATTACTTTTTATTTTGGCCACCTTTACATGTTTGATTCCTAAATCTAGTTTCATTTTTAAACTTATTTCTGTAAAATATTAAAATCTTAAATTTAAAATTTGATTAACTTTTATTACTTGCGTTACACTTTAACAATTTTTCGAATTTCTTAATCTTTGTCTTATTTTATTTAAACATTTGATTTTTTATATATTTATAATAATTTTTTTTTTATATACACCGAATTTACCTTTTTAAATTAATCTTTGGTTGAATGGATACATTTAAAATTAAAGATATCAATAGATAGTGTATTTGAATTGATAAAATATAGCGGCAAAAAATTATCAACTAAAAAACAGCTGATTCCAGTATCTGGTGTCCTATTGTGGATGATGCTATTCTTTCCACAAGCACACAAAGAAGAACGTTTTATGTTTCCTATTTATCCTTTAATTTGTCTTGTAGCGGCACAAATTTTGTTACAACTAAAGTTTAATCTTCGTCATTTGGCTAGTCCATTTTTAATTTGCTTTTTACTTGGTAGTGGTCTATTATCTTTTTCACGGATATTAGCTTTATATACAGGTAAGATCTTTTATCACAATTTTAACAAGATAAATCTAAAACACTTACAAATATATGCAAATTACACACGTTTAATATTGTTTTTATAAAGAAAATGTTTTATTGTGCAATTTATGTGTAAATAATAGTTTATTATTTTTTGTTTATTTACTTGTCTTTATCAAATTTATTTTATTTTTTTATTCATCTCTTGTATTTTATATATGAAATGATAATTTTCTTATCTTTTATAATAACATTGAATAGACTTTTTGTCTACATTTTAAAAAATTAAAATTTTTTTTTAGTTTTTTTAAGTTATATTAAAAGCTTGTTGACTTTTATAAAAGTGTTAAAAACTAATTTTTAAAAATATTTTTTTTTTACGTTTCTGTTGATTAAATTAATATTTTTATTATTTTTTTATAAAAAATTAGCTAAAAAAATATATCTATTTTATTATCTCTATATTATGTTATTATAGTTTTTTTTAAATTGAAATATTTTAGATTTATAAAAATGAAAACAAAAATAATTATTTAGTTTTTATTCTACATTACTAATTAATTTTTATATTAAATATAATTTTATTAAATTGTTGGCTTGTCAAATATTATATTGCTATTAAAATTTATTATTATTTTCTTTATTTTATTTAATCACCTTCTTTATTTTTTTTTAATTCTATTAACGATTTTTAATGTTTTGAAAAATTTTGATTTATATAATAAATCATTTAATTATTTAGGTTACTATGCACCGATAAATACATTTAGTTATATTTCAAAATTATCATCAAATCAACCAGATTCAAATGTAATTCTTTGTCTAGCTAAAGAATGGCATCGATATCCATCTAGTTTCTTCTTAAATGGCAACTGGTCATTGGCGTTTGTTCAATCAGAATTTGGGGGACAGCTGCCACAACCATTTGTAAATAGTCGAACATTGCGATCCAATTTTAATGATTTGAATAAAGAAGAATTAAGCAGATATGTAGATCCATTGAGTGATTGTAACTATTTAGTAGATAGTGATTATCCAGAATATAATAACAGAGATATTCCATATTCACGACAAAAAAAAAATTGGCAAATTGTTTATACTAACACTCTCTTACATCAAGCAAGTTCATCTAAATTTTTTCGAGCTTTTTATATACCTTGGTTTAGTAAAAAATATACTAGATTTGTGCCATTTAACTTACTAAGAAATATACATTTACACAACAAAAAAAGATAAAAATTAATTTTATTCACATATAAGATAAAATATTTTTTTTTATATTAATGGTTGAATTAATTTGTTATTATTGTAAAATAAATGTTAAATAAAATTAGTATTATAAATAAATTTAAATTTTTAAATTTTTTTTTTTTTTTTTTTTTATATTTATTAAAAATCAAATAGCTATATATTTATAAATTAATTATAATAAATTATTAAATTTTGTAAATTTTTAATTAAAATAAGTTTTACAAAATTTTAATTTATAAAAAAAATTATCTACTGTTTTAACCGCAGGTTCGATGTTAAAATTTTTTAACCCTGTGGCAAAATTACGCTAAGTTGTTTAAATTTTTAAACAAGTTCGGACTATTTTTAATAGTTCGATTTGTCAAATGCATTTCAAAACCATTTTTATATTAAAACTAATTTATTATATTATTAAGATATTTTTTTTAATTTTTTTTTTTAATTTTTAAGTAGTAAATTACTTTGTTTAAATCAAGTTTTTGTTTAAACCTATTTTTAATAAAATTTATTATATTAAACCTAAATAACGTATTATATCAATATATATTATATTTTTATAGTTATTGTATTTTATTTATATATTATTATTTTTTTAACCTTAATTCTAAGTTTTTGGTGTATTAAATTATTTGAATTAATAGTTTAATTTCAAAATTTTATTTAAAAATTAAACAAATATAATAATTCTTAATATTTTTTATAAGATTTAAATTTATTTATTAAATTAATTTTTTTAACTTTGCATAACATATTAGTACCCAAATTATATTAGTTATAAATTATATTGTTAAAAATTAAAATATAAAAAAAACTGTTTTTTTCATAAGTTATGTTACAAAATGTTAAAAAAATTTTAAATATAAATTTAAATATAATAAATAAAAGAAAATTTGACGGTAAACAAAATTGTCTAAAGTTATATAAAATGCTGAAAAATTATAGGGTTAACTTATCTTGAGATAATAAATAACAAAAAATGATAACTTATTTTTTTATTTAGTAAATTTTTAAATCATCAATAAATAATAAATAATTACAGTTGAATAACTTTTATAAAATAGCATAAATTTTAAAAAAATATTTAATTTTTAAATTAATTTTAGCAAGAAATTATTTAAGCTTTAATTTTTAATAGAAAAAAAACAATTTGGTAATATTTTTACATTAACTTACTTTTATCTTTTAATCATGCAATGTCATTTAAATTTATTTTATTTTTTTGATTTATTCTTACTTTTATCTTAAACTAAACTATAAAGTTTATATTTTACTTATCATGTACTTTTTTGTTTAATTTTTTATTAGATATTGTTTATTAGATGTTTTTAATTGTATTAAATTAGCAATTAATCTGTTTATATACATTTTTATACATTTATAACTTATATATTTATAATTTATATATTTATGTTTTTTTATATTTTATTATTAAGACATTAAAAATTATTATAAATAATTATTATTAAAATGCCATAACTTCTTTTTTTAAAAAAAAAAAAAACAAATTTTAAATTTAAAAAACTGATTATTATTTATTTGATTGCTAACATTTACAATAATTAAAATAATCAACTATAATTTCAATTATATATTTTTATATAATAAAATTTTAGATTAAAATGTTGAAATTAGCAATTTTTGGACAAATCAAATCAAAAAAAAATTTGATTCATTCATAATACAATTTTTTGATAGCCTGTTTATTTAGCTTGCAAAAGTAACTTTGATCAACCGACAAATATGTGTCAAGTTTTAACATAAATACACGCATTAACTAAAATTATTTAAACAGATATCGTTTATTAATATATAAAAAATATAACTTAGACATTTTCAATAAATAAAATGTTTTATTGACATTGTATCATACTATTGAAGCGAAACAAAAGTTTAGTGTAGTTAAATTACTAAGCTTAATCAGTCTAGAAAATAGTTAAAGACAAAAAAATCAAACTTAATTTTTATTCTGTCAGAAAAAACATCTGATTGGTTATAGTGAAATTAAATAAATAAAACAGATTTATTTTGATTTAACAAGCAAACAATTTTCATGAACTTTAGCTAAAATATAAAAAAAATTTAATAAAAAATCTATCAAAACAATTTTTAAGTTGTTTTTAATCACTTTGAGTGTTAATTTAAATTTTTTAGGGTTTATTTTAATTTTACCAAAATTTCACATTAACAAAATTGAATAATTATTAAGAAACATTAATTCTAAAAGAAACGGAATAAAAAAAAATAATTAGTTAAATAATTAATCGTAATAATATTTAAAAAAAATATTATATCATAGTTAAATAAATTTAATTGTTTTTGTTTAATTAAATTAAACAGATTAATTTGGTGTAAATTTATTTTATAAATTTTTTTTATAGAAATTTTATATATTTTCTTTTATTCAATTTTTTTTTTTTTAATTAGATTTTTTTAATTTAAACTTTGATTGTAATACTCAAATGATCTGTTAATTTAAAAATTATTTTTTTAAAAAAAAATTATTTAAAGTTTTAAAATTAAAATAAACAAAACTGAAATAAATTGTAATAATTCTTAATTTAATAAACTAAATTAAGAATAAAATTTAAAAGTTTTATGTTTTTTACAATATAGGTCATAACAAGACCAAATAATTGTTAAAATAAAAAAAAAATTTATTTGATACAATATATTTAAAATTATGTATACTTCTTTTTATATATTAACATTTTAATTTATGATATAAAGTCTAAATTTATAAAACCGTTTAATATATAAAAATAATTTTTCTAAAAAAAAAATAAATATATTAAAGTTAAGAAATAAAATTTTATATTAATAAATATTCATAAATATTTTTTATAGTTTTTAAATAAAAAATAATTTTATAAAATAAAAAAAAAATTAAAAAAAAATTAAAAACGTTAATTAAAAATTAAAATCCTAATTTGTTTATAGATAGTTGAGTATTTATAGATAAGTATACAGTAATTAAAAAAATCTAAATAAAATTGCTATAAAAAATAACATGTATATATACATGTTTTTCAAATATGCTTTAAGATAAAATTAAACTTAATTTGAAACTCAATCTAAAGCTTGATTTTTAATCTTACTAATTTTTTGAATAACTTAAATTTTAACATTTATTTAAAGATATGTTAGTGATTATATTATTTATAGTTATCTATTTTATTTACATGTTTTTTGTTAAACATTTTATTTTACTATTTTAATAACCTAACTTTTAATTTATTTTTAAACTGTCAATTTTTTAATTGTCAGTTATTTTTTTAAAAAATTTAATTTTTTGCATTTACCAAACATACTTATAAAATAAGAATAAAATATTTGAAATATAAATAAAAAAAAAAAAAACCAAAATCTTAAATTTTTATAAATTATCTTATATTGTTAATATAATACAAAAATTATTATATTAATATAATTTAATTATAAGTTGTTTTTTTTCCCTTTTACATCCTCTCATTATTTAAGTAAATTTATAATTTGCTGACCGAAAAGTCATATACGATTATAAAATTCTGATAATCAATTCTTTGTTTTAAATAAGTAGTTATAATTTTAATCCAATTTTTTTATGATAATTGAAATCTTTATTTAAGTTGGGTTTATTGTTTAAGAATAACTTTATTCTATCAAAATCTCGCTCAAATTATAAGTTTAATTACATTTTTTTTACCTTTTTTTTAATTTTTTGATTTAAACTTTTTATTGATAAAGATTTTTATTTGAATTTGATAGAAAGAAACATACAAAAGACGAAGTGTTTCAAACCCTGTTTTTATTAGTTAAAACAAAAGGACAAAGAACAAATTACAAAAAATGAGATTTAGTCTCTAAGAAAATATACATTAACTCTAAAACTTCTTAAGGGCTTCTTATTAACGTTACCTAAAATAACGTTACTATCACGAGTTGCTATTCTAAGCATTTATATCTAGTACGTCAATCTTAAATATCGGCCGATAGGTCACTTCTACTTTTCCATTCCTTATGTACCAGCAGATTTACATTTACTATTGTATGCAACAATAGATTTACAACTATTAATGGATATTTTATATAATTACGATATCACCTTTATCTTTTTACTGATCATACTACTAACGAGATTTTATCTTTAGACAGTTTTATAAGACTTCTCTTTACTAACTTTTAGCATATCTGTTTGCCTTATGTTTAATTAGTTAGCTCAAATAATTAAATTCTACTACAATATAAATAAATATATTAATTGTTTTAAAAATTAACGTTAAAAATTTTAACTTAATTTTTTAAAATTTAAAATAAAAAAATTTTTTTTTATAAATTATAAAAAAATTTTATATAATGTATAAATTATGCAATTTATTACATAAAAAAATTTATAATAAAATAATTAAATAAAAATTATTAAAAACATTAAAATTCAAATAAATTTAAAAAATAAAACAAATATAAAAACGGAAACTGCTAGAATTACCACTAATAATTATTAATTTAACTGTTTTTCATATTTTGAAATTTTATACATGTACTGATTGTTAATACTTTGATCTTTTTTTTTCATTTTTGCCTATGTTGATTTAATCAATGTTTTTAATTGATTCATTGATTTAAAATTTTTTTGATTAAAATAATTGAACTTAACTAACTTTTTAAATGCTTTTAGTAATTGTGGTTTTTTGATTAGTTTTCTATTTTTCCAAAATTTGTTATATATTTTTACTTACTACTATTTTTTTATTTTTTTAAATTTCATTTTTCTTAACGATTAATATGTTAAGTTTTTATTTCATATTTCAAATAATTTTTTTTTTAATGTTGTTTTTAATATATTTTTTATTTTTGTTTTAAACAGGTAAAAGTTTTATTTTTTTTCTTTTTACATTTTATTTATATTTTCTCATCATCATCATTTAATTTTATCTCAATAATTTTTGTCAATTTTTAAAAAAATGACTGCCAATGTTTATTTAAGATACGTAATCAACTTTTATTAAATATAAAAAATTTAGTTTTTTGTTTGTGTTAATTGAGTATAAAAATAAAAAAATTATTTAATCTCACAATGCTTTAAAATATAGTTTCATATTTATCTATAGTCAAATCAATAATTATTTAAAAATTATATATAATTTATCAAACTATAATTAAAAATTATTTTAACCCTAAGTAGCTTTTTTTCGTGTGGCTAGCAGTAGTTCTAGCGCATTTTTTAAAAACCAACACACCTAACACAATCACTTAAAATTTTATATATAACTTAATTAAGTTTGATTATTCTTAAAATATTTAATAATAAAAAAAAAAATTAATAAAAAAATATAAATTTTTAAAAATAAAAATTATAATACATTTAATGTATAAACTTACTATCATCGAAGTTGAATTCAGAATTTATTTTAAAATAAAATTTTATTTAAAGTAATTTAAAAATTTTGTTTGATTTTTATCATATCTAAATAAATAAATAAAATTAAAAGTCTTATTAAAGTAAAATATCGTTTTTATTACAAAACTTAACTAAACCTAAAGATCTCAAAGCAATGTTTTTAGATAAATTGTAAAACATTAAAAAAAATATTAAAATATATAAAAAATCTAAACTGTAAATAGTAATTAAAGCAATTTTCATTTTGTAAGCAAAATAATATATTTTTTTGAATATCTCAGCTATTCTCAATTATAAATAATTTTTTTTTTATTATTCAGTAAAGTTTATTTTTTAAAAGTGCCGAAATTAAATAATTCTGCACTCTCTGATTAAAATTAAATAATGAAAAAATATATGACAATATAAAAACTTTTGTCGCCGTTCTGCTTTTAAAGATGAGTTATAATAAAAAAAACTAGGCGCTTTACTATACCAAAGGAGTGGAAAGGGTTAATTATTAATTTAAAAATATTAAATTTATAAAAATAAAATATAAGATATTTTTTAAAATTTTTACCTTTATAAAGTATTATTAATTTTAATAATATTAAATTATTATTTTGTACTTTATATTTTTGTGATTATTAATTAAAAATAAAATTTGATAATATAAACCAAAAATTAGAAATCTAAATTTAAACATATTGTGAATTAAGGAAATAATTAATTTTTTTAATTTTTTCTTTTTGATAAATTTCCTTAATTTTACATAACATTTTTTTCTAATCAACGATTTTTTTGTTTATATTCTTCTAAATATTTTTACCTTTAAAATTAATTTTAATTTATGTTCAATTTTATAATATTTTTATTTTTTTTTAATTTTTTTATTATTATCTTATTTTACTTTTTTCATTAAAAATATAAGATTAACAATTATAATTAAACTATGAAATTATCTATAAACGGCTTATTTGTTAGTTATTTGTAAATGGTAATATATGACTGATTGACTTTTTTGTGCCTTGAGTTTAAATTGATTTTTTTTTTAATTGTTTGTTTTAATGTAGTGTCAAATTTCTTGAGATAAACTTGGATGTTTCAATGTTACAAATAATTTTTTTTTGTATTTATTTTTGTTTTATATTTGTTATAAATTATATCTGATTTGTTTAAATTTTTTTATTTTTTATGAAAATGAACTTATATACGTATGTTTACATTAAACACATCCAGTATCTAAGCAAGTAACAGCTGATTTTTAATCAAGTTGAAACATTGCAAAAAAATTAAGATACTTTGGTTTTGGCAAAAAAGGCTTTTCTTTACTAATTATTGATTAATTTGATTTTTTTAATTGGGGTTAGAGTCTTTTAATCTTGTTTTCAAGTGCTTGTCATATATTTGTTTATTTGTCTATAATTGCATGTTCATGTACAGGTGCATCGATTTATGAGTCGTGTGTATATTTGAATTGATTGTTAAATAAGGGTGCAAATTTGTCAAAATACATTTTCTATATTTGTATCATAGATTAGAAAGTGCCTAAATATCAGTTAAACTTTAAACTATTTAAGCAATTTTTTAACTATACATGCAAAAAACAGTTCATTAAATATGTAACTAAATTTGATTTGTGTTTTTCTGTTTTTATATAAATGTATTTTTATAACTTTGTAACTTGTTTAAATACAAAAAGTATTTTCATTAAAATATATATATGTTATATAAATAAACGTTGTGTTTGATTTACATGTATATATGTGTTTTCTACAGCTGGTACATCAATACCCAATAAATATAAATAAAAATAAGCAAATTTAACTATTTTAGTTTATGTCCAGGTAAGAAATTTATTTTTTTGCTTGTTAGCATTGGGCGTGAATTCGTTTGTGGTTTTCATCCACAATGGAATTGCATTTTAAGTTTCTTTATGTTGAAGAACTTATTTTAACAAAAAAAAAATTAAGAAAAAATAATTTTGGAAAAATAAAATTGAAATAAAAAAATCAAAGAAACCAAACCAAAAGGATAAACATATCGAATACAGATAGAGACTAGACCAAAAACATCGACAAAATATTTAAGGTTTTTTTTGTTTGTTCTTGCTGCAAGGCAATCAGGTGTGCAAAGAGTGGGTGTGACTTATGTTTGACAAAAGTATACTATTATTCTATTTATTTTACCTGGCTTGGTTTTTGTCCCACCCACATAAGTATAAACTGTTTTGATCAGTTTGATACTTAATCTCTTCTTTTATTTCATATTCATCTTCTATTTTACAATGTAAACACATTCAAACCGAAATCGGCTGGCGGCAAAATTGAATTAGTTCAAATAGTTGATTAAGAAAACAAAGTTTGTTAAATAAAAAAAACTAAAAATTATATAAAATGAAGGACAAATAATCTATCAAGATAAATTAAAAAAAAAAAAAAATTTAAAAAACAAGTAAAAGATTTTATTTTTATATTTGTTCAATTTTTTTAAAATGAACTTTTCTTACTATTTAACGACAAGTTTGGACAAAAAACAAAAAAAAACAAATTAAACAAAATGCTCAGTTCGTGTCTTAAAGACATTTTCAACCCAACAAAAAAAAATCAGTTAAAACTTGTATACATGTTAAATAAAAGAGCGCAAAATAATGAACATTTTTTTTACTTAAATTTGTCTGTATCAAGTTAATCTCAAAAACAAATCTACATAAGTGAAAAAAATGCAAATTAAAAAAAAAAATATACCATAAAATTAATAACTTATTTTAAAAAAAAAATAATTTTTAATAAAAAATCAATTGGTTAAAAAATAATAATTTAATTTTAAAGAAATATAAATGACCAAGAAAACAAAAAAAAATATTAAATAAACTTTTAAACTTTTATTTTATTTGCAAATTAAAAATAATTTAAATTTATTTAAATGAATTTAGCCTTATAAATTCATTAAACAAAATTTAAAATATAAATAAAATTGATTTTTGATAAAATTATTAAATTTTAATTAATTATAAATTTTAAATTTAAAAAAAAAAAATTATTTTATTTAAACTTAATCGATTTAAAATATTTATAAGTCAACTAAATTGACTTTTTTTTATATAATGATATTTGATATATGTTCTAAATAGCCAATCAACTAACCAATCAAATCGAACAAAAGATTATTGAATTGCCAATCAAATTTTCTATCAAGTCAACTTATAAAATTCATTGTGCACATAATTCTTATTTGATCCAGTATATTATAGACATATGTTTGATCTGTTTTTTATACTGAACCTTCATATAAATCATTTACTTACTAAATTTATTTTTTCTAGATAAATTTTTTCAAAATTGGCTATAATTGGTTTCATTATTTCATATTAAAAAATCAGGGTCATTTTAATTAAAATTAAATAATTTTTATGCAAAAAATTTAATTTTTTATTGGACTAAATTATATAATTTTTAATTTTTATTGGACAATTTTGTGATAAACACTTAATCAAAATTTGTTAAATTTCTTTTTCTCTTTTACACCAATTATTTTATTGCACCTTTTTACAGCTTTTTAGCTCTTTCGTTTTTCAATAAAATTTTTACCTTTCCCAACATTTGTCAAATATAGGAAAAATGTATTTACATGGAAAAAAATAAAAAGATGGGTAAATATAAATATTGCATCAGTAATATATTTGTATTTGTATGTTTTATATTTCTCTTTATATTCATTATTATATTGTTTGTAAATTGGATTGAAACTTGCTTTTTTAAACTGATACAGAACATTGGCCTTAATTTTTACATTAATTGATCATCAGGTAATCATCAACTAGTAATCAGCTAACTATCAAACAAGCATTGACAAACTTTTTGCTAACCATCAATTGCTCATCAACGTGCCATCATTTTTACCATCAATAATTTTGTTTGTTCTATTTTTTTTTAGTTCCATTTTTTCTTGTTATTTTTTATTGTATAAATATAAGGTTTTTAGTTTTTTAGATTTTTTTTTTATTTTACCAAAATGTTTTACATTTTCACATTTTTCTATGTTTGTGTTGACTGATAGAATTTGTTTCAATTTCAGTTTACGTCTGCTATCTTCTGTCTTATTTATTGTTTAACTTAAATTTACTGTTTTTCTTCATCTATTAACTTTATTATGCTTTGATTTTTTTATTTTGGACATGTTCATGATCAAATGTAGCCATTAAATGTCGCTTAAACTTGCACAAAATCAAGCTTTGATGTCCAATGTACTATATAGAGTTTAAGTTTTACGCAAGCATTTGAGATTAATTTCACAATTCAATATTTATTATGCTAAACATATATAAATCAACGTTTTATATAAACAAAGTTTGTATTCAACGAAGTAACAAGATTAAGAAAGCGTATTAACAAGTGAATTAACAAAGTGGAATTAACAGAATAAGGTTTTTTCTCTTAATTTTTTTATGTATATTTTAGTTATTTTGATTTACTAATTTATACATACAATATATATATTCACAAGTTTATATTTATTCACATTTTAGCCAAAGTTTATAATAAATCTAAATAAACTATTAACTTATATATATATTTACTATGTATTTATTTATGCAAATTAATTTTAATTAATTGTGAATTTTTATATATAAATTTATTTATATATATTCATAATTATAATCATGTATCTAACTATGTATAACAAATTAATCTATGTATATTACTATATATATTATTTGTATATAATTGTATATTATTTGGTAATTATGTTTTTATTGTATTTATGTTTAGGTATATATTACTTTTTTTTTTATTTTCAAACTAAAGTATAAAATAAATTATTATACTTTTGTTTAATTGCAACATTTAATTAAAAATTAAATTTAAGTTTGTTGAAAAATTATTTTTTTGTTTTATTTTTCTTATTAAATGCACTAACTTTAAATGAATTATATTCATTTGATTATGAATTGAATATTATATAAAAAAAAATATGTTTTAAATTTGAATTAAATTTATTTATATTTTAATCAATAAATTTTTTTTTTAACAATATTTTTTGATTAAATTTAAATAAAAGTAAAATATTTTAGTTTATTTAAATTTTTTTTTATTAATTTACTAAAATTTCTTTGATTTTTTTTTTGAAATGTTTTATAAATTACTTGAAAATTAAAAAAAAAAAAGTTATAAAATAATTTTATTAAAATTCATTTTCAAGTAATTAATCAATATAAAAAACAATTGTTTTTTATTTATTTTTTAAGTTTATTTAAAATAAATACAAATTGATGCTTTTGTTTAAAAAAACAAAAATTTTAATTAATTTAAGATTTACTATAAATTTTTGTAAAAATATTATTAAAAAAAAATTATTTTGAAATGAAAAAATAATTCAAATTTTGTTTATTTTTAATTAAAAACTGTCTTAATTAAAAATTTTTGATTTTAATTTATTGCAAATTTAATTAAATTTTATTAACCTAATAATGAATTCATCAAAATTTTAAATAGGAATAAACTTAAAAAATAAATTTTACTATTAAATCCAACACCGCCTTACACACACCTGTTTGCTTTTAAAAACAAGCATTTGGCAAAATGAGTATGTAAAAGATATTACTCAAACAATGTTTTTATAGAATTGGAAAAGGCGAGAAAATATAAAGAATGAATTTAAAATGAATTTAAACAAGTGAAAAATGAACAGGTGCAAAATAAAGTAAACAGTCAAATTTAAACATCTTAAAATACTATACAATAATATTTATGTTTTGTCACTTTGGGTTTTGCATTCAAAAGTTATTTTGTCATCAAAATTTTATGTTGAACTTGCGTAAAGTTAAATTATTAAATCTACATTCCACAATGTTTATATCCCATGTAAAAAAACAAGTGAAGCAAAAAGATGCTAAACTTACATGATAGCAAAATACAAATGAAAAAAAAATACTAAACTCTTTTAACTAAAAAAGAATCATTTATTTTTGCCACTGATTTATTGACCAGTGCTCATTTGTCTTTATGAGGCGTATGCTTATCTTTAGGCTTATTGTATAGTATAAATCTGTATTTATATATTTTATATACGTATATAAATATAGATATTTGTGAGCGAATGATGTATTGTGTTGACTTTTTGTGTTTATTAAATGATAAATAATGTTTTGTTTTGAATGATTGCCGATTCAAACAAAGTTTGTGGCTTTTATTATATTGACTTGCATTTAAGATTTGCAATAACATTTGTATCAAAAATCTATTCAAACTAGATTTAGTTGCGTTAATTTTCGGACAGTTCAAAAAAATATAAATATGAATTTATTATTAGTATTTTTTTTTAAAACATCAATCTCTAGCTCACCTGGCCTAAGGTTTTTTTTTATAAACTTTTTATTTCTTGCTATAGTTATCTAAATATTTAATTTATATACATACATTTACTGTATTTATCATTAAAATTAAAACAATAATATTCACTAATTTTTATAATTTATTTTAATTTAAATTTCTAAATTGAACTTTATTTTTTATTAATATTTTTAACTTTTAAACTTTTTTATTTAAATGTCTTTTTAAAAAATAAAAAATAAATTTTCTTAAATTTTAACAGCCAAAAAAACATTAGCTTGAAAATGTAACCTTTGAAAAAATAAGTAACACTAACTATATTGACAATTGGACCTATTGATGTACATTTAATATAAGATAATCAAGGCGTCAAAGATTAAAACTATTAATGCTAAACCTTTTTTTGGCATTGATTAGCAGCTATTTTAATATAAATGTTCAGTATTTCATTTAATATTAATAAGAATAAAAATAAATATCCTTTAATCTTTTATAATAAATTTTCCAGTTTCTCATTTAGAATATTTTTTCAATTTTGTTTTTTAAAAAATTTGATATTCATCTGCTTTTATGAATTCATATAATTGGATCGGAAAATCAGTACATTTTTAGGCGTTTATTTGGATGTAAGTGTGTACTTATATGTATTTGTATGTATTTTTATGTATTAAATAGCAAAAAAAAATACAAAATAGACAAAAAAAATAATAATCAATAGCAAAACAATTGGAGTAAAAACAAAAATTAAAATTAATTAGAAAATAAATCAAAGCCAAATGCAATTAACATTAAATATAATTAAATATATGCACTAAATATGTGTATTGAAGAAAATTTAATAAAATAAGGTAAAAAAAAAATTCAGACGAACTGAGCAATAAAAAAGAATGAATAAAGATTTAGACCGCTGAGCATAGAAAAATAAGAAAGACGTGCATGACAGTTTTACTCAAAATTTTTAATGTCAAACAAGCTCTTTCTATTTTAAACCATTACAATTTGATTAAGCCTCCATCTTATTGATGCTCACCATCTAGTGCTTCTAAATATCTTGCTTCAATAATGTAAGCCACAATTTTGTGTCTAGAAAAATAGACAAAATAAAAAAAATTAGAAAAAAATTTAGTCAAAGGGAACAAAATTAAAGGATTAAATTGATGCGATTTAAAAATTTTACATGCACCGTTAAATAGGTAACAAATTGCCCAATTTATTTATTTTTTTTTTTCGATTAAATAACAAAATCTATATAATACTAAAAAATATAAGTATATTGTGAAAAATAATCATTCATAGTAAAAATATATTGACATACTGAATTTTAATTTAAAATAAAAGATTTAAATTAAGTTTAAAGTAAAATAAAAAGGTTAAAAGTTGAATTTTAACAATATACATTAAAATTGTAACTTATTTTTAATTTAATTGTTTAAAAATATTGAAATTATTATTTAACTAAAGTATTTGTAAGTTTATTTAAAAAAAAATATATAAAAAAACAATTAAATGATAACTAAATTTTTTTTTCAAAAAAGATGAAAATTTAACTAAAAAAAAATGCGCTTGAAAAGATTAGCATAATTCAAAAATAAAAAAAAGCTAGAAGCAAAAAAAAATTAAAATATGTTGATAAATATCTATTTACAAAAACAAATAAAAAAATTAAAACAGGTACAATTAAAATTTAAAATATTAAAAAAAAAAATTAAAAAAAATAAAACTATTAAAAATCTAATATTTTTTCTAACTAATAAAATAATTTAAAAATTAGAAACTTTAATATATTATGAAAAACCAAAATTATTGACAAAATATGATTAGATATAGTTTAAGTAAAAAAAAAACAGATAATAAACAAAAATAAAATTATAAAGAAAAGATGAAACAAACATAAAATAAAAAAAAAAAAACGATAATAATAAAAGAAAAAGTAATAAAGCAAACCATAGAAAAAAAAGCAATTGAAAAAAGCAATAGAAAACAAATTTGCCATAGAACAAAGGGAGCAATGGTAAAAGAACAATAAAAATATAACTGAAAAGAAAATGGCTATAGGCAAAAAGACAAAATAGTTAAATCGCAAAATAAGCAAAAAAAATTGTTTAAAGCTTTAAACTAGTTAAATACTATGCAAATTGCAAGTTAAAAAAATTTTAAATTAAAGAAAAATTTACCTGATGGGCAATAGTAGCAAAATAATTAGTGGAAATACCATTTTGATGTAGGGCCAAGGTGAAAAACCAAAGAAGCACATTACTCCTAATTGTACTAATTGACAGCAAGTAAATGTGTGAATTTTTCGCTGAGGACAACGGCGGATATAATGATTTGGAGGGTAGGCAGCCTATACCAAAAAGTTAAAAATTTAAAATTGATTATAATTGAAATTTTAATAAAAGTTAATAAAGAGTTAATTTGAGAAAAAAAAATTAAATTTTAACCTAATGTTTTAATAACAAAAATAAACAGATTTTTAACTAAAATTGTTACTAAGAAATTTTTCTAAATTGTTATGATTAAAAATGCTTGACAATATTGAAAAAGAAAATAAATGCAATAATTAATGTATCAATGTAAAAAAAAAAAAATAAAAAAAATAATTTTAGCTTTTTTAATATAAAAAAAAAAAATGCTATATTAATCAAAACAATGAACATTGCAAATAGCAGACTCAATTGTGTGCAAAGCAAAATATAGAATTAATGATGATATAATGAAGAAAAACCTAGAATATCGTCAAATTTCCTAAAATTTTTGTTGTTTATTTTTTCAATTGTCATGCACATTTAATAAGCTTATGTAGTACAAAGAAAACATTAAACAATTAAATTAAAGTTGTTATTCCTAGTTTTATTATAATTTATATTTTAATTCTAAATCTAAACTTTTAAAATATACTTGCAAAATATTTTTTTTTAGATTTGAATAAATTTTAAAAACTTTGTTTAATTTTTTAATATAAATATTAAATTGCTTTTTAATAAAAAAAAAAAATGTAGCTGCAATCTTATAATATTATTATTAAAAAAAATATTAAATAATTAAAAAAATAAACATTTACATGTTTTGGTGATTGAATCAACCAAAATAAACAGATAAAAATCAAAAATAAATAATATAAATATATGTAAATAAATTACCTGTTCCATAAATAAAAGTGTTATTCGTTCAAACATTTGATTGCCATTTAAGGCAGTGATTGCCATATATAAAAACAATCCATCTAACACTGCAGTTGGGATGTAGGCTAAGGGCCTAGGCAGCAGAAAGATGGATAAACCAATTAACAAATGAGAAACAATGCTAGTGATTCGAGTTTCACGAACTTTCACAATGCTAAAAAAACAGTTAAAATTGAAACAAAAATTAAAATTATATTTAATAAATTTAAAATTAAATTAAAGTGATTAGCTTATAATGAGCTTACATTTCATACACGTGACCACCATCCACGCGTTCTTCTACGTCGGCTAAACTGCGCACATGAAGAGGCGAATGGGGCAATACGCCGTGCATCCAAGGAAATCCGTACATTGACAGAAATCCATTAAGAATGCCCACAACCAGTAAGTCAAGATGATAGGCACAACCTTTTTTCAGTCTTAAAATTCAAAAATAACAGTAAATATAATATATTTTTATTTTGTAATATTAAATTAAAAATTAACCTAAGATTTTTATGTGATGAATAAAATTAAAGACAAATAAGTATTAATCAAAAACCAAAAATTTAAACCTTAACAAACGTCTAGTTAAGTCAATCAAATAAAATACATATATATAAGATGCAAGCTGTCAAGTATTTTGACCTACTCTTAAGCAAATATATATTTAACAAAATATTGACCAATCCCAAAAATGCATTGTACAAAATAGAAAAGGATTACATAGAAAAATTATTTTAAGTAACAACCGCAGTTCCAAATGGAAGCATTTTAACTGCCAAATAAAACAAGCTTTCCAAAATTTTTCTGTTTTGCATTTGATTTTGCAAACTGGTCAAAACTGCCATCATAGAAATAAATTAAACAAATGCAAAACTAAACTAAAGATGAAGACTTTGAATAGCATTTGCCACTAATGTTAAAAATTTTATTTTACTTATTATGAAGTTAAATGAAAAGTTGAAAAAATGGACAAAAAAAGGAAGATTAGAAAAAAATAAACAAACTTACTTGTTACAAGGATTGTTCACCATCGCAGCAGCAATGTTTTGGTCCATAAAGAACAGTAATGATAGAGCAAAACCCATTCCCATGGCCGCAAAGCCGGCAGATAGTGGCAACTCTTCAATTTTTGCTCGACCAATTTCAAATTGATCACTGTAACGGAAGTGTTCCACTGTAGTCAAAAACAGGTTACAAGTTAAATAAAAAGATCAAAAACCATCATAATAAAGTTGAAAAAAGTGAAAATTTGTAGATAATTTTTAAGAAAATTATTTAGTTGAACAGTTTAGATTGAATAGCAGGTGAAAAAGATGAATATATGTTGATAAAGTAAAAATAGTTAATAAAATAAATTAATAATTAAATAAGTTAAAATGGTCAACATTATTATTTTAATTATTATGCATTAAACAAAATTTTTTAAATAATATTAAACTATAAATAAATTTTATTAACTTACCTGGAATATCACTAAAAGTGTAAGATCCAATAAAACTGAGCAAGATCACTGCACAGGGTAGTGCATAATCAGCTAATAATTCTCGCTTGCTTGCCTGCAAATAAGGACTGGGCATGGCAAGGAAACATGTGTAAAGATGCAAGATGGTGAAGACAAGAAGCCAGACAAGAAGAAAGCAGGATGATTGTAGAATTTGGCAAGCAGCAGCAATGAATAGTGAATGAAGATAAAATAAGGTCAATTGTAATAATTGGCCAAAAAAAGATGAGTCCAATATAGGTTAGCGAATGATGCATTTGAAATTGAACAAGATGAAAAACAAAAGCATTAGTGGCCGGAAATTCAAACAATAATTCAAAATAATATATAAAAAAATGAGCGCGAAAACTGAAGTTTGAAAAGATTTCTGACAAGTTGTAGACAGATTTGAAAAGGGTTTCAGCTTGACTTACGTTTTGTTAAAATTGTAAAGTGAAACTGCGACCCAAACAGTGCCCAGCATCAGTAAGATGAACAGTAGACTTGAGTCACGCCTGCAGATTACATCCGGTGCGGTCACATTATAAACCGACTCATTGCTAGTAAAATTACTAAAATTGCTATAAATTGCACTGGCCAAAAAATGTGCCGTCGAACTTGTCTGGTTTAAAACCGGTGTTTCTATTAAACTAAAATTGACGTTGCTACTGTCATTAGCCGGTGCCTCCCCTTTACAAACAGGTGAATTGTAATGTCGATTAAAATCTAACAGTAAAGTTGGGCACAACAAGGTTAAAAAAACATTAATCTTATAAATCGATGTAAATGGAAATAGGTTGCAAATGTTGCGATAAATTGGAATAATTAAAATATTTTTAAATTTAAACTGATTTCAAACTGTTGATCTCGACTAGCAAACTATTTAGTGTGTTTAATGCATGTGATTTAAAAAAAATCACATTTTTTTAATTTAATTTAATTTAAATTATTTTGGATAAAACAATAAAGAAAGTTTTAAATTCATATTCATATTCAAAATTTGCATAATAATTTTAATGTAAAACAAGCAATCAATAAAAAATTAAATATGGAAATTAAAATACTAATTGGAAAAATGATTTATTTCTTGCATTCAAGTAAAAATAGCATGTTTTAATTATATTTAATCAAAACCCGATTAAAGCTAATGATTTATAATAAACTAACTCACTTTTATAACAATCTTTAAAAGCATCAGCAGCAAAAGCAATACTAATAAACAAAGCAAAAATTTCCTCTGTAGATCGAGTACACCATTTCATCAGCCGGCTCACATCAAATACCGCGTACAAGATGAGAAAAAACGTGTTCCATAGACCTACACATGCGTACATCGCATGAAAGTTAAGTTCAAACTCTTCACTGATTCCATAAATTACTGAAAATAAATAAAATTAAAAAAATTAATTAAAATTAAGAATAGCTAAATGCAAAACTAGACTGCTACTAAAAGAATTAAGTGATTAAAATATTTAATTACTAAAAAAGCTGTTCTCTTGTTTTTTAGCTGTCTTCTATAATTTACATTCTGATTATTCCGATTATTATTTTTATTTAGCATTTTTATTCAAATAAGTTTCTATCAATTTCATTTATAATAATTTCAATTTAACCTTTAGATCTTTAAATGTTGAACAAAAATTTTTTAGTTAAAACTATAATTTATATGTAAAATGAGTAATTTTAAACTTGCACAAAAGATGCTTAAAATTTAAATAAAAAGATTTCGCTATATTAAAACAAACAATTAAATAAATAATTAAAAACTTTATTTTTTATTACAATTGAAAAATCTAAAAAAATTTAAAGTAAAAATAATTCAATCTTCAGTTAACCTAATAATCAAATAAATTGAAGATTTAAGTTTTTTAAATAATTCTAGTCTATTAACTTGTTATAATTAGTTTATATAATTCAACATAGTTTATATAAATAATAATATTAAAGAAAATTAGCTAATTAAATGAAACGTTTAAAAATAAATTAAACAAAAATTAAATATGTACCTTTAATGTACAAACAAAGTGGTGCTGTAGTCATCACAATGACTAATGGCTGTCCACCGAAAAAACCAAACGATAAACCTCCTACTGTTTGACCGATGATTGCTTTTCGAATGTCTATTAAATATAGTGAAATTATAATAATAATTAAAAAACCAACCGGAAACCGGAAAATTTTTGTTTGCTTTAAAAATTATTCTGTTTTGTTTTTATTTTAAATTATGAAATCAATAATATTTGAAATTTTTTCTTGTTCTATATCATATTTTTACGTGCATTCTATTTAAATATTAATTTTAAAGTTTAAAATTTATTAATTAAGCTCAAATCAACAATAATAATTATCTGTTAAACTTGATTATTTTCAAAATAATCATAATGTCAAACCATTAAGATGCATTTAATAAATAGATAAAAATTGAAAAATAAAAGTTAAATGAATAAATTTTTGTGTGATAATTTAAGTTAGTAAATGTTTTTCTTTAGTCTTTAACATATACTGGTCAATATGAAATTTAAGCGCATTAAAGATTCCAAATAAAAGATACATCATTTAATTTGCTGAGCATGCAGCTGTGCTAACATAATTTGCATAGGCTAAAGCCTTTAGTAAGTTTGATTGGTGTGAAATTTGAAACGGAAACGGTCAGCCTATATTTTTGTACCCTCCACTACCAATATTCATCATCATTTAAATAAAACACTTACTTGGCTTCAAGCAAAATTGTTTTGCAAATCGCTTTATTAATTTAGTTTTTTATTTTTAAATGTTTGCAATTTATTTTTTTACTATTTTATGCAATTTGCATTAGATTATATTAATTTTTATCTTTAATTTTGTAAGAATTATTATACTACTTTTTTTTTGCTAAAAACAAAATACTTTGGAATATTTTAGAATGACATGTTCTTACTTTTACTTAATAAATGTGATCTGACAACATTTAACAAATGAATAATATTTTTTTTCATTTTTGTTTTTTGTCAAGCTTTTTATTTTTTTTATTTTTTTGCATTTATAAATTTGTTTATTTAAGAAAGTTTTTTATTAATTATTAAATAATTTTTTTATGTAACTTAATTAAAACAATTATATCTTTATTGGCATTTCTTAATTTAATAATTACTTTGCAAAAATAAAAATAATTGTTTAATTTAGTATAAATTTAAAACATAAGCAGTTTAATAATTTGTCTTTAGATTTTATTGTAATTTTTTTTTATTTGTTTTAAAGTTTTATTAAAAAAAAAAAAATTTACTTACCACCTGTATTCATAATGTCCAATTTTTTTTAATAAAAATTAAGCAAAATAGAAAAAAAAAGATAGTTTTAGATAATTTCGAAAATTAATCAATTTTATAAGTTATTATAAAAACAAACCGATTGTTAAAATCAAATTTTTTTAATGTTTAACTAATTTAAAAATCTATTTAAAAATTTTTTATAGAACAATCTCTAACCAATTTTTCCTTGTGTGTTATTGTCGTTAAGCACTCCAAATGCAATGGTGGGCAGTAAACAAGCAAAATAAAGAAAAAAGATTGTGGAAATAGTTTTATGAATTGTTTGATGACCAACCACACCTTAAAAAAAAATTAAAAAATTAACAAAAATTTATTTTGAAAATAGATACATTTAAAACGGTTTATTATTATTAAACAATACTAAAAAAAAAACATTGTAAACAAATTAAATACTAAAAATATAGATAAAATGTCAGTTTTGAACTGACATTTGCACTTACCATCAATATAATCACTTATATAGTGTGACAATCTCCGCCGTAGATCTTCACAAAGTCCCTGAGCTATTTTGCATTTCGGTTCCTATATAAATAAATAAAAATTAAATTTTGATTTATTCATTTGGAACATATTTAAAAATTTTTATTCTTAAAAAAACATAAAAAAATAAAAAATTTTAAACTAAAAAAATTAAATTTAAAAGCCTTAAAAAAAAAAGTATTAATATTTTTTAATAATTTTAAGCTTATTTAAAAATCACACTTAAACAAATTGCCTAAAAAAATATGTCAATTTTTCTTTAGGCAAAATACAATTTAATTTATGAAATTATTAAAAACGATTAGTTTTTATTTCAATTTTTTTTTCTTATTAAATTTAAAATTTAATTTAAGATTTTTTTTATAATTTTGTAAATTTATCTATTGCCTAAAGTAATGAGTATATTACTTAAACTTAACAAAAATAATATATTACTATTAAAACAAAACAATGTATCAATATAAACAAAATTATAATTGGTTTTAATTTGTGGTCAAAATATAGATTTATCATTCACAAAATAAAAATTTTAAAAAATCCTGCATTTATTTAAACTATTAGTTTTAATTCAAAAATTATCAAAAAAAAGTAGACAAGTGCCGAGATTAGATTAATTTAAACAGTTTGCATTATTATTATCGAAATAGCGTTTAATTGTACTTAGTTTATGTGTTAATCAAAGTGTAAAATACGTGGAAAAGATCTTTTATTGCACATTACGGTTTATTATTAAAAGTTGATGCCTCTTAGAAAAGATTTTAAAATTTTGATTGTGTCTACTGATTTTAAAGAACAAAGTTTTAACAATTACATTTTTATTCAACATTTTTATTTGTTTTTTTTTTTGACATTATTTTTAATTAATTTTTTTATCATCTTTTTTTTATATTTTCATTATTTTTTAATTTTAAATAGCTTGCAGTAAAAATTTTATTTGATTTAGTTAAGTTTTATTAAGTTATGCAGCAAGATTTTTTTAAATTAGCTTCTTGCTATCATCTTATTTGACCTGATCCAGTCAAAATTATCTTAGTTTAAATATATTGAGTCTTTGTCGGTTTTATCTAGTTTTCCCGCCCAAACACTAATCCGCTCGCAAATTATCTGCACAACTGACCGGCATACTTATGACTAAATTAAAAACTAAACTGTTCAGTTTAATCAGATAAAATTGCGATTATTCACAGTCCATTTCAATTGACTAAGCTGACTGAATGGACAAAACTCATTATTATAGTTTAAGACAAACTACACACATTTTTACTGAAAAAAAAAGTTTTATCGTCAGTCAAATATTTATATCATTTTTCATAGTAGCTTTTTATCTAGTGATCATCTCTTATGTTCACTTCTTTTCTTATAAAAATTTTGGGCGTTCTTGATGGGCAATATTTGCAATCACCTTGGCAAATGTGTCATGGCAATGGTTTTATTTGCTTAGTTGCGTTCATTCGTTGTGAAATTCGTTTTCATCATTTTTTTTTAATCTTTTTTGATTTTTTCTTATTTGATGTTCTGAAAAACCACTTTCTTATTTCATTTGTTTCATTTTAGTATCACATTCAGTAACTATCTTTTGATCATATATACATTAAAATATATGTATTTGTATAATTTTTTTTTTGTGGCAAAAATGTGTCAAACACTTTTTAACTTGTTTTCCGTTGTTTTCATTAATGTTGCGCTTGAAACATTTGGCGCGTAAATGTTACAATTTTTTTCTTTTTAACCAGATAAAAGTTTTTTTTCTTAAATTTTTTTTTTTAATTTTATTTCAACATTTTTTTTTCTTTTCAAAATCTCATCAGTTTTATTTTTTGTTGTTTTTGTCATTTCCATCCATTTAAAACCATAAGAGCAGTTAAGTGGCTTTGACCAATTTTTCTTTCTGTTTTTTCCCCTTTCTTTTTTTTTCTTTCTTCACTTTTTCACTCTTCCTTTTTTGTTCCTTTTCACTTTGTTTTCTTTTCAGGTTTTAAACGCAGATGAACTTGCCAGTTTCCGCTTTGCTCGATGACCACAAATGGTCAGCCTAACAAAGACAGATTAAGCAAATTGCGTTTTGAATTTGAAATTTAGTCGGCCAATGTCTACTCAACACAATTATTGCAAAAAAATTGAAGATTTAAATCTTCTAATGAAACACAAAATAAGCCCAGTACAAAGGTGGGAAAATATTTAAATGCGTTAAAGAAAATAAGTAAACATATATAAACAAACAAAATGAAACCTAAATAATACAAAACTAAATTAAAAGTGAAGCTAATTTAAAAGCAAAGTTAAATTAAAAGTGAAGAAAAATTAATGCAAAAACTAAAAAAAAAATTGAAGCAAAATTGATATTAAATTAAAAATTAGTCAAAATTGGAATAAAATTGAAATAAAAATAAAGTAAAAGGAAATAATTAGAAAAATAGATAAATTATCAAAGAGGTGAGTGTAAAATTTTTAAAAATAAACTCACTTCAAATTCCATGTCCTGATCATGACTGGCCAATCTCCTTGGATTGCTTTGTTCAGCCGCTAAATCTTGTGCATGGTTCAAAAGTGATTTTTTAAACTCTGCTTCGCTTTGCACTTCAAGTAACCTTTGGCGAAAATCCATGTCTGCAAACATAGTAGCAAACGTACGTCCGGTTTCCAATGCATTTTTTGTTCCTTTCTATATTTTTTGTACAGGTGGAAAAAAAAAAAATTATCCAAAATAGTTTAAAAATAAAATTAAGCAATAAATTAGTTCAGTAAATCAAAATAAATTAACACGGTTGAATCACAAATAATTAATTGATTAAAATTGAGGTCAATTAACACAATGCATCATAATAAAATCAAAAAATTAAAAAAAAATATATTTAAATATTAAAGAAACAAAAACTTAGTAAACAAGTTAAAAAAAATTAAAATAAACAGTAAAAAAACAATTGAGATTAATAAAATTAACTTTTATTAATTGAAACAAAAATTTGGGCCAATTCGTCTCTTACTTGCATGCAATCTTGTTTTCTCTCACTAATAGCTAACCAAAAAAAAAAAGCGAGAAAAAAACAAAGTGACAAGCAATTCTTTAAGGGCAAATTTGATTTTTTCTTTTATTTAATTTTAATTTTTTTTTTGTTTTTTGTCTTATTCATTCTATACTGTGTTTTATTCGTTTTTAGTTCCGGTCGTTTTTTATTTTTATTTAATTCATCCTTTTTTAATTTTTTTTTAGCAATTTTATCATTTATGTTTAACATTTTTTTGCTAATACATTTTTTTTTATAATGTATATATATTTATTTCATAATTTACTTGACTATATATTTAGTATTTTTTTTTATAATTTATTTATGTAAATTAACCTTTTAGCTTAATTTTTTTCTTAAATAATATTTTATTCAATTTGTAAATTATTGATTATTTATCAAATTTATTTTTTCATATTTAATTTAAATTATTTATAGTTTATATTTTATTATTTTTAATTTTATTAAAAAATTTTTAGGTTTAAATTAAATGATAAAATTAACATATATTAAATTTAAAAATTAGAAAAATAATTAAAAAAAACAATAATTCTATAGGTAAAAATGGACAAAAAATTAAAATCAATGAATAAAAAAAATTTTTTTTTAGAAAACGACAAACTAATTTATTTTTTGAGTTTAGCTAAGGAGAAACGTGCTAAAAGACCTGTGTCTATTTTCAATAAATCAGCTGCTTTTTTAAAATTTATTTTAAGATGTTTTTTTTAAAAAAAAAATTTTAAATATCTCTTTAAGATGCTTTAAGATATTTTCTTCAATAATATTTTTTAAAAATATTTCTTTTTAAATGTACTTTTTAAGATGCTTATATAAAAAATAACATTTAAAAACTATTTTTTGAATATTTTTTTATAGTATTTTTAAAAAACTTTTTTTTTTTTTAAATTCTTTCATCATGCTTTTACAATTTTCTATTCATATACTTGACCATTTCACTAGTATTTTGCAAACTATATTCAAAACAATTTTTTAGACTATTTACAAGCCAAAAATACAATACTGTTAACACGTCTATACTATTGATGTATCATGATAATCCAAATACGGACCGATTTTATCTTTTTTTAAAAACACAAACAAGCTTCATTTTGAACAAACAAATGTCAAAATGCAAAAATAAGAAAAAAAAACGCCTTACTTGCCTTATTTCAAATGACGTGCAGATATCTCATACAAAAAAAAATATTTATCTGAAATGATACAAGTCCAATTTGAAAAACGAAGACTTTTTTGTGTTTTATTCTTATTTTGCTTTATTTTAAATATATTTTTTTTGAAAATTTGGTCCTGTAATTTAGCGTAAAAATGGTACAAATGAATTTATACGCACATATTAAAAAACACATTGATACAATCAATGCAAAATAGTTAACTTGCTTAACATCAAGATTTCTGTTTTTTTTTTTTTGTTTTTTTTTTCAAATTCTTATCTCAATTGAACAAAGTTTAGAAGCGCAGTTGGACTAAATCAATGTAGTTAATATGGATGCCAGACAAATTTTAGTAAAAAAAAAAAAAGGTAATTTAACCGAATAAAATAAACTTAAATAAAAAAATAAAAAATAATACAGAAATTATTTTTCTATAATAGACCACACTATCGTTATAAAAAAATATTATTTAATAGCTAAAGAAAACATATTTATCATTGCTAAATTATAAAAAATGAATATATAAAAATTTTGAAAATAGGTAGTCATTAATTAAAAAAAATCAAGTAATAGATTATTTATATTATAAAAAATTTTCGATTACAATAAGTAATTGCTGATTTTAATTAAAATTTTAAATTTGTAATTTAACTCAATTTTAACATTTTTAAATTAATATTTCTAATTAAACCTTTGTTTTGTTTACTCACTAAGCTTAAATTTAATATGTGTTGATCAAATAACTTTATGGTTAAGTGGAAACAAAACACATTGGTTTAACGTCTTAAAATAGTTTAACATATGATATGTTTCTAATCACTTGATTTAACTTTAGATTTATTGCTATTTTAATTTAGCATTCTGCTTATGCACGATTTGTAAATTTGTTTTTACAAATTCTTGACCAATGAACTGTTTAATTATTTGTTTTATTTAAAAACGAATTTTCTTATTCATTTTTCATTCTTTTTTCATCAAATAATTTTCTTTTTGTTTACCTTACTTTAAGCTTACACTTATATTTATTAAATTATTTATTTAATTTTTTTTTTTCATTTTTCTTTCATTTTATGATGTACAATTTTTTTTTTTGACAAATATTGATACTAATGTCAATGTTATATACTTAAACAATTTAAATTTTATTTTTAAAATGAATAAAAATATATTAAGATTTGTTTATTAAGAAATAATATTACACGTTTCTCACATTTTAAAATAAAACAATGTATTTCTTTATTTTAAATCTAATCAATAATAAAATTAAAATATTTAACTGTTTCAAATAAATTGTTTACGTAAACGTTGTCATTTTCCTATTGTAATTTAATTGTATGATTTAATTTGCAGTATTTAAACGTAAATAGAATTGAAAAAAGTTTTAAGCTGTTTGAGTTATCGATTCAGTAATAATTGATTACGGCAATTTATCTTTTGTCAAAGAAGATCAAATTAATTTTTAATCTTTTCTTAACATATTCTTAAAGTCGTAAAAACTTAAAATTTAATTTTTTAGAAAATTTTAACAAATCTAGTGTGTAAAAGATGCATATAGTGTGTTATTTAAAACCGTTTGATTGAATCGTCCGTTTCTATTAATTTAGATTAGTTAAATGACATATACTAAAAGGAAAACATGCAGAAAAAAAAGGTAATTTGAAAATAATTATCTTACCTCTTTGCTGGGCGTGAGCACCAAGATGAAAAAACGCACTTCGTGCGAGTTACGGCCCATATTGGCTGGTTGTTTTAGACGAGCAATGGCTACATGGCGTTTTTGCAAGTTAGGCAGTGAACAGCTGTTGAAAAGTCAAATAGACAACGATTAAGTTAAGATCGAGTCAGTAAATGAACAAACAAAAAACAATTAGTAATTTTGTTTAAATTTAAATTAACTTGTTTTGTTGTAAGCGAATTTGAACGATAGTGCTTGAATTTTGCTTCTTAATAATGTTTTCATAATTAAACTGTTTAAAAGCAAAATAAAATTATCAGACAATTGAAAACATTCTAAACGTGTAAAAAATGCATAAAAAATGTATAAAAATATTTCTAACTATTCAAAATATAATTAAGTATGCTTTAAAGAAACTGGCCAAAATGATAATTAAATTTTGTTTTAATTGTTCAAATAGAACCAATGGTGAACAGATTTGCAACACATGCGCTGCATTGTAACTAGATCAAATTGTAATTAAAAAGATCAAAGGTCAGCTTTGTAAGCATCTCGAATTCACACTGCTGATGGCAGCTAATTAACACGTATTTAAATACCAGTTTACAATCAGCTTATTACACGTTCATTCTTGTTCCTAATGTTTCTAATTAGGCTTGCGATTAGTAAAATCTAATTAAATGTCGCATTAACCACACGCCAACATAAAGCCTTTTATTTTGAATTTTTTCAAAAATATTTCCTATTCAATTTGGTTAAATCTTATTTTAATTTAGTTTTATTTACCAATATTTTACACTTTTGCTTTTTTTTTGTCTGATTCTTTAGTTAAATTGCAATTCAATTTCTTTGAGATTGCAATTCCTTTACTTCTAAACTACTTTCTTAAATACTCATCACTATTTATTAGCTTGCGGTATTTGACCATCTGTTCTTAACTTTTTATTATCAAATAATTTTCTTTTTTAACTTATTTTAAGTTGCAAGCAAATATATAAAATTTACAATGCAAAATATTTACTTTTTAAATTTAGCTTTAAAAATTTAAATAACAAAATTTTTAAATTAAAATTTTTTATAAGTTAAAAAAATTAAAAAAAAAAAAAATTAAATAGGATTTAAAATTATTGTTTAACTTCTTAAAATTTATTAAATTAAAAAGGGCACAATTATTTTGTTTAAATCTTTATATAATTGCCATTAACTACATAATAAATGTTTTTAATTTTTAACTTTTTGTCAAATAAATTGTTATAAACATGGTTTTTAAGCCAAATCGTTTTACTACAATTCTATTCAAACTAATCTTACTAATGTTAAACATGATCAATATGTATAAATGATGGAAAAACAATTTACAAAAAGTAAAATTTTAAAAAATAACTCCCTAGACAAATAAAATGTTTATCTAATTGAGAATTTTATGTTTATTGTAGTTTAATAAAAAAGTTAAATTAAATTTTAATTAATGAAAATTTTGAATTGCATAAAATTTAATGTTTTTAGTTAATTATTTAACTCCTTTTAATTTTTTTTTTTTTTCAATATGAATTAAACAACATGTTTATTTAAATGTTTATTAAATGTATTTAAGCATTGGTTATCAAGCGCATGTCAACACTTGAAAATGTCTCCAAACATATTCATTTCAATACATCATTTGCTACATTTAATCCTATGTCTAAGATAAGCCCGCTGACCCAGGCCTGATCCATAGGAAATCAATAGTATAAATTATTGAACCGAGACATTGCGATACATTTAAAATAACCTAGTTTTATACAGTTGTGTACATTTGTTATTACTATCTCTTTTATCATCTAAAATATTTTTTTTAGACAGTTCTTATAATTTTAATTTAGTTTAAAACAATGACCGTTTTTAGTTTGCGGTATAATTTTTATTTATTTATTTATTAAACATAAAAAATATAATGAAATAAACAACCTGTTTTCAAGTGAAACAGGTAGAATCAAGTTCAAACAGCTTAAACAAATAAAAAAATAAAAATTAATGAAACAAATAGAATTAAGCTTGATTTAACAATTTTTTTTCAGATGGTCAGTTGCCAAGCAAAAATCGGCTTTTCTTTAAGCTCTTTCTACACATTTGTAAAGTTTATGTATAAAAAGAAATACCAAAACCGCAGGCAAATCATCTGAAAGAAGATGAAATCAAAATTTGTTATACAAGTGTAATAATAAACAAATCCTTTCTACTTTGCGTGTTCATTTTTTTTTTACGGTAAAATGCATCATTCATCTATTTTTCACTGTCATGACAATACGAATAACAAATATTAAAATAGTTAAACAAAATCTTAAACAGATTAAATAAAAGATGTTTAAATTTTTTTTTTTTTGAATGACAATTCTTTTGTCACTACTCAAGCAAGTTGTCTATTATTTTAAATATGATTTTTTAAATTGTTGATTTTTATTGACTAAAAAACTAAAGTAAATTTAAAATAAAAATAAGTATAACTTAGAGTAAATAACTCTATAAGTAAAAATAAGAAAAAAATATGCAATTTTCATTGCAGTGACCGGAAATTATGGGCGGACTTTGATTGTAAGAGAATCAAAATAACTAGCCATTCCAATATTTAAGACGTTGCTAGTCTAAACTTAGTCAATATTATTGTCGTATTCGATTTTTTTATTTAGTTTTTTTTTATTATTAAAATTATCAAAAAACAATGTATTTATTTACGCTGAATTTTTATTTTTTTTTTTGCTATCAAATATAACCATAAAGTCTCCAATTACAAATGCATTTTATTTCAAGATAATCAGTTGATAGTGATATGTTAGAATATTAATTAACATAAAAATTAATTTTGAATATTAATTATATTTAATAATTTCTAAATTTTTTATTTTATTTGTTGCATGATCTTAATTGAGTTAATAAAAAAAACTTACGTTGCACACAACCAAGATTGGTCATAATCAAATCCACCTCCTTCACTGATGTACGTGCCTTGAATAGTGCGTGCAAGAAGATTCACTAAAAAAAAATTAGTTCATATATCCATCGTTTAACAAAAACATAATTAAAAAAACACAATTAAATCATATCCAATTTAATACAAAGTAATTTTTATGTTTTAGGCATATCATATCCAAATCATTTACACGAATTAAATTTATTTTTTCAAAATTATTTTATAAGAAAAATTTCAATAAATTAAGATGTCAAGTATAAAAATAAAAAAAAATATTGTATTAATTTTAAACAATTTTAAAAAAAATTTTGCATAAATAAAAAAATTAATAATTTAACAATAATTTAAATTATAAATGATATTAAAGTTGATATGATTTAATTTTATGATGAAATTATTTGATTATATTGAAATAACAAGTAGTTAAATGACAGTTGAACAATGTGATGAATGGTGTTTACAATTAATCAGGTCAAGTATGCCATAAATAAAATAAGAAACAAAATAAACTTGTTAATAAAATTAAATAGAAAATTGTTTAAAATTAAACAGAATTATATAAATATTATTTTGGTTTGGTGCAACTGATATAATTAAAAATTAATATTGAAAAATACTATTATATATAGTATTAAAACAAAAATAAAACTTTTAAATTGCTTAAAATTGATTAACTACTTAAGATTTTATTTAAACTTTTTAAAATATTTTCTTACCTGAATCATGTGTGAATAAGGCGGTTTTTGCTTCTTTCAATGAAGCTGACGGTTCTGATCCATCTAGCACCTGATTAGCCAGTAATTTGAAAAAAAAAGAAAAAGAAATCAATTAAATTTAGTTTAAAACATAAATAAACTTTTTAAGTTGCAAAAAATTAAAATATACAATTCAAAAAATCAATTGAACATAAATTAAAATGATCAATTTACATCAAGAATGAACAAAATCGAATCATTCTTAATAAAAAAAATTTTAATCAATTATTTTTTTAAATATAATTTAAAATTATTTCAAAAAATTATAATTAAATTATTTAAAAAAAAATTCATAAATTGTTATGACAAATAAATTTTTCAATAATATTATATAACTCATTCTAAAACTAGATATTTTTTTATTTCGTTTATAGTAATATAATTAAATATTTATTTAACCTATAATTTAGATATAAATTTTTTAATTGAAATAAATTAATAAAACTATTATCTATACCAACACTTAAGTAATGGGGATGTAGCTCAGATGGTAGAGCGCTCGCTTAGCATGCGAGAGGTACCGAGATCGATGCTCGGCATCTCCAAAAAACGTTTTTTTATATTTTTTTTCTTATTCATAAATTAAAAAAAATTAACATTTAATTAATAAAAAAAAAAATTATATTATGTGAAATAATAATTAATTATTTATTAATTTAAAATAAATTTGAAATAAATGTTTAATCAAGAAAATTGCTAATTTAAATTAATCAAATTTATATTTTTGAAACATTTGAAAATTTTGATTTTTTGATCACATTAAAAAAGTTAAAATGAAAAACCGGAAGTTAAAATGTTGGTCGCACGTAGTTTTTACTAGTCAAAAATACGTGATTCGAAAATTCAAAAAAGCAGAAAAAGTTAAATCGCATCTTAATTTAATCTGTTTTTTTTTTTTGGTTGGATTTAAACGAGCTTTAGATTTTCAAAAATGAAAAAAAAAAAACAAATCACTAAATCAAAATAAATTCTCATTTGTCAAATCTTTTTGAAAAAATTGTAGATATCAAAAAAAAATAAATAAAATTAATTAACTCAATTGACTTAATTGTATTCATTGTGTTTTAATTGAATTCTCCCACTGAAAATCACCTATTTACTTCTTGTAAGTAAGAAGCAACTTGTGCTCAGTTAAGTAACCAGGTTAAAAACATAAATTAAATTTATTTTAACTAAATTTTGTTTACGTGCTTGAATGAGCAAAGATTGAAACTGCATCTTCTTATGTTTGCATTAAAAAACTGTTTTTCTCATTACTTACATTTGATTTGGACAGTAAACAGTTGTTTTTTTATATAAAACTTTATTGTCTACTTGTTTACAATTTGACACCAATAATTCAAATTCAAAAACCACTAATAAAAATTTAGTTAAAGTTTTTTGTTTTACAGCAAGTGAATAGTGGACAGACGGAAATTCCCTTGTGCAAAGTTTGTGAAAACTTGAACCAATTGAGCTTGCATCAGTTTTACAATAGACTCAACAGCTTTAAACAAATCAATCGCGTTGACTTTTGCTATTTCAAATCATAGACTAGCTTTTGTAAATTGGTGCAATCAATGAACATCAAAATTGCATTTAACCCTGACCCAAAAGAAAGCTTTTAATGCTTTTAGCTATAAAATACAAAGACTAGCAATGTTGGCAATGTCGGTCGAAGCTTTGATTAAAAGTGAAAAATTGGACTAAAAGAGGAAAATGGGAAAAGCAAAGAAAGTAAAAGAAGATGAAAAAGATGAAACAACTCCGGTCAATGTGGTTATGTTTGATGAGTTTGATGTTTACTCAATTTGCAAACTGAATCAGGCTGTTTGCTTAGCCTGGTTGTGGCTGACCGGCAAGATGCTGTCGCCAAACTACAATTTTTAGTGTGAAGACCAGCTGCTGTGCAAACACATTGGCCATATTAGACTTGTATTAGTATCAGCAATTGGAGATGAAAAATAGGCCTGAATTGAACAGACCATGAACAGGCCATGAACAGGCCGAAACTAGCAAATAGGCTGAAATGCAAGCAAATCAAGCTCTAACTTTAAATTTGTGACCAACTCTTATTTGATAGCAAAACATAAGTCGGAGCACGTTTGAAATAAATTTGGACTAACCACAATCAAACTGTAAACAGCACAGCAAAATGTGAAACCAAAATATTAAAGGAAAGTATTAAAGCAAAGCATAAAAGCAAATTATAAAAGCAAAAGTCAAACATCACTTGCAATGTATACGTTATTTTTAATCACTTTCGTTTACTTAGTAATATACATTTGGTATTTGATTTTCACGCTTTTAAAATGATAAAATAATGATCCACATACACCTGGTGTTATCGGTCATTGCTTTGCAAGCACTTATCATAATTTGATCTCCATTTAATGCTGATCTCAACTAACAACGATCAGTCTACCTCTGGTTTTTAACCTCACATGTTGGTTGCATACGCAAAATATAATAAAAATCAAACTTAAACTTTTTTTGGCAAAAATTTTAATTATAATTTATTTTTATATTTTATATTTGTTCTTCATGCAATTTTTTAAATGTTTCAAAATTTATTTTTGTATATTTATTTATTTTATTTTCGTTCATGCTTAACTTCATTTTTTTTTTACTTTAATATGAACTAATATACTGCTATGCATATGAAATTGATGCAATTGAAAACGACAAACTAAAAGCTTGTAGTAAGTAATAGATTAAATTGCCGGCTCTAAATTTTAAGAACTTTTTTGTTTATTTTTTTTAATGCTTTTTAATTTTTTCAACAAAATCAAAAAATAAAATATTAGAATAAAAATTGAAAATCATTTTTATAACTGTTTTAAACGAGACACAAATATGGTTAAAAAATTGATATAATTACATTTTTTCAAAACAATCACTCTAATATAGGATCATCATTTTGCCAAATTTAATGTTTACAAAATTGTTTATTAATTTATTATTAAAAATATATATATATCAAGAAAATAAAAAATGATAAAGAAAGCAAAAAGAGAAAAAATGACAATAAATATGCATGAATTGCTATTTGAATCTAAAAGCAAAAAGTTTGCAAAATTAAAAAAAAAATTATTGCAATTACATATCTTAAGCACAAACTAATGATGTAAAAAACTAACAGAAATTTCAGTAAAATCATCAATACCAAATCTTGATAGTAGTGATGATTTAGACAATTGTAACTAGAAATTAACATAGATATCAGTGTAAAAAAAATATTAAAGAAAGAAACGGATAAGAATAAAATATTCGTTTTCAACAGACGTTTAATGTTCATGTTTATCAATTTAAAGTTATAGTTCAACATTGACCTTTGAATTCTTAGCTATTTTGGCGAAACTATCAAAACCATAAGGATGACAATAATATAAGTTAGAAAATTAAAACTTAAATTCAAGATCGAATAAAATTAACTAATGGTTAAAAAAAAAAATGAATTTTTTTTTTTTCATACGAGTGATCAAAATATTTTTTATTGCTAATTAAGTATTTTCTTAACATTTTTATTTTTGATTTTAATAAAAAAAAGTAAATCACGATTGTTTTTCATTTTGATGACCTCGAATCTTAATTAAAAAAACAAAAGAAAAATTTAACAAAAATTGCAGTCAAAAAATAAAAAAAAACTCTTTAGTACTTGATTGGTGACGTGGATACATTGGTTAAATAACATTTGCGCCAGTGTGAAAAAAAAAAAAAACCTTGAGTTAAAACGCAGCAGGTTAAATGTGGAAAAAAATAGTGCAAAAGGCAATTGAATGATGTAAAGTTTTTACTGACCATTTCAAACCACTAAAAACATTGTTTTACAATTAGTACAAATGAGCTAATAATTTTAGAAAATATAGTGAATAAGTTTGCAAACTTGTTTACAATTGTAACCAAAAATTTTATGAATGACTAGTTGAAAACAAAATAACAATTTGCACAGTAGACCGATGAATATTTTTTGCAACTGTTAATCAACTGTTCTAATTGATTTGAAAGCAGTTTGTGTTTTTAATGAATTGATTTGGTGTGAAAATGTTGACCCAATCAAAAAAAGTTTGACAAGCTAAATTTTTATTACAAGCATATATCAAGCCTTGAAATAATTATTTACATCAATATTAATTATTATTTTTTTGTTTATAATTTTTATTTTATATAATTTGAAAATAAAGTTATTTTTTTTTTTATAGTTTAGGGTTAAAAACTAAAATGTAAAATCGTAAAATTTAAGACAAATTTTTTTATTCAATTTTTTTTTGTCATTTTTTTTAAATTGGACAATTTCAAAGCAGTTTTAAAAAGTTTTTTATTTGATTTTTAACCAAAATTGCAATAAGCACAAAATTGCATCACAAGTTTGATGAATGGGAATAAAAAATGAAATAGAATTGAAATATTTTTTTAAGAAATTTCGGACAATTTGAAAAATGTTTACTTTGGGCTAATCAAACAGCGCATGTAAATAAAAAGCAGTCAAAAAAGACTATTATTAAATAACTATTATTAAGTAAAATGGATATAATTGAAAATAAACAAAAGCAATGTAATTAAGTAAAATAAAAAAAAGTAAATATTTAATTTTTATAAATAGTAATAAAAAGTGGCAAAATTGGCATTAACAAGGTGAAAAAAAACTGAAAGAAATAAAAAGACAAAAGAAAGTGGGCAACTTACCTTTCCGACCATTCGGTTGACGATGCCTTCGATAGAAGTTTCATTAACGTCTAGTAAAAGAACGGCTTGTTGCAGAAATTGATCAACGTCCATAGTAGCTCGAACTTCGGCTCCAAAGTCCTTCATTGGCAGTTTCTGCAATTCACAATGGAAAAGGGTCATTTCAGGCATAAGACGAGAGTCTCGACGACTGCATTCTCCGTAAGGATTAGAGTCGCAATTGGGGGGAGCAGTCAGGCTTATAAGCACTTGACTAGCCCTACGGATGTATTCCCGTGACTTGCGACGGGCACCAGCATGCACAGCTGATAGACTGTTAGCTGAACTGTTGGGCTGGAGCCCACCAGTTGACGGTGCCCCACCGTGGGGAGAGTTTCCGGCAGAAAGAGGTTTCATCAGGTGGCCAGTGCTAGCAGCCAGCTGTGGATTAGAGCTAGAGGCAGCTAAAGACCCCACCGGCCCGTTGCGTACACTGTGATGGGCGTGCTCATTGAGTTGTAAAGCTGCGGCTTTATCCAAACTAGAAACGGAAACACTGGCCGAACGACCGGAACTGGGTCGACTTGAACCAGTAAAAGTGGCAAACAATCGACTCAAGGTCAAACCACTGCTCATTCGTCTTCCTTCTACGGAAGGCGAGCCCGGGCCGGTAGGCACATTGCAGTCTAGAGCACCTGAGCAAAATTGAAAGTTGTGTAAACTGGCGTGTACTAAAGTGGAACTTCCGTTTCCGTTGCTGTTGTCTGTCACTAGGATAGACGGGGATATTTGTTTTTTTGTGCCTTTCACATTCAATTGATGAGTAGTGCCGTTGCCCAAAGTTGCCATTGCCGTATTAGTGGCGGCAAGCAGAGCACATCCGGCTGATGAAGATCCGCATGACTGAGTTTGATTATTGTTTCGATCATTAGTCGACATGTCCCCATGCAATGATCTTCTAGTCAATGAAAGATAATCATCCGTTGAGTTACTACTACTGCCGTTAACTCCACCACTATTCACTATTTCTCCATTACTAATGGATCGACTGAGCAATTGCTTGCTTTGACAACTATTTGCAGTAGATTGGCCTGCGCCACATTTTGTCGATTGTCCACTCATTTTAGTTTTAATTGTTTTTCTTGTAATACTTTTCTTAGCACCAAATCTCTTGCTTTAACTCGTTTTAAGTCTATCACTTTTTAATCCAAACTTGTCTTTAGCTTTTCAGCTTTTTAGCTTTTTAGCTTTTTAGCTTTTTAGCTTTTTAGCTTTTTAGCTTTTTAGCTTCTTAGCTTCTTAGCTTCTTAGCTTCTTAGCTTTTTAGCTTTTTAAGCTTTTTAAGCTTTTTAGCTTTTTAAGCTTTTTAGTGCACAAAACTTTATATTAAGACATCATTGCTTCCAATGCTTCTATCCTCAACTTGATTGGCAAAGTCAAACTTTATTTTTTATTTTAACTAAATTTCTAAGACAATCGTTAGTTTAGTTTTGAATAACAAGAAAAAAAAACTAAAAAAAAAAAAACTAACTATATGCTAAAAAAATAATAAAATAAAATAAAAATAATAATTTTTGTAATATTTTAATTAAACATCATTTCAACTTGATTTCACATAATTCACATCTTAAATCAATAATAATTTCTAATGATTTTTAATTTATCAATTTGTTATAAACTTAATTTTGTCAAATTTTTTTCTTTTGAACCTATTTTTTCTCTTATCATAAGCCTTGAAGTAAAATTAAATTTTAATTAAAACTAAATTGTAATTAATCGTAACATTAAAGAAAAAAGGAAAAAGTTAAAACTTTTTTAAATTAAATTGTAACTAGCTGATAAATTAAATCCTATTAAACTTAGGACATATTTCACTAAAATCATCTTTTTTTCACTTAACTAAAATATTACGCATAAACAAAATAAAAACTTTAAAATAGTTGTTTTTGCCAAGAAAAATAGATGACACGTTGCATTAACTAAAGATGGTTTAAAAGACAATTTTGAAGATCAAAATCAGTTTAATCAATTGAAAACTTACTCAATTGATTTTCAAATAATTGCATCAACTTGACTGCTTTTAAACCTACTTGAATTTGACTGCTTTTAACTAACTTTACTTTAATAATAGCTGTTAAGTGACTGTTTCTTCACAAATTTCTTTAAATGATTTCAGTCAATTTCAGAATAGTAAAACAATGGTTAAAGTTTCAAACAAAAAAGGCAAAACAAAAATTAAAGAGAAAAAAAAAACTAAAACTGCAATTTACTAGCAATTTACTGAACAAAAGCACTGTGATTTGATACAAGTGATACTTGAATGATACTTTGATGCAGCAAAATCAACTGTGTGATCACACGCAGTGCTAAGCGGATGCACAGCAATCAACTTTAAGTCATTTTACATAACTGAAATAAAAAAAAAAAAAATACTAAGAATAAGAAAAAGGTGCAATTGACTCAATCAATATTTAAGTGTTGATTTGTGTAATCAACTATTTTACCCCTTTGTTTTGATTTCTTTTTTCAATGGCACCAGCTGTGTGATCAAAAGATCAATTTTTAACAACAAATTTTAAATCACCCACTGAGTGTAAAATGAATATTTTAAATGGAAACTTCCATAAAATATAAAGACCAAAGCAAATGATCAAATCAGAAAATCGACGTACACAATAAAAGTTTGTAAAGAAGAAATATTTATATATTATAATAAAGATAATATTAGCGTGAAAACATTTGCAAAATATATCGTAATATATTAAAAATACAGTCAATTAATTCATTTAATTATGATCAATAAAACCTCTTTTTTTATAATTTTTATTATTTTTCATTAGGAAGTTACAAATTTTAGATTCATGTGGTTTATTTAATGCAAAACAAACGACTCTTGAATTGAAGAACACAAAAAAAATACTATTTGATTGACGTATTTCCGGTATTGGTGGCGAAAAAATAATAAAATACAAACAATAAAAAACTAAAAACAACAATCTAAATTAATTGAAACAAATCACTGAAAGTACAAATTAACAAAAAAATCTGTTTTAATTAGATTTTTTGCATTTTACTTTTAAAGTTTACACTGTTTATGCTGGTCAGTGTAATTGGGTTTCATTAACAGCTGACCTTTAAGTGATATTAATACCATTGAACAAAAGCATCGTTGAATTAATAATTTATAGTAGGCGAAAAAGAGAACACAATAAAGTAGAAATGTACACATATTATTGTAGTATTAAAAAACACCTATACAAATATAAATTAGACTATATGAACAACTATATTAAATTGGATTTAATGCGTGAATATGCCACAAATGACTGTCGTTCATTTAAAATTGAGTATCCTTTGGGTGGTTAAAAAAGACGCTAAATTTCTCACTGAAAACTTGAAATTTGAAGCTGGCATCAGATGAGATCTAAATATGTTGTCAGTCAGACCTGAGCAAATTACTGTATGCCTAAAAGTGGGAAATCAGAGATAGAAAACTTGAGGTAGTGATAACCTCAAAAAGCGATAACTTTGGAAAATGACGATTTTAGAAAATAGTAACTTCAGAAAGTGGTAATTTCAGAAAGTTGCATATCTATGCCGATTGGCGAACAGAGCTTGACAACTTTTTCTTTCTAAGCATAAGTTTTTTCTTTACCATAGATTTTCGGTAGAGCATTGTGAGCCTTTCAATGTAAGTTTTCACAGTTAAGAACTAAGAAAAAAGACATGTGAAGAATAAGTTTGGCGGTGTGACACACACACATAAGCCAGCTGAGTTGAATCTGAACTAAACATTTTGCACTTGAAGAAGACAAGATTAATGAAGACAGCAAAGGCCATGAATTGAAAGAATCAGATACAAGAATCAACTGGGATCAGGTCTGTGTGTGTGCTAGTGTGAGTGTAAGAGTTGTGTCTGTGTAGGAGAGAGGCAAACATTGAAATGGCAAAGCATCCAGACTAGGACTAAATTCAATGCGCCGGATGCAGATTTGGAACTGGCATCGCTAAGGAAGTTGACGGTGCTGGCACCTAGTTTATGTTCAAATATGTTGCTACCGGCTTATAGGCATGCATCACTTGCAACAGTATCAACTGTGGCAGATGACGAAGTAAGGCTCAAGTATGACGCCAGAACCGAAAATCAAATTCAAATTATTGTTTCAAAATCACTATTGTGAACCCATTTGCAACTTTCGGGACGTAAACCAACTCTAAACTTTATTCATTAGCAAAACACTAATCGCTTCATTTAAATGGATAATTGGCTGAAAATAATCTGATTTTGCCATTATTAAGCTATTGATCAAAAAAACAACTCCTTTTAAAATCTTTCATTTACAATATTACTCAACTTGTAAGCCAAAACTAAAATCCAATTAGTCTAGTTGAATCATAAATTTTTAACTGCCTGTGCTTTTCAAATAAAACAAAAAATAAAACTCAACATCTAAAAAATAACTCACTAACACTTTGGTTTTGCATGAAAAACCCACAAACTAAAACCATTTACTGCTGCAACTCAACTTCTATATCTACATAGTTGGCCAGTGGTTTAATGGCAAATTGCCTTGTACATTACAAAACTAATGATAAACAACTAAACTTAAACAACTTGAGATGATCAAGCTTACCGTTGATTAGCTAGTTAAAAGTGAAAAAACATTTCTAACCAAATAGCAAAACAAAAATTAACCATATCAACAAATGCAATGGAAAAAAATTTAAAAGATGTACTAGTTTTTAGCCTGAATAGACTTATTTTAAAGTATGTTAGCCTATCAAGTGCTTATATTGCTAATTTGTTTTCCACCACTACAAACCAATAATAGATTGACCGCCTCAAATTTAAAGGTCAACTTTTAAAAAAATTCACAAAAAAATTTGCGCCATTTTAAATCGCAATCAACTCTATTTTGCTTTGATTATATTGAAAATTGTCTGTCCGATGAATTTGTTTCATATAAATCTAACAGACCCTTTAGCCATTTATCTTCACTATGGCTAATTTGGCGCAAAGAAATCTGTTTATTCGTTCTACATACTTTTTGCTTACTTAAATTGCCATTGCAACGCCCAACTTTGCATATTAAACATGTTTTGCTTAAGTTTGAAAAGAAAAAATTAAAAAAATTGTTTAGAAAAATAAAAACACATAATAAGCAAATAGAAAATATTAGCAAGCAAGTTTTTTTTTTAAAACTATTCAAAATATTAGTTGCTTTAATAAAATAATGCAAAAATCAGCCAGTGGACATAGACAAACATGAATGGCAATCTAAATGGCTAAAATACGGGCAAAACGTCCGGTGCAATCAAATAATCAAAATACGCATTGACTAGTTGACAGATGTTGATTTGGGTCATATAAAAAATGTTTTAGTCGGCCGGACATCGTTGTTTTGGACAAACTCTTTCAAAATCGGTACGCATCCTGAAATTGCACTTTTGATTACATAAAACAACTTCTAATTGATAAATAACAAATAAAAAAAGACATTTTTAAGAACTGGTTCATTTGACATGCACAGTAATTCACTGATGGCATAATAACAAAAAACTCATGTTTTTTTGATGCAAACACAAAAATCAATCAGTACTAATTTTAACAAGGCAAAACATTGACTCTTTTACTATTAGTGTCATCTGCATACATTTTACTTTTGATTTTTCAAACATTTTTCATTCATATACCAAACTTTGCAAATTTTATTAATGTATTATGAATCAATTTTAAAACAATTATAATCTAAATTTCTTGTTTATATTATATTGGATTGTATTAAAAAAGTTAAATGCTACATTTTTTAAAATTGTATTTTTTTTTTCTTCATATATTCTTATTGCAAGTTTTTAAATTTAATAAAATCATAATTAGAATAAACCAATTTAATAATTTACTTTTTTAACTTATTCATTGTAATTTCGATTAACAATCTTGATTTAACATTAAGCTTTATTCATAATCAATTCAAAATAAGTCAAAAAATAAATTAATAAGATAATTCTATTATATATATCAAGCTAATCAATGAATTTAATTAATCTAAATCAGATTAATTATATGAAATTGTGCTTTAATCAGATCTGCATAAAAAAGTTGAAACTTCATTTTTTGAATACATTCAAAGGTTAATTTTATATAAATGGTTACAAAATTTTTTCTATAAATAAATTATTTATTTAAGTCAACCTAAATTATAACATGTAAACAGCTTAGTTAACTAAATTATATACAAAAATTTATAGATATTTTTTTTTTGAATATTTTTTATGTATATTTTTTACTTTAACTAAATTTAAACACTTTTATTTTTCTTCGTTTTTATTAAATTTTTATGCTATATTTTTTAAAATTTACATCAATAAATTATATATTATTATAAATGATTATCTATTGATTAATCAATGATAAGATACTAAGAATTTGAATTTATAATGGGTTAAACAGCCCAGTTTAATAGGGTTTTTTTAGAATATATTAAATTTGCACTAGGATTTTTATTTCAAATTAAAATTTTTTTTTTTTAATATCAATAAAAACTGAATGAACTGACCTCTATTTGAATCAATTTTAACTAATTGATTTACTATTTTAATACAATACTTTTTAATAAATTTATAATTTAACTAAATATTTTTTTTTTATATTTACTATATATTTACTATTGTATTTATTTGTATTAATTGATTATTTAATTGAAAATTTTTTAAAATAAAAATTATTTTAATTTAATTTTTAAAAACTAAATTAAAAAAAAAATGTTAATTTTTTGTATTTAAAGTAAAATTAAAACAAAAATGTGAATAAAAAAAAATAAATATATAAATGATTTTTTAATTTATAATATTTTTATTCATAATTTTATCAATAGTATTTATTAAATTTTTAAATATCTGTTTAAATTTTATTGTTTAAATAGTTATTGACTAGCTCATTTATAGATAGCTATATTTACATAATTTACAAATCTATTTAATAGCATATATTAATTTTTATTTTAGCATTTAACATTAATAAGAATAAAAAATTTGTAACATTAAATTAATACTTTTTTTTTTACTATTCAATTTTTTATTTATTAATTTTTTATTTATATCTATTAATTATTCATAGAGCATTTAATATTTAAAATATATATAAATTTGTAAAAAAAAAATCTGTTAAAGAATTTAAAGAATTTATAGAAAAAAAAATCTAGCTTGAATCAAAAATTTAACCAAGAATTTGAAAAATTTTAACTTAACTTGAATAAAAATAAAATAAAACTAATGTTAAATGTTTAAAAAAATAAAAACTTTTAAAGTAAATTTAGACTATAAACTAAATTATATAAGAACAAAGTAAGAATATTTTTATACGCAATAACTTGTTAAATAAATAATATTTATTATTTACAGATGGCTCTACTTATGCCGAAAACTATTTAAATAAACTAAAAAAATAAATATTTAGTAAACGCAATAGTTATCAATTATCAATTATTATCATTATTTTAATCTTAAAAAACAAAATGTCAAACAAATCAAGTTTCAATTATGAGTTATCAAAATTTTATTCTTAATCAATTACATTTAGCGAATATAGCGCTGATTAGTAAGACAAAAAAAAAACTAAAAAAATACTTTAGCTTATCAAATCAAAATTATAGTTTTTTTATGTAGGTAATCAAACTTGATTAAGTTTTATTAAGTTTAAACATTGAATTTTTTTATATTTAAATAATTGTAATGAAGAAAAAATTATAATTATTTTTTCTTTTTACTTGTACAAAAACTAATATAATATTAAATTTTTAATATTTATAAATTAATGCAAAAATATTTTTTTTTATTTTTTTAAAATGTTAATAATTATATGCTTCTTCATGATTATCAATTTAAATTATATTGAATTACTTAATTCATATCAATAAGTCTAAACATTTAAATAAATATTTGTATGTTATTCAATGCTAAATAAAAATAAATGAAAATAAATAAAATCAATTTAATAATTTTTTTAATTTATCTATTTTATTTTAGAACAAATGTATTTAAAAAAATTTAATAAAATTTAAATTTTTGTTTTTAAATTTATACTAATTAAATAAAAATTTGAATTTTTAACAATATATAAATTGTTAAAACTAATTTATAAAAAGTATTAATAAAAAACGTAGTCTTTTTTTGTTTAAAATTAAAATATTGAAAACATTTTAATTATTTGTTTTGTATTCATAGTATAAATTAAATTAGAAAAAAAAATTACTGAAAAATTTAAAACAATTAAAATTCTTTACAAACAATTAAATCAGATAATCTACAATTAATTATTTTTTGATTTGCGGTTTACTAGTACTTAAATGTTTAAAAATAAAGATAATTTAAAAATTAGTTTCTAATATTTCAGCAGATTATCTGTTAATCATATAATAAATTTTGAATATTTTAAATTTATATGTAATTATGTTACTTTTTTTAAGTATCGATAAATTTGTAAGTTTACTTAGTTTGCTTATCAAACGTCAGCTTTTGTTTGTATTAACTTTTTTTTCTTGAAATTAGTTATCGTAACTGATGTTAAAACAAACCATATTTCTGTTATGTTTTTTTCTTTTAACACAATTATCTTAGCTCTTTTTAAGCTTTTTTTTTTTTATTAATATTGATTTGGCGTTTTAACAAGAGTAATAATATTTCTCTATTACTTCAGAATATTAATTTCTGATACTTTTTCAGTCTATTCATCTAGTTTTTTACATTGATTTTGACGGTGGTTTGTATTTTTTTTTTTTTTCATAAAAAATTTTGTATTTTTTTCTTATTACTATTGTTTTTTTTGTAAATTTTTATTTTTTTTCAATTTATTATCATTTTGCAAAATAAATGTTTTTTATTTTTTTATCAATTGGGTATTTTTTATACTTGTTCAATATTGCACCTGTTTGTTTTTCTTTTTCATTAAACAAGTTCAAATAGAAGCACTATTGTGAGCAATGAATTTGATCGGTTCACTTGACTTTGCATTTTTTGTTTCAAACTAACTGTCTCTAAAAACATCGACACAGACTTGGACTCATTTAAACATTTTTCGATTGTTTTGACCTTGTTTAGGTCAAAAACAGAGGTTAAAATTGAGTTAAAATGTCAATTGAAGCAAGAGATTTGGAAATTTTAACGCAAACTTGTGTATTATGTTACCCTGTTAATAGAGAATGGCTTGAAGCACTTAGCATGATTTGCCCAGTTACAAGCTGTTTTATTTTGCTTGGAGCTGAAATATTTTTATGTAAAAATGAATAAATTACTTACCTCATGCTTGGCATACATGAGCGATACCTCATCTCCATCATCTTTACAGTTGCAAATCATTGATCAATAACAAATTTTGATCCATATTAAGTAAAAAAAAAAAAGTAAAAAATTTAATTAGAACAAATTTTAAAATAACTTTTTTAAATAATTAAATTAATTTCTGCGTGAATTGTTGTTGTATTTTCTTTTTAATAAAATCTAAATATTTAAAATTAAAATAGAAAATTAAATAATTTTAAGATTTTTTGTTAAGTTATTATAATAAATGAAACTAAAAAATGCTTAATTGACAAAAAAAAAAAAAAATAATAATTTATTAAAAATTAATATTAAAACAAAGTTAATAAACCAAATAAGATTTAAAATAAAAATATATTTAATAAAATATTTAAAAAAAATTATAATAAAAACGTTAATTTAATATAAAAAAAAAATAAATAAATTATTTTCTTTATTAATTCTTTAACTTTTAAAATATATTTTTGTTAATCATAAATTAATTTTAAGTAAAATTTTTTTTTTTTTTTTAAATTTATTAGGCAAAATAATTATTTTATTAAAAAATAAGCAATATATTACATTGTTGATTTTTAATCAAATTTTACAATTGAAAAGTTTCAATAATAAATACAATAAAAATTGGTTTCCAAGATATTGATTGATGCTACTAATCAACTGCTATAGATTATTTGCATAATAAAACTAGATAATTTAGTAAATTATAAAAATCAAATTGTAAAAATTAATGTTGAAATAATATGATAAAAACAAAATTTTTAATGAACAAGATAAATAAAAACATGTTTAAGTCTTTAAATTAAAATTTTAGTAAAATAGTACTTTTTTGATAGTTTTGTTTTGCTTTTAATAAAAAAAATTAATTTTAATTTGTTTTTAAAATATTTTTCTAGCAGATCGTAGATGAAAAGTAAATAAAATTCAAGGACTAACTTGCCTTTAGGATAATAGCTACAGGCAAAAAGAAATTGGCCACAATAAAACAGGTGCATAAACACATTTAAAGTAATAATATTTCTAGTGCATGTTTAGCACCAGTAAAGTAGTTACTATTTTTTAAATCTTAAATTATGATTTGTAACATATCAATTAATCTTATCTATTATAGTTTTTGAATATGCTTGTAACATTTTAAAAAATAAAGATGAAAAAATGACTTTAAAAATAAATAAATTTATTAAATAAAAAAAAAAAATCTAAAATAGATGAAAAAAAAAATAATAAAAAAAAAACAATTTAAGAAACCTGTTTGACTGATCGATAAATAATGAACATTAGATATTTTTTCAAAAAAAAAACTATAAAAAATTCTAAAATTGTATTTTTTACTTATAACATATTCATTTTCAAATAAAATATAATTTAAACATTTAAAAAATAAATTTAAAAAAAAAATTAAAATGTTATTTAAATAAAAGATTTATTTGAAAAATATTTAAATATAATATAAAAAAAATAATTAAATTTTAAACACCTTCAATTTAATAAAAGCAAAACTAAAGTTACATTAAAAAAAATGTTAATATTTAGAAAAAAAAAATTAAATTAAATTTTTTTTTTATAAATTTGATTTTTGTTTTTGTCAATTTTCATTTATTTTAAATTTATATTTTATATTAACTTGTAACTTGTTTTATTTACAAATAAATCATAAAAAAATAAGAAAAAAAATAAATACAAAAAAAAAAAGATAAATAAAACATTAAATTTATATTTAAAAACATGTGTTTCATGCTAAGAATTTATCAAACATTTTTAGAACGACATTTTACAATTAAAAAAGTAAAAAAAATTATATAAAAAATATTATAAAAAAAAATACAAAAAAAATATTGAAAGTTAGGTAAGTAAGTAAACAAAAAAAAAAGATACATTTTATTATAATATGAAAAAAAAACTTAAACTTTAAACGGTTTACAAAAATTTAATATGAACCCCCGTAATCACACTTTACTGCAATGCATGTTTGAAATCTCATTTTCAGATAGAAAAAAGTAATAAGTAGGAAAACAAAAACAAAAAAGATAAAAATGATTAAAAAATAAAAAAAAAAGATAAAAATTAATGAGCAAATTAACTCTAGATCTTAAAGCAACCAATCACGTCTCAATTACAATTACAATTTGCAATGCAATTAAAAACAAATTTTGCTATCTTTTTAAGTCATTTATTTCAGCCACAATTCAATGTCATAAATATGTTGATCTTGTCAGCTAATTCTAAAAAAAAGTACTTTTTAAAAAGCCTTAAAGTACATTTAAATCGTTTAGAGTAAATTGACTATAAAGCTTTTTTCAAAAAACTTGGTACCTATTTTTAATTAAACTTGATTATTTAATAAATAAAATAAAATTAATTAAAAATGATATTTTGCTTAACTGTGTTTTAACAATATGAACAATAATTTTTTGGTGTATAATATTTTTCTAACTAGAGGAATTTCAAGCAAAAAATAAATTTAGCAAAACAGAACTAAATAATCAATTAAAATGCGCATAAACAGTTCTTTCTATATAAGTTTTGACTGCTAAAATAATAGCTGATTTTATTAATTATGAAAAACAAGCTCATCTTTCACTCATGACGCCCAACTGCCAAATTGTTCGCACGCCTTACGGCTAAAGCGTGTCGAATAATAGACAAATATATTGGGTCAAATAATGCTTTCTATATCGACTGAAAGAAGAGCCGATGCAAGAGAGGCGATGATACATGCGCTAATGCGTCGCTAATATACATGTCAATGTAGCCAGTGAATACCGCAAAGTTTGAACAGCAAATGGGCGTGACAAAGATGAGCGGCAAAAATGGGCAGCAATATTAGAACTAACGCGACAAAATAATGAAATTAAGATGAAGCCAAAACTTGACAAACCAAGCAAAAAGGCGACTTGACAAACAACGAACATGCGTAAGTCGAATAGCCCATCTTATTTGTCATCTTACTTGCCGTATTATTGCAATCTTACTTGTCGTTTTATTTAATTAGGTGCTGGGCTCTACTTATGGGCCAGCAGGTGCGCAATTGCAGGTCGAGCCATTTGTATAAACTGTATAAATTGTATAAACTGTATAAACTGTATAAACTGTATGAACTGTATAAATTGTATAAATTGTATAAATTGTATAAATTGTATAAATTGTATAAATTGTATAAATCACATAAATTGTATAAATAGTTTAAATCTGCCAAATTTTCTCAATTTATCAATTTTTCTTGATTTAAAAGCATCAGCATTTAATCAAAAAAGTTCATAAGCCAACTCTACAATATTTAGCAGTCTATTGTTTGTGACAAATAGTTAAGCTGGGTGTGTAGCACTATATGCAGTTGTCAAAAAAAAGTTGTAACTTGTTCGCAAAAATAATGCAATAACGTCTAATTGTAAGAAACAACATCATCAAAAAAATGATAATAACACTGAAAAACAGAATAATGATGATAAAAAAAGATAAATAATGCCGACCGTGATTTGGCTAGGTCTGGTTTGTTTTTTAAACCAATTTGATTTAATTAGCTGGAAAGCAGCCATTGCGTGGTGTTGGCTAGTTGCGTGCAAAAAGCAAGAAATTAAATAATTAAAATAAAACTAAAAAATAAATAATAAAACGTTTTTACTAAATTGACAGTTTAGCCTTGTCTCAAGATAATAAAAATAATGCCGGACGCATCAAAGGCCAATAAATTGACGGGTGATTTGTTCAACAAGAAGCGGAAATGTTTCAATCAAAAGTTAAACAAAAAAATTCTTGTTTAAATATATATTATTGAAATTAGGATCTAAAGCAACCATAAAAATTTATTCCTAACTTAAAGAAAAACAGAAAATTAGGTATAAGTTGTATAAAATTTAATAAAAATTAAAAAAATTAAAAAAAAAAATACAAAAAATGACGTAAAGGTGTAAAAGTTTGAATTAGTAGGTAATCAATTAAAAAAAACAAATGAAGTTAAACGGCCAAACAAAATAACATAGCTGCAAGGCAAACTATGGCGATAGATTTCCGGCTGGTCTCAATTAACCAATCAAGTCCAAGTAAAGATGCCTGCAGCTTCAAAAATTTTATCGTAAGCTACAATACAAAAAATGCTGCAAGCTGCAGTTTGAAACCGGTCAGATGTGGTTTTAAGTGAAGTAAATCTACAAATACCAAGTTTGCATAAGAAAATTTGTCAAAACACAGTTGCAAGGACAAAACAGAAAACTAAAGGGTCAAAAAATTGTTTAAAAAGGGTTAGGGAAAATTCAGGCGTGAAAAAGCAAAGCAAGCAAAATTGGAAATGTGCACAATGTGACCAAATGATGATTTTTGGTTGAAAAAGAAATTACGCGTTTAATCCATAGAAAAGATACTAATAGCATTAAGACGTTTGCAATTTGTGTGCTTAAACATTAAAACGATTGGCGTTGTTTTGCAGACTTGATCGGTCCATGTGTATTGAATTGATGCCAGAGAAAAACACCCACACAAAGACAAAACAGACAATTACGACACACGCCCATTGAGTTGGGCATTTAAGAAAAAAGCAGTAAAATAAGACGCAACCGAAAAATCAAAACTCATTTTAGACTGAAAAAAATGAACAAAAAACAGTGAATCGTAAAAAGCGGAAAAAGTTAAGAAAAAAAAAATTGAAATAATCAAAATTGCAAAATATAAAGAAGAATGTTAGAAAATAAAAATAATAGTTTAAAAAAAATAATATAATATATTAAAAATTAGAAAAATATTCTGTAACAAAATAAAGGAAATCAAAAAAAAAAGCACAAAAACTCAATTTAAATGACAGCATTAAAACTAATTTCATTTTTGACATGAATTTGGCCAAGTATAATTATTTAACAATTTAAAATATGAAACTTAATCGATTAATCGATGATCGCACAATAGTATTGCTGGCCAGCCAAAAGTTTTCTTGTCCAATGTTTTTTCATTTGATTTCAACACCGATGAAAATTTTACTATTAGAAAATTAAATGTGGTTGTCACCGAGCAGTTTTTTTCAAAGCGGAAATAATTTTCACAATTGCTTTTCATAGGGTTTTCGTCTGGACTTTGAAAAGTAATTTCAAGACCGATTGCTATCCTAAAAAACAGATCAAATATTGTGGTTGCAATTAACAGAAGAATGGTTAACAAATTTTTCAAATGGTTAAACGTTGGTGACATTGACTAACTCCCACTCGCTCATTTTAAGCAACTTACACCCATTAGCTCATTTCTAAAAACTTACTCCCATCATTTTAAAAACTTCCATTTTTTTATCCTGTGGCTATTTTTAAAAACTAGTTAAACTAGATTAGCCAAAAAATAGAAAGGTACAATTAAATAAAGGCAAATAAAATGTAATACTTTATGAAAAATTGATTGACAAAACCGTTATTTATAATTTTACACTTTTTTTCCTTCATTTAATTTTTTTAAATATTTTCATGTTCATTGCTTTTTTATTTTTTATTTTTTTTTTATCATCATTTTTCTTTGTCTGCTTTCTATT